>JAOXOE010000874.1:22432170-22453257 GCA_028565055.1 Phoeniculus purpureus
CAATGGGTGTGAGTGGAACATAGGAGGTTCCACACTAATGTGAGAAGGAACTTCTTCACAGTGAGAGTAACAGAGCCCTGGAAGGGGCTGCCCAGGGGTGAAGTCTCCTTCTCTGGAGATGTTTAAAACCCACCTGGATGTGTTCCTGTGTGACTTGGTCTAGGTGCTCCTGCTGTGGCAGAGGGATTGGACAAGATGATCTTTTGAAGTCCCTTCCAATCCCTAATGTTCTGTGATTCTATAAGTTGCAAAGCTGGAACAGGCTGCCCAGAGAGGCTGTAGAGTCAACTTCTCGAGATGTTCAGAATCTACCTGGATGCAGCCCTATGCAATATGCTTTAGATAGTCCTGCTCTGGCAAGGAAGATAAACTTTGGTATCTTGAGATCCCTTTCAACACAGAAGGGATTAAAAGACTGCAAGCAATCAGCTCTTTTGGCTGGTAGACAGAAAAGATCTGTGGTAAAGTTTCTGAAGTAAGATTTTTTTATCCTCATGCTGTATTTAATTTTATCAGTAAGAAAAACAGGAAAGGAATCTTTAAATTAACAAAACAAAAATAAACAAATGAAAAAGCAAAATGACCAACAGAAACTCTTAACCACAACAGCTACAAGTGCTAACACACCAAAAAGCCCTACGGTTGCTAATAAAAGTTGTATTATTGTGTTACCTAACAGTTTCTATTATCCAAAGAACTTGTTTCTTTAACAATGAAAACTTGCCCAAAATAAAAAAATTATCCATTTACTAAGTAGAAAAGAGGATTTTCTTCTGAGCTTTAAGGCAGTACTGGCACACTTCCCTGTTTTTTTTTCCTAGCACAAAGAATACTCATGTAGACTTTGAAAGAGATCCACACAAGTTCCCAATTTAACATGAAATACCCACCCTTCTCCATGTTCACACTTCAAAACTTCCCTTTCCCAGCCTCCTCAATTTGTATTTCAAATGTAAGTACTGTAGGCCATTACAGTTCGATCATTACAACTAAAGAGGTGTAAGTTACACCATAAGAACTTTTATACAAGATGCACTTCACTTTACATTTACTGTTAAACATTCAGTTAAAAAGACAGTTATTGAAAACATGGATAGGTAACATCTTACTTCTGACCACTGATTTAAATATAAAATGTTCAACCATTTTCATCTTAGGGCATTTATGAATGTGCCACAAATACAACTAAAACAACATTCCCAAAGTATAAAGATTTATAATTATTCCCATAAAGATTTTCATTAATTCATGCTAATAATTAGCTAGCTTTTTAAAAATACACATACTCTGACATGGGAACAAAGTCACTTTATGTTAGTCAAACTGAACTTTCTGTGATTTTTCAACTTTTTCAAGGCCAGACTGGATAAGGCTCTGGGCAATCTAGCTTAGTGATGTGTCCCTGCCTATGGCAGCAGGGGTTGGAACTAGATGATCTCCAAGGTCCCTTCCAACCTGAACTATTCTAGGATTCTATGGAAATATTCTTAAGTAGGTCTACTGCTACTAAAGGACTGCTGAACCAAGATTACTGAACCTGTACTCTGAATCCTCAGCAGCAGCAAACAGCAAATCAACAACCAGCTACTTCAGTCTCCTACACACAGGTATTACCCTAGTGTTACTTCCTGTCTTGTCAGAGGTCCTTGTCAGAATTCCAAGGGAAATAACACATTTTCAATGATTGATGTTAGTTTGAAAATTACAGAAGTTCTCAGGTGTATAGATTTGTGCTTTCATGAAGAATAATGTGCATTTTGCTTTAAGAGAATGCTCCCAGTCACCTGTCCTGGGAGGGGTGGACACTAGGTGACACCATAAAACAGGTCTTACAACCCAGCCCTGCCCTTTTCTCTTCTGTGGGCTTTGCTCCAGCAGATCAACAAGGGGGCTGTGTCTTCCTCCTTCCCCACCCCCCACTTCTGGGTAGCGGCAGGAGATGGGACAGGAGGGGACACTGCAGCTTGCCACAGTCCCACTGCCCTCCCAGAGGCAGGGGTGTGGGGGGTGGACAGCAGCTGCCCTCCAATCTGGGCCCTTGTTCTGCCTGTGGGAGGCAGCGCAAGAAAGTGGACCCCAGCCCAGTCCTGGCCCCAGCCTGGCTTGAGAAGCAAGGAACTGGCCCAGTCCCAAGCAGGAAGCAGGCCAAGAAAAGCAAGAAATTAGTGGCCATCCCCCCACCACAGAGCAACCATCCAGCAACCCATGGTGAGCTGAAGAATACTGCCCCCTCCCCTGTAGATGAGGCAGGAAGAGAGGGAGAGAGACAGGAGGGGAATGGAATGCTCTTGGCCACGCTTGCAGCATGAGGGAGACCCCTGCTGACGCCAGTCAGGTAGTTGGTCCCCATCTTGAGCTCCCCACATGGCCAGGGCCATGCAGCTGGTCACTGCCATCTTTTGAGCCATTGTTCAGCAGGAAGAGAGACTTTTTGTCATTTCTGCTGCTGAGAAAAGCTGGGGATGCTTGAGTATTGGGGAAATAAGGAGCCTCAGAAGAGGCATCTGAGAATTCCTTCATCCTTAGCTGAACTGTCTACTCTGAAGGAAGCAGAATGACTCAAGAACACTTATACTTTGGGCAAGGAAGGAGACCGGGTTCTTTTTGAGGTATGTCTCCTGCATCAAGGGATGCAGTTTCAGGAATTAGGCTTGTTTGATCAGCATTTTGCTGGACAAGGTATGCTGAACAATTGAAGACTGAAGAATTGAAGAGTGGGGAATGGCTGAGGGTTTGGCACCTACAGACCAGGATGTGTGACTTGAGTGACCTGGAAGGTCTCTAAGATTAAAGACTAGAGGAGAGGGTGGTTGTATTCCTCTCTGCTTGACATGCTTTCCCCAGGTCTCTAATGTAAAAAAAAAAACACCGAGGGCAAATACAGCAGTAATTTCCGAGAATGTGATGGCATCTGTGACAGAGTTTCTGGTTTGTGTGCAGAACTTGCTTAATTCTTTCTTCTTTCTGTATAAAGTTAATAACCCCTTTTTCATTTTCCATAAGCTACCCATTGTCTGGCAAATTCTGAGATCTCATCAAGACCTAGCTGCTTCTTCTTTTCCCTTTTTTTTTAATTGTGGTCTTGAACCTACCACACTTGAACACTGTTGTGTACTTTTGAGACACAGGAAGAGATCATGCTTTTCTGAAAGACCTAAGAAATGAAGTGTGTTTGTACATCATTTATCACATACCCAAAATTATCATTCTGACAGATAGGGAGAACAACTCATCTAAACACCACAAAAATACACCAGCAGTAAGAACCTTACCTTACATGAAAAATAACAATTGCCCATAAAAAAAGTGCAAGTGGCCTTGGAGCCATTGCAGCTTAACTACTTCAGGGTCGCAATTTTTAAATTAGAGCTTCCTCAGTGCAATAATGCACTCTTAACTTCAAATATTGTCACTGATCAGTCACACCATGAAGCACAATGTATTGTGCTAGCAACTTCATCCACAGTAACTTTACATGTGTAAGAAATGAACCCACTAGATATCACTTAAGTTACCTAGGAACCCACTCTAGGAGTTGGTTTGGACTCAAATAAGAAGTTCAGAGAGACAGAAGGCACATGCAAGCTGTAAGCACATGGTCACAAAATACTCGTGTTTTTATCAACTTAAACAAAAGACTAAAGGAAGACTGTAGTTAAAAACTAATTCACAAAATTCTTCCTTCCATTCTTCCTTAACTAGTGTCTTCAGCACATGTTCATCAATTGTTGTTTCTTCCAGTCCAGGAAAACATATATACACATCTAACTGGGAACAGTCACTTAAAACTAACATGAAAGAGCACAAAACTTCCTAAAACCTTAACGGGCATCCCAAGCCCACAATTTTAACTGGAAGAAAGGAATGTCTGGACTGCAGTTCAGCTGACTGAAACTCAGATTAGCAGTACTCTCCCCAATGCAAACAAAAAAACTTGTGACTGATAACTTACCCAGCAAAAATGAAGATTATAGCAGCTGAGTAATGCTCTATTTTGCTGCCTAAACTGTCATACTGTTAGCATGTCTAATGCATACACATCTCTTTACAGAATACCTTAGACAAACAGGAAACACCATATGAACATCAGATGCTAAGTACTTTAAGGATGGGTCTGTGGAAGAATTCCCTATTATTCAAGGCTCATTATTGAAGACAGTCAAAAACCACGCTATCAAATGTAGGTAGGGATGAAGTTAAATTTCAGATTTGAACCACTGTGACAGCTGATCTATTCTAACAAAGATGCAAAAACAATGCTTTTCTGCTGCTTTATTTCAGAAGTTCCTGAAGTGTTAAGTTGCAGCAAGGGTTTATAAGGACAAGAACATGCCCTCCTTTCACAGAATTGAGCTAATCTAATGCAGCTGTTATTCTACCACCAGATAAAGAATCATTTAAGAATAATTCAAGGAAAAAACCGTCTACCAACTACCTATTTTAACCATACTGACCACTGCTATTTTAAGCAGATGTGCAGCAATCATGAACAGCAGTGAGTTTGTCTTGCTGGTTTTTGAACAGTAAATTGTAACAGATTCAACATGATCAGCATCTGCTGCAGACTACAAACAGGACTCCCAAGCATCATGATGAACCAGAACATAAGCCACTATAATAGGTATTCAAAGGCGTATCTTCAGACTGAAGAATGAACTAGTAAATTACATCTCTATGAACTTGGTATCAATGCCCCTCCTCCAAAACATCTCCAAGAACTCTCAGATTTACACACCTGTAGTTTTCCCCACTGTCTTTCTTAAAAGAGTGGCATTTACTGCTGCCTTCTTCCCTCTCCAAGCCCATTCGGAAAACAGTAACTTTGAAAGCAACAGAACACTAAATACTGAATTACCACAATAAGTTAAATCTGTTAAGTGCTATTTATTCTTAGGTAGTATTTTTAAATGAGTAACTGTAGAGCTATTAAATACCTTACTTTAGTCACTTGCTTAAGCAGTGGCTCAGCACACTTTGGCGGTTGTTCTTCATGCTGAACAGGGTCTAAAGTTTTCACACTGAATGTGACACTTTAATAGACTTCCTTTGTTAGCTGTCACCAAGTACCATGCATATGTTAAATAGTCCACATGTCACACCAGTGAGATAGGTGTGCATTTTTTGCAGAAACAGATGTAAAATACAACTATTCAAGATTATGTAGAAAATCTGTGCTACAATCTAGAGATTAAGTCTCATATCTTAAGTCATACTTCAATGTATTTAATAACTCAGACACAATGCTTCCCTCCCCAATCTAGCCTAATGATTATTTTAAAGCATTCCAGAAAGTGTGTGTCCTGTGTTAGCATTTGTATGTTCTTGTGAGCTTTATTCAAGTCTCTTAATCAAGTTTCTAATTTATAATTTTGCCTCCCTAGGTTTCAATCACCAAGTAAAATATAAGCTATGTACCTGTTGAGTACAAAGTTAGAAGAAAAGAGCATAAAGAGGCTCCATTCATTTCCTTGGCAAGCATAACCGAGCATAGCTATTTCCCACGCCAATCTACCTAGCCCAGCACCAGGTACCAGGATATTAACTTTGGAGAAATCCCTGCAACAGAACAAAAATAATAGTTAAGTCTTTATCTGATACCTCTGCACAGAACTTAGTGGTCCAGTCAAATACTTCCCCCTCCCCATATATTAAGATGTTATAATGTACTTCCTGGATGACTTATCTTCTAAAATGTAAACTGAACCAGTTCTGATTCATTATACAGTTACATTAATTCACAGAAATTACTTAACACAAAGAACTCTCACTCAGAATACAGATCATAATATTTTTCTTAAAGTTTTACAGTCGGTAAACCAAAACATCTTAAGTGAATTGAAGAAAAAAAATCACATACAATATTTCTGTGAGGCTCACATGTAACTAGTAAATATTCTAGAAATCTTAGTTATGTCACATGAAAAAAAACAAACAAGTATTTTGACATCAGAAACAGAACCCAGAACTTTCATACCCTGATGAGCAATTCAGAGTGATTTTACATACACTATTCACAGATACAAGTATATTAAGTAACATAATATTTCCTATGCAGCTCTTTAATCCATCATTTCCTATAATTAGGCATGAAGCTGAAGACAACCAGAAGATATCCAAACATTTGTTAGGTAAAACTGCACCAGCTTCCAAGACCAGCACCTACAAATGTCAACATTTTCTCCTTTTTCAGGCAGAAAAGACAAAGTATACGCATTCTAAACATTAGATTTCAATCATAACACAGTAAAACCTTCACTAACAAAACCTACTCCAGTGCCAAACAGAGGTCATTAACTTAAATTTTTCAGTTTCCAGTTGTGAACAAGACTTGAACATTCTCATGATTCTCCCTTCTGTGTCACTTGCATAGACAACACACATTTATCAATTTACATGCAAATAAATGAAGCTGCAATCAGCACTTCCAAGCATACGACAAAAGGAAGCAAACTGTAAAGCCTCTGACTACATAAAAATTCATGTCAAAAGATGTTCAAGAGTCTGAATGCTGCATAAGCATGGAGATGAGCAAAGGAGTTATGTGAATCTTAGAAAGCAGTAAATTTTCTGAAGTCAAAAGAAGTCATTCTTTTCTAAAAGCCAGACAAATTAATAAAGCCATTTTAACTGTGCTTTTTGGCTTATGGTTTAATCAACTAACTACTGAAGCCTCCCAAATGGAAAATTGAAGTTCTTATTCCTGATTATCACTACCATTACATTATACTTTTAGATTGTGTTTTCTGATTAACAAGTAGGAAATCAAGACTTTGCTATTACGCAAGAGTACCCCTGTGAAGCAACAGTCCTACTGAAAAAGGAAAGACCAATTTAGGGAAAATCATCTTCCTTAATAAATTTTTGAAAGTAAGAAGCCAGAAAAACAAGGAAATATAACCAAATTTCTGGGGGAATTTAGGAAAACCTCAGTCTTACAGCTCAGAATCATTACAGTTGGAAGAGACCTCCAAGATCAAGTCCAACCATCAGCCAAACTCCACATGCCCACTAAACTATGTTTTGAGCTGCCAGATACAAACTTTTCTGAACACCTCCAGGGACAGTGACTCTACCACTTCCCTGTTCTAATAGCTGACCATGCTTTCAGTGAAGAAACTTTTCCTAATCCTCCTCTATCTACAGAGATGCACTATCAATCCAAATATACTTCTAGCCAAATCTGCTTCATTTCTTTACATCTTTATTAATTAGACTGGTTCTGTACTGATTTTCGCATTCCCGTACGGACCTTCTACAAAAAGTGGGTTTAAAAGCCTTACAATATTGTCGTATATTGATCAGAAAAGGCTCTTAATAACTATGCAGGTGTAATCACATTTTGACAGCTGCACCTTTTTTCATTCTGAAACAGGTTAACACCTCTAACAATCAAGTGAGTTCATTTAAATTCCCTGTAACTGCCACACATTTTTATTAATAAAGCTTTGTATCACTAATAGTACAGTTGTTCATAACTCCAATAGAATCATAGAATCACTAGGGATTGGAAGGGACCTCAAAAGATCATCTAGTCCAGTCCCCCCATCACAGCAGGATCACCTAGACCAAGTTGCACAGGAACATATCCAGGCGGGTTTTAAACGTCTCCAGAGGAGGAGACTCCACAACGCCCCTGGGCAGCCTGTTCCAATGCTCTGTCACCCTCTCTGTGAAGAAGTTCCTTCTCATATTTATATGAAACCTATGTTGCAGCTTACACCCACTGCCCCTCGTCCTATCACTAGATGACACTGAGAAGAGCCTGGCTGCATCCTCCTGACACTCACTCTTAACTAGGCTAATTTTTCCAATTCTCCTTTAGAAAAGAATTTATTTTAACTGCAGTTTCCTTTGTACTTTTATCAAGGGACTGAAGTCTGTCTAGAATCTTGCTATGTCTCCTCTTCGTGTGAATTGCTAGCAACTTGTGCTGGCCACCAAATTGATTGTTTCAGTATACACAGTACAGCTCATACAGTACCAAAATAATCAGATAAATCTCAGTCCACTGACATTAACCTTCTAAAATGGTTCAAGAGCATGCTTTTTAAAATCTATAATCAGACAAATAAAGTAGGTGGTAAACTTACAAGTAGTGACTGTTCAGTGTGCTGTTAACAAAAGCAGCATTCAAGTATCTTAGTTTTCAAAACTTACAGGGAACTGTAGTGACAAAATGTTAAAACAATTTTTTTAAAATCAAGGTATAACCAGTGCTAGCAGGAGCACTCCAACATATTATACTTGTTTTTGAACAGAAAAAAATTTAATTGCAAAGAAACTACTTTTTAATGGCTTGTCATAAGATAACTTACAAGGCTAGAAAAACCTGCTTGCGTGCTTTTCCTGCTTCTCCAATAGGTAATTGCAGCAGTAGCAAAGAATTATAGAAAAAGTAATAAATCCAAGACTTATACCTGACAATAACCCATAGTTTATCCATACTAAATACAATTCAGGTCCAAGAAATCTGAATTTTAAATGGCTTCATCAAAAAGCAAAACCTGTGAACCAAACAGTTAAATTCCAATGCTAATAATGCAGGAAATTAATCAGTTACTTGGTGAAATCTTATCTCAAGGGACTTCATTTCAAATTCCTTTGTTGACTCTAAAAAACAGATACTTCAGAAGACAAGTAGGCAGTCAAAACAGTTTTTGATGTTTTTATTTTTAGATGAGTCTTGTCAGAGGACTGACCAAAAACACAAGATAACTACTTCTAAGACTGTTCTAACTCCCAGCTGGATCCCATCATTGCTGGTATCTCTTCTGTTTCCCAGAAAAAAAAAAATCATATAGAGCACTTCACATTTTCTGTTCTTCATTAAATGAATCAGTACAGGCTAGTCTTGCAAAGACCAACCATACAACATAGTTTCAAGACACAAGAGCTGAACATTCCGTACTAGAAAAAGGAACTCTAAAGAAACGCAGAGCTGCTTTCTTAGGTTAAATGAACAATCTATTTTCCCCACATCAGTGCCCAGACAGTCCTCTCTAGAGAAAATGGAGTTTACACTCACTAAACAGTAATTTCACTATAGTCAGTTCAGGCCGTGGCCAACCCTTCAAACACAATGACTGCCCTGCAAAACTACAGAAAGGAGATCAGACTGACCAGCCAGCTTGCTCACATTTTCACACTGTTAAGCCTGATAATACACAGATAACTGGCCCTTCTGAATGCCCTGCTTCTTGCCTTGAAGAGGTAAAGATACATCTGAGTAAGAGTGCTTCCAGTCACTAGGAAAAAACAAGCTTACATACATTAAGAGTAAAAAGGTTTTACTTTTATGTTCCAACAGCCACATTGTGATCACTAATATTAAACTTTTAAATGTGTAGTAAGCATTTAATGAATGTTTCACTTTAGAAACTCAAACTTACAGTAGAAATATTTGGTCTATATAGTGATGTTTTGATATTTCTGTGGAGACAAAAAAATCCCCAACTACTATTTCACATTATCACAGCAGGGACAGAAGCACTGCTAAACTAGCTGTGTCTGACAAACAGAACACTAAGTTATCAACCTCACCTGTTCCCACAGGTTTAACTTCAGTCAGGCATCTCTGAAAATTTAAGTTACATCTCCCATAATCAAAATGTTTTAAAAGCAAGCATACAAACCGTTTATCTGAAGATCAGAATGATTAATTTCAAAACTTAACCATTACAGGGATACATTAGTTACCTGTAATTTTTATTAAATATAATTTAGTGCACTACTAGCACTGAAAACGTTACAGGTAGTTCACCTTCAGAGAAAAAAAGTCATTGAAGCATCCACCTTAAGGTAAGTTAGCCCAAGGCAAAAGAGAAGCCAATCATATTCATTAATTTTCCCATTATGACTGTTAAGTTTAAACTGAAATGTACTTCATGATGACATGGCAGAATCATTAAACATGGAATTCTTGCAGCAGTATCTTCTAATATTATACCACTAGTATACTTCTACTTAAGAGTTACCTATAAATGCCCACATCAGTGACTGTTTATTGGTGTCAACAAGCCAACAGTTCCAAAACCGCTTTCACCCATGTAGCAAATCTTTAAGACTTTGCTTGTAACCTCTATCTGAAAACAAGGCTAGAATTAGGCGTTTGCTGGGTGAATTTTTAGTGCAATAAAACTGCACTAGAGGTTAATTCTTCTTTCCTGCTTCCTTCTTCAACTCAAAGATACTTGTATTTGCTGCTGTCACAAGGTTCCCTCACTTTATCTGTAGAAGACATGCTCCAAGAATCTGATAACCTGTAGAATATACGTCATTGAGGACAACTGAAATTAACTGCAAAAGCTTCTGAGGTGTCTTATTTAGAAGTAAATCAATATCCTATTACATCAAGCAGCAGAAAAAAAGCAGTCTAAACTTCTGGATAATCTCAATTCCTTGTGACATTTATGACTATGCTAGTTCCCAATACCTTGTATTTAGAAAAAGATCATAGATAAAAAAATTCACTGCAAGCATAGCATTTTCTGTATTTTTACATGTAAGTTTCTTACTACTTCATAATATGTTTGATTCATGCAACAGTGTATGCTCACAAAAGTCTTAAAACACTTACCATCTTTCTTTAGGGAAGTTCTTTATAATTTCATTAATGATTGGCCGGTAACACGAATCTCTCTCAGGTTTTCCGTCTTCGCTCCAGTCTCTCACAAACTGCTTCAAAGTGGATTTTAATTTATCCATGTCAAATGTTGATGCTGGCGTAATTTTCCCTTTTCCCTGAATAAAGTAGGGGAAGGGTGAAAAGTGTACCATATACCTTTATTCTTGGGGAAAAAAAAAAACTATAGAACATACAAAGGCCATATGTCAAAGGCTGCTGAGATTTTTAGCTGACAAAGGACCCACCTTTTACTCGAAACTGGGCTCAAATTCAACCTAAAATCCTATACAAACTTATTTCAGTGGTCTCAGTTCAGCACTCTAAAGACCAGATTCTACATCAAAACAATACATAATGCGGCATAAGAGCGCAACTGGTAGTCCTTATTTAGGAAAGGACCAAATTTAGCTATTGCAGAGGCTGAACTGCATATCCTGAAGGATTACTCACTGACCAGCTCACATTAGAGCTACTCATAACTGTACCTTGCCTGCAAATACCAAAAACACCTCAAATTTTCATTTCTGACTGTCTTAAGTCCAAATGTAACTTTTTCATGGAAATGCCACACTGAAAAGATCAGTTAAGTAGTGAAAACACTGTTTAGTGATAAAAATATTTCTAGATAAAAACATTTAGGTACATGGACTAATTAAAATTGTAATTGATTTAGAATGCTTTAACATGTAATAAACCTACAGTGAGACAAACATCATTTATGCTCTGCAGAGTTAATTGAAAAAAACTTAAATGTCTTATTAAACATTGGATCTACAAGATGAGCAAGAAAAAACAAGACGCAAACAAAGAAGAAAGGAGAAAATAAGGAACACAAAAGGAAATAAAGTTGAAAGCTTAAAAATTTTGAAAAACAGATGTATAGAATCCAAAACTATGCAGAAACTAATTTTTATGAGTATGGAAAAGTCCATTTTAACATACATGTTCTCCATATTCTTTATTTTCAAAAATACAAGCGCAGTCATTCACGATGGTTTGCAGAATCTCTTGATTATGATCAATGCACTTGCGGATCTCATCAAGATGAGAAAGGTATTGAGGAAGAAGCCTCTGCTGTTTAGCTGGCAGCGATTTAAACTGCCTCTCTGTTCTGTTTACTCTTTCGTGCATATTTGTTCTAAAAAGCAAAAAGATATTTATAAGCCACACACTCACTAGTAATAATTCACTCTATGCTACTCCAGTTACTATTCATTTCATTAGACAAAGTCATCAGACTTTACACTCTGTATTACCAGTTTTTAACACATCATTGTTTAATAGGTACACTTGTCTTCTTGCTGTTTTATCATCAGCCACTCATTTCAAGCACAGATGACTACTTTTTAAATTTAACAAGCCAGCCCTGAAACCCATCAAAACAAGCCAGACTGTTATACAACTCCAGCTGAACGCTATGGCAAAATCTGGCTACAGAAACAACAAAATAAGGAGCACCAATAGGTGCTTCTGAAAGAACTGTAAAAGTCACAGCTGGATCACACTGCAGCTCAGGAAGCCACACTAATATACACTAAGCTATTTTCTTTTAACAGCACATTCCCCTCAAGTATGGGTACTGTGATCATGTAACTGATCCAAGCTAAAAATAACTCTTCCACTTGCCCAAAATAAAGTCCAATAAGAAATCTACTGCTAAGGGAAATAATTCTGGTTTACCTCTTTCTATTCCTTCTCCTCACCCCAAGCAATTCTGCCCTCCACCTTCTTTTGGCAGCCACCAGACCTGCACCAGAAGTCATTTAACTTGCTGACCCCAAAGAGATGTCTATGTATTTTGCTAAATTACCAATCAAGCTGGCTAAGTACAGTCATAAGACCTGTACAGAGAGAGGTCAGAAACCTAGAACAATGGATACTGTTCCTTTTGGCAGCAGTGAACCATCTTATCAGGTCAAGTCGTACTGTTTTTTCTCAAAATGTTGCATCAGCATACAGTAGAATAGTGTTGAAAACTAGCAATCAGGGAGAGTAAGTTGCAGATGCTGCAAGTTTAGGTGCAAACTCAGCTTAGAAATTTGGACAGTTAAGACTGCTGATATTACATACATGTTACTCAGAAGGACACATTCATTGCAATAAGTACACTGGTTTAAAATGACATTTTAGAGTAAAAATACCAGTGAGGGACCAGTAAGAAAAATAAGCTGATCTTTGACATAAAGCACATTGGCTTAGTATAGTATTAGCCTCTTGCAAGTTTTGAAAAAAAAAAATCTTAACTATCATCCTACAGCCTTTCATCTTGAATTGCTAAACGTTCCAGTGGAGAAGAATCACTGAAATAATAACTACAGAAGAATGAAGTTAAATCTGTATGTCCCCAGAAGACAGGAACTTTTATCTTTACTCATCTGTGTTTTACTGCTTTACTTACACATTCCAACCAAATTGTTTTTAACTACTAAAAAAATAATTTGACTTCAATTCAGTGTTTTGAGGCAGAGGTAACTTAAGTTTCTGTACAGCAAATTCCAGTCAGAACCTTCTTCGTTTTTTACAGAAATGAAGTTGCCCAGAGTCACGGCTGAGTTTGAGAAAGATGATCCCTGCTTCTAAGGCCCCAAAGTAACGAACTACTTAGTAAATTATAGTTGGCTGCTTTGCTAATAGTAGTCTTTGTTACGGTTACACTAAATCAGAGAACTTAATGAATGAACGCAGATGACACTGTAGATGGCACTTCAATGACTCTTACAGACTGTTTAGAAGAGACATGAAACTAAACTAAGCAGCCTCCAGCTCGAACAGTAGTCCTGGAAAACAAAAAAAAAACCAGCCGAAACCAATACAAAAGCAGTGAACAGAAGAAATATTCTAAATATCACCCGCTGCTGAGAAAGGCATCCATTAGTCCTACCGAGAGGTCTTCTCTGGTGCAAATTAACGAACCTTTCAAAAACGCCCCAAATAACTGGAACACCGTTTGCATCTTTGCCAGCGGGAGCTATGTTTCTTTTCGGTACTTTACAGCGTCTTAAGGTACTTTATCCGATAAACACAGACCTTGCACACCCTTTTCAGACGCGTCGGACTTTGAAATCGTTTGGGTTTTTTTTTGCTTTTGTGCTTCCTCGCTAACAAAGACATGGAGGTGGCTCTGCGGGTACCTAGCGCAGGGGCACTTCCTCCCAGCTCAGGAGCCCCGACAGAAGGCCGCAGCCACACCACGCGCCGTAAAGAGCCCCAGAACCGCCCCACGCCCACGGAGCCCCTGACTCCGCGGCGCAGGTTACCCGTAGTATCGGAAGGCGTTGATGATCCTCCGGAAATGCTCCCGCTCTAGGCGCTCCTCCTCTGTGTCCAGCGAAGCCGCCACCGCCTGGGGCTCCTGCGGTTGCCGCCGCCGCCGCCGCTCCTCGCTCCGCGAGGCCGCGGGATCAGCCTGAGGCTCACCACCACCACCACCACCAGCGCCTTCTCCCAACCACAAGAGCTGCTCCCGCTCTTCCCCATGGCCCCGCTGTAGTCCTCTGCGCATCTCCTTGGCGGGCGGATCACACTCCTCTGGAGGACGCGGCGGCGGCGCTGCTTTATGGGACACGGCGCACGTGGCCGACATCCCGCAGCTGCCGCCGCCAGCGGTGGCAACCGCTGCGCACGCGCTCTCCTTCGGTTCCGTTGCAGGGCGGCCGAACAGACCGGCGGGGAGTATCGCGAGAAGAAGGGAGGACAGTAGTGCGAGAAGAAGGCTGGGCCAGTAGGTAAAGCCGTGAGCGGGGGTGGGGGCAGATAACAGGATGCACTTGTGTCCTGTTGCTTGGCAACAGGGGTGCGAGGCTTTTTCCCCTCGTCGCTGAGGCCAGGTGTCGAGTCGCCTGCCACCAGGGAGAAGAGACTCTGCCCCTCCTTTCCGGTAGCTGTTAACAGCGAGTTACGGTCTCTCCTCAGCCTCCTTTTATCTAACAACCTATTTCCCTCAACCGCAGAAGGCACAGGTCTTTGTGTCTTTGTCGCTCCTGTATGGAGATGCTGTGGCCCTTCTGTGCCATTCTTGCAGTGAGGGGCCCAGAACTGAACACAACGTTCAAGTTGCAGACTCACCAGTACTGAGTGCAGAAGGATGATCCCTTTCCTACTTCTCCGGGCCACTAATTACAAATTCGCATTTCCAATACCAGTCAGGATGCCATTGGCCTTCTTGGGCACCTGGGCACACTGCTGGCTTATACTCAACCAATAGCCCCAGGTCCTTTTCTGGTGTGCAGCTTTCCAACCAGACATTCTCAAGTATGTAGCCTTTCCACAGGGATGTTCACAGAATCATTGAATGTTAGGGGTTGGAAGGGACCTCTGGAGATGGAGTTCAACCTGCCTGCCAAAGCAGGATCACCTAGGGCAGGCCAGACAGGACTGCATCCAGGAGGGTTTTGAAAGCATCCAGAGAAGGAAACTCCAGCACCTCTCTGGGCAGCCTATTGCAGTGCTCTGCCACACTTGCAGTAAAGAAGTTTCTCCTCAAGTTCAGGTGGAAACTTATATTTTCAAGTTTATATCCATTATTGTTTGTACTATCACTGTGTACCATAGAAAATAGAATGGCCCCTTTCACTTGGCACCCACCTCTCAAGTACTTATAGACATTAATAAGATCCCCTCTCAGTCTTCTCCTCTCCAGACTAACAACCTCAGTTCTCTCAGTATTTCTTCACAGGGAAGACACTCATGTAATTTAATCATAGCTCTCTGTTGTACTTCCTCCTGTAGACTTTGTGTCTCTTAAATTGGGGAGCAAAAAACAGTATTCCAGGTGTTGTCTCACTAGGGCAAAGTAGAGTGAAAGGACAACCTCCCTAGACATGCTACACACAATTTTCTTAATGCACCCCAGGTTACCACTGACCTTGACCACAAGGGCATATTGCAGCCCCATGGATAACCCCTAACACATACTGGTGCCTGGTCCCAAATGCAAGACTCTACACTTGTCTTATTGAGGTTCACCTTCGCCCAGCTCTCTAGCCTGTACAGATCTTAGATAGCAACATAGACTTCTGGTGTATCAGCCAGCCATCCCAATTTGATATCACCAGACTTGTTAAGTTAGTTTTCAATCTACATGACAGACAAATCATCTATGCCACATTTCTTGAGTTTTTCTATGAGGATGTTTTGGGTGACTGTATAAAAATCCTTAATGAAGTCAAGGTATGTGACATCCACTGCTGTTTCTTCATCTACCCACTTGATCATGGCTTTGTAGAAGAATATCAGATCAGTCAAGCAAGACTTTCCATTGGTAAATCCATGTTGGCTACTCCTGATAACCTTGTTTTCTTCCATGTGGTTAGAGATGACCTCCAGATGACTTTCCAGGGATGGAGGTGAGGCTGACTGGTCTGTAGATGTCTGAGCCTTCTTGCCATTTTTGAAGACTGGAAAGACATTGGTTGTCTTCCAATCATCAGTCATGTCTCCTGTCCTATATGATTTTTCAAAAATAGTGGGGAGTGGCTCAACAACATTATCAGCCAGTTCTCTCAGCTTATGTGGATGTATCCCAATGGGGCATCCACGACTGTCTTCTTCTTTCCAGTTCTGCTGTATACTTCCAGCTGCTGGGGTTCTTGAGACCTGGTATTAGGAGTAAGGACTGAGACAAAGAAGGCATTCAGCAACTCTACCATCTCTACATCCTCGTTACAGTATCTCCCACCTCATTTAGCAGTGTACCTATAGTTTACCCACTCTTCTAATTGATCAGAGACTCATGAAATCATAGAATGGCTAGGGTTGCAAGGGACCTTAAAGATCTTCTAGATCCAATCCACCTGAGTAAGCAGGGACACCTTCTCTAGATCAGGTTACTCAGGGCCCCATCCAAACTGGTCTTCAACACTTCCAAGGATGGGGCAGCCACAACCTCCTTGGGCAACCTGTTCCAGCATCTCACCAGGGCCACAGGAAAGAATTTTTTCCTAATATCTAATCTAAATCTCCCCTCTTCAAGTTTGAAACAATTTCCCTTGTCCTCTCGCTACTCCAGCTTTCTTTTAGGCACCCTTCAGACACTGGAAAGCTGCTATAAGGTCACCTTGGAGCCTCTTCCTCTCCAATCTGAACAACCAGCCTGTCCTCATAGGGGGTGCTCCAGTCCTCTGATCATTTTAGTTGCTCTTCTCTAGACACATTCCAGAAACTCTTTCTTATGTTGAGGACTCCAGAGCTGAGTCCAGAGCCAAACTGTGAGCTGAGAGCTGACATGGAAGCTGAGCCAGGAGCCAGGACCTGAGACTGGACCTGAGGCTATTGTCATAAGCTGAACCAGGAACTGAGCTCAGGTGTCCTGCTGCCTGCTATTAGGGAGAAGAGGCTGTTCCCTCCTTGCTCTGACCTTCTTTCAGAGCCTTCTTTTCCCTATGCTGATCAATCCAGTTCTCTCACCTGTTCCTTACAGGACTTGTGTTCCAGACACAATCGTTGTTATCCTGTGATGACACTTCAGCACTTCTATGTCCGTCTTGTAGTGGAGGACCCAGAACTGAACACAGTATTTGAGGTGAGGCCTCAACAGCATGCAGTACAGCTCTGAAGTTTCTGAAGAAGAATTTTGGGGGGAAACTTTACTGATATTAGGCTTAACTGTCAAAGGCTTTATTGATATTCGGGTAGACAGTTTCCACAGCCCTTCCCTCACGCACTAAGTGGCTCAACTTGTTGCAGAAGGACATCTGACAGGGTTTCATAAACCCACGGTAATTGGACCTGATCACCTCATTGTCCTGTGTGTGCCATCTAAGGGCACTCAGGATTACCTGCTCCATAAGCTTACTCAGCACCCATGTGAGACTGACAGGCCTGTACTTCTCTGGATCCTCCTTCCAGCCCTTCTCGTAAATGGGCATTACATTTGCTAATCTCCAGTCTACTGGCACCACCCAGTTAGCCAGGCCTTCTACTAAATGTTGGAGAGTGGCTTGGTGAGAACTTCTGCCAGCTGCCCCAGTCCCCTTAGGTGGATCCCTTGCAGCTTCATACTCTTGCACACATCTATATGGCACAACAGGTCACTGATCATGTCCTTATGGATTTTGCTTCCCATCCTTGTCTTCCAGTCCAGGGGACTGGGCACTCAGGGACAAACTGGCATTGCCATCAAAAACCGTGGCAAAGTAAGCATTTAGTAGCTCAGAACATTTCCCCCTGTATCTATAGAGGATGCAGATTGTCTTTAGCTCTTCTTTTACTGTCACTTATTTATAGAAACATTTTTTATTGTCTTTGGTGGTGCTGACCAGATTAAGTTCTAGCTGAGCTTTGGCCTCTCTAATTGTCTCCCTCCCATGTCTTGCCATGACTTTGCTCTCTTCCTGAGTTGCCTGCCCTTCTTCCAAAGAAAATAGGCTTTCCTTTTCCTTCTGAGTTCCAGCCTAAGCTCTCTGTTTAGCCAGGCTGGTCTTCTACCCTGCTGGCTCAGTTTATGGCAGATGGGGACAGCTTGTTCCTGTGCCTTGAAGATTTCTCTTTTAAGGAGTGTCCAGCCTTCACGAGTTCCTCTGTCCTTCAGGACTGCCTCCCAAGGGACTCCGTCAGCCAGTCTCTTAAGCAGGCCAAAGTCTGCCCTCCAGAAATCCAGGGTGGCAGTTCTACTGACCTCCCTCCTTACTTCCCCAAGAATTGAAAACTCTACCATCTCATGATCACTAAGCCCAAGATGGCCACCAACCTGCATGTCTCCCACTAGCGCTTCCCTGTTCACAAACAGCAGGTCTAGTAGATAGCCTTCCCTAGCTGGCTCGCTTATCAGATACCTTAGCAAGTTATCTTATACACATTGCAAGAATGTCCAGGGCTGTTCCCTCTTTTGCTGTGTTGCATTTCCAGCAGACCTGTGGTAAGCGGAAGCCCTCCACAAGAACAAGGGCTAGTCATTCTGAGACTGTTCAAAGCTGCTTACAGAATATTTCATCTGTCTTTGTAACTTGTTTGGACATCTATAACACACCCTCACAGTTATGTCTGCCTTGTTGGCCTTTCCTCTGATTCCCACCCATAAGCATTCATCCCTACCACTATCATCATCATCATGCTTGAGACAGTCAAGACACTCCATAACATACAGGGCCACTCCATCAGCTCTCTTCTCAGGCCTGCCCCTTCTGAAGTGCTTAGAACTGTCCAACACAGCACTTCAATGGTATGATTCATTCCACCATGTTTCCATGAGTGCAGTCACAGCAGAGCTTTCGTGTCCGATAATGGTTTTGAGCTCTTTGTGCTTGTTGCCCATGCTTGCATCCATTGGTGTACATGCACTTCAGCTAATGTAATGTACCAACGTTTGTGTAAACTGGGCCTAGGCTTGTAAATCAGCTGGATGCTTTTTAAAATGTTACCTGCAGGACAGAGTAGCTCACTGTACACATTGCATAACTGTGGGTATGCACAGAAACACAGATGTTTCCTGAGACCTAGTTTTCTTTATGAGCTTTAGAAAGTTTCCTACTTTCTGCTCTTTTGACACTAATGCATTACTTTCTGCCATCCACTTGGGTGGTCGCACATAGAGGTGGGGTGGGGCAGAAGAGGTAACAACTATCTGCTCCCTGTCCCCACAACACAACAATGAAAATAAAAAATACATTGATGCTCAGAGACGAATATCTTTGTAAGTTCTTTCCAATTCTCACATTTTCTTCCTGATACTGGTTACTTCTAGGGACAACATACTTCAGGACATTCACTCTTGCGTAATTGCTGTGCCCCTGACCTTGTAACAGCCAAGAAAACTTCAGCATTTGTCCCTTATCAAGCCACAAAACAATTAAGGAAACTTAGGTTAAACATAACCACATGTATTTGCTGGTTATCATGTGTTTTAATAATACTATATAAGCCTCTCACTACTTTTAAGACGGTTGTTGTAGTATAATATAAACTTTTCAAAGTCTGTAAAGTGATTTCATAACTTTGGAACATATTTTTCATTGGAAAAAAAAAAAACAACTTTGCAATGCTGATGCTTGCTTAAACTCATTTTAACCACTCAGTATGAGCTGGTAAAACTGGCAACTGCAATAGGTGAAAGTGTAGTTCCCCTAGGAAGTCCAAAATACACTAAATCCGTAATCCTGGCCACTCAATTTTGGTACCAAGAAAAGGATTTTGTGGTTTAACTTCAGGTGTTTGCAAGTTAGAATGTTAGCTCATTCTTTCTTAGCAGATACCACACACAAGCAGATACTGCGTGTTTTGAAATTTATATTAATAAAAAGAAGCATAAAAAATATTTTGATTTTAAACGTATTTCCTGTACCGGCATGTATATCAGAAATGGATGCTACTGCACACTCTGTGTGAAATGCTATCCAGTCTCATAGTTTTATCTATTGTAGAAGAGCTCTCTTCTTAAAACCACAACATCTGAATCACACACCTATCACCTTTAAGTTTAATAAACGAAGTCTTTGGTCAGCATCATGATAAAAAGAAGTGAAAATATGTGAGAGCCCGACACTTTTTTCTTATACATCAGACTATTGTAAGCCTCATGGCATTCAAACAGCACTATTACAAAATCATAATGCAATGTCCTACCAGTGACTCGCATGTCTACTGGAGTATAAGTGGATGACTGAAAGTAGATAAATGTAAGCAGATAAATAAAACCACTCAAGTTTACATCTGCAGAAGCACAGTGGGGATAACCAGCACCAACACCAAAATAGAAATCCTATCTTCTGCAAAAGATCACCCCATAAGCCTGAGGTTTTCTCTATGCCATCAGTCCGTACGAGTCAGTTCTCTTCCCAAGTCGCCTGGCCTTTGAGATTCAAATCTGATGCCACTAACCGATGTGCCCAAACGCCACTCATGACACGGTGAGTGCGGCATGTTACCCTCGATAATGGACGAGCTTTAGCAAGGTGCCGCGCTCCGCTGAGCGGCCGCCTCATCATCCGTTCAGTGTGGAGATGCCCATCCCTCGGACCGCGGGGAATTCGGAAAAGGACGGAAAGGAACAGTCCAAACGAGTCCTGTTCCTCTGCGACGGATGCCGCAGCCCGTCCATGAGCAGAGAGCGGCGAGAGAGTTTCGTCCCCGCCGCCGCGCCCGGTCCCCACCCGCACCGACCTCACCTGCGGCGCCGCGGCTTCGTGGCCCCCCCGAAGCGCCCGGTGCAGAGGTGGCCGCGGCCGTCGGTCCAACGCCGCGGCGCAGCGCCCGCGGGCTGAGAGCCGCCAGCCGCCGCCGACCTCGCGCAGCTCGAAGCCGCGCACCGGCCCGCCGCCGCGGCCGTCGTAGTCGTCGACGAGCGCCGCGATCGCCTGGCGGACGGCGGGCACAGGCGCGCCGACGGCGGCCGCCAGGCTTACGAGGCTCTGCGGCTCCTCGACGATCAGGAGGATCGCCTCGAGGCGCCGCGCGACGTCGGAGGTGTCCACCGCGGGCGCGCCGGGGGTCGTGTCAGTGGTCATAGTCGGCTCCCAGGGTGGCGAGAT
>JAOXOE010000874.1:22453357-22474806 GCA_028565055.1 Phoeniculus purpureus
AGGGGTTGTTGTGGCCGAAGTACAGGACCCAATCTTTGGCCTTTATGAAACTCATACAACTGGTCTCAGACCACTGATCTTGCCTGTCTAGATCTCTCTGCAGAGTCTCCGTAACGTCAAGCAGATCAACACCCCCACTCAACTTGGTGTCATTCATCTGCAAACTCTATGAGGGTGTGCTCTACCCCTCATCCAAATCAGCAATAAAGATGTTAAACAGAAACAGCCCCAGCACTGAGCCCTGGGGGACACCACTTGAGACTGGCTGCCAGCTGCAATTAACTCCATTCAACACAACTCTTTGGATCTGGCTATCCAACTAGTTTTTAATCCAGCAAAGCATATGCACATCCAAGTCACAAACAGCCAGCTTCTCTAGGAGAATGCTGTGGGAAACCTTGTTAAAAGGACTTGCTAAAGAAGAATGTCTATCCTTTAGTGACTGGCCAAAGCCTGAAGGCAGAAGGAAGACCTGAAGACAGTTACTAGGTTGTCAGTCAAGTACACTGAGCACACAGGTTCTCACAAGGGAATACCTACGCGTAGAACAGCTTAAAGCAATGCCAGATTATCCACCAATGCCAGATTATATGAGTTTAGAGAACACAGAACAGGCCAGGCCAGTCCTGTCCTTCCAAAGACTAGATGCTTCTGAAGACATGCACATGTCTAGTGATACTTGTGCCCTTAAGATACAGTTGCTGACAGCTCTGCAAGCACCTCAAGACACTTATCTGCTGGGTTTCACAGGATGTCCTAGCAGCTGTAGGGTTCCAGCAAGAGTTCACCATCCATCCGGCACAGCATGAAGGCAAAGGACCATATGGATTCACCCCATGAGCTGAATTTGGTCTTCAGGACACCGCTTTCACCACACTCTGCTGAAAGCAGCAGGCAGTCAACTGCAGGCAGAAGTCCCATGTAAAAATACTGAGATGCTAGTGCCAGCTAGGCAGTGTGCAGACATGCCTATTATTGATTTCAGGCTGTGTTTTGAGGAGCTGTCACAAACTTCATGATAGAAATACACCATATCATGAATCTTAAAACTGATTAACTGGGTGGTTTCTTACTGGCTTTAAATACCTTTGTTTCTAAGAAGGCAAGTTCCTTTACACCTCCTTTTCCATACATTATTTTTGATCTCTGTGCCAATCATCCTTTTCAGTGTCTTAATCTTTACAAAATTTTTACATGAATGCATTTGCTAACTGCTATATTGTTTTTAAATGGCAGTGTTCACCATCACAGGAATCAGTGCTGGCAACTACCATAAATACCTACCTCATATGAAAACATACACATTGTTTTTTCCTTCTGAGCAAAAACTAAACAGCCTAGGAGATGAAAATAATTTGGCTGTATCCTTGGTTCAAAGTGGCATGACTGTTTTTAAAATACATTATATAATTAGGTAAGCCCTCTTTTTTTTTTTTAAAGAAAACAGGTTTAAAATAGCGATGTTGCCTTGATTACTTCAGGCTTGAGACAGACAACCTATAATTGATCACTTCTGTGAGCGGTTCTGAAAGCACAAACCTTCTGTAGTGTGGGTGTAGTACATTTAGAGAAGTGCAAGGCAGAATACTGCATCTCAAAAAAGTCAAATTCCACTACTCTAACCTGTAGTAGAACAGTACCACTGAAATACAGATCATCAGAATCATATCTTCAAAAGGCAAACTGTTTCTAATTTTCCTCACTGACAAAGAAACATCTAATAATGCACTTTTATCGCTCTTTCAAGTCAGTGATAGGCACCAGTGACCACCATACAACATGGTCTAAGGAGTGTAAGATTTTTTTGATTGTCTCATTACAGAAATGATTTTTATAAATTATCAATTACGGCCTCATGCAAATGTATGGCCACCAGAGAAAGGTAAAACAGAAACGTTGAAACCACTTGAAACTGGAGTAGCCTGACAAATCCAGGATATTCACAGATAAGCTGCACAACACAAACAGAGGATAAAGATAGGCACTGAAATTTGGGTACCAGAATCCATCTCATGGCCCAAAATAATGAGACAGACAGACAACAGGAAGCATTTTCTGCCTTCTGTGATCTTTGCTAACATAAAAAACAAGTAGACAAATTGGCTCGCTCAATACATATTTGATTCAACGGGACTCCACTGACCAAGCTGTACCCTTAAGGCACTTAGGGCATATGTGCATGTATGGACTCCAAGAAAAAAAACCACACAAACAGCATTATATTTGACATGAAAATCATCGTATTTTCTCCCTGAAGCCTTGCTACGCCACAGAAATTAAGGCATTTTGATATTCATGCCCCAGGTTTGACGCCACTACTCGTGCATAATGTAAACATTTTTTGCTTGTTAGCTATACGGTTTCCTCTCATACTGTATTTTCACAGTTTTACTTCAGCATTATTTTTTGGGTTCAATTTAAACAATGAACAGCTGTCTTTGGTGCCTCTGAATTAGCATATTATGCCTTTGGACATGCAAAGGTTTGTCTGAAGTAGATTTTCTTATTTTCAATCATAGACTTCTCCTAAATGTTAGAAGTAGAGAAACTATTACAATAGAGAGAAGGAAATTCTACAGACTATTTTAAGAACTCTGCAGTTTACAACTGACAATCATCAAAACAGGTAGCTTACTTTATTCCAAAGTAGCTATTACGTAATTATTGCCTTTTAGATAACCAGAAACAAAATCAGAAATTTTTTAAAGTGTCAGGAAGCAAGAGAAACTGAAAGCAATTTTTATTTCTTATTTTATTTTCAACTTTTATTTTCCTTCTATTACACACCAAAAGAAAGTATATCAACAACATAGCATCAGGCTTCAGAGAAAGAACATATCTTAGGGTAGATCCAGTGGAACTAATTATTACATGCTCCAACTTGAGTAGAAAAGCACTGTGTATTCTGCAAATGAAGGACATTATATAATTCACCTGTACAAGAACACAGTGAATAGATGTGGCTCATTTCCATTCACAGCTCTTTGCATGAAAAAACTCTCCCCTGGCTTACACTTAAGTGAAGATACAGTACTATTTCTGCTTAACTTTCTCAATACAAACATGAATCCCAGGTATTAATTAGAAAAGTGGACAAAAAAAAATTAATGTGATGTTTAGCCAGTCCACGGCCATTATAAAAGAAGGCAAAACAAAACCAGGAAAAATACCTAGAAAGCATACTCATTGTTGAGTTTACTTACAAATCAATAATTACAACAGTTTACTGCATCAGCATCAAACTCCCTAATACGAAAATCTTGAAAGAGTAATTTTAAATAAGCAACCTTTTAATAAGACTACTTGAAAAAGCTTATTTGAAATTTCCTCATAGATTTCAAATATTTCAACAATTAAACATCACTTCATTAATTAATTATTTAGCATTTACCTTTTTCTTCCTCATTTTCAGGCAGCCTTCAGACTTTGACTGAGGTTTCCATCCAACATGCAATCAGATAAGGCTTGATTTCCAGTTCTAACTCACGGAAACAGTGCTAAATAGAGACAACAAATTCCCATATGCTAAACAGAATTTATTTTGGAGGGAGGAGTAGTGGAGAGAGAACCAAAAATCCTTGACAAAACGTTTTTATTCCAGTTATGCTGAAGAACTTGTGTCACCTTATAATCAGGAACTTGTGACTTGAACTGGATCTGCCTTTATTTATGCATCACAGTAAGGAAATTATTAACATTCATGATGTCACAGCTTGAATTTTCAGTAGTAGTTCAGAATAAAAGCAGACCCAAAACATTTTCCAGATTCATGGTACTTTACTGTGTATGTGTATTGCCACCTAGAGAGTTAAGGTTATAACTGTAGGCATGGAAATAATTAAAGCAGTGAAGTGCTGAGAACTGAGATTGACACATGGATTATTTTCTTTTCTGCTGAGAAAATGCAGGTACCTAGCTTGTTGTGGGAGGTAGAAACATTCCTCTCGGCTTTTTGCCCAGGACTCACCAAACTTGGATGAAAACCACTAAGCTGGAAGTGTCTGCTTCAAAAAAGTTACCTTTGATGCAGCTGCACAATACAAAAGCAAGCAAACTTGCTGAGCCAGAGAGACAGTCTGCCATCTTTCTGCAGGAGTCTCTCTGTCCAGGGATGGGAAGTCGTGATTTTTCTGGCAGACAGTTTTCAATGACAGCAGGACAGCTTGAATTGGACTGGGGATTGAATTGTGAATCTATTTGATTTTCTGATACATTTGGATGGGTCTTTCTGGTCCTATGGACATTTTCTCTGTCCCTGGATTTCTTGCTGGGATGTTTCTGTCCAAGAGGTTTTTTTAACTACTTCCTTGGTCACCTTGGTCTCAAGAGAGATAATAAAACATACATTTGTTTTCTGCTGATAGCTGCATTCCTTTGGTTCAGCCACGTAACTGGTAAAACAACCAGCCCAAACATACTGGCCATTTCCAAATGCTCTTTTTAACATAAGTTTTGCTGTATTGAACAGTGAGTCTGTGCAGTTTGATTGCAGCTGCCATCAGGTGCTTTCACAAAAAATTAGACATGAATTTCCCACAATGAATCTATTATAATCAGAACAAGTTGCCAAATGACAGTTCGTTTGGGACCACCTAGAAACATCTGCACTTTCTCACAAAGGATACTGCAGGTTTTCCAACTACCTATATATATACAGAAGCATACTTTTTAAAAGTCCATTAAAATTCATGGTCTCACCATCAGGAAAACATATACGCAGCAACTGTCAGGACTGTGAGAAACTGAACATATTTCTTGCTGAACACCACATTAAAATTACTGTAAATATTGATGTGCTGAACACAGAATTTATGATGGAAAAGACTTTTTAAGATCATAGAGTCCAACCATTAACTTAACTGCACCAAGCACACTGCTAAGTTCTGTATCTACATGACTTTCAAACATGCATAGAGATGATGATTCGCCTACCTCCCTGGGCAGCCTATTCCAACGTCTGAAGACCCTTGCAATAAAGATTTTCGTTATGTCTAACCTAAACTTCCCCTGGTGCAACCTGAGGCCCTTTCCTCTTGTCCAATCACTTACTATTTCTGAGAAATAACCAACACCCAGCTCTCTGTATACAACCACCCCTCAGGTAGCTATAAATATGAATAAAGATCCCTCAAGCCTCCTTTTTTTCAGACTACAAACTGCTGCAAATGTTACTCTGTCATTGCTCTACTGGCCAACTATGCCTGCAATCATTTGATATGCTACTTCATCCCCACCTGCCTTCCATCACCTCCTACGGTTTTTGCCACTCTGTGACAGTATACATACTCAAGACTGATCATCAATAAATCTGCTCTGAAACTAAACTCCCGTATTTCACTATATATTATTATGTTCACATCCATACTGTGATAATTCCAGATTCAACATCCTTATCAATCTGCGTAATATTTAGATTATCTCTGTGGTTACACCATACATTTTCATACTCTTGTGACAAGTTTCTTCCTTTTAAAGAGGAACAATTTAAACAAAAGCAAACTCCCAGTCATCTAGAGAGAAAAGAAACTAATTTTTTTCTGGACCTTTCAGTTCACATCAAATTAAGGTTTTCAGTTAGTAGGTAATATGTTATTCCTAAGTTGTCTTAGAATTTTTTCCAACATTCTTTATTTCTGAAGAGTATTTTCTTCTTGCTGTATATGAATGAGCATGCAAATTAAAATATCTTAAGCTTACTTAAGAGTTTATGTATAGCCTTTGAACAAGAACTGTTTAGGAAAATGGGAGTCTCAAGTCGTGCTTTGGTATCCCAGTGACAGTTGGTATCTGGAGACACTACACAACAAGCAATGGCTCATACGTAATCTATCATCACTCCCTGTTACCTTCCCCAGCCTTTTGTATAACCCTCTCAGCTGACTTCAGAGTTTTTCCAAGGCTTCTAAATTTGCCTGTATTTGCAAACAGATGAACGGAAAAAATAATCAGCTCAGCAAGTGCTCTGCAAGTAGCCGTTAACATTCCAGCCCATAACTGGAACAAGATAAAACAAAGCACTTGCCTACAGCATAACTGCAAATAAACATGGCCTACAACACAGTGCAAGCTTGGTTTGTTCTAAAGGACTATATTTTGAAGACAGTAAGAAGACGTCTCCTGTACTGTGAACACATGGGACAGACTTTAATGCTGAACATACCTACTGTTTATGAAGCTCCACATGCATTTCAAGTGACTGAAGTATGTCAGCAAAGATACCAGCTAATAACGCAAAATAGTGGAACCTAACAGTACTAGACAACGTGAAATATTATAAAACTCACGAATACAGGAATGCACATATTACCTTTGGTAAAAATACCAAACAAACAACCAACCCACCATCTCAAAAATTAATGTATCTATTTCCTCATTTATTTATGTTATAAATAGCAGTAACATTCTTGTGAGAAAAGGCATTTGGTTTTAAAACCACTTTTAAACTACCTCCTAAGACAAGGTGACACACATGGACTTAAAAAATACCATTGCACGCTTGAGTCACTAAGCCACCTTCTTTCTTCTGTGGGTAGTAATAGATGTTAACTTTACAGCACAAATACTGAAGAAATGTCTGCTAAGAAAGCTGAAAACCCGACTATTTTCGGCAAAAAACGTAATAAAATTACAAAGTTCTACAAGCAACTGTCTTTAGAAATGAAGTAATGACTCCCACATAGTAACAGTCCCAAAGTTTTGAGAAGCAAAGTCTCACAGTTTTTCACAGAGGTAAAACTTTATTGTCTCCTAGCAAATACATTACTAAAAAAAAAAAATTTAATTAGTCTTCTTCATTGGCAATTCCAGTAAAAATACAGTGTTTTCTATACTTAAAATCACACTTGTAAAATCTAAAAGTTTCTCCATACTTCAGTTCATTATTGAAGTATTTCTCAGTGTACTTCAACTTGTAAACAAATTATAAATTTGCTGTAATTCACAAAAAAATCCCCAACACATCAATTCAGTAAGATTCTGTTAACATTAACTGGAAGACCCACAGACTCTACAAGATAGATGCCTGTCAATTTGGTTTGAAAAAGTGTGTTAATTTTACATCACATTAACTTTTTTTAAACAAATCTGCACACATCTGCCATTTTGATGCCACCAACTTTTTTACAGCTAATGTCAAAAGAATAGTAACAGCATTAACTTGAGACTGGACCAAAATCAAAAAGCTGGATGCCCACTGCTTTGGTAATGTGAAAAGGAGAAGAAAATTTTTCCAAGAACGTTAAAAACTTTCATAGTATCAGCAGCTTACACAAGGAAATATCCTCTTTCACCTCATGGCCCACTTGTTTTTAGTTTACATAGGAAGGGGAATGCCTTGTCTGGTTTTAGTAGGCTTTTGGTTTGTTTACCTATTACGCAGAAAAAAAATCACATTTGAAAACAACAGTTTGTATGCTTCACATTACAGCTGTATCTTTTTGTTCAAGACACGCTCTAATTTTCTGTAGTCTTCTATTTCTTCAAGAAGGCAGAAATATGCTTATTTTTATCCCCCATTGAAAAACGCCAATCCAAGTGGAAAGATGTTTCCTGCAAGTAGATGTACAACTATTAAATTATCAAGTCTCCATTTCAGTCTCCATGGCATCAGTCTTTGAAAGAGTTTTAGCTTCTGATGGAGTCTCTCCATCTAAGTTCTGAATATCAGTTAAATCAATGGCAGGCAAAGGTGTTCTCCAGTAAATGAATGAATTATACTGGCACAGCTCTTCTTGCTTTGAAAATAGAAAAAAAAAAAAACAAAACAGGAAACAAAGTTATTAGTGTGTATCACAGCAGCACAAATGTTATAAAATAAACTGAAACAAGAAAGGGTTGCTCAGCTGGTCTCTATTAGCAGTTCACATAGCACACATCCTATCAGCAGGATAGACAATTAGCTATTTCTAAAGAAAACACACCAGCCAAATAATAATTTACTTTCTCTTTTCAAAGAATCGTAAAATGGTTTAAGTGAGAAGGAAACTTAAAGACTACACAGTTCCAACCTACCCTGCCATACGCAAGGACAACTTCCCCTAGACCAAGGTTGCTGAGAGCCCCATCCAATCTGGCCTTGAATACTCCCAAGGATGGAGCATCTAAAAGTTCCTTTTAAAATACCATTAGAAAAAGAAATACTGTAATATTTCTGGGAAGTAATTCCACAACTTCAACTTGCAATTTTTGCACAGAAAAATACTGTCAAACTTGTGTAAATATTGGAATTTGCATATAAAAACTGTTAACTGCTTTTTCTGTTCACAACAGAAACTTCCTGCATATTTAGAAGCTAGTACTTATTTTACATACACTCAGAGGATGATACCTGCAGGAAAAGTAATGCATTTCGTAGTGTTTCTACCAAACTCCACCACTTCTTTTCTATACCTACATTTGGTACTCACGTACAAATAACAAAAATGAAAGTCTCTTCTAGGGGCAGGTAGGAGAAAGTTTAAGAGCTAGTATGTAGTACCAAAAAAACCTCTTGAAGAAATATATACTTGTCTACTGCTTTACAATAACACAATTATTATTTCAAATCTGTTAGAAAGCATGGTGTTCATTTATAATCACATTGTAATTACAAACCACAGCCAATCTATGTACGTTTCTATGGACAGAGGAAGAATATTGTATTTCCATATAATATTGCTTTGTACTTTCCCTAATATATAGTCAATATTTTACTTTAACATAAAGTGTTTTACTTTAACATGCTGAATGCAAATATTTCCAACAATAAACTGTTATAACTGTTTTTTGAACAGATTCTAAGCTAAAACTTCATATATCAAATAGTCACACTCACCTACACAGCTTTGAAGGACAAAGTATGCCAAAACTATTTTATATAAATACTCTTTACTGTGTGGAAATTCAAGCTACAATCTCTGTAATCTAAAACTTACAAAACTTTGCCTAATAAACCAAGAGATAAATCAAAAACTCTGTGTCATATTTGTGATGGAGTAAAGCTGTTATGTAGAGGTTTGCTAAATTTATTTTCTTCAGAAGACACCTGCTGTCTCACAAAAATTAAAAATACGCTTAAAATATTTTTTAGTCTGTGCTTTTTAAATATGTCTAATTTTCACAAGACAGATTTTCCCTCTCAATTAATTTGTGCCCTAATTCTACCAGCCATCACAAAAAAGAAACCCACCTTAATCTACCAAACAAATACCAAAAGACAGACCAAAATACCCAAGAAAGCCACTAGTCTTCTTACACGTAAGTGTGTGTTACGGCTATCAAAGCCCCAAACATTTGAAAACCAGAGTTTAACCACTGCAGTTAAAACTCCATCTACCTGATTAAACTTTTTGCCAGTTCCAAATCTCTGGTCTTACTTACAAGGTTCAGGTGGGAGGAAAGTGTTTCAAATTTCTATACAGGCATGGATTGGGCTCAGCAATGTAATTTTGCAAAACTTAATCTCTCTTAGTACCGTTTTTTGTTTTCTGGCCCTATTGTGTAAAATATGTTCAAGGCCAGGGACAAGAATGAAACGTCAACTACACGTTTCAATACATCTTGATCATCAAATAACTGATCCACTCCCATCGACCACTGCGTTCAACATCACGTTTTGGTTAACAGATAGCTCTGATACCACTACTATAGATATCTTTTATGAATAAAACATTAATAAAGTTGCCAGGTGTAGCACTGAGTTTCAAACAAAAGGGCTGCCCTCAACGGTAAACCCTTCCAGCGTCCCCCGCACTTGTGGATGCGTTTAAAGACCTACTCGGTTACAGTGAACCCCAGATAACCTGTTTCCCATCAGTTCTTCTACAGGAAAAAAAAAAAAATCTAGAAATGTTATTTATTTTGCCTTGGAAGTAAAATAACGAACGAAACCCTCCAAAACTTTAAGAGGTTCACGACCGCTAAGCACTGGAAAGCACAGAAGCGGCAAGCGGAAGCGCAGCACGGTGCGCCTCGCTGTGTCCGGGCGAGGCCCGAACGTTTCGCTGACTGGAGGCACACAACGGTGGGCTGAGGCCGCGACCCCGTCGTAGCGTCTCAGCCACCACCCACCCACACAGCCCTGCTTTCCTCTCCCCAGGGCCCGCTGCCGTCCCCACGCTCCGTTACCTCAGAAGCAGCGGTGGCGGCCCGTTCCTCACCGCAGCCACCAGCGGCGCGTCCCTCCGCCAGCCGAACGTCCCTGGGCTCTGCGGCACCCTCGCGCCGCCGCCGCCGCCCCTCCTGCTCCCCGCGGGTGCTTCTCCCGCGCAGCTCGGTCCGTTTGGCCGATAGCGCCTCGACCTCCTCGAACTTCCGCTTATTGGGGGCAGCGGGCTCGGCGCCCGCCCCTCCGCCCCGCGGCCGCTCCCCGGGCGCGGCGGCGCAGGGCTGGTGAGACGAGGGCGGCTCATGACTCTGCCTTTTGACGGGCACATGACACTGTAACGGCTCCCCGCGCCGTTTGGCCATGGCGGGGCCGGCGGGGGAAAGCAGAGGAGGGAGGGCCGCAAGCGGCGGCTCAGAGAAGCGCGCGAACGGCGCGTGACAGCACAAACGGCAGCCGCGAAAGGCACAGCGCATGCGCGCCCTGGCCTCCGCTGAAGAAGCGCCAGCTGGCGGGCGGGGCGCCGTGCTGGGGGCCGCCCCCAGGGCGAGGATGGGTCAGGAGGGCGCGGCGCTAACCGCCGTGTAAAAAGGAGGGAAAACAGTGGAGGACACAGCGAGACACGATGCAGACAACGTCATATTGTAAACTTTAATATCTGAGAGTAAAGCCGGGTCTGTTACACACACTGGAAAGAGCGGGCAGTTCCCGTTCCCTGTTGCAGAGCTGACTGTAGCGTGTACCACACACGGATAAAACACTGGACACCCCACGCGTCAGCCCACCCTGTTACACACAAGCATTACACCGAAGGTTACACACGCAGCATTTTATTGTATACTGGATATCACGTACAGTCGAACAGTGACCTAAATCAAACAACCTCAGCTGCAGCTGATGAACACTAAAAGCATTCTTCCCCCCTCTCCATTTCTACAATTCAACAGAAGAATTATCACATTCAGTAATACAATTATCCCCAATTATGCATAAAAATACAAGTGATGAATCTTCAGAGCTCATAAATAGGACTGCAGCTAAAAATACCACTAGCTCATAAAGCTTATGCACAAGATTATTCTGCCTCCAACTCTTAACACAATTTATAATTTAAAAGGAGAACAATGGAGAAGACTGGCATTTCCTAGATTAGAAACAGGAGTACATCACTACATACCTGATGTAAGTAAATTCAAAATATATCTTCTAAACACAGAAAAATGGCACTTGTGACAAAGCAGAGTGTCAAAGAACAAATCCATTAGAGCAAAGGGTACTGACATTCAATCAGAATTCAACTGCCCTTTGTGAAAAGCAGGAACCCCATGTTTGAAGTGTTTAACTACAAATTAGCTAGGAGGCAGAAACTGGACAATATTACACGTATACAGACTATTCAGCAATGGCTTAACTGGTATTCACCTAAAGGAGCTTCAAATTGAGTAAAATACTAATCATATCCTAAGAAAACACAATGAGAACAAAAGCAAATAATCACGAAGTCCCTCAAAAATAACAGTATAATATTGTAATTAAAACAGCTTTTTTGTTGTTTTACGTGTGCAAGGGATTTTATGGTTAATCTGCTTGTTGTAACAGTAGTATTTCAGCTTAAAACATTTTTCTTGCAGCACAGTAGAACTTCAACAGTTCATTTATGTAGTAACTCTTTTTTAGTGCGCTTCAGTAAGACGAGAGAGTTCAAATATGACCAGTTTAAACAAAGCTCCAATTGAAAAATCTATGCACACCAGAAGCCTTTATTCTCAACAAGGATTCTGAGCAGGAAGGGCCACAATGCTGAAACACGACTGGCCACTCACTTATGCATTGTTGAAAATACTTTAAGAAGTATTTTCTTCTCACAAACTTTTGATTTAGGAACAAGGCATGAATTTTTGGCCTTTAGGAGGAAAAAAAAGTCAAATAGGTCTGTTAAAGAAACATGATTAGGACCTGGACATGAAAAAGGAGCTAGAAATAATAAAAAACAACCAACCTATTGTGCAATGCCATTAGGACCAAGTATTAAAATCCCCTTGATTCCTTATCATAAGCTGGAACATAGGAGGTTCCACATCAATATGAGAAGAAATTTCTTCACAGTGAGGGTGACAGAGCACTGGAACAGGCTGCCCAGGGAGCTTGTGGAGTCTGCGTCTCTGCAGTTGCTTAAAACCCACCCAGACATGGTTCCTGTGCAACTTGATCTAGGTGATCCTGCTGTAGCAGGGAGATTGAACTAGATATTTCAAGGTCCCTTCGAATCCCTAATGTTCTGAGTCTGTAATGATGTTTTCCTAGGTAATTATTTTTAAATGGATTAAGATAGTACTCAAGGTAAGCAATATATTAAAAAATAGGTAGTGGTTTTTCCCAGGGGCAATACTGGGTCAGACTAGAATGACCAATCCTAGTCAATGCAGAACAGTTTGAGTTGGAAGGGACCTTGAAGATTATTAGTTCCAACCTCACTCCAACTAGACTAGGTTGCTCGGTCTTGTTCAACTAGGCCTTTAACACAAGCAGTGATGCAGCACCTACAACTTGCCTGACCAACCCATCTGATTACTACACCACTCTCACAGTAAAAAACTTCTTCCTTACATCTAATCTAAAACTGTCCTCTATTAGTTTAAAACCATCACCCCTTGTTCCATCCCAGCAGGCTCTGCTAAACTCACTGTGCCCTCATGTTTCTTATAGGTCCCCTTTAAGTACTGAGAAGCTGCAGTAAGGTCCCCCCAGAGCCTACTCTTCTCCAGGCGGAAGAACCCAAATTCTCAGCCTGTCCACAGCAGAGGTGGTCCAGCCCTCTGATCATCCTGAGCAGCTCCAACAGCTTCAGGTTCTTCTTGTGTTGGGGGCTCCAGAACTGAATGCAGTAATCAGGAATAATGGTTCTTTTGATACAGCCCAGGATGTGTGTTTGGCTTTCTGGTAAGTCGACAGCGTGCAGCATGTGTAACAAACAGGAGGAGCTGCAGGCCACTGTGTGGATGGAAAACTATGATATAGTTGCCATCACAGAAACATAGTACAATGACTCACAATTGGAATGCTGTGATTGATGGCTACCAACTCGTCAAGAGATAGGCAAGGCAGGAGAGGTGGTGAGGTGGCTGTCTGTGATAAGAGATACGAACACCTAGAAATTAACAATGGTGACAACAAGGTTGAGCTTATGAGTTAGAATCAAGGGAAAATCCAGTAAGACAGACATCAGCATCATAGGAGTCTGCTACAGACCACCCAGCCAGGATGAAGAGGTGGCAAGGTACTTTGTTGGATGAGGTCTCACAATCTTTCCCTTCTTCTCATGGAAAGCTTCAACTTCCCAGACATCTGAGCTATAACAGTCCCAGAGGTTCCTGGAGTGTGTAGGAGATAACTTCCTAACACAGATAGTGAGGAAGCCAACAAGGAGAAGCATGCTCCTGGACCTGCTGCTTGTTTATAAAGAAAGTCTTGGGGGAGATGTTGTGGTTGGAGGCTGTCTTTGTCAAAGTGATCACAAAATGATAGTTTTCAATTACTGGTGAAGCAAGGAGAGGAATCAGCAGAACTGACACATTAGAGAGCATACTTCGTCTCCTTTGGACCATGGTTGAGAGAGTTCTTTGGTGGCAGTTCAGGAGAGCACAGGAGACCAGGAAGGCTGGGCATAATTCAAGGCAGTAATTTTAAAAGGAGCTAACCATCCCCAAATCACAGAAGGCGAGCCGAAGGCTCTGTTTAGCCCAGCTAAACAGATAGCTTTGGCTGGAACCTAGGAACGAAAGGAAAGTTTATGAAAGAGGGAGCAGACAACTTAGGATGACTGCAAAGTGAGGACTGCACAGAGAAGCTGTGCAGGGAGAAAATTAGAAAGGCCAAAAGACCAACTTGAACCAAACTTGGCCACTGTGGTGAAGGCAAAAAAAATGTTTCTATGAATATACTAAGAGGAGGGCTAGGGAGAATCTCCATTCTTGATTAGAAGAAGAGGGAAACACAGTGACCAAGGATCAGGAAAAGGCTGAGGTATTTAATGCCTTCTTTGCCTCAGTCTTTAATAGTAGAACTAGTTGTTCTCTGGGCACTCATTCCCTTGAGCTAGGAAACAGGGATGTTGAACAAAATAGGCTCCACATAATGCATGAGGAAATTGTTATGAACTTGCTTCTTACGCTGGACACTCTTTTGTAAGTCTATGGGGCTGGAGGGATTATACCCTAGAGCATCAAGGGACCTGGCAGATGTGGTTGCCAAGACATTCTCCATCATCTTTTCAGTGGTCCTAGATAACCAGTGGACTGGAGGCTGGCACATGTGACACCCATATTCAAGAAGGGTTGGAAAGAGGATCCTAGTACCTACAGACCTGTCAGTCTCACCTCTGCACCAGGGAATGTTATGCACAGAACAGTTAAATGTTAACCAGGTGATCAGGCCCAGTCAGCATGAGTTCATTAAAAGCAGATGCCGCACGACAAACCTGATCTCATTCTAAGGTAACCTGTTTAGCAAATGAGGGAAAGACTGTTGATATAGTCTGCCTATAGAGCCTGTGACATTGTCCCCACATCATCATCATGGAAAAGATGGCTGCCTATAGCTTGGATAGGTATATATTTTGCTGGGTGAAACACTGGTCAGATGGTCAGGCCCCTAGGGCTCAGTACAGGGGTCATTCCTGTTTAACATCTTTACCAGTGATCTGAATGAGGGCATCAAACGCACCCTCAGTAAGTTCCCAGATGACACCAAGCTGGAGAGTGTTGATCTGCTGGAAGGCAGTAAGGCTTTAACAGAGGGACTGGATTGATGGGCTGAGGCCAACTGTATGAGTTTCAGTAGGGCCAAAGTGTCCAGTCCTGCATTTCAATGCAATAGCCCCAGGCAATGCTACAAGCTTGGGGAGGAGTGGCTGGAAAGCTCCTTGGCAAGAAAGGACTTTAGTGTATTGACTGACAGTCAGCCGAGTATGAGCACACAGTGTGTACCCAGCTGGCCAAGATCAACAATTTCCTGGGGTGCATTAAAAAGTGTGACCAACAGGCTGTGGGAGGTTCTTCTTCCCCTTACTCTACTCTGCATTGCAGAGGCCCCATCTGGAGTACTGTGCCCAGTAGGGAGGTTCCCTACTTCAAGACAGACAAGGAACTACTGGAAAGACTCCAGTGGAGGGCTAGGAAGATTATTTTTCTTACAAAGACAGGCTGAGAGATATGGTTCCATTTGGCCTGGTAAGGCTGAAAGAGGATCTTCAAAATGCTTTTACGTATCTAATGCATGGGTGTCAAGATGGGGCCAGACTCTTCACAGTGGTGTCCTATGACAGGACAAGTATCAATGGACAAAAACACATTAGGTTAAGGAATCAAAAAGTTTCTAAGTCACAGCCTATACATACTGACTCAGACTGAGATGATTCAGTTACAGTATGTACTGTTTACGTATAAATTTTTCCCCCCTTCCTTGAGAATCAGGGATTTTTCCATTTTACTACCTACACATGACATGGGTAACTCAGCTATGTTTATCAACTTCTAAAAAAGTAAGAGAGCTCAAGGTATAAGAAGAATTTCTGTTAATTATGTTTAACAAAAAAAATACAGCTTCACTGCTTCGGCTTAAGCATCAAGTAGGCTATTCAATATCCACGTATTTCAAGACAGCAAAGCATTTAATGTATTTCAGTTTCAACACCAAGATTAATAAAAATTGGTGTTTGCTCTCAAGCATATACCTTCTCTGTGACATGCTATTTTTTCTTACTCAGTATTTCACTTTCACATAATTAAAATTGCCTACAGGTTGTGTGTTTTGATTACATTCTTAATTGGTACAAAGATTAGAATTTGTGTAGTATTTACTTCTTTTCAGTACCACAGAAAATGGTCTAACAGTTCTGATAGCTATTTCATCTATCAAGAATAATTTTATCACTTTACAACCATTTCAGAATTAAATTAAACATACATGTAGAAATACTCTAGATGTGACCTACTGTAAGCACCTCTATGCATTTCTAAACAGAAAAAATCTTTATAAATTGATGTGAATAATTAATTATGGCAACATTTTTTCAATTTTGCTTTAATTTTTAATGCATTCCACAGCACAGTGTACATGAGTATTTCCTCCTCCATTTTCACAGGTATAAATATGCATGGCATAGTACATGCCTAAAAAGCAATAGAGATATTAAGAAAATAGACACTATCTGAAATACTATTAGGAATACAAGGCACCACTGAATTGAGGTTGTGTCCAGACATAACCCAGTTCACTAGCTATTCAGACCACTTCTATTCTGGTTTTCTCACCACAAACAAAACACATTCATAGTAGTATTTCATCATGGAGAGTTCATTCACAGTGTAAGTTGACATTACAGATTCTTTCTCCACCTGAAAAAAAAGAAGCAGGTTTCAAAACACCTTCTCTGTAAGAAGTATGCATGCTTCTGTTAATAAAAATACTAGATCTTAAGGCTCATCTGCATATTCAAAGCAGTTAGTCTGGTTTATACCAGCAGCACTCACTGTAAAGCACAGCATCTTCTTACCTCTATACGGAATCCATATTGCAGTATAACATTTTTAATATCCTCATAGCTCAATTCGATAGAAAGTTCATTTCCCAAGTTTTCGAAGTGGTAAAGGAGAGGACCTAGAGTACAAAGACACAACAGAAACATCTGTCAGAGACAAAAATGTTTTAGAACTCAAAAGCACATACTGAAAAAGCGAAGAGTGCTTATATCCTGACTCACATATTCAAATGCAATGAATTGGATACGATATTTATGACAAATTTGCGAATCAATGCAAAATTAAAATAAGTTTACTGCTTGCAACAGCTGCTGACTCAGCTGTGAGGTGTCATTTCTTACCACACAGTGTTTTCTGTACCTTAAAATTTTTTCAGTCTAGCATCTCTGCTGTTGCTCTGTTTGCATTCTCTGACTGCCCAGGACTGTTATACTAACTGACTGACCAGTGACTGACCAGTTTCTGTTGTATAAAAAATTTAACTCCTGAGTTTTGTCTGCCATTCTTCTCACCATGGAAGACTTAAGTAATTGCCTTTCTTCTGAGCAAAGTCATTCTTAATTCTCATTCCCAAAGCTTTGGCTTAGAAGCACAGTACAAACTAGAGAACAGATTAAATCAAAAATACAAGTATTTACACACAGAACACTTTCCCATTTTCTTCAAAAACCAGCAGAAGAGTGCAGTACACTACCTTTATCAAACAGAAACTGTTTAATACATGACTGCAAAATCTGTAACAGTGAAGCTTTACTTTTCTATCACATAGTGTTGACTTAATTGTAACTAGCCAATGTTGTGAACGTAATGATGATTAGTCTCAAGCCCTGGATGTTTCTATCCCTACAGAGTTTTTTCAGCACAGACACATACATCCCCATGAATCTTCTCAGGTACCAGATGCCCGTTAGGCCCATGCTACCCAGGACACCAGGCTAGCAGTAATAGAGTTTGGTCACACTTGCCTACATTTATCCATATTCCTCCAGGCTTCAGTATTTTCCATATAGTATCAATGTAATCAATAACATTGTGCGCTGTATCAATGAAAAAGCAAGTTGCTATGCAGTCCCATGTATCTGCGTAAGACAAGTACAGAGGGATTAGTTTCAGTGCATCTACCAGTGTAAAAGTTCAACAATTAATCCCAGTACTTATTTATACATTTCCTTCAACTAACAACAGCCAAAGGTGCTCATTTAAAAGTAAATAAAATACGTTGGCTTATGTTAACCACAGTTAAGTTTGGGTTCATGTCACATATGTGCATGTCAAATATACACACTTTAAAACAGCATAAGCATGTTTATAATAATGTTACTATAACATGTGCAACAAACTTGTATACATTTTAGAAGACTGTTCATACACATAATATAAATACATCTAGTTTTATACAACAAACTGCAAAAAGTATACATTAGAACACATTTGTTATAAATGAAAGCCTAAGTAAGCTATCACTTACCTGTCCTAAGAACTTTCTTACCACAACCATTAAAAATACAACAGCAAAAACATCTAGTGACTTTGGGCCTCTCTAGTTACTACTTACAATATACATCTGTAAACTGAATTGTACTTCTGCAAAACACAAAGCTTGAAATGTTTTAGTTGGCATCTGAGTATTTTTCTCTCTGTATTTATTTAACAAGCAGAATCTTTCAAATGTTACCTTTTAAAGCATTAGCCTCCCTGAATTTGTTTAAAAAAGTGTATTTGAAACTGAGAAAGTTTTAAGTTCTTTAAATAAGGAAATCAAAACTATCTATTTCTGTTTGTGTCAGACGTTCTAATGCAAAAACAGAACCTTCAGAAAATTAAGCAACTATAAGGAAGGATCCTGCAAGACATTATCTGCAAGTCTAGCTGCACAACAAAGGGGAGATTGATAACAATATAATCCTAGTGTCAAAGGGCTACACGTCTAATAGGACAGAAAGGTGTCTGAGGTGAATTAATACTGTGACCTCTAAGTAGGAATATACCAGACTAAATATAAAAGTACTGGGTAAGTGCTACCATTGATAAAATAAAAAAAAATTGCAATTGGCAGAGTACACACTGAATAAGACAGTCTTCTGTAGGTTAATTCACCATTATGCTGGCATAAAACATTATTTCACAGCTGACTTAATATCACAAAAATAAGGTTATTTTTACCAACAGAATTTTCAACCTTTGATAATTATCATCCCTACAACTTTACTTGCCTATGAAATATTCACTACTGACAGTCAGTATGTAGTTTCTTTCATTTATAATTTATTGCTATTGAAACAGTTCACATTGCTTTTTCAACAGGAAATAAGTCAATTAAGAAAATATTAGTATTTCTGCTTTTTCATAAAGGAACTAGTTAGTTTGCTTCATAACATCTCCTAAATCAAGTAAACCTTTTCATAATACTATGTTGTCTTATTCTTTAAAAAAAGACTACTGCAACAAAGACCTGTTAGATAAACAGGTATAAGAAATCAGATCTAGAATCAGAAAATCTTGCTATAGATAAGGGATTTTTGCTTAATGCTAGTGAACACAGTTTGTTCTATTTGTAATTATATGTCCAGTTACAAGTACTTTGCAGGTAGTTACAAAGGATAGCCTAGAAGTTTGCATTTACTCACTGCACTCTGAATAAATTTCTTGAAAATCCCCTGCTGTCATAGAGAAGTTTGAACCTGAAGGAAGACTGTGAGGATCAACATCAGGGAAATAAATCGGACGTATCTGATCAGCAGATCTTCTGTTATTGCTAAACTGATGAATCCAGGGATAAAGCTTACATGAGTTAATTTCAGAGCATCTGCAAAACATGGAAATCATCACAATTCAGTTTCAGCTAATTGCTTATCTGTTATTATCTATAAATGTACGCACTTTCACCAATATCCATTAGTTTGCTAATAGCAAAAGCTATATATTTTCCAAAGGACTTCTAGACTTCTAGTTTGTAACACTTCAAATTGTCCATCAATGTGTGACCTGATCAAATGTGCAGTTTTACACTGACACATGAATTATCATCACAAAAATAACAGTCCTCAAAATTTTTTTAATCATTTTCTCTGACAAATACCTCCACTGAAAAGAACATGCACAAGATTCTTGAAGAGCATGGAAATGTATGATTTCATGTATTCTAGAAAGCTGCATCATAATTTTTCTATTTAAAAATAAATTAGCAACACTAGGTCAATTAATTTCATTGGAAACATGTTCTCATTTTAGATGTCTTTTCTGAATCATAATCATGCTTTGTAAAGCACAGCAAAAAAGAGCATTTTGTCAGGTGCTAGTTTATGTTCAAATAAATAAATAAATTCCATTTCACAAAGCATAGAAGTTTTGCACTAGATGTCACTTTAAGTTCAAAACATCTAGAGCACTGCAATTATGTCAAATAAACCTACCTTTGTAAAGTGTGTGGGTTTACTTGACCAGTAAAGCCAACTCTTATTTTTAAGTCATCAAATATAGTACAAAGGATAAAAAAAAGCTTTTCCCCCAGTCTTGTAAAATCAGTTTGTAATTAAAAAAAAAAAAGCCATTTTCTTTCAGAGACAACAGAGGACACATCTGTCTGTTTAAAGAGGTATCATCAGACCCTGCTGGTTGTGTGAGAGCTGAGAGTCATTATCAATGGTGCAGGGCAAGCTGGAGACCTGTGACCAGCAGCATTCCACAGAGGTCATTATTGGGTCTAGTCTTGTTCAACATATTTATTCATCAATAACCTGGATGAAGGGACAGTGTAATCTTCACAAGTTTGCTGATGATACAAAGCTGAGAGGAGTGGCTGACACCACAGGGCTGTGCTGCCACAGCAGGCTGGAGAGTAGCACACAGAGGACCTAATGAGGTTCAGCAAGAGCAAGTCAGGGGTTTTCTGTCTGGGGAGGAACAACTCCATGCATCAAAACAGGTTATGGGTAAACCTGCTAGAGAGTAGCCTTGAAGAGAAGGATCCTGAGGTTCCCAGTGGACAGTAAGCCAACCATGAGTCATGAGTCAACATTGCGAATTCTAGGGTCCATTAAAAAAATGCATAGCCTGTGAGGCCACATCTGGAATACTGTGGACAGTTCTGGGCTCCCCAGTTCAAGAGTCAGGAAACTATGTAGGAAGTGCAGTAGAGGGCAACAAAGATGGCTGAGAGCCTGGAACATCTGTCTTATGAGGAAAGGTTGAGAGAGCTGGGACTATATAACCTTGAGAGGAATGAGGGGAGATCTGATCCATGCCTATAAATATCTGAAGGGTGGCTCTAAGGAGGATGGTATCAGACTCTCTTCATTTGTGCCCAGTGACAGGACAAGGAGCAATGAGCACAAGCTGGAACATAAGTAGTTTAATTTAGAAATAAGGAAAAGTTTCCTTACAGTGCAAGTAAAGCCTATGTTGCAGGTGCTTAGAACTTCTAGAAAACAATATTGGATGTGTTCGTGTGTGACTTTGTCTAGATGATCCTGCTGTGGCAGGGGGATTGGACTAGATGATCTTTCGAGGTCCCTTCCAATCCCTCATGATTCTGTGATTAGGCCAACAGGATCCTTTGGTGGATCAGAATGGGGGTGGTTAGCAGACAGAGAGAGGTTCTCCTCCCCCTCTACTCTGTTCTGGTGTTGGAATGTTGTGTCCAGTTCTGGGCTCCTCAGTTCCAAAAGAGCACAGAACCATGAAGATGATGGAGTGGAGTATCTCCCTTACAAGGACAGGCTGAGGGAGCTGGATCTCTTGAGCTTGGAGAAAAGGAGACTGAGGAGTGACCTCCTTAATGTCTATAAATATGTGAAGGGTGGGTGTCAGGAGGATGGAGCCAGGCTCTT
>JAOXOE010000874.1:22474906-22489370 GCA_028565055.1 Phoeniculus purpureus
AAGTTAGAGTCCCTAGAGAAGAAACTGAGTTGTGTGATCTCACCAATCATGAGCTTGGTTTCTGTAATATGTATGAGTCTCATTAAGAACTGTATAAAAGAGCTAGCTTCAGGATAATAAAGTGGCTTGGCTTGATCACATTGGTCGCTATGTAGCCCCTTCTTCCAGCAGATCCCTAACGTTCTGTGATTCTGTGATTATTATTCACGCAGGATTAGCTCTGATTACACACATACATGACCACTGGAAACAGAACGAATTAGGAAAATTAATAATTTTCACAGGATTTTCGACAAATATAAAGCTAAAAATCACTAAATGTTCAGCAAACTTTTTTCTTTCCGCACTCGTACAGGGATACAATTCAATTCCTCATCATTTGTTCATTAGGCTTCATACCTCTCCCTGTCTCCTCATTTATCTTTCTGTTAAGTTTTCTGTCCATATTTTTCCTTTCTTTTGAAATGACAGGATTTTTTTTTAAAGGTGAAAAATCGGGAAGAAAATGCAAATGAAGAAAAAATTTCTCAATACCATACTCTAGGGAAAGATAGCACTCTCAAAGAATAATTAGAAAAGATAAACAATAAGCAATTAGGATACAAAGTTTAACTTTTCTTTTTAAATTAGAATGAACCAAGGAACCTCAGTCTTCCTCTTATCCAGACTAAGACCACTGCAGCAACTAATCCTACCTCTGGTCTAAAAAGCTTTGTGCAACCTAAACCCAAGCCTCCTTACAGAACACTGATGTCAGGAGAAAGGACTGAATGAAAAAGCAAGCAGGAATTCTGTGGTCGCTAAGCAGTGTCCCTTTTCAAAAAGTGGGAAACATGTAACTCAAAGTAGCTAACTGCAGAGTCTTTTCCTCTTCAAAAAAGCTGCAATAAATTGGGAAGAATACGTCTTTCACCATTAGCTTGTGGCAGGGAAGTAAGAAATTCTGCCTCACTTCACACAAGTAAAAGCCAGCAAAAGACCGTGGCGGGGTGATGACTAGAACCAACAGAAACGACCTCAGTGGGTTTGAGACAGACGTTTTCAGGTTTCTCCCAATACAACAGACCGAGGAGGAAAGCAACATGCCACTACTCACCCCATATCACCTGTGTGCTTGTGGGTAAATGCCAGGATATCTGCAGCTCTGCCGGTGCCCTCATAGATCACCACAGGGACAGGTGGGCTGGCCCGCACGTATTCCCACACCATTAGGATGACATTGGGCCCTCCTTCCACCACCAACCCAACTACAGGTACACCTTGGCCCATTCCTGTTTCAAAACACACCTTACAAGTTACAAACAGCTCTCAGTCACACAGAAAAGTCAGCACACCTGCTAAGGAAGTACTCATAAAGGAGACTCATACACGTTTCAATGGAGAGGAAATAATGCCTTTCCATCTCTAATCTGACATTTTCACAGACATTTACAGAACTTGTATTACCAGATCAAAAAGACCATGAAATCCTCCTGTTAAAACTGTAAGTAGCCCTAGCACTGGAAATATGTCCTCCAAGTTATCCCTCTGCTCTTTACGGTATTTCTCACACACAAACACGCAGACAGCGTATGAAATGTGGTCAATATCCATTTGTTTGCCTACACACATGGAAAAGTAACCGTGCGCTTCTTAACAGATTTTCTCAAGCTGTACAGCAGCAGAGTGGGTTTCTTTAATAATCAGAAATAAAATCCAAATAAGATGCAACAGAAATGGAAAAACTCAGTCTGACTTGTAAAAACTCATAGTAAGAAAAGTCACAAGAGGCTGAGTAAGTAATTATAATATAAACACGTTAAGGACAAGCTTAAGTTTCTAAGTTTGTATATACCCTAATATGGAAACAAGGATTCAATATCATGGCTCTGCTAATGTCTTTTATTTAAATCACTTGGTAAGAGTGAACTTCTACAAATAATTCTTACGAACTAGTGCGTAACAAGAAATACTAGTCTGTCTAATAAACCTTTATTTTTTCTACATCGTAATTTGGTTACTGTACAGGCAAACAACGGCAGTTGCACAATCTGACACGCACACATTTCACAACCAGTGATTTCTGTACCTGAGGAAGTCACAAGGATACAACACCCAAGAGAGATGAAGATAAAAGTAATAAACGAGGGAAGAAGGATCAGAATTCCACTGAATGTGACAATTAATCCACCTAGCAAAACACTGGAAAATTAGAGCTGATGTAGAGACCATGCAGAACTGCAATTGGGCAAATGCCCAATACTTATTTGAGGCTTTTCTCTTATAAAACTGACCAGAGCAGTACTCACTTGTGTGTATTTTTTGAAGTGATATGTACTTCTCCAAATTCCTCCTGAGCATCATTTCATTCCCATACTTGCCTACCGTCCCATCATCTGCCATTAGAAAATGAGAATGCATGCTGTTGAGGGTACTTAGCTTGCTGAGTGGATTACCAAGAGTCTGGTACAGGCAAACGACCTAAGAAAGCCAAAATAAAAAGATCTTCAAAAAAACCAAAAAAATGTTAGCATTTGTGTTCCCTCACTTGTATGTATTTCTTCATCCTACTGTGATCTTCTGAAAGCCTCCACCAAGTTTTTTGTTGGTCTGCGCAAACATGGGTTTTAATTTGATTCTTAACAGGAACAAAATGACAAAACACCACATAAAGTGTTTCTGGTTAGGATTGAAGTCCTTAGTGAGAGTCACTGTCTGCCTTTCTCTGCAATAGCTGAAACACAACGGTGTATTTTTCCCGGCTATATTCCCATTGAAAACACATGAGCTATCATTTATCAGTAATGATTTCACCTTACTAGTCAAATGTTTTCTGATTGTTACATAGATTGTACCCTCACACTGGTGAAGTTCTAGGTTATTAATAAAAATCATGTATATTAATAGCATTTTGTGTTTACCCGATTGCTCATCCCAAACTGCATGAATATGGGATTACACCAGTTGTGGACACATAATTGCCTAATTCATTACAAAATTTCAAAAGTCAATGACAATTACCCATAATAAATATTTCAGAACTATTCATTTACATACAAAAAGCAAAATACCGTGCCTCAACATGCCACAGAATTCTACTACTGATCAAAATCTAAGCCCCTGTTGTTGAGGAAAATGTCAAAGCAATGATATGAAACAAGCAGAAAAATACAGTACACAAGAAAGCTATAATAGCCCCGGGACATTCAACTTTTTATTATTAAAATGCATCCAACTCACATCTTTTCCAATCAGATCCCTCCGGTTCTCAATAATACCCCATGGAGGAATCCCAACAGAGCAGATCTTTCTCAGGTGTGGTGAGGCACAGTCTTTCAAGGCATCCCCCACATGTCTGGACACTCCTAAACAGATAATTAAATTGTTATGTTTCTTCTAAGTTCAGAGACCTGCTATAGGACATCAGTGCAAGGGTTTTCCATAACTTAGTTCACTTAGTGGTTATGTTTTAACTAGAGAGGAACCACCCTACCCAGTCTGTATATTTGATGTGCTGCTACTGCAGGAACTGTAAGGCTCAGACATAATGTACCAATGCTTCAAATTCAACACATACTCCTACTCAGTGTTGTTTGTGTGTGTTGCTAATGGCGCCTTCTACCTCTGTAAAACTTTATTTACATAAAAGCACAGGATAAGTCTCCTGACTGAATAAAAACTAAAGAAGTAAAACTGTCTCAGTTACAGAGTTTACTGACCCTATCTGGTTTTGAGAGTGGTCTCACAGCAAGTTTCAAACACTGTATAGTGGATTATCCTAATTCAAAACTTCCTTAATTACAGAACACAAGTTAAAATCATATTAGAAAACCGTTTCAAAAACACCAATCACTGTCCTCAGAACTGAAATATTTTCATGAAACAAATAAAAGTGACTGCAAATACGATCCAGACATGTACTATCCGTGTGTCTTTTTTATATGCAGAATACTCGATTCTTTAATAAAAAAAAAAAACTAAACTTATTTAGAATTCAGCAGAGGAACAGGATGTTACTGTTTGAATTACATATTATTCCTTGAGAAAATCTGCAATTTGTGCTAAAATATCAATAATCATATTTTTAAAAATCATATTTGCCCTAAATGTATATGCCTGTATGCGGAGAAAGAACATCAGAGGAAAACTGCAACAAAAAAAATAATTACACTACCGCTGTTGATGCCTTCTGTAATTATCCATGCTCCTGTAGTCTCTGCCGCCTTCACCAATCCTTTGCTGAAAATCTGCTTGAACTTTGATGGAAGCTTGAAATTTTGAATGCCTCCATGAACAGAGATCACTAGCTTTGGCAGCTCCATCTGCCATTCTTTAACCATCAGGTGCAAGAGCTGATCCAAACTGCTATCATAAGAGAGCCTAATATACTGGAAGAAATAGCAATACGTAAAATAAACATCTTTAGATACTAAAGCAGTGCAACTTGGTCTAGGTGATCCTGCTCTGGCAGGGGGATTGGACTAGACGACCTTTCAAGGTCCCTTCCAATCCGTAATGTTCTGTGATTCTGTGTGATCCTGTGATCTTACAAAGTTCTCAACTATGTTAAAGATTTTGTGGAGAACTTTCACAAGACTGCTCACATGACAGCATACAAAAGCACAGGAGCAATACACAGAGCAACTAACTGCAATGAAGTTCAACATAGAAACATCATACACACACTCCACTTTTAGATTCCTCTGCCCTCTTAAGACAAACAATAAGTCATATTCACCTGAACCCACTTTATTTTTTTGCATTTCTTATGCTGGAATTATGGCAAGAAGTCAAACATATAAACTCATCATCTATTACCTTGGCATGGTAAGTGCGATCTCCGTCTTGAAAACTGATCGTACCAAATGCGTCTGTTGGACTCATCTTTGTGTGTTTTTCCACAGACCATTTTGCGCCATCTCTCTGTGGAGCAGTCTGATAAACAGGACATCTATAGTCTACTCCTGGGTGATCTCCAATCAGCCGTCCACAACAACATCTCACAATAAAAATAAAGAAATCATTTTGTATCAAACACAATTGCATGCAACTCTGTGATATCCATCAGAATATCACAAAAGGAGTTTTTCTACAGAGAAGGATACTGTAGCTTTCTGATATGGAATATAACAAAAATTGACTCTACTGAAAAACTCTCAACAATGGCAAAGCAGTGTAGAATTAAATTAGAAGCATTTTTTGTTGGAGATGGAATTCATTCGTTACCTGAGGAACACTAATAACAGTTTCAGGGATGGACAAGATAATCTCCAAAAGTCCTTTCACGTCTAAGCTGTGCTGTGATTCTGTAAAACTCTGAGACTCCCGTACAGCAATGCAGCTCTGATTTACTGGTCTCATATATAAAACTTCAGAAGAATATCTTATGACAATATGATTTGCTGTGGTTAGTATCACAGGTTATTCTAGGTATTGAAGAAAGGCCCAGGAGTTAACTGTCATTAATTACAAGCATAGGAACAACCTTCCACCTAGAGAAAATTTTAGAATGACCTCTATACTAACCCTTGAATGCCAACAACGTGAATATACAAAATAAATGGATCAAAGTCCAACACTAAGAAGTATTTTGCAGAAGCTCAGTTAGCACTAAAGGTTCGTAGCAGAATGAATAAGCAAGACTCAAATCCAATCACTATTACTGTTGCACAGGCTTCGACAGGCTCTGATCTCTTCTACAGCTTTAACCTCAATGTGATTTATAGTGACACCTGACAATCCACTTTTCCTTTAGACATTTCAGCAGTTAATATACCCTGGGAAACAAATATCTCCTTTTTAGTCTTTTAAAATACCAAGCACCCACTGTCCTCAGACGTACTACTCAGGAATCTAGGAGCAGGTTAGATATAAACATTTGGAAGACCATGAAAAGGAACAATCAGAAAGAGAGTTTTCTGTGGGTATGAGAACCGATGAAAGACAGACAGATGAAAAATAAGAATCAAACAAACCAAATCAAACACCACAACAACCCTAAACAAATCAAGGAAGTGAACTGCTTCAGAAAGGCACTCTCTGATACCAAGAAACCGTGAAATGATGTTTACAATCCTGCAAAATACATTTGATTGATTCCAAGCTCTGCTAAAGCACACTGGAAAAGAAAGCCCACGCACACTCCTGGGAAATTAAAAACTCAATTAAACACTCCTATTCTGTAGCAGATTAAAGAGCTGTAGAAGCCTAGCAGGCAGAAAAGCCTTGAACTGTATATATGATAACAGTAATCTAGAAGTCAAAAGGCCATAGGGGCTACCAAAATTGCCCCAATCTTTATTAAGCAAAATCAACATGCTAACCTAGACTACCTGTACCTTTTGCGTCACTGAGACCAAGAGTACTCAGGCACCTGCAGACAAGATCCACAGGGGGTGTTTTACTGCCAAGTTACTCTAAGCAGAATTACTGCCTAGTCTGTCTGACTGCACGACTCTATAGCCTTTTGCAGTGTGGTGCTGGCAGGGAAAAAAAGAGTGCACAGGTGACACTGAGAAAAGCTGGTTATTTAGGGACCACATTTTGATGTGGGACCCCAAAAGCAAAACCTACTTTAATTTTCCGTATTCATAGATAAACCAAGACAAGCAGCTCAACGTCCGTGAACTAAACAATTATCTAAGCTGGAAATTGCGGAATACACCAGTCACACCTAGGAACTCTTCCAGCCCATAATCAGAGTATGAGCACAGCGTGACTACTATCTTATACACTAGTGTTCCACATAGGATCGTGTTAACAACACTTCCCAGAGCAGCAAAAGCCAGAGCTATCTGCCTATTCAAATCAGAGATCCTGTGGAACAGAATTAACCATCTGACAAGACAAATCAGTGCAGTGACCTGGAAACAGACAGGCCCAACAAACACTGAGCCGTTTTAGTAATTAACATCATTTGCACTACTCACTTAACATTTACCTGTCAGTGCAGCAGCGATGAGCTGCACTCAGAAGAGCTCAGTTGTGCTTAGCAGGCAGTGGAGGAACCGCACACAAACTTAACACACAGGTGTGTAGGGCAAATGCAGCTGCTTATACCTAAGAGTTTACTATCTCGAGAGGCATGAACTCAAAAGAACTAGTATTTCCCAAATAGCTCATGCTTTGCTCCAAGGCAGCACACTTGCTCTATCTACCTATCTAGCAGGTAGGGACAAGATACTACGGACTCTTGAGTTACCTGGGAGTTTAAAAGCCATGGTTCTCAGGAAGACGGAGGAATTAAAAGCAGAACACTGCATACAGATGTTCAGAATCTTTTCCTGTAAAGTTTTGTGCTGCTTACACAGTGACAGGGCTCAAGGAGAAGAGGAGCTCCTAGTCAGGGATGATGGCTGAGACAAGATTGTCTCTACAACCTGTCAGGCTGTTCCCCAAGGTGCTAAAGGAAGTGACTGATGCCCGTATGCAGCTGCTCTCATGACTGAACTCTCAAAGGTCCAAAACAACAGGAGAAATGCAAATGTCACACCTGCCTTCACAAAACACAAAAGCAACCCTGAGGAACTGAAGCCCAGCCAGCCTGTCAGTCCTAGGAAAAATCAGGAAGCAAGTCCTCCTGGAGGCCAAGCCTGGGTACAGCAGGAAAAAAACAGGGAATGAGAAATCCGTAAGGATCTACCAAGGGTTAATCATGCCTGACCCACCCCTGCCTTCTGCAAAAAAACAGTGGGGGCAAGAGGAGAGCAATTGATTTCAGCACTGTCTCCTCAAATACTCTCATACCTGGGCTGTGATACTGTGGTCTGGGAGGGAGGACATGGTGGGTGAGGAACTGACTGAGTCCACAGGGTGGTGGTCATTGGATCAGATGCTGCCTGGAGGCCAGTATCAAGCGAGGTCCCATAGGATTTGTGTAGTGCTTGTCCTGATCACAATCTCCATCCACAACCTGGAGGAAAGGATGGAGGGCACATGCAGCCTTGGGTAGGGAGGAAGGTCTGAGGCATGGCCCTGGGTGCTGACGGGCAGCAAAGTGAGCTGTAGCCTTCCCTGTGCCCAGGCAGCAATGATGGTCAATGGTGTCTGGCATAGTGGGAACAGGACACGAGTCAGGGAGGGCAGTGACTGTCCTTTCTGCTTATTGTTGAACTCTGTTGGGAGAACACCTTCAATCTGGGTCCCCCAACACAGAAGAGACACCATCAAACCACAGGAACTTCAGGGAAGAGTGACCTTCTTGCCCTCTCAGACGAAGCTGCAGGACTGAGGATGCTTCACTCAGGAGGAGGGCCATCCAACTACATCCCTCACGCTGACAGGAGGGGATAGAGAAGTTGCAGCTAGGCTCTTCACAGTGGTGTGACGGGAGAGCAAGATGCAGCAGCATTGCTGAAACACAGAAGGCTGAGGCTGGAGATAAGGAGAAATCTTTTCCAGAGGAGTGCATCCTGGTGGTGGAGCCAGGGCCAGGAGAAACTGGGCTCTCTCAGGCCTTGGGAGTTTCATACCCTGACTAGGTAAAATCCTGAGCAGCCCATTGTATTGTTCTAGGCAGGGTCTGGGTCCAGAGACCTCCCCAGGTCCCCATCATCCTGTGGTCTTACACTACATGCATTATCTGAGGAACTATAGGCCTGTCAGCCTGACTCAGTAACAGGGAAGATCATGGAGAGGACTATCTTGAGTGAGCTCTCATGGCAGCCAAGGTTTCAGGGCCAGCCAGCGTGGGTTTATGAAAGGGAGACCTTGCTTAACCAACCTGATCTCTTTCTATGACCATGTGACTCGTCCTATGATGGGGGAAAGGCTGTGGATGTTACCCACTTGGCCATTAGTAAGGTTTTTGACATAGTCTCCCATAACATTCCTCTGGAGAAACTGTTGAATCATGATGTAGACGAATATCCTCTTCACTGGGTTAAAAACCGGCTGGTTGGCCATTGCCAGAGAGTTGTGATTAATGGAGTGAAATCTGTGTGGCTGCTGATCACAGCACTGTTGGTGTTCAACACAGATTAGTTTTGGGGTCAGTCTTGTTTGGAGTCTTTACTGATGACCTGGACATGGGGATTGAGACCACCCGCAGTAAGTTTGCAAGTGACACCAAATTGTGTTGAATTGCCCAGGGGTAGAAAAGGCTCTACAGAGGGACTTAGACAGGTTGGATCGACGGGCCAAGGCAAATTGTATGAGGTACAATAAAGCCAAGTGCTAGGTCCTCCGTTTTGGTCACAACAACCCCAGGCAACGCTGCAGGCTTGGGGATGAGTGGGTTGAAAGCTGCCCAGCAGAAAAGGACCTGGGATTACTGGTAGAGAACCAGCTTAATATGAGCCAGCAGTGTGCCCAGGTTGGGCAAGAAGGCCAACGGGATCCTGGCTTGTATCAGGAATAGCATGGTCAGCAGGAGAAGGGAAGATATCGTGCCCTTGTACTCAGCCCTTGTGAGGCCTCACCTTGGGTACTGTGTTCATTTCTGGGCCTCTCATTATAAGAAAGGCACTGAGATGCTGGAACGTGTCCAGAGGAGAGCTACCAAGCTCATGAGGGGTTTAGAGAACAAGACATATGAGCAGAGGCTGAGGGAGCTGAATATTTCTGGTTCTGGGAGAAGAGTTTGGAGAAGAGGAGGCTGAGAGGGGACCTCATTGCCCTCTACAACTACCTGAAAGGAGGTTGTGGAGAGGTGGATGTTGGCCTCTTCTCCTTAGTGACTAATGCCAAAACCAGGGGAAATGGTCTGAAGTTGAGGCAGGATAGGTTTGGATTGGATATTAAGAAGAAATACTCTACGGAAAGAGCAAAGCGCTGGAATGGCCTTCCCAGGGAGGTTGTCAAGTCTCTGTCCCTGGAGGTATTTAAGAAACATGTAGACACGGTGCTTCATGACCTGCTATAGTGTCAATCATGTAAAGGGTTATTTTGTGTTTGTCAATCAATCAGGAATTTAGGTATTCAAGTATTTAAGATTTTGTTGTTGTGGGTATGGTTGGACTCAGTGATCTAGGAGGTCCTTTCCAACAATGATTATTCTGTGATTCTGTGATTCAAAGCCTTGACTTTATTTTCTTTGTCTCAAAGGTTCACTAAGTACTAGTGAATAAGGGGGCAATACCAATAACACAAAAGCAGACTTCTGCAAAAGTCAGATTTTGAGCAACAAGGGGAAAACTGAAGGGTCAGCACTGAGGTAGAAGTAACTGCCGTAGCCAGATCACAAAATCCAGTGCCCTTGCAGGCAGCACTTTAGAAACTTTGTCCAAAAAATGTGCCTAAAAGATTAGATATAGAGACAATTTGTGAAAACATCTCAGAAGCATAAAGATGTTACTACTTCTGCTGGCCACACTACTTCTGATACAAGCCAAGCCACTAGTGGCCAAGCTGGATCATATATGGCCAGCTGTTGACCAAGGCCTCCAGGTCCTTGTCCATAAAGCAGCTTTCCAAACACTCTCCTTCACGTCTGTGGCATTGTACGGGGGTTTTGGGACTCAAGTGCAGGACCCAGCACTTGACTGAGTCATACAATATGGCTCAACCTACCCAGTCCAGCTTGTCCAGATCCCTCTGTAAAGCCTCCCTACTCTCCAGCAGATTAGCACTCTTGCCCAACTTGGCATCACTGCAAACTCATTGAGAGTGCACTTGATCCCCTCATTCAGATCACTGATAAATATTTTAAAGAGTACAGAACCCAGCACTAATCCCTGGGGAACACCACTTGTGACTCGTTGCCAACTGGATTTAACACCATTCTCCATCACTCTCTGTGCCAGTTTTTTATTCAGCAAAGAATACACTCATCCAAGCATTAGCAGCCAGTTTTCTCCCGGATAATGCTGTTGGAAATGATGCAAAATGCTTTATATTAAAGCCTTAGTAGACAACATCCACACTCTGATCACCCGGGTGTCTTTTATGTGTCATGTGATGGTGCAGCAACCAGGGTGACCTGCTCCATATCCTTTCCTGGGTCATCGGTAACACTTGTGTCTTTGCTGCCACATGGATCATTATCCCCTGCCACCACCGAGCTGATAACCAAAAGACCTCACTGGCAAGCTATCCCTCGAACACTAGTGTTCTGCCCACAGGCTTATCTCCACTGAGTCTGGTTTATTCCTTTCCCCACTTCAAATGTAATCTAAAGCTCCTCCAATGAGCCCTTCTAATTTCTGTGCAAAATTCATTTTCCACCGTTGATACAGATGAGCCCCATCTGTTGCAGCAGGTCTGGTGCCATGCAAATTAGATCATAACCAAAAAGTCAAAAAGTTCAGAGCCACGTATTTGCCATGAAAAGTCTCCCTGTTCCCTCCCTCAGCAGTCCCTGCAACTGTAAGGATAGAGAAAAACTCTGCTTATGCTCCTGATCCCTTAACCAGTCATTGCAAGGCCTTGAAGTCTCTCTTGTTTGCTCTCATACTTCTATTTGCTATTTCACAACCGCCTATATGGAAAGTCAATATTGGATAGTAATCTGAGGGCTGGACTAGGGTAGAAATCTTTCTCATCATACCCTTAACCCAGGCCTCAGGTAGACAGCTTAGCACCCTAAGAAGTGAGTCAGGTCTGCATACCAGGACTTCTTTTCCCTTCAGGAGAGAGTGTCCTATAACTTGTTTTCTTTATGGAAACAGTTCTGATGCAGGGCATAGGCTGTCAAAACCTCAGCAACACATGCAAGCTAGATAAAACACCATCCTCAATTACTGCACCTGCAGGACTTCGTACCTGTTCTACAAGGGCGGCTGCAAAGGTGGGGTAGTCACAGAGGAGACAAGCATGCTGGGCCAGGCATAAACTTGTGTACTGTCTGCCTGTCATATATATCCCATGGAATGCAGGGTGCAATTTCAGTAGCTTATCTTCCTCGCATCTCTCATGCATCTCAACCTCCCTACCTTCTCCCAGAGCTCCGTCATTAAGCAGAGGGGTTCCTCTACCTGGACACCCCTCTCTCTAACACCTGAGTAGCTGCATGTCCTCTGCAGACCTCTGTCTGCAAAGCTGAACCAGTTTCAGTTGCACTGTGTTTATGTCTCCTGTCACTGCTGCTGGCTCCAGCAAGGTCCCATTGTAGTGTGAGCTGCAGGTTCAGAGCAGGTCTCAGCTTCCCTGAGGTTCACCCAGTTTGGAAAACCCCTCTGTGCACCAGGTAGGATCAGTCTACTGTAGACTGTGCTTGCACCGCAGCTTCAGTTAAGTGTAAGTTTCAGTAATACCACATTCTTCTTCCTTTAGTTTATTCTTTCTGTTCATTCAATTTTCACTGTTCTCCATCACTTTCACTTCACTCTCCTTCTCACCACTCAGGATATTGTTGAAATAGTCTCCCATTTAAAGGCACATTTCTGCCTTTTCTTCCTCAGGAGAATATTAAGGCAAATCCATCCACAAAATGCATTTGGATAAAATTTTCTGTTGCAAGTGAATTAAAGGTTATAATGCAATTTATTCTTGTCATTACTGACTTGACTAGGCATGCCTATCACTAACTCCTGGTCATCATAAAGAATCACAGATGCCCATTTAGGCACTCTTACCTAATTAAATTCTGGCACACCTGGCATCCTGCAGGACACCTGTGATAAAAGACAGATAATTAATTGTGGTGGTTTGGTCCTGGCTGGGGGCCAGGTGCCCACCAAAGCCGCTCTATCACTCCCCCTTCTTGAAAGGTATTCATAAACTATCAATAAATGGGAGAAAAAAATCTCAACAGCATTGAATTCTGTGTTCTTCTGCATTCAAGTCCTGGAATATGTATCTTCAGGGTGATTTTAGTACTATGTAGAATCTTCTTTTAATAAATGAGTTTTCTATCTTATCTGATCTACACTATCCATATATGATGAAAATTGCAAGTTTACATCCTCTGTGATCTCAGCGAGTATGCTTGGGTAGCACCATCCACTAGATAAAATAGGGAATACCAAATTATGTTTGCTTTCTTAGACTCTAAAATGCAGGTTGGGGATTTGATCTTTTCCTTACTTTTTTCACACTCTATACCAGCCTGAGCAGAAACCTCTATCTCAGAAGACTGTGACAAGCAGCAGGAATTATTTTGAGGGAGAAAATTGAGGTACAGGATTCAGAACTCTCATGCAGCAGTAACTCCATGGGATTCAATTTCTCAATTAGATGCCATTCCACAGTTTTGGTTATTGGACTGAGTGTAAAAAGAAGGAAGTTGACCTATGAAAGTCAACTGTTGTCAATTTCTAAATCAAATATTCTTATTTAAAATTTATTATTGACATTATCTGTGGAAACAAATAGATACCAGCAATCACCAACTGAAGCACTGCAAAACTGGAAAGAACTTCATCCAAGTTACACACAACACCAACAAAATATTATTTTGATTCCTTCTACATGTGAAAAAGCTAAGTCTTACCTGTGAGGATCTTTTGAGCTTGGAATGATGTGTGCACATTCTCTCTTACTGAAGACCTCTTCGATCCAAGATTTGGGCGACTGAAAAGACATTTCAAATTTAACTGTATTGCTGAACTTTAAAGTTCAGCTCTTATGAGCACTATGCTGAAAACAGCACTATAACATCCACATGACTGTATAGAAATAACACACAACTCCGGACGTTTCCCATCACAATGTTAGATAAACCAGACATTACAAGCTAAAGCTAAAGCTCTGAACAGTCTTAGCCCAAAGCTTTAGAAAGCTCCACAGAAAGATCAATAGTCAAACTTATTTGCATCCATCCCTCTTTAATGAAAATTACTTTGAGGATCTGTCAGAAAGACCTGCAACACAATAAATAGTAAGAATGACTCAGAACTGCTCAAAAGACCACATTTTCCTTCTGACAGAACACCAGCAAAGGACAAAATGTCCAAAATGGCAAGATTTTCTTTTACCTGAAAGAGATCATTCTTTCTTTTATTACTCTTAATGGTGTTGAGAACAATTTAATCCTGTTATATTTTTACTGAACTAGAACAATAGTGAAATGCAAAAGCAGAGACCAAAGGCTAGACCTATCCTTGAGTGTATGCCAGGTGACTTTTTCCTGCTGGCCTGTAGGGACACTACGTTGTCAAAACTATCTCAGTGAAGCCTGTTGCAGCAAATAAACTGAATAGCCACTGTACCACACAGATATCTTTTCAAAGAATCTCAGTGTGAGCCTTTGAACATCTATCTCTTTGGGTCTGTCGATTATAATCCCTATATTTGGGTATGATCATTTTTAGATGAAGAATTTTTAAACCTCTAAGACTAAATTTAGTAAACACTGGAAGCAAAGAATTTCTTCTATTGTCAAGGGAAAGTAATCCCACAATGAAACACGCCATGAAGAACTATTCTATCATAAGAATAAGTACAATTATATTGCCCATTACTCATTGGCATCACACTGCCTCTCCAAGACAGGGTACAGTAGGCTCTTCTGTTTAATCACAGAATCACTTTGGTTGGAAAAGACCCCTGGGATCATCGAGTCCAACCATCTACCCTACCTTACAAGTTCACCCCTAAACCATATCCC
>JAOXOE010000874.1:22499018-22520027 GCA_028565055.1 Phoeniculus purpureus
TCCTCATAGGAGAGGTGCTCCAGCCCTCTGATCATCCTCGTGGCCCTCCTCTGGACATGCTCCAGCATGTCCATATCCCTCTTGTAATAAGGGCTCCAGAACTGGAGTTTGCCCTGTTTAACCACACAGGTCTTCTGGCTCCCTTCCTTGACTTCCTACCTGTTAGAATGCCCTTGGGCCTCAAAAAGAGGTATTTGAATGCTAACCAGCTATCTTGGGCCCCTTTACCTGCCAGTACCCTGTCTCATGGGATTTCTCCTAGCAATTGCTTGAAAAGGCTAAAGTTAGCCCTCCTGAAGTCCACGATTGTGATTCTGCTAGGTATTCTGTTCCTGCCACATGAGACCCTGAACTCCACGTGGTGACTGCAACCAAGGCTGCCCTCCTGTTAATTAAAGAGCAAGTTCATTGGCAGAAAAGAGCAGCCAGTATAGTTGTTGCGCACACATATCATTATAAATTTACAAGCATTTTCTGGAGGAACGGTCACAACTTGTAACAGCACTTTCAAAAGCCCTTAAGTCATGGAAAGTACCAACCTAACCTTGCTAATGGGAAAACAACTAATGCCTTTATTTCCGACTGAAAATAGAATGAAAGAACCTTGCACCCCACCAAGGACATGCTAAAAAAGGAGTGCTGGCACCTAGCAAGGCAAAGAGTGAAAGGCTGGCTCCTTGAACTGTTAGGTGCCCCAAGGGGATTTTAAGGTTCACTGAGCAAATGCGTGAAGTGGAATCTTTGAGCGGCCATAAAGGAAACCTCTGCACATTGCACAAGCCCAATTATGCAGTTCTGTGTAAGATTACACTGATAAGCAGAAGCTAAGGAGAGGATTTGAAATGTTACGGATTTGAAATGCCCGGATCCTGCAAGAATTCACGCATACCAGTACATTAACGTAAACAAGTGGTCCTACTCAACTCAGCTGGACTAACTCACGTGAGGGGCTAGGAAAATCAAGGCCTAAGGCTTTTAACAATTAGTTGATACAATCTAGCGAAACAGAGGTTTACAGTTTTATATAATAGGGCCCTCAGTAGTTAATTAGTGGCATGTGTAAGATACGGTGCCCTACAAAGTCTTTGCCAGCCCATGAGAACTTGCGTATTGACAAAGAAAGTCAAGTAGAAGACATGGATTTGAAAGTCTCACACAAATGCTAATGCTAGAAACATGGTTCTTTCCACTGTCCCACTAAAACCATGGTGCCACAACATAACAGTGACTACCAAAGGGCTTGCTACTTGATGTTAAATTTCTTCCTCATTTAGACAGTCTGTGTGTACATTTTGCCACCTTTATCTCATGCAGCCACAAAACTTGGATGTTTATCCAAACTTTAATATAGTCCAAACATTTCTGCTGCCCCTTGAAATCCCTTGTGCCGATGTCCCACTTTTCTGAGCGATTTAACGACAACCTTCACTCAGAACTGTGACTGCTTTTTTGCCGGCTTATTCCTCTAAAAATACAGTATTTCAAAGTCATACAAAATACAATTCACACAGTATTGCGTACTATGTGCTAATTCTACAGCGAAGATATGTTTGATAAGCTATGTCTTCCAATTTGGGAAATACATAGCTGCATTTGTTCCCAACTTCAGGTTTACAGTGCAAGCTGTGTTCAAAAGTTCAACTGCAAATAACTGGAATTAATTTATATTGGAGTATCATTGTTCTTTGCGCAGTGAATCCGGCATCAAAATGTTATGGAGATTTATTTCTAGCTTCGTTTATAGAGTCAGTTACACGTGATAGAGAGACAGAGATTATTCTACACACAGTATCTATTAAATAATAAAAATATCCAGGCTCAAAGCAAACATCTAAAGGCAAATTCTACATTCATTGCAGGAAATACAGTAATCTACTAAAAAAGACAAGACACAGATGCCTACACCAGGGCTCCAAATCTCAGTTGAGCACAATCACTTTCAAGAGAACCGTGTGTTACCACTAGGTTTACACAGAAAATTAGATATTTAAAAACAAAGATGCAGTTTCAAAGTACTGGTCTTCAAATAAAATACTTCTCAGAAATAATTGTCCCATACCATTCTTTCCTCTGCTAAATTCTATACAGAAAGAATGCAGGATTTGGCATTCTCTAGTTTATGGTATTCTCTGGATTACATAAAATATCCTCAATAGATGAGAAGTTTAAATAGAAAAACTTACCTCTCTGACTTTTTCAACAGCAGTGCTGAAAATGTAAATGATAACCAGCCACTCCTGAACACTTGGGTTTGGCTCCATCTTTACCAACACAGTGTAAGTGAAGAGCATTAGAAATGCCATATATGCCATCTACGAAAAACACAATATAAGAATAAAAATCTCCAGCAAATTTCTGCAAGTATATTAGCAGGCATTAGACTGACTACATATATTCAAACTATCAGGGCACTGTCAGATTTTTTAAGAACAAAATATGTCCTCCAGTTCTGCAAAGTATTTTTAATGAGAATATCCTTAAGCATAATTTCAGAATTGCTGCTTTAGTGCTGAAAAACACGGACGCAGAAGATGAACTATTGCAGCACATGTTCACCTGGGCCTGAAACCTATACGTGAGACAGAATACTTTATCTGCATACTGCAATTTGCACACAAAATGTGTTCTTTTTCTGAATCTTCTATAGGAACAAGTTGCAATCTTCAAAACTATGTGAACCCCTGCTGGCTAATCACACAGGAAGAAAATACCACATAATTTAAAGGTACAGGGACACACTATATATGCATCTCAGAAAACAGATGAACAACCTCTAATGCAGTTATCCATGCACATAGTGTTCTGATCCTAAGATGCAGTCAGATCTTCTAAGCTCTACTAACACAGGATTAGTTATTAAACCTAATTTTTAATATTTAACCATTGTAAAAAAGATGTCCTCAGATTGTTCTTTGGCTCTTCATAACTGTTCGTGTTGTTGATAATGTTTCATTTTGTTGGGTTTTTTGGTTGTTTTTTTTTTTGTGCAGATGCTTCATTTTAGCAGAAAAACTTTTCACTTAATTGTGAGATAAGTATTCATATACCTTCCCCTCTACCCACACCTCTAAATGGCTACAGATTCATGACAGGCAACATAAAAGCAGCATCAAGTGGCATTTGAAGGATCAAAGGAGGGTTTTGGTAATCCAACCTCTAGCATGATGACCAACCGTGTGAAACCAGAACTTGACAATTGGTGCGTTGTAGAACTCATAGATTTTTCTAGCACCAGGCAGGTTTCCTTGTCCACTGTCTACTCGGCTTTCATCAGACTTCTGAGCAAAGTTCTCCACATCATAATCCTTCTTTAACAGGAAACAGCATTTTAAAACTAAGAAATCGTGGTCTATGACAGCAAAACTTGTGTTATGTTAGAGGAACGATAGACAGAGACATTTAAGTTTTGTTCTGAATACACAAAGCACTACTGTATCTTAATTTTGTTTGGTTAAAACCATTTGACATAATTAACATGCACATACTTCCCCTATAAAAACTCCTTTAGAGTTTAGTCTTATTACAACAGACTAGACATTAGCAGTCCTGAATGCACTCCTGTTTCTGCTACGCGTTTATTAACTCCTTAAGTGAAGTCGCTTAATCACTCTGCGACTCATTTTCCCCATCTGTGAGACACAGATAAGTAACAACTCCCAGCAAGTTGTAACTGTGTTAGATAGAACTCCACTGGTAACCATGGCACATTCTGAAATAAGGGAATGCACATCACATTTCTGCTCATGTATACAGTGGCACAGAAAATGTCAAGACAGTGACATTCCAAATACAGAATCTAATTGCTGTTCTTCGTGTGTCTTATGCGTGACTAGAATATGGGAATGAAATAATTACTCTCTTACAGCTATTTGCCTGCAAAAACTTACAGTTAAAATCTTTATTTAAAATAAGAGAAAAAACAACCCCCAAAAAAAATAAACATGCTTGATTCTGTATCCAGTTTGACGTTTGTTCAGATACCCCTCTGAAAGTACAAATATCTGATTGCTGTTAAAGCCTGAGAGCTGTAGACACACAGCAGTGGGACACTGACAAAATCAGAAGGTGCTGAAAGGAATATCCAGAGAAGAGGGAGAGAGGCCTGCAGGAACTATAAATAGCTAACAGCAGGACAAAGCTGAGTGAATTGAACTGCCTTGTTCAGTTCTATTTCAGTGCTGGCCAATTCCTTGCTACTGTCAAAGCTAAAACTCACTGCTACTAGACATTCATAGCATGACATTTTTTTACGTGACATATTTACCCCTACTATACAACATTTCCTTGGGTTATGAGGAACAAAGCTGGTTTTTTTCTCATCACATTAAACACAGAAAAGTGTTAAACTGACAAAAGTGTTAAACACAGAATCATCCCAGTGTGTTAATACCATATCGTCCAAGGTGAAGAGGAGAATTGGTCCCATAAAAGAGAACATTTTCCAGATGCACCAGGTCACTGGAATTTATAACTGTATGTGAAAGATGCTCTATATGGCACATGCAGACTGCTGAAATTTCTGTACATTTTCTGTAATATTTCATAAGAGAATTTTAGAGAAATCAGTAGCCTGGCTATGTTTTAAGTTAGATAAAATCAGAAGCTAAACACGTTGCTAGTACATGAACGAAACAGGTCTGTCAGAGCCAGGTCAGAAAAGTGCCTACACACATTGCTGTGTTGCCTTCTACCAGACTGCAGGGGTGGTTCAGCTGCAAATAATCACAATTGGCCTGTCTTCTGTATTATGGTTGTTACCTAACCTCATAAAAAGCATTTATGAACTGACTGTATTAGAAAGGGACAGCAGGAGATAATGGCTTCAAGCATATTTCTACATCAGAGAGAGAAAACACAAGCGTGTCATTGACAGACCTACCAAGCTGCTGCCAAAACCCTCAAACACAATCTGCTCACTTTCATTTTACACAAAGCGAAGCGACAGTACCAAGCAATCTACAATGCTTATCTACCATGAGATAAGCATGGTGAAAAACATTGCCTGACAGCTCTCGCTCGACAATCCTGTGTTCACTGGTTAGTACATCGCCAACATTTACACTTTCAAATGAAAACTCTCCTTGTCTGCTGTCTACCTCTATCTTTTGGAAATTTTCATTTCAAGGAAGTTTTCAGTGGAGAATGAGAAAAATAAAGATCAGGAAATTCTGGTTAGCAGAATTTAGTTTAGATCTCAAAAAACAATTACTTCACCTGTGCTGTACTTCACCCCATATAGACAGGCCTAGTAAGGACTTTTGTGCAGCCACAGGTGCCTGCAAAGTGTTTCAGAACTCAGTTCAGGTGACTAAACCAAATGCTTCTCCTGTGCTTTAAATAGTGGCTCAAGTAATGTAACACTATTTTTCAACAAGGAGACCAGGAGCTACACCTCTGGAAAGGTTATGACTCAATTCAAGAAAAAAAATCTCAATGACAGACAAAGAGCAAAGGATGGCCATAAAGGGGGGAGAAGTTGCAACTGAGGGGTGAGACAGAGGGTGAATGGGACCAAGGTGTGAGTTGGAGAGGATAGAAGGTCAGCCTCCTCAGTTCTGATGTTTCTCTGCTTTAGACAACTTGACTGGGCAACCTGAATTGAGTTCTATGGGCTTGACTTTGTCTATGATATGAAACCATCCTTCTATTATTTGGTGTACAGGATTACATAGGTATCTGTCTGAAGTCTGAATAGACTTTGTACTCTAAAATGCCTGCATAAGAGAAGGGCAATTATAATCGTATTGTACTTCTATGAGGTTGGGAAGGATTTTCTTATTAAGACCAGTACAGAAATGACACCCAGCACAAAAGAAGTTACTCATCCAAGGTCACTTCAGTGAGTATTCAAACCAAGGACCAAACCTGTACCTCTTGAGAATTGGGCCCTTCCAGGCCCTTACCCTCACTGCTCAGAATTATACTTTGGTAAAAAAACAGACCTTGCCATGCAAATGACTGATCATCAGAGACTAACCAGAGACATGGGGTCTTTAGAGCTGGTTGCGCTCTGATCCCCATGATACCACGTGAACTGATGGAAGTCTTGAGACTGAGGTACATGAGACATTTCTGCCTTGCTCTTAAATTCCAGCATCAAGATGGTGGGAGGCAGAAGAATACTCATAATGACCTAAGAGAAACACAAGAGTCAGAAAATTAATTCAGTGCTGATTCCATAGACCTGAGGCCATAATCAGCCATGCATGGTGCCTGCACAAAACCAGTGCACTGTCCTTAGAAGGAGTGACTGATACAACAAAGCTGTGTATCGCAGTCTTACAGCCTCCAAAGAAGTTAGTTTCACTTGACTGTTTTGTGACTTTGAAGTGTGTCATAGTGTCTAGGAACAGCTTAGATACTGCTACCTGTGTCCAGAAGACATTTGTCCCATCAGCAGCTCTGGTGAAGAGCCAGCAGTGCAGGACAATGAGATAAGGTGGGGAGGGGCTCAAAGGTACTGAGAGAATGGGAACAGCAAAAAAAACATCAGAAAATGCATTTTCCTAATGTCATCCCACAGCTGCTTTTGCCAGGAAGTAATCCAGAAGCAAGTACTGTCTTCCCTCTCCATCCTTCTTCTCCTAGATAGACGTTACAATTCATGTGTAATCCATAGTTAAGTACATCTGTCTGAAGCTGTATTAGAGATTCAGAAACACGAAGACACGCATAAAACATCTAAGTAGCATCTAAATTCTCAGGAAAAGCTGGAGTGGTGTTACCTTAAACCAGGAGTTTTTCCGCATCTTCAGACGTCCCATCCACATATCAGTTAGCAGCATCTGTGTGCACGTATGGGATACAAAAGGCCGCAGTCCCACAGACACAGCTAGTTTTAAGCAAGTTGAGTTGCTCCAGTTTTTCAGTTCATAGGTCAGCAGCTTCATGGCCATCTGCTCATTTTGCTTGAATGCTTTCTCCAGCACATCTAAGGCAAGCTGCCCAAATTCTCTAGAGCAGCAAAGATTTTAGCAGTTAATGTAACAGAGTTCAGACAAAATTCAAAATTACTGTTGCATAGAATTTGGTTTGAAAACTTCATTAACTGAAATTCAGCTAACAATCACAGTAAGCATGCCTTCTCCCATTTTTTGTATTGCTTCATCAATGTACCTAGTGAAAAATAATTCAGGGAGTAAACCTAGCTTCTTAGTCCTAACCACAAGGTTTATGGTCATCCTGCTTTCTATTTTTTATTTGTTTTACTCCTAACCTCACTCAGCAATCAAAATGGACTTTATAAATTCTGTATGTTTGCTTCAACAGCAGCCTCATCACCGCTGTGGGCAAGTGGTGCAGGCAGCTGCAAAACCCACTTCTTTTTACATAAACATGTAGACATCTCTGTAAGGAAAACTCCTTCCTCTAATTTAACCTCTGGAGATACATGCGAAACAAGAGAGCACATCTTGTACTCTGAATCCGAGGCATGATATCTCCAAAGTATACAATATGACACAAACAAGAAAAACTACCAGAAAACACTTAATGTGAAACTACAGACTTCAGGAAAAAATCTTGATCTACTTCATTTTTTTAGGTCTTCTAAAGACCTGCTTCTAAAGAGCAGGATTTAAGCACTGATTTTAGTTTACTCTATCTCATGCTTCAAATTAGAGAAGTTCACTGTGTATCTGCCATGTGGCTTTCATAAAACAATGAACTGGAAGGGAATCTGTAAAGGAAATGTCAGTCTTCCGCTTGACAATTTAGTAGACAGTGAGACACACACTAGTCACCTATATTTTAATTTTCAATATGCAACCAGACTGTATACCAAAACATAGGTCTGTGATATAGCCACAGTGAGCAGCTGAAAGTATTACTTTGCAGTCTGTGGTGCCATGAACTTTATGAACTACTAGTAGAAAACACCTAAGCAGTCTAAGCACTACAGGTCTTTATCAGCTGAAGAGAGAACTCATACTTTGAGTACTTCTTGAGTTCTTCTGAAGTACCATCCACCATGTTGCTCTGTTTAGCTTCCCGTGCCATCGCCCTGTAGAGTTTACAAGCCACAACAGCTTTGACCATGGCCTCCTCTCCATGCTGCCAGAAGAACATCGCCATCTTCTGCCTTTTCATTAATACTGCCCAAACAAGGAGATCATTATAGGGGTAGATAAAGGCAGACGACTCATTGTTCTCTGTAAAGTTTATATCCTCTTTCGGTTTCTTCTTAGACTTGTGGAAAGCAGTGGATCTTTCCTACGAAAATGTTTTTTGAAAAATAGAAAGTCTCAATGAATGTACCTCTGTCGAGGTACAGATACACTTAAATAAAGCTGCACATAAATCTGAACTCCAAGTAACAAACTATTTGATGGTTATATATACAAAGTCATAAATCACAGCCAGGACCACATTCCGATTACCAATGTTAAGAAGCTGGTAACATCAGTGAAGGCAGAACTATCCTTATACTGTAGACAAGCCATTTATAGCCTCTCTTTCATAGAATCATAGAATCATTAAGGATTGAAAGAGACATCAAAAGATCATCTAGTCCAATGCCCCCAACACAGCAGGATCACGTAGACCAAGTCACACAGGAACACTTCCAGGTGGGTCTCAAACATTTCCAGAGAAGGAGACTCCACAGCCCCCATGGGCACCTGTTCCAGTGCTCTGTCACCCTCACTGGGAAGAAGTTCCTTCCCATATTTATGTGAGACCTCCTATGTTCCAGCTCACACCCATTGCCCTTTCTCCTATCATTAGAAGACACTGCGAAGAGCCTGGCTCCATCCTCCTGACACCCACCCCTCAGATATTTATAGACATTAATGAGGTCACCCCTCAGTCTCCCTTTCTCCAAGCTAAACAGACCCAGCTCCCTCAGCCTTTCCTCATAAGGGAGGTGCTCCACTTCCTTCATCATCCTCACTGCTCTACGCTGGACACCGTCCAGCAGCTACACATCCCTTTTGAACTGAGGGGCCCAGAAGTGGACACAGTACTCCAGATGTGGTCTCACCAGGGCAGAGTAGAGCCTCTCTCAGTCTGCTAACCACCCCTTTCTGATTCACCCCAGGATGCTGTTGGCCCGTGCTGGCTCATGGTCATCCTGTTGTCCACCAAGACCCCAAGGTCCCTTTCTCCTACACTTCTCTCTAACAGGTCAGTCCCCAACCTGTACTGGTACCTGGGGTTGTTCCTGCCCAGATGCAAGACTCTGCACTTACCCTTGTTATACTTCATTAAATTTCCATAGTATTGGGGAGTCTCTGAACCCCACAATACCAAGATCCTACTTTGACTTTTTTCTTGTGCTTGTGTCATGACAGGAGAAAAAGCAGTCAGTACACTGAAACATGCAAAATCGTCTCGGGATACTTAAAGATGATTTTTACTGTCTGGTTATGTTTCTAAACTTGCTACATGTTCATGTCTGGATATTTCTCCATTAAAAGCAAATACACACTTTATACTTACTAGTATAAGTTAAGTTGTCTCAGTGCTATAATTGATTCATTTTGGCTCAGAATAATTCTAATAAAGCCATTTAAATTCTGATAGATGTATATGTAGATCTCTGCATTTTTACTACCCTTTTTTCAGAATGAAATGTTGACATAATTTTCCAGATATCTAAACCGTATCTTTTCTTAGCAGGTTTATTGTAGCTATTTTAATAAGTAATCATAAGAAAGCACCAGGAAAGTAAGGTAATTCCTGCTATTGCTTTCTTGAGGTTCAGAAATTTGGTCGTACTACATGACAGTGAATGAAAGCACTTAGCAACGAAGAGATGTAAGTTGAAAAGTATCGCAGGAGGAGTCAGAGTTTCATTTTGACATTAACATTGCAAGTCTTGTACTTCATGAAGAGTAAAATATTGCTTCCACTGGAATTTAACAGCCCAAGCAAGATAAGTTTAATATCTCTCAATAAAATGATTAGTAGCCTAATATGTCCTAAGCGAAGTCTGGGATAATCGATTATATTACCTTGTATTTGTAAGGCTGTGCTGTTCTGAAGAACTGAGAATGCAAAGTACTTTCAGCAGATCCTGTTCTGCTGCCCACCTGATTGCTCTGATGAAGGGAATGAGACAGGCTCTGAGAAAAGCTGGAAAGCACTCTCTAGATCCAAAGGCACACCACAAAACACAAGGAAAAAAACACAAATTAGAAATGGCGTTCACCTGTCGTTATCTTTTCAGTGGTGCCTATAGAAACCAACATTATTCAAAGAACAGTCAGTCAGCTACCACTGGAGCTTATGGCATCAAGGAAAAAAATAGCCTGTTTCACATATAATTTCTTTTTCTGAATCTCTAAATTCAAAATACTGATTTCTTCAATCACCTGCACCAAATACAATAATAGGGTTTTCACTAGATTGGTATCATCCAGCCTGGAGGATCTTCTGAGTGCCTACCCAAATGAGAAGTGCCACAAGCCCTTTAAAAACCCTGAACTTTCTATTGACCATTATTGACCATGCTCTGAAGACAGCATGTCTTCAGAGGACATCATGAACATAGCAATTTTGGGGCATTTTGTTCACTCTTGACTGACAGAAAGAATGTTACCAGCCCAATCACTAATGCTCTTCCGTTGGAGTTCCCAGCTACAGCCTCACGTACGTTCACTCATTTCTGTTAAGGTCTTACTGCATGAGGATACAGTGTTTTACTGTGTAAGTATTTAATTAAGCCAGTGACAAACAGGAAGCTCTGTCTCTGTCTTTCTATTCACTCCAAGTAACAGATCATTGAGAGGTTCTTCTTTTAGTCATGAAAGCAGTACACGGGGATGAGAGTTTTCTGCTTTTAGTTTTTTAGCGTATTGAAGTACTTCTACTGCAAAAACTTGGCAGAATTCTTATGAGGTAAATTTCCTTCTGTAACGCTGGAAATTATATTTGGCTTATTTATGGTGAAGTTGAGGCTGCCTTCAAAATAAGAAAGTCAATGGGCGAAATCAAAGTGCTGGTATGTTTGTACACTGCTGTTCTGAGACTGTTTGTGGAGGTGATGCCACTGACATGCAGACATGGCACAATGCTACACAATACACTGAAACACCTTAAATGTGTGGAGCAGCATGTATATCCAAACATAGTCCTCTGCCTGCACAAAGACACAGCACCATGGGAGCAACCTGGCATATTCAGCATGTGACTTACCCTGGGATGACCGCTGTATCATAGAAATGCACTGTATGACAGGCAGATGCACCTCAGTGGCCTGCTGTGGTGGTTTGGTCTGGGGTAGAGTTAATTTTTTTCACAGTAGTTAGTGTGGGGTGATGTTTTCAACTTGGACTGAAGCCAGTGCCAGTGCTGAACACTGTGCTGAAGCAAAGATGCTTTCACCATTGCTGAGAAGTGCTTGCATAGAGCCAAAACCTTTGCTGCTGCTTGCACTGCCCCACTAGTGAGTAGGGCAGGGACACAGCAGGAACAGCTGATCCCAACCCACCAAAGGCATATTCCATACTATCTGACATCATGTTCAGCAGATAAAGCTGGTCAAAAAACGAAGTAGTACATGTTCAGAGTGATGCTTTTAGTTTTCCCAAGAAACTGGTATGTGTGACGGAGCCTGGCTTTCCTGAGGATGACAGAAAACCTGCCCACCAATGAGAAGCAGAAAATGAATTCCTTGTTTTGTGTTGCACACAGCTTTTGCTTTATCTGTTGAACTGTCTTTATCTCAACCCACAAGTCTTCTCTCTTTTATCCTTCCAATTGCCTCTGCTGTCCTACTGGGGGTGAGTGAGGCTGTGTGGTGCTCAGTTGCCTTTTGGGGTTAAACCATGACACCTGGACAGGAAGAGACACAACTAGCACTGACCTGCTCCTAAAATGCAAGACATTTGCTCAAAAATTCTGTCAGGTGTCAGGGGTCTCCATGTTGCTCTTCACTAGGCTTCACTAAGTCTAGTTCAATGCCTGTGGAATTCAGTATTTCTGTGCTTTTGGTTCAAGTTGCAAAAGCACAAACATGCAAAAGAGAAAATGGTGGTTGGCACAACCTTGTCAATATTAATTATTGACCTACAGACGAAGAACACAATCTGGCTACCAGAATCAAAGGTTCAATTTACTGAACGAATAGTGAATTTAATAATCACCAGTGCAGCCTCTCCACATTTGGTAATGAGATTCATGAAACAGACATGATGCACATCTAACTGATGTTCTCTAAACAAACAACAATGACAGCCTGAGCTATATTCAGATGTCACATTTCGGCTTTTCTTAGTCATCAGTAGTAGCCATCTCAACAAACATTACCTTATGTTTTCTGTAGAGATCATTGTAAAGAGTTCGGAAATGCTTCCTTGTGTAGCTGCTCCGATAAGCTTCACCAAGGAGGTACTCTATCACCAGCCCAATATCAATCAGTGATATCCTATGATCCAAGGAAAGGGTATTCTGAAACAAAAATATGACAAGCATTTCTTTCACGATGCAATATTCAACCACCCCAGAGCCCTGCTACAATGAGGAGAGTCTGGAGGAAGGTACATCTGAGACTTTCTGCATCTCTCAGGCAAGTGTACATATTCCTTAGGCATATTAAACCTATGCCTATGGGGAGGACAACACAGGAACATGCACATTTTCAACCTGAAAAGTGTGACACCTACTGCATCTAACACATAGGGATGTATACTGTGGTGTTTACAAGACCATCGACATTCAACAGTGAGCATAATGGTTCTCCAGGTTAATCACCACTAGTCAGAGAGAGACTGATAATCTCATAGTGAGAGAAAACAAGCACGATAGGATTTGCTCATTAAACTGGTTCATTAATTGAAAATTATGGACCATGTGTTTAATGTTGTAGAGTAACCAGTATCCTCTTGCAAAGGCTCAAGACTGTCATGACAGCTGGGACAGCAGCAGCACACGCATCCACTGCACCTGCTGAGCGTCTCACCACTTCTATTTAAAGCACCACTGCTTCACAGGTTACCTATGCTATTCTTCCAAGACACAAGCTTTGTGATAAACTCTCTCATGAGTGGATTGCCTTGCTTGCAGATTTTAAAGATTACTGGCAAAACTTTAAATCACAGCTCTTGGAAGTGAAAAAAAAATGGGCCTGTACACATGTGGGGTCAGAGGCACTATGTACTCCTCGCAGAGCGTGCCTTTCAGACTGCAAAGCATCGTTTTCCTCATTAGACTGAGAGTTCTTCAATACTCAGAGTGTTTAGTGTCACAGCCTGAGGTCTACAGCCCCTGGGAACAGAAAACATGAACGTGCTGAGTGGTCTTGAGCAAAAAGCTGCGTCTCACAGGATAAATCTTGCCAGCTCTGTCATTGTCAGGCAAGTACTTCTGACTACTTGTACTTGCAGACACCTCTCTACACTATGAAGCGTACTTTCTGCTATGTGTAGACACACTCCTGTGTGTCTACAGCAAAATGTAGCATCAGCAAATCTGGTCACACTATTGGAGAAAATATTCTGAAACCCGTGGCCACACTACACTCACTGGTGACTGCATTGTCATATTTGATAAGACCTCAGCTGCACAACCCATTCCCAGAGCACTTAAGCATACCTACAGAAGCTCAGGTGAAAAAAGCTTTTGGCTGTTTAGACCTGTTCCAAATGCATTTGCCTTACTTAGCCAATGGGCTAGAAAGTTTTTAAATTGTGCACCTATTTTCTACCTAAATTCCACTGTTCCTTTTCAACTGCCTAGTTTCCTTTAGATCACAACCTGAGTCTTCCCAAGGTGTTCTGAGATGTAATCAGACCACCGGTTTTATGAGAAGTGTCATCTAAAGGAGCAAATCACTTCAGTAACAGAAAGACAGACTGCTCAGCCTAGAAAAGTTAAGTGTAGCTTCAACACAGAAATAATCCAGATCTATCCTGTAACGTAGACCTCAAACATGTTCCAACAGTATGGGAAAACACAGAAGAGAGCTTGCCATGGAGACCAGAATACCCTACACCTATCTATGAAACCAACAATGAGATTAACATTAAATATACCAATGACAAGAAAATCATACCAGAAATCCCACTACATAAGACAGCAGAACTCCGCAACTAGTCAGACTTTATGTTGTCTTAGCATTTGTACTGTTGAAAGAATTAGCCAATTAACACAAGTGGGTTTAAATCTAGGTGTCTCCTACAGTGCAGACTAGATACAGAAAGAACATCTCATTCCTTCCTGGGTAAACAGTGCTGTGAGGTACAGTCCTTAACAGAAATATGAAATAAGTTGTAGCTAAGTAACACAGTTGCCACTAAACTACTAACACAGCCAGTGCTCCATGCAGTAGTCATCCACTGCCACCTTCTGTTCTCCTAGGCGATGTAGCACATTAGAGTAATACTGAGTCTTGTCACAGTATCTTTCTATTAGTATCTTTCTGGTCTTTAGCAGAAAAGAAGCAAAAGCGTAATTACTGCCCTAATTCATTGAGTATTTTGTACAATCACGTCATACTGTCACTTCGGTAACTTGAGAAAAAACATCTGATCTACGCAAAGTGCTTGGCTTTGAAACTAAAGTACAGGACCCTTGGGAGCTTTCAGCTGTAGTAAGCTGGTTAATTGCTTAGCAGGATCAGTGAGATGAAGATAAAACTATTTATTAGATACAGAAACAGAGTGGTGAATCCATCATTTTATTTCTGAAATTCTACTGTATTCACAGAATCAAATAGTGGTTTAGGTTGGAAGGGATCTTGTAGTTCCAAACCCCCTGCCTTAGGCAGGGGCACCTTCCCCTGGAACAAGTTGCTCAAAGCTACATCTAACCTGGCCTTGAATACTTTCAGAGAGTGGACATCCACAACTTCTCTGCATTACATAACAGCAGCGTGTCAGTGAACATTACATTTCTATGCTACTGGTTGTGATCCCCAGCCTTTCATATACCACTCACCTGTTTCACATCTCGAACTAGGTGATGTAAAAGTAGATTTGTTGGTCCTTGTTTCTGTGGCATGAAAAGATAGTAAACAAACACGTCATGATAGATCAAAGAATCAATATGGTAAAACAAAGCAGCTGAAAGATCTTTGGGATAAGCTCCTGTGATTCAAATTCTCCACAAACCTTTTTGTAAATATTTCAATGCCAGTCTACAACAAGTCTACTATCTTATATCTGGACACATACTATAATTAAGTTAGTTTGACTTGCATTAAACAGTGCATCATTCTCAGAAAAACAAGCATGTGTTACATACCAGATTAAAATTAGAACACATTTCTCATGAGCTTCAGGTGGGTACTCAGTCTAGTTCATGTCAATGAATTGAAAATAAATAGCTGGGACATAAATCCAAAAATCCAACATTTCAATAAAAAAATTACCAAAACCCATTGATTTTCCTTTATTTCTTTTTCAAATCTTTCATTAAAATGTGGCCTAATTACCAAATCTCTTAAGGGAAACAGCATCCTTTCTAGGCACCCTTACCTAAAGTTGTGAAATTTCAAATACTCACTGTATTGTAGAGTTCTTCCAAATGAGATATGGTAAGAAAACGGTGCATGTTCACTCCATGCTCTATCAACAGCTTCACAAATTCTACGCGGTCCATCACTAAAGCATTCAGCATTGCCTGTTCCAAGGCGCCAACCTGCAGAAGAAAAGAGATTAAGGAAAGCTTTAAAAAGCTTTAAAATTATTATATTCTTTCAGAAATAACTAAAACATGGCTGAACAGCTAGTGATCTCTTAACCATAATTATTTGGTTTTCCCTTGTACTTTAAAATGCATAGCACAAAAGGTAAATCCAAGGGTGGGGAAAGGGTAAAACCAAGTCACCATAAATGTCCAGAGAGTCTTCTACAAACCTAACTTTACAACCGTACTCTGGTAATACATTCTCTGCTCTTTAATTCACTTCAGAAGGTAATGTCTGATAACGCAGGGGGTGGAAGGAAGCTTGCCCCTTTTGACATATGACAAAAGCCATTTCAAGGTACTGCATTTCATGATCTCTTGATGGAACTTGAAATTCTTTAAAGTAGACTTCTTTTAAAATGTGAGAGAGAATCTGCATTAGGATAAATTCTCTCAAAGCCGCTATGAAGCAGAGCTCCACCTACAACAGAGTCCAGACGGTGAAAGCACTTCATTCCTGGCACTTACACAGAGCTCAGCAGGATTTCTACATGCGAAATAGCAAAGTAGTTGGACATATGAGGTTACTATAAAGCCATATATAGAATTTCTACAGGCCGCGTATGCACAGAAAACACAGTGGGGTGAGCAGAACGAGGACTCTGGGACAGAAAGAGGGCAGGTGCTAGTGCTAACTTGGCACATGAAGTTAGTCCTTTCCATGTGCGTGTTTATGTTTGGCGGAAGTGTTATGAAAGGATGATCAATAAATCTTACAGAAATATCACATGTGAAAAGAAAATTTGTGTGCCATTCCTGAACTATTAATATTTCTTACAGAAATATCTCAGTGACCATCCTTGTATTAAATTTCCTCAAGCAGTCACTTCTTGTGCTGGCACTGTATCTAAAAAGGTTTAGACAGCTGTGTGGCAACTACAGAACCACATTCTTCACCAGAAAGTCTGCGTAGATTGAGCTGAGGTTTACACAACAACACCGAGCTGGTTTGTTACAATCTTTATCTTCCGAACATTTAGGACCAGAGTTCTAAAAAGAAATAGTCAGAACCTGTGCGTAACTGTGCATGCTTCCTTGAAACACTTCCATAGGCAGAAGAATACCAAGACAACCACCTAAAAGTTGCTACTTAAATATATAATTCAAAATCTGAACACACGTTCACAACAATACACAAACTGCAGACTCTGACAACTGTAGGTGTGGCAGACCCCGACGGTCAGAAGAGTACTTCTCTTTAGTTAAGACTAAGGCATGTAAGTCAAAAGAAGACTTTAGAACTGCATTTGTGCATTCTCTTTTCTTTTTTCTTTTTTTACAATGCATGAAGAAAATATTGTCATTTAAGATTTTTTTTTTTCCCCTACTTACTCAAAAGAAAAACTTCCAGGAATTCTTTCTAATTTAAGTCTTACCATAAGCACTTGACATCTTATTGGAATTGAACTAACATATTCATTATTTGACGTTTCACTTTTAACTCAAAATGGTGCTGAATAATTGCACTAAAACAGGTATGAATGGACACATGAATCTTTTTTCAAGCTTAGTGGGGCAGCTGTATGCGGTGAGTATGCAAGGCCAGATGATAATCAATATATAAAAACAAACCCAAAGAGATAAGACTTTTACAGAAATGGTAATTTAATTCATCGCCTCATTTCTCTCTACAGAAAATGTTAGGAAATGTCCTGCTTCAAAGCTGTCCTTCATGGCAGACAAATCTGAGGACTGTGTCAAATTGTAGTGTCAGCAAAAGAGATTATAGAAGCCACCGCAATGTGGTAGCAAATTGTCAGGCATTATTCACCTGAGAGTTCCCAGGGACCTGAAATAAAGCTGAAATCAGCCCCTCTAACAGCAGAATGGAAGATGACAGAAAATACACCAATTGTTTAACAGGCGTGCAAAGGAGTGCAAACTTTGTCAAAGTATAGAATATCAATGCAGTTACAACATTTTTTAAGGACAAATATAACAGAACCAAACCAACAAGAATAGCATTTATAGCATCATGGTTAAATACAGCAGAGTAAGAGGGAAGTTTGTCAACTATTTTGTAGAATAAAACCAGAACTCAGAGACTTTGGCAAGGGCAAAGAGGATAAGGCTGTCCGATTGACACATTGTGTTGGTATCCCCACAAAGCTTTTCAAGATGGATTTTTTTTAAGAACTTCTAAACTAATCAAGCTCTCATGAGGCAAGAGGTCCTCCAATTGTTTAACAGCTGATTAAATGATAGTGAAAGGTATTGGTAATGGTGGAGGGAGACCAAGTATCCAATCAGGTTATTGTCTTGACAATAGTTGCTGACTAATATAAACATATTCTTCATAACGAAACTGACTGGGAAGAGGTGCAGGAAAACATCACAGTATGGACTAACCAGCTAAAAAGGAAGATGATATTCAACGTTAGTAAATATGAAACAACACACGTTCAGGAAACAACACCCCACAAGCGTCAGCCTTCAAATACCTCAGTAAAAATACTGGCAGACATATCTCCTGAAAGCATGAACATAAGTTGTAAAAAAGTAACTTTTCACAGAATCATCGTTCAGTTTAAGTTGGATGGTACCTCAGAGATCAAGCAGTTCCAACCTTCCTGCCCTAGTCAGGGACCCTCTCACTAGACCAAGTTGCCCAGAACCCTATCCAGCCTGGCCTTGAACGCTTCCACACAGGGGGCATCCACAACTTCTTTGGGTAACCTGTCCTAGTGCCTCACCACCCTCATAATGAGGAATTTCTTCCTAAGATACAATCTAAATCTATCCTCTTTTTCAGTTTATGTCTTTTGTTCTTTCATGAAAAAGAGGCTGAGGGAAGACCTCATTATTCTCTATAAGTGCCTGAAAGGAGATTGTAGCAAGATGGGTATCTGTCTCTTCTTTGAAGAGACAAGTGATAGGATAAGAGGTGACAGCCTCAAGCTGTGTCATGAGATGTTTAGATTAAATGTTTGGAACAATTTCTTCACTGAAAGGTTACAAACTATTGGAACAGGCTGCCCAGGAAAGTGGTGGAGTCATCATTCATGGAGGTATTTAAAAGGTGTGTAGATATGGCAGTTAGGGACACGGTTTAGTGGTAGACTTGGAAATGTTATGTTTATGGTTGGAACTGATGATCTTAAAGGTTTTTTCCAACCTAAATGATTATATGATCCTACTACTATATCATTTAAATTCATTCAAAGTAAGTTTAATCTGACATACTTCCCATGTAAACACAAAGGAATGATGAAGACTCACAGGCTTTGCCAACATATAACTTCAATGATAAAAATGGCATTTCTCTTGCTCCAATAATACAGAATTTGAAGAAGTAAGATGGTGTCCACTATTCTTTAATATCTTACACAGATGTGCTTCAATAAAAATTATCAACAGCTTACAGGAGAGCTGTTGAAGGCAAAAAAACTATAAATAACACAAATTAAAAAAACCCTGTAAAACAACAGAAGGCGGCATTGGGGAAAACACATTTTCTTCATAGAGTCAAAACATAACGGGGTATAGTAAGACAAAAGTTCAAAAGGCAAAAAATGTGCACACACCATTGAATATACCCACACCTTTTATGCACACTGTAAAAACTAAATTCTTTTGGACAGAAACACTGTTCAGGTTATACAGTCCCTCAAAAGTTATCAGATAATTCATCCCTGGAGGTGTTTAAGTCCAGGCTGGATGAGGCTCTGGCAAGCCTGATCTAGGGTGGGATGTCACTGCCCATGGCAGGGAGATTGGACTAGATGATCTTTCGAGGTCCCTTCCAATCCCTAATGATTCTATGATTCTATGATCACCATCAATAATTGCACAATTTTTCATTCCTCAATTATATACTAAGTTTCCCCAGAGGGCTTATTCAGTTCACAGAGTGAATGACACTTTCTTACCAGGTAGCTATTGAATATTTTGTTCTGCTGTTATTTTTCAGGTTTGGCACATCCCCTACTATTCACACATTGTTCAAATCCTGAAAAGAAACCAGCAATTTCCTTCCCTGCCTTTCAGTGAGAAACCAACACGATTAATTTTCCCAGGTTTTGTGCAAGAATATGACTTGATCATCAACACAGAGAGTAAACTGAATCCAAAGAGGTAATAATAATAATTTTTTTAAAATTGGTTAATTAATTCATGGATGCCTAATTGCAGACAACTCAGGCATGGCTCTTAGCCTTACACATCACACAGAAATACAGACTGAAGATCACTGGATATCGTCTTGCTCAATAAATTAATACATTCAACTATCTTTTTACTCCAAACAACCAGCTACACCCCCTTTAAAAAAAATACTTTCTGTCAATTTTCCAAAATTTGCATTGCAAAGAAGAAAAGGTACTTGGTACTTTGGAAAAAAACAATCTTGTAATTCTTGGAACTGAAAGGTTTTAAAGTACTCCTGGGAGCATCAGATGCAATTTATTTGAGAAAATATCTACTCTTATAACAAACGGGAATAGCATGTGTCGAGGCACACACAGCTTTATATTTATCATCTGAAAAAATACATTATATACATAGAAATTCACACGGGGAGGGTTATACTTGAATACTGGATCACATTTCAAAACTTGAAAAACACGATTTGTAGGTTTGGTTCAATTGTTAGCATGTGTTCTTTCACACACACGTAGTTAATGTATATCTAAAACATGGCTTGCCTTGATTGCAGCCAGTTGCAAACTGGCAGTTTATAGTGTCCTAAGTAATACTATGAATTTATTGAAATAATACCATGATGTCACTGTTATCACCGTTAATTCTACATTTTTTTTAACCTGAAAATGTACCAGTTTTAAAAAATACTAGAAAGGAATACCCAGGGAAGTACAGGCTGGTGAGTCCCATCTCTCTGCCCAGCAAGATCATAGAGAAGATCCTCCTGGAAATTATCTAAGACACATAGAAAATAAAGAAGTGACAGCTGACAGCCAACATGGCTTCACAAAGGGCAAATAGTGCTTGACAAGTTCGGTGGCCTTCTATTACAGGGTTACAGCACTAAGACTGTGAAGAAATCATAGATTTCTAGATCCTGTCTAGATCTAGGAGAAGGTAAGTAGTGGTCCTTTGGAGAAAAGAGTAGTCTGGGCCACAATGAAATATCCTTGACCTCTGTGACTGTCAACACAGGTATGAGGAATAAATATGCAAACAGGTCACCTAAACTATTTGGAAAAGGTAGCAGCAAAAACTATGGCAATTTTAGACTCTGGGGAACCAAATTTATTTTTATTTTTCATCTGATGCACTCTCCAGTTGAACGCCTGTACAAAATTCACAGTATCACAGTAATGATAAGGTTGGAAAAGACCTTAAAGATCATCCAGTCCAACCTAAATCCAAAGAAACCAAGTAAACCTAACATCTAACATCTAGATCATGCCTCTCAGCACCCCA
>JAOXOE010000874.1:22520127-22554636 GCA_028565055.1 Phoeniculus purpureus
CAGCCCTGACTGATTCTATGATTCTGTAACTTCTTCCCAGTGAGGGTGACAGAGCACTGGAGGGGGCTGCCCAGGGGGTTTGTGGAGTCTCCTTCTCTACAGAGAAATAGGGGTTTGGAGCCTACCTGGACATGTTCCTGTTCTACTTGATCTGGGGCATCCTGCTGTGGCGGGGGGATTGGACTGGATGATCTTTCGTGGTCCCTTCAAATCTCTAATGTTCTGTGGTTCTGTGGTTCTGACTTGGTCCAGGTGATCCTGCTGTGGCAGGGGGATTGGACTAGATGATCTTTCGAGGTCCCTTCCAATCTCTAATGATTCTATGAAACTATTCTATGAAATTATGAGAATACAATGTGTGCCCCAGAGTCTTTCACCAAACGTCCTAATGCCTTAAGGTCTTTCTTCATTCCTCTCAGGCTATGGAATACAGCTTCCTCCCCACCTGTCTGGAAGATCAACAGTGGGTTATAGTCAGCTGATCTCACCAGGCTAGGGAGCAGCCTAGTGATATCCCTGATTCGGGCTCCAGGTAAACTGCAGACTTCTCTATGATGAGGGTCAACTCTGCATATTGGGCCCTCTGTCCCTTTCAGGAGTGAGTCTCCAATAACTAGGACCCTTCTCTTCTGTATGGAAGTTGTCATATTACTGGAAGACTTCCTGGATTTATGCGACCTTGCTAGGACCTCCAGTGTGGGTTCTCTATCCTCTATATCCTTATTAGACTGGCTGTCTTCCAACAGGGGCTTATATCTATTACTTAGTGCCAACTGGGAAGGTGAGGCAGGCAAGGGTGGTACTCACCTTCTGCCATGACCCTGCACTTGGCTCCACTCACCCCTTCTATCTGGGCTTCTGTCCTCCATCTGAAAACTATATGATACAGCACCCCCGCTCCGAATCTGGCTCTTGTCCAGACTGCTGAGCCTGGCTTCACCAGTCTACCTCTGTTGCAGCCTCTCTAATTCTTCTGAGCTTTTCTAGTTCCATTTGCAGCTTTTCAACCTCATCTTGCAACTGTGCTGTCCAGTTAAACAGATAATCTACCTGCTTGCACCGTACGCAGCCAGGAAAACGTAAAAAAGTGCTACATTCCTGGCAGCTTGTCACTTGCACATCACTTGCACAGCCTCATCTTGTTGGGGGACCTCTGTTTGGGTTCCCACATCCATGTGCAGGGGTAACCTAAGCCTGGTCCTCCTCTGCTGCCATGTTGTTACCTTTTTATTTTTTCCACACGCGGGCTGGGTGCCACTTCTGGTTTTGCTGCCTTGTAAGGCTCCCTGGTTAGCGATGACCCCTTAGCTCCCCGGCTAATCCCAGGAGAGATCCCAACCCTCAGCAGCTGCCCCTTTTCTCCCCCAAGATTTCCCATTCAGGGAATCCCCAGACGACTCAAAAACCTCAGTAAATAGCATTCGGGGACTGGAGCTGTGGGGGGTTGGCGTGGTCTGGCCGGAGCTTGGCACAGTCATGAACAAGGCCACTGAATAGGAAAACAGCCATGATTCTGACCTTGAAATCTGATGCACGAAGGCAGAATTCTATTTCTGTGTAGTATAATTTTTATGATTTTTCAACACATGATTCCAAGACTGCAATGTTCAGCATGCTTAAATGCACCACGAGGGCCTATCAGATGTGATGCAGAGACCCACTCCTTATCCTCTCAAGCCACTGTGGCCCCATATGCTCTGTGAAACAGGGCCCCACCAGGCAGGCAGAGGAAACACACCTGCCACATTTAAATCTCAGATAATCTCCTTTGCTACAAATTTTTGAGAAGATCTACAAGGTCTTCTGTCTCCCATTTCTGCTCTTCCTGTATAGCCTTGGAAAACTGCTGTGCTCTCAGAACTGCAATACAGACTGTACCCATTTCTCATACACTGGTCACCATATGTTGGTTGCTGGGACACCTACAGTTCCTCATGTCCATGATCCTCAAAGGCACAGAGGAGGGTGTAGCCTCTCCATTGTCATCATACATTTATTTAATCCAAATACCATGCAAAAAATAAATTACGTGTCTCACACAAAACATAAAGAACACCCTAAATAAACAGTGTTACAGAATGTGTGAAGTGGCTGATTCTTTTGGCAGAAAGCAACTTACTTTTTGTCTTCAGGCTTAATCACAGATGGATCTGTAAGGTTCTCCCCAACACCTACAACAAAAGCAATAGTGCGTTCTTACAAAGGAGGGTAGTCATGATTTCGTCACCAAGTACTTAAGAAGAATTTAATTATCCATTTTCTTTGTAGGTCATAAAGTATCACGGGTAGTTAAAGTGGTCATGAGTTAAAAATAAAACACTCAAGTATAAAAATCCTGTAAGTATTGGTGAACATACAGAGCTCTTATTACAGTCTTGAATTCAGCTGCCTTGAAATTTATTTCCATGTAGATTAAAGGTTTATGCAAATGCACTAAATACTATGCTGAATCTTGGCTAGCTATGCAGAATGTGACCAACCATAAGACTGTATTTCTTGTTGGAGTGAGGTTACTAATCAGATGTGGATCTTACGGGTATCAGCAGATCTACTCACAGATATATGTTCTTTTCAAGATAAGAAACACAGCAAGCCACTATTTTGTTATTAAAACATGTTCAGGATTTTTATCCCTTATTATTTCTGGGTGGCCATGAAAGCTTATTAAATACGTAAATTCAATATGATGCCTGAATGTTGATTAACTAGCTTAAACTTTTTCCCAAATGGATAAAATACTCAATTCCACAGAGCTATTTTATCTGACAAAAATCATTGTGCTTTTCAATTACTCAAAAAAATTTCACTGTCATATGCAATGCAGTTGTTCTTATTCTGACAGGACTCTGACAATAAATTTATATTCTGCAAAAAAACCCAACAAAGATTACAGAAACAGCTTATCATCAATAAAGTACTCACAAACTGCAATACTCTTCAATAAAGGTGATTTCAGTTGATGTAAATAAAAGTGTGGAGATGGCCCTAGTAGCATATAGTATATTGTGATATACAACCTTAGTAGAACTCCAAGGGGAGTATCTCTTACAGTTCTCCTAAATTCCAGATTAGAGAACAAGAGAACTACATAGCGCCAAAATTTCAAATATCAGTTTGTTTGATATGAGAATTGAAGCTCCACTATTTATGACATTTGTGTAGATGTCTGAGCCAACACACTTGGTCTGGAACTGTCAAGAGTTGTATAATAAACCTAAATAAACTTCAGACAAATGCTAGTAGGCTATGGTGAAGACACACTCGTTCTGTATTTTTTTCACGTGCAGCTAAAAATGAAATGAAGGCAAGGATGGAATCATAGGGTTATTTTGCATAAAAAGCGTGTCTTTTTGTAATTCACAGCTTCTGGATGCTGTAAAATGTAAATATATTGTCTCTGTCTATGCATACACACTTTCCTTGACAGAAATGACAAACAATAATGTTTATACTGTTTGATGGATGATGTTCATGTTCTGAACATTGTCAACGGTTTTACGTCTTTAATATATGACATTTTCCCACTTACACAAGTACAATAAAGTGATCACATGCTCTTTGAAGAATTCATCAGATTTTGAGAATAGTATTCAGACTTGCAGCTTATGTAAACTGCTTACAGATTTATTAATATTAAAATTTTAACAACACAGACAGCAGTTCACGTTCTTCTGACAGGTGTGCACATACATCCAGTGTGCAAATATATATGGGTACACTTGAACCTTGGTTTTAATTATGTATCTTAACAAAAACATTCCACACTGCAGAATGTTTGGTTTTGGAGGTGGCTGAAATGTTCTCGCATACTCTATCTACTTAGTGTTTCAACCATTTGTCCTAGATGTATTTGAAGTTAAATGATTTCCCCATTACACCTCTATTAATCTGAGTTATTTCTGTGGGTACTGACTTATTAGTGCTTCAAAACATATCCAGGGGTTTCTTGAGCTTTGGCAGTATGTACATGAGAACAGAATTTGTCCCGTTCCTCGGTGTTAAATTGTCCCTTGAGAGAAAATCATATTTCACTGGGTTTCAAATAAGGATCCCACGCTAACAGTCACCTTGCAAATCCAGGACAAGGAGCTCCCCACGAGTGTACACATAGGTCCAGTGAGAGAAGGCCAGCATGAGTTCTTCCAGCAAGCTGCTGGGAGTAATCTCATCTCCATTGTTGTTGTTGTATTTCCGAAACTCACCAGTCATGTACTTCTCAATGGTCAGCCACTGGTTCGCTGAATGGCAGTAGATGAGGAAAACTTCCAGGAACCTGTAGATATAAATGCTGTCTACCTGGAGCTAGCTACCTGGAGGTAGTAAATATCCTCACACTCAGTACTGTACACACCATGGTACAAAGTAAATATACCAAAAAATGAATGGCACATCTTCCCCAGTTGAAACATTTTGAACAGAAGGAGGCATGAAATTGTAGGTAGCACAAAGGCTTTCTCCGTTTGATAACTCTGAAAACAAAGTACTTTATCAGAAAGTTCAGCTTCTGGGAAAACAGCATAATCTGTTTTACTTCAGACCACTGAAAGTGAGCTATATCAAACTGTCGTACTGTTAATTGTATGAAAGGCTATTCTTGCTTAAGTCTAGGGAACAGCATTATGAAGAAGTTTACTTTGCCATCACATATATCTATAAAAACAAAGTCCAAAGCTTCCTACCTTTCCTCTAAAGAACCTGATTAACTGTCATCATTAGACTGTCTACTAAGCAGCCAATTCAACCCACTATGGAAAAAGAGGCTGCATTAGTCCTGGTACGCATCTCAAGAGAAAGTTTTGTCACGTAGTAGTTAAAAGACTGCAATTTTACCTTGGCATGTAGGGAATAGTATGAGGCTTCACTTGATTGAAGGTATAGATTAACTTCTGGGCAGCTCTTTGCTGCTGGATCTCCTGAATAAAATAATGTCATACAGCATTTTCCTTAAGAAAAGTGCCATGAATTTGTCCAAGTAAACACACACACACCTGATTGTATGCTGTTACAAATGGGAAATATATATATACATATAGACGTATACACACACACACACCCCTTTTCATTTCCAAAACATAATGTCAAACAACATATCAACCATGCTGAAGAAATTCACCTGTAAGCAACATAACACTGAAGGCACAACAGGCTAGAGCAGTCAGAGTGCCCTCAAGTTAGAACTTACCCTCAGGCAGAGATGCAACACTGTGCCATCACGAAAGATCTTTTGCCAAGACTGTACCACCTCTGGTAGAAAAGACTTCATAATAAATACTTGTCCCAACTTTAATACATCATTCTCAGACCAAGTACAAACGACCTTCATGGCCCTCCGCAGACCCCCATCCATCTCCTCCCGTGACAAGACTTGGATCATTGCAGCCATACCATGCTGGGACCAGGAAGACGTGCTTTTATCAAGGTTCATAGGCGAACTTTCTTCTAGCTGATAGACCGTCACTTCCTCTCCAGCTTAAATTAAAGGAAGTTTTGTTAGCAGAAGTCCACATTGCAGAAACAGGAGTGAGCTGCGTTTTGATTTTGTGTCTTAAAAGCCACACTTTAAGAAGAGCTTTATTTTATCATTACTGTTCATCTGTGTTAAAACCTGCCCAGCCTAAATTTACACTACTTGTACTCTACTTAAGAGCTACTGTGATAATGTAAGTGATCCAAAGAGCTTGTGCTAAGCTTCTAAAAAGAGATTAATTTAGTACCTGCTGGACACTGACATAGAAATGAAGCTGAGTGTTATTCTGGTCTATATAAATCAGTCTCATTTGCCTCAGGTTTTTTAAGTACTTAAAGATGGCTGATCTTTAAAAATATGTGTTTTAAAAGGGTTATGTATTTTATCTCCAGTGTATGGCTTTTACGTATCCAGAGTAGGTCTCCTTGTCTATGCACTTAAATGGAAGGGGAATCTTTAGTAAGATGTGTTTTAAATTAATCAACATCCACGGAATACTGACAGTATATTCCTTGTAACTGTGCCTAACAAAATCAAACACCAAATACAAAAAAGCAAACAAATGAATCAGGCAAACAAGCGCTTAGAGTTTGTAACACTTATTGACAACAAGATTAAAGGGCTGGAGAGTGTCACCTTTCAATTCAAACAGACAGCTAAGTTCTTTTGAAAGTGATGGGTGACTTGACCACAGTGAGTCAGCAAAATCAATGAGTCTAGCAAGTTAAGACAGAAAAGGACATGGCTTGTCTTGCAGAAAGGAATCCTAGAACAAGCGAAAGCAAATTAACAGGAAGTTCACACCTGTTTTAAACAAATAATTTTCTTTTTCCTAGAAGTTCCAATTATATTTGTATGTCAGGATACTTCAGACAATTTGCTCCTATGGGTCATATTGTTTCAAAAGCAGAACAAACATGTTGAGCTTTAACTTAATTGCAGTGTTTCCCTGTGTAGTTGTAACAGCATTCCACTCTTGCAGCATGAGACAACTTTATGTTGCCATCACTTGTAAATGAAAAGTGGACTTTTTTTTTGGACTTTTTTTTTTTTTTCTTACAACTCATATTATTTGCAATGTTAATTTGTAAAAAACAAGCTTTCACTGACAAGTGTGATGAGGTAACTACATCTGCAAAATGGCAAAGACCGGCATAAGGAAGGCCCAGCTGGATTCATTCTAGTAGATTTCCTTCCCTCTTCGGAGCCTACCTTCACTAGTTAGCACAAATGTAGATCCTGTCAAATGCCACAACTTGTACATATTTTAATTTAAAATAAAGCAGTGGAAAAGCCAATGTCTTTCATAAAATACAAACATTTGAATTGTGCACTATAACTACACACATTTTTTAATCTTACATTAATTCTTAATTTTATTATCTTTTGACAATTTAATACTTAGAAAGTTGTCTCCTGGGAGTTTCAAAGATTAAAATGTTTGGTATGCTCACATTTATGTTAATTCTCTGCAGCAATCTGGTCCTAAGAAATTCTATGATGCTACAAGTATCAGCAATTAGCTGCTGTGAGACAAAATCTCTTACCTGTTGAAAAGAAAACACCTAGATTTTAAGTATCTAGCAGTAGAGCTGCTGCTGTAAACCAACACTGCACACTAATTTCACAATACTTCGAAATTATTTCTTTTCTACCACTCTTAAGTTACAGCACTGTTCGTTTTCCCTTGGTATACTACATGTCTTCCATACCAGCTGCAGGTATCATATACATATATCTACATGTATGTATGAGACAGAGAAAAAGAAACACTGAGAGAATGTAGGTTAACAGGAACCTTTCTGCAGCCTTCAGCTGTCATAATAACAGGTATAGAAAAGATGGAGTTAGGCTCATCTCTGCAGTAGACAGTATATGTGAATACCAATAGACACAAGCTACAGCAAGGGAACCTCCAGCAAAGATTGGGAAAAATACCAGGTTCACAACAGAGTCAGTCAACCACTGGAAGAGATTGCAAAGCCAAGGATTTATTTAAAATGCAGTTGGACAGGTCCTCAACAACCTAATATAAAGTGGCTGTAGAAGAAGCTGGACCAGATGACCTCCAAAAATCCCTAAATTCTTACATGACATCCTTTTGATATAATTTCTATCCTTTCATCTTTTTTAGATAAGAAGAACTGCTGAAATTTATCCAAGTAAGTATCTCAAACAGAATCTTTAAAAATATAATGTACAGACTATTCATAAAGCAAAAATAATGATCAGGTAGCTGGTACTCACCAAAAAACTGGACTGGTGTAAATGGTATGGTCTGAGCAAGTCTCATTAAATTGTTTCTTTCAACAGCTGCAAACAACATAGATTTTACTACTTCACTGAATAAACAACAGACTGACTGAGTTTCAGAACTATGTGGTGGCTCTTTACTGTTGTGTACAAAGACAAAAGAGGCTTCATTGTGATCCTGCGTCAGATCTGACCACCATTCATTCCACCAATTGAGCAAGTCCCCTTTGCACACCTGCAATATCTCACAGGCATCAGCTGTCACTGCCCCATTCATTTACTCCCTCCTTCCAAGGAAATGGGTTGTCTGGCTAGAAGGACTACTACTTAATCTTTCTCCTTCCAGCAAGGGCTGCCACTACTACTCCATTATGCCAGCTCCAATGCAGCAACACTCACACTGTGACAATGAGATGAACTGGACCCATCTGCCTTCTCTGCCTCTCTCATCAGGCACAGAAGTACCTGAGGATATAGCAAAGCATCACAGGAACACTGAAGCTTTATGGGCACACAGAGTACTCTTTCTTCATCTGGCCTCCCCATCAAACATTAGTAACATTTTTTCATCTCCCTAACTGACAGTTTATTTCCCAAACACCTTCAAAACTGCACAGCACCAACTAAATATTTATCGATTTGTCCTCACAGTGACTCAGTTATCAGGAACGGGGAGGAAAGTGTGAAATAGCCATGAGGTGATTAAGACTAGAACAAGGAGGCAACCTAGATGCTACACAGCAAACAGCGTAATTTCCCTGTTCAGTGGCTGAAGACAAAGCTGATCTCCAAAGCAGAGTGAGCCACAGCAGCGCTGTGTTTCTCTGCAGAGCAGACTCTTTCAGAGCTTGGACACCGTCTGTCCTTTTTCAGGTAACTTCTCTGAGCAGAAATTAATTAGAGACAATTTCTCCCAGAATGAGAAAGCAAAGAGAACCCAAGACAGGTCATCTTGTCCCCATTTGGGTCCTCATTTGAGATGATCTGCATTTCAGACTCGGAGGCCCGTTTACTTACTCCGAATTCAACAGGCATTGGTTAATATGCATGAACAGTTTTGGAGCATGGACTGAAAACCAAGGTCCTCTCTTTATGCCTCACTACGAACGTGTCTAGTCATTAAATTAGTGCATAGCTGGGACAAGGATGTGAACAGGGGAGCTGCCAAAACTAAGCCATCTGTCAAATCCTGCCAGCACTCACTTTAGAGTCTCTTAAAGCAGTGTGAAGAGAACTTGCATTAGGCGCTGAACTCGGATGAAAGTTCTTTTGGGAGTGCAGAGAGGCAGAATTGTACAGGCCTGCACAAAGCGATAGCATAATCCACATGCAGTGCAGGATTTTTATATCTAACTTTTGGCTTAGTTGGCTAAAATCCATCTCAGCCTTTCCTGAGGAAAGAAAACCTACACTGAAAACCTCTCAAGAGGTTTGTCAATTCCTTATAGAAAACACTCTCACCTGTGCTAAAAAGTCCTACCTGATCTCAAACAGCATGTCTGACAAGAGCCAGATTCAAACTAATCACAGCAACAATGCCATCATGTTAGAGAAATTACTCGTGTACACTGATTACAAACCAGGAGGTGCTATTCCCACATGGTCTTTTGAACTTCAGGAGGTTGCTCACACTTCTGTTTTATTCTATGTTTCTCTTTAAAGGAGGCCAAATCCTGTGAGCAATAGAGACATCTACTGACAAGCTCTGCTTGCTTCTCCTCCAGTAAAAAACTAAATACAAGCTTTGTGATAAAATCTGTGCATACTTAGTTCACGAAGTAACAGGACTGCAAGAAATTAGCATTCAAACACTTTTATTCCCCGCAAGATTTCCAGGAGTTCATAGGTGTAAATAAACACAGATTAAGTAGTACAGGACCAATTAACCGAAGAAACCAATGGCACAAAGTACAAAGAAAGACGTGGGAGGTGCAAGGGGAAGTGACAGCTGTAAACAAATGAGTACCTCTTCTGCTTCTACCCCCTTTCCTGCCAGGAACTAGAACTGTATTTTTCTCACTGGTATTTTCAAAGCTATTCTCTGTTCTGGATTTGCCAGAAATATCCAGAATGGGGAAATCAGCAGCAAGAAAATAATAATTTCCTGACTCAAGTGTTAGGCATGAATCAACACTGAGCCTTCTTAGCACTGAGCAGCCACACAACTCTTCAAAATTAAAATCACACAGAATGCCATGTCAAGAACTAATGGGTTTTTTCTAATTTGTTAAATTACTCAGCTATCATTTTGGTGCTTCCTGCCTACCTGAGTAGTGGTGATGCAGCTCTTGAGATGTTTTCATGCAGGCAAAGATATCTGAAATAAAGTTTAAAGGATCATTATGTTAATTATTATAGCAAAAATAAATGTATGAATTTTCGATACTTCCATCCAAGGTTTGTCATGAAACAGATTAATTAGAAGTTACTGTTTCAGCATTCTAAAGAGGAGAATTACTAACAGACTTTTACTGCATTATAATGCACAGCATATTGGCAGATTTCGGTCGTCAGTGTAATATAGCCAGATGACTTATTTATTCAGGGAAACGGTGGGAAACTTGTGATATTAACCTCAAGGACAAGTAGCTTTTCTAAGCCAATTACACCTCTGGGATATTAAAAGCTCTTTGCTGTCCATCATGCTTCACAGCCTCCCAAAGGCACGATTTTTCAAACCCTATCCTCAGTCATTAAGCATTTCATTAACTATCCTGTTACATCAAAGTTGTAATAATGCTGTCCTATTAACCCATAGCATCTAAAACGCTGTTGCAGTATAAACAGTTTCTGCAGTTACACATTTTACAAGCTCAGCCAGATCAAATTTCATCCAAAAATCTTTATAAAACCAAGATTAATGAGCATGTTTCAATCAAGTTCTAGCAAATGAGACCTTACATAGAACACATACGTAGATGTTGGGGGAAGGGACAGCCTTTCCACTGAGTGCCCCTGGTGATTCAAGGTCTCTTTTAGTCTCCTTTTTGCTGGTCCAAACTAGTTTGCATTTCTTGTGTTGTGAAACAGCAAACATGAAATAGGGAGTGTGGGCAAAGGCACACATCCCTTCTGTGGATGGGAAAACTGGATTTTAATCAAAGCAATGGTGTGCTCTAGAGAGCAGCCCTATAACTCACTATGCTTGCAGCAGTGTGCTCCAGCACTGCAACAGCTAGACCCTGAAAGAGCAGCACTTGAAGCAGAGATAAGTCTAAGAGCAACTCATTTCTGCATCACTGCTACTCTCAGAAAGAGAGATACTCAACTGCTCAGACTCTTACAGCTAAGCAGCAAGTCAGGAAAAGCAGAAGACAGAGTAAAAATGACAATCTGCTTTTGTGGAACAAAGTAATTTCTTGGATTTCCATGATAAATTAAATCCTTCACTGATATAACAATTTCAGGGACAACTTATAAACAGAGTAATTATACCAAGGTTAAACTTGAAGAATCAAGCATATATTAAAAATTTTATACCAATCTATCCACAAGTATACACTCAGGAGACTTCTTAGCCTCTCATGGATGCAAGTTATATCATCATCCTAAAATTTCTTCCTGCTGAAAAGGACATTACCGTGCACTAGACTAAAATAGAATTTTATGTATTTATGTATTTAAGATTTTTCAGTTATTATGAGGAAAATATCTTCACAGTAAAAATTAGCAGCTCACAGATGAAAGAATAGCTGAATATTTTCTATAACCCTTCAACTGTAGTACATCAACCTCTGTTTGGATTTTGTACTTCAGAATTGAGTGTAATTTAGAGCGAAATCTGCAAAGAGGAATTAAAACGAGTAAAAAGCAATGAAAAACTTACTGTCAGTTTCCCCTGAAGTTCCCAACCTGTTTAGAAACAAACACTTGGTATTTTACTCCAAAATTTCTGTCCAGCAAAAACTGGTGAATATAAAAGATGTGTTCCATGGGAAGGCAAAACTCACAAAGATTTCATCAGCATCATAATACAATAAACACAGTACAGTGTTAATTGCAACAATCGGCAAATAATCTTTAGTTGCTGGAGAACAGACAGGTTTATCTGCATGTTTCTTTGTTCTGTGTCAACTGCTCTCATGATTCTGCACATTGTTTACCCTGCAACTATAGTATCACTTAAAGACCACTTCAAACGCATACACAATTTTTAACCCTTCAATTAGAGATGAGATGTATTCAGAGCTACATGCACAAAACAGAGCCTGCACAAAACCAGACTTACTGAACCTGATGGTCCTTCGATTTAGCAAGGCCACAGAAAGACTACAGCATCAGCACTAATGATAAAGTCAAATTTGTTGCAGAAGATAGCAGATATGAATCACCTCATAGGTCTGAGAGACCCCACTGAAGACAGTAGGCTAAGTGACAGAATCAGGCCACTCAATGGCAAGTAAACCTGTAGTTTTCTACTGCCTATAACTGACTGTGCAAAGCAAAAATCAAAACACAAACCAGGATAGGTTTGTTTACCTACAGGATAGGTAAAAAACACAGTATCTTTTTTCCCATAGTAAAGTCACACAGAATATGTCAGCTTCCTAGTATCTATTACTGATTACATCCAGAGTGTTATTAATTAAGAGAGAGACAAAACAAATTTATCGAAATAAAAAAGGAAAAGGAATATATAGCACTGCTGTGGAGAAAATACCTCCAACATTAACATAACAGATAATCTGGCTAGGAAGAAAACTAAACCAACCCACAATAAAACTGAAAACACCTTTGAAATCAGTATGCTTTCACTAAGCATAATTAAAGCTTTATAACTATTTAAAAGCCATTAAGAAAACCAAACTAAATATTTTGTACCTGTGCAGACTAAGTATGAAAGAGATGAATGAGAGAATCTTTCAGGAACTAATTATTGAAAAAGGAAACATAACAATTTGCACAGCAAAACCAATTGCAACTTCTCATGCTCATTAGACTGGAATAATGGCCAGTTTAAGTTGCTCTTGCGATCTTAGTGGCAGAACTAGAAAATCGCATTTTTGTTAGAATAAATAGGGCTGTCTGTTACACCTGAAACTACACACTTTGTGTACATGGATCTCCTTTATCTCCATTAATAAGGGTTCATTTAAACAAACTTATACAGACTGAATTGCCCTAGTTCTTTGTTTCACATCAATTTCTCATACAAAACATACTGTAGAATTGAAGTAGAAACTTGCAGAAAGTACAGAAGTCTCTTTCCAAAAGCATGTCATGAATATGTTAATATACTAATAATACATACGAGGAGTTTCTGCTCAGACTACTTTTCTTGGTGGTTCCAAATACGCTATTGCTCAAATCCTGTGAAAAAGAGATATACTGTTACTGGTAGAATCTGCACATCACTGTGATATACAAGCTCCACAACTCAGAAAGGTACAGTCTTGAAAACACATTGATATGCTTATTGTTAGCATAAATAATCACACTGACAGGAAGGTGAGTTGCTGTATCGACGCTGAAATGGAACTATACTGCTCATTTTACCCACGCTGTCTCTGTATATTTGAATAAAATACTGCGGTGTCCACCTATATCTCAACACACTCACAAAAGCATGCTAAAGGTCTTCTAGTACTGTTTTAGAGACCTTTGGAAAATTCCCCTGTAGGAATGGGCTTTATAGTTGTTGAAAATAACATGTACCCTAGACCACTATAACAGAAGAAGGTAATACATGCTATGTGATTATTAGAGCACAAGTTTTTGAGGCCTTACAGTTCAAAAAGTACTCCAATAGTCTTTTAAACTATATTAGGGAAAATTGTACTAGCTGGCTCCTCCTAATTTACTTGTCAGAAATTGGATTATCACCTGAATAGCAGTCAGGCAAATTTCAGTCCTCAAAAGAAGCAGAGTCCTTCCAAAAACTTCAAAGATCAGAGAATTGAAAGAGAAATTAACTAAAATTCAACTTTGAATATTACCTGAAGCTTAACTAACCAATTTTTTACTTCATTCTTATTTTTACCTTGTAGTTTGATTTGCAGATTAAAAGATCTTTAACAAAAAAACTTCCTGCAAACACTTCCCACCAGAAGGGATTTCTAAGCCAGTGGAGTTCAACTGTGGTGTGGTTTGTGTGACCCCAACTAGCAGAGCAGTACCTGGAGGACCGTGTGCAGTGGGAGGGGTGCCACATTGCCACAGAGAATGACTACACGGGATTACCCGCAAAGGGCAGGTAGGTAGCAGAGATGATCCAAGGAAGGTTTGTATAAGAACCACATGTATGTCTCTGAAATTGTCGATGAGTTTTTGTTCTTTAGATTAGATGGATGTTGTTCTCCTCAGTTCCAGTCTGTCTTTTGCTGGTGACCATGATGCCAAATGAGCCTTTTGTGTCCTTTGTCTCCATGCTCAAGCCAAATTTGTACCTTTCCTGCCCTGACACTAGGTTTGTATGAGCCGCTGCATGGTGCTGGGTTTAAACAATAACAAAAGGGTAAATCTAAGAAACACCACTTCAAGAAAAACATGTCTTTATATCATACTTCAAGCAGAACAGTTGAATGCATCAACATTGTTTCATCTCAGCAACATATATACATATCAACTCTCATAACCCTGACAGGGCTTAAGGAGAGGCTGTATCATGGAAGAATAAAGGATTGGAAGTAGGTATTCTGGAATTGACTAATTTCAGCCTAACTCTGATCCTGCTGTAATCTGTGAGATTTTTCTCAGAACTTTAAAAATCCCACCCAAGACATACTAACAGGAGTTTTGAAGCATCAGATTATTTGGTGCCTTCACACGGTTTTCCTGACTGTACCTTTATTTTGCCTGTCTGACCCTGTGTGTCATTTCAAACATTTATTGATTAAGACTCCAAAATCAGGTTTTGCAGAATACAAAACCACTAAATATATTTATATTTTTCTCTATCCACTCTTTCATTCAAAACCTGAAATTTTTAAAATTTACATTCAGGATCTCTTCCCTAGTATTTGGGATTCAGCATTCGGAACAGCAGATCTGAAACTAACAAGTTTGGGTTTATTCCTCAAAAAAACCCAACCACAACTTATAGCATTTACAGTGAAAAAGAAGTTAGGGTTTTAAGTATTAGTAAGTATAATGCTTTCATAATCAAGAGAGCTAGAAGTAAAACACTTAAGAAGGGTGCTGTTGAAAAAGGAAAAGGAAGAGGGAATGAGATTTCCTTTTATTGAAGTATTCTTTGATAATTCCCTTTCATACCTCTGAGATAGAACCACAGAACTGCTAAGATTGGAAGAGATCATCAAGTCCGACCGTCAACCCATCAACAGCACCATGCCCACTAAAGCAGTGCCAGATCTACACATTTTTGGAACACCTCCAGAGATGGCGGGTCCATCACTTCCCTGAACAGTCTATTGTAATATTTGACCAGTCTTTCAGTAAGGAAATTTTTCCTAATGAACCTCCACTGGCGTAACTCTTAGCCAGTGCCCTGAAAGACACATTTTCCTCCATTTGCTGCACCTATTTAAAACAGATAGAGGTCTCTATAATCCAGATTTCTGCACTGAGGCTTCAGAAATCATAAATTAGTCTATTTCAACCAAAGTCGATAAGCCTATGTTGATTTACATGGTCAGAGGACTTTACATTATGAAGCTGCAAATTAATTCTGATAAATAATACAGACATAATGTTTATAAACGGGCGTTAAGAAATCAAAGCCTTACAATTATTTTCATCATTTAACTGTCACTTTGCAAGAAATAACTATCTCTGTGTGGCAGATTAAGAGCTACGTAGCTAATCTTCCAAAATTCACTTCACTCTGCTAAATTATTTTCCCCCACGGGTTAAAGACCTAACTGTGTGGTCACTCTTGGCCTAAAGAAAGGCAAACGCACATGTAATTTCTGACCTCAGATTTCTTCATACTCAGAACCACTCTGTTTTTCCATTATTTAATAATCTTCAATAATCTGTAATAGATTGTTAACAGCTTAACTGTTAACAACTGTTAAATTATTCATCTGCTCACACACATGCAATGAGCCAGCAGACAGCCAAGTTCCTTGGCTCTCAAAGAACATCTACGGGGGAGTGCAGGGACATTAGCAGAGCTACCCTGGGCTCATCCAAGCCAACACTATCGACTAGGATGCGTAATCTTAGGTCTTACCTCTCGAGAATGCCTCAGGTAATCACAGAATGGTATTGTAGGCCTACTGATGCCTTGGTTTTTCATTTTCTGGTGCACATAACTGAGACGTTCTAAACCTAGCCAAAAGAGCAGGTGTCAGCAATTTCCAGACTGTAAATGAACAGCTCTACTGTTACAAACTAAAAACACCTATGCAGATCTATAAAATAAACGCCTTGTTACTATACCGCCTCAGCAAAAGTGTAATGGGCTATAAAATCAATAACAGAAATTAATAGGGTTAAGACAGACTGATTCCGTTCTCTATCAGGCCATGCTGTGCTGAGCCACAGCACTCTCTGGTGCTTTTCCCGACAGCTCCCAGTGTGAAGCCCAAGAGCAACACCACAGCAAAGCTGAAACATGAACTATACAAAGATTACCTGAGAATGAGGGAGCTGGAGAACTACTAAAAGAACAGCAGTAATGCCATTCCCTTTTCCTTCCAACAGACGCCATACAGAAACAATTTCTTCCCTTTGGGGGCTGTGTTTCTAAGCCATGAGTAATGAATAATGCATGCAGAGGATCTGCCAGCAGATACAGTACCAAAGCACTGCCTCTGAGTGTAAATGCCCTCAGAAATTACTGAGACAGTTTATTTTTGCAATTAGCCAGGATGCCACTTTAGAAGTCATCTCAGGAGAGGAGACAAGGCTACCATTCTCCTTGATTCCCACTTACTTCTGAGGATTAGTACTCCACCATTTCTAGTCGAGACAGGCAGCATTCCTGGAAAGGTTTAGTAGCCTTCCATCCAGGCTATGTTCCTTTTGCCTCTGCAGTGGCACAGCAAATAACTGAGTTGTGTGTGCCTGCAGCCTCATCCTTTCTTTTTTTTATCACTTATGCTATGAGCTGAAAGTGGTGGGTGATGCTTTGTGAATTTTTATTTACTGTTTCTAAAAGGTGTTATGAATTTCACTATCCACAAGATCTCACATACTTAACTGACTGAAATTAGACACAGTGAGCCAGTTCTTGCTGTATTTCTTTTCCTCATCCCAGACGTTGACATCTGCAGGCTCTGAGCTCACTTGGGTGTTCTGTGGACAATCATCCACTCTAATCACCTGGCAAGACACAGGCAAAACACTAGATTTATAGCATGACTGTTTAACACATGACACCTCTGTAGTCACCCAACAGCTGAGGATATGGCCTTTCAGAGCACCGCTGAAATGCCAAAGACCGAGAACTCGCTCCCAATCGAGACACAGATCGTCCCCCCACAAGCTGCTGAAGACACATTGCTTTTATCTACCAAATACTACTGACAAAGGATCTAGCACCACAGCTTTTTAAAACCAGGTTTGAAGTTCCCCAGAACACTTTAACTGTATTATGTCTCAAAGTTACGTCTAAGGTCTGTTGGTGACCAGAACACCTCACGTAAACAAATGGGTCTTCAGCTTTCACCTCATAGAAAGCGATAACTATTTTCAGCTGACACAGATCATTGGAATCTCTATGAATTTATAAATTGTGTTCTCCTATGAACACACACATACAGTTACAAGTGTTGTCACACACATGAGGCACAATCAATATGCTGTCTTTAATGTTAATAAATGTTTGATGGATTCAGAGCGAAGACTGCTGGACTTTTGCAGGTAGGAGACAAGTTGTGAGTCCTGACTTTCTTGTTTAGATCTGCACACTGCCTGGAAGTGCGGGCCTCACCAGTCCTTCAGTCCATCCTAGATCATATGGAGCCATCCCAAATCCTCTTGCCAGCTAAAGTGCAAGGTCTGATGCCTTTCTGTGTAAAAACAGTAACAGCCCTGCTATACTATCTAGTAAAGTTCAGACCTGAAATCCCACACATGCAAACAAATGGGAAATTAAATCAAAGCCAAACACACAAAAAACACACCACAATTTTCGTGCAGCACTTGAAATGTACACATTTTGAGCCAAGCCACACTGCAAAACCCACACTCAATTAATTAAAACAGCTATGGCTATGTGATTCTGCACATACTGGCACCTGAAGGGGTTTTTGATTCTTCTTTCCTCTCCCAGATATTCTGTCTCTGTTTTGTTGTTTTGCTTTTGTTGTCTCACTTTGATGTAGCTCACAGGATGGTAAAGACTCTGGGGGAAAGACTCAAAAAATACCATTAAGCTACAGAGGCTTCGTTTTCTAAGAGATCTGATAAAGTGAGAGTTGGCAGTTCTCCCAAGCAAGTTGAGAAAGACTTGTGATACCCAAAGCCAATACTCATGCAATTCAGTGCAAAGATGTGCACCACCACAACATACAAAGCAATGGAATCCATCATCTCATACTATTCAGAGCTGGAATTTGCTGCTTTTTAGCTGCAGGCAAGCAAATTTGATGGTGGATAGGAGTGGTTATAACCGGCTATAAAAATGTAAGCCTCTTCACTCTCCAGATATCTGTATGACACAACCAATGGTACATATTTCAGGCACCCTTCAGAAATTCCATACAGCAGTCAAACCCAGCACATAGCAAGTAAAGGAATAAGTCTGGAGTCTACTGCTACCATCAGCTGCAGCTTATACCTCCTGAGCACAAAGAAAACATTTTGGTAATGTCTTGGGCACCACAGTAAAAGACACTGTACAGATGTAGTGTTTTATTTATCACCTGTGGCCCTGCAGGCTTTCTCTCTTTTCTCTTTCTTAGTGGGCTGCAAGCTGTTCCTCCGGCAGAAACTCCAGTCCCTCCAGAGTGGACTGATCCAGGAGATGCTGTGTTTCAGCTTGTTCTGAGAGATTATGCTGCTGCGACATGACTTGTTAGAGCTGTAGGAGAAGGACTTTGACTCTTTCAATCGGACACGCCTGGGAGGACTACCCATGCAATTGCAGTCACCGTTATAGGCTGAACGTATACACAGAGTTTTCTTCTTTGTTTCTGAACCGAAAACCCCTTTTTCGTCACCTTCAGAGAAGGCCCAGTTCACACAACCACCTTCAGTTTCTTCCCCATCATAGCAGGAGGGTGCCACAGTCTTTTCAATATTCAGTGACAGCTGGAGACCAAGAGGATGACCAGACTCTGTGGCACTAGTCTTTTCTGATGGCAAATTGATAAGAAAATCTCGCTGACTCCACTGATAATCTTCTGGCTCTTTTCCAATGAGGCTGACACTCCGCAAGTCTTGCTGCACTGCAATACTGCTTTGCAATTCATCTCTGAATCCATCGTCCCTGTACCTGGCAGGAGGGCTTGAAAAGGAGAGATTTAAGGTGACATCCTCAGACAAAGACCCTCCCTGATGGTCCGAGGGCACCAGCAGAAATTGTCCGTACCTAGATGTTGACTTTGTCTCAGAAGATACTCCTGAAGAGAATGTGTTGCTTGCTATTTCTGTCTTTTGAGAGCTGTTTTCTACTGCCTTGTTACTCTCAGTCCCCAACACATGGTCTTTGCTCTCTGATGGCCACTGACTCCTTACCAAGCTCCGTAAGAGAGAGGGTGGCATGCTGTAGTAGTGGTATTTTTTGTCATACAAACACTCCAGGCTGCTCAAGGTCTTTGAATAGAGTGCATTGCTCCAGCTATGGGGCAGCTTTCTACAGGTTTTATGTTTTGTGTCAGCCAGTAAGGCTTCTTTCACCTGCAAGGTGTCTACAGCTGAGAGCACTTTCAGGATGTCCACTGTCAAGGCAGATAGGTCTTGTAAATGTCCTAGCTGGCTGTCCAGGGAGACTAAAGACTCCTTGATATAAAATACCTTCTCATGCACTTCTTTAAGTTGCAGAAACATTTCCTCCACTCTAAGTGGAAAAAGAAAACATAATTAAAATAACAAAGCTCAGATCTACTTCTGTTTGCTGGATGATAGAAGAAACCATTAACACATTTTAGTGTTTCAAACAGCTATTTGCTCAGAGAATATATATTTTAAAAACTGCTATCTTTTTTACTAATATCCATTCCTTGGCACAGTAAGCAATGGCCAGCAGGCCACAGCTCTGGAAATGTTTCATTTGCTCTTGCTGTAACTGTAAAATGCAGTAAAGAATACTTCTTGTCTGACAGTCATCCTACATTTCACGTGCAAGCATGAGAACAACAAGCTTCACACAGACCGACAGATACCCTTGCATTTCTCAAGTACTGAAGACTATCGGGAAAAGGACCTTCCCAAGAATCTATTTGGCCTCTGGGAACAGATTCCATATATCTGATGCAATAAGTCATCTTCAAGAAAAATTCAACTGCCCCAAAATCAAAGTCTGGTTTTTTATGGTCCCAAATGAACAGTGCAAGAACTTCTTGGCCTGGAATGGTATCACTGAAATCAAATCATATTCACGTTTCTTGAAGATAGCCCCTCTGGTGCTTTATTACTTCATCACAATGATAAACTAGCTGCAGGCAATATGCAAAAGTTGTTCCTTTCCTTTGTCACTGAATAACTACAAGACGCATTATTTAACCAAAAGCTAAATTCAATCAAAGTATTCCAAGATATTTTATTAATCTAAATTAATTTCTTGTATTAATGTTGGGAAGTGTGTTTCACCCTTATGCTTGGGAAAAAATCCTTTATTTAGCCACCAACTGCAGCTGTTGAACAAAGTAACTGGTTTCTATCTTCTACAGGGGACATTAATTTTGTTTTCTCTTTTGTTCTAGTATGCCAAAAATAAAGACTATGAACAGGCAAAGATTAAGAGGGTATCTTTATGTAGGCAAAACAAATTTGTAAGATGAGATCAGCACCAACATTAAGTAAGACTTTTTCTAGAGTTCACTTTCCTTAACTCTTCCTGTTAAACTTTGTGGCAGCTTTGCCACTGATTTCAACAGAAAGATAAATTAGGCCAATGCTGAGAGTTTTGAAACCCTGTTAAGAGTCATGTAGTAACATTTTGTAAACCAAGACACTACACTGCAAACAATGCAACAATGCTTATACTTACTCTTTCAGTGAGTAACAGTTATGCTCAGTCACAAGGAACCCTCACAGCATTTGGGCATTGCTAAGCCTTTAAATAAGAACATTCTATCCTATTCTGTGGCAAGTTTTTGTGGTGTTAGGTGGTTTGCAAAAGTCTAACTGAGCAACTTTTAACTGTACCCAATTTACTCCATTAACCACCTGCACACTGCACATACCTGGAGATGCAATTCTGCCTGCAAGGCTTTCTAACCAGGTCTGCCACACAGTTCAAACAGATATATTTAGATCAAAGGAGCAAGACCATGCATGCTATTGCACCTCGAGGGTACATATACATATGTGTGTGTGTATATACTTACATGGCCATAGCGTCTTCCAAAAGTATTAGGTTATTGAAGCCTTTTTATATGGTAAATGCATACAACGAGCACAAATCTGCAGCAAAACATACCTTTCTTTTGTCACATGGATCCTTTCACTGGAACTAGAACTCAGGCTTTCATTCTTCTCATGAAAATACTTTTCCACACACTGTTCCTCAAAGTCGTGAAGTTTCTTTAACTCCTCGTCACTCAAGTACAGCTCTGAATAAAGAAAGTAGGAGTCAGTATGAAACATGCTGACAAATGGGACTTATTACAAACACCCATGAGAATAAACGAAACCCATCAGAAATTATTTCCTCTCCAACCCTCGACAAGAATGAATCAGACCTAATAGCATCAAATTTGGCTTATGCATAAAGACTTAACATGCTAAATGCATTTTAATATAGCTTTTATCTTCCCACAAGGAGCAAAACCACACTGACATGAATTCCAGTGTGCTCCCTTTTAAAGCCTCAAAAGTACACACCCAAGTGGCTGTTCCCATACATGTATTTTCTCCCAAGCTTTTTCCTGTATTTTACTATACGTGTAAGATTAAAAAGACATAGATATAGGTACGTGAGACTTACAAAGATTTCAGTATAGTTTGGTCTAGGTATCGGTTTAGGGCTAGTCACCTGTAACAACTACAGATCTTGTATGTACACAAAGCTACAAAGCTTTTTTTTCACCTAGCTGCTCTACATGTTCATATGGATAAAACATTACGGAAGATTACTGGGTGAAAACACATTGAAAGCTCCCTAACTTCACAGTTGTAACTTAATAGCTTGGGCTGCTCATTACGCTATGCTTCCAGCATATCAACACCTCTGAGAGAGCAGATCAATTATAAATCAGTCTGAAGAATATAAATCAATATGAAGAAACGTGTACAGTAGACAGTCCCTTCTCTGATCCAAACTCCCTGTCTTCCCAGATCTTTTCTTTTCTTTCCTTTTTACATAACGGAGCCCGCGCTGTACTTGCAAGGGGGGACCTGCCAGTAAACACAGCAGCGTTTGCTACAAGCACATAGTACCCAGCTGCAAGTCACAGAGTTCTGGGGTCCCTCTCACTTCAAATAAGATTTGACCACATCCTAGGATCTTTCCCTCCCTGTGTTTTTGCCTTCAAGATTTTATTCTCTGTATCTTGTTATTTTCAGGGATTTTCCACAGGGTGGCACTGGATCCTCATTGCTAAAACCAGTTAATTACAACCACAACAAAATTTAAGCAGAAGAAACTTATCGAGCAATGCACAGGTAAACAGAAAAGGGACACAGAGATACATAAACAGAATAAAAGTCTCTGCAAGAAGGGTAAGCAAGGCATGAGACTTATTCTATCCAAGGGCTTTTAGCTGTGCTAAGCAGTGTTTCGGTTTTCCTTGTGCATAACGCACCTAGAAGACACGCTCTATGCTATGTCAGTGACATATAACATGCATGCATGTAAAATAATCAGCAATACTTCAAAGGAAGGCTGATGTATCCAACCATGGTGGAGGAACTGACCCTGAGAGCAGCAGTAAAGCAGCTCAGCATTGATTAGTTAAGCCAATTTTTGAACTCTGTAACCACCTGTAAGTATGACAGACACCTTCAGGGTCTCATGTTCAGCAGAGAAAATCCTCAGTGAGGCATAATCCAGGGTTTCCTCACCTCTGTTACTAAGCATCAGAGAAGTGCATTGCACCAAAAAAGATTAAACTGTATAATACAGTGCACCAATATTCTCCAATGGATTTCTTAGATAAGGTTACAGCCACCAATCTCTCCTTTTCCGCTTTTCCCTGACCAACCTCACCAACGAATAAGCTATCCTATCAAGCAGTCATGTTCACCCCATCTTGTGATCTTCTCCCTGCAATGGCTAAGGCTGCTCCTGACAGAGTGGCAGGAGCTGGTAACCATGGGACTGGGATCTAGTATCATCTTCAAGAGTCATTATGAAAGACTCTAGGATGGAAAAGTCCAGGTTAGAAAAGGTGAAGCAGGTGGGATTAAGGTGCAGAGATAAACCAGGGCACAAAGGGAAGGATGCAGTCAGAAGGCGGGAGGCTTCAGCTGTATCTCCTATCCCAGACCTTTGTGACTACTTTCTCTGGAAGACTAAAGAAGAACCGTTGTTCTTTTAAGGGCAAACACAGTACAGAACTGCATTCCTCCAGTACTTCTTACTTCCTTTCAAAATAAGGCTATTAACTCATATAAAACCACTTGCTGTCACTTTACTAGAGCTAAGTTTTCACATATCTTGACTGAAGTGCAGTATGCAGCATAGCAAAAGCCAAATAAAAAGAAAGGCACCCTTGACACCTTTTCCTACACGAATTCTCAGGCACACAGGGTAATTTCAGTTTTGCAGATACCCAGCCTCCCTCCCAGAGAATTTTTTTTCCTTTTTTTAGTTTATTTTTTGACGGACTGAGCGATAGGAAGCTGGCAAAATATTCCTAGTCAGCTTTTTATTTTGGTCCCCAGCTTAGCTCTGCTTACTTAGTCCAACATCATCTTCCTCTTGATCCAGATCATTTGGGGGCCGACGGGAGAAGATGTGGTTTATCAGAAGTCCAATGTGGCTCAGGAGGATGAAAGGCGGAGGCAGCCATGGCTTCTCATGGTAGGTCATAATGTAACGGTAGCGGTTGTACTTCCAGAGCTTGTTTGATATGGATTTCAAATCAAAATAAACATTACTGAGAAGAGAGACAGAGAGGAAAGGAGGGTAATAGAATACACTGAATACAGCACAAGATGGTTGTCTAAGAACAAATTTGACACTGAAGAAAAGTTCCATCCCTTCAGTGAGGTAAATCAGCTTAGCAACTTCTGTTTAACAAAGGAGCAGCATGTGCCTGCAGCTAGTGCTCTGAGAATGCAATCTTCAAAGCTGCCTAACAAATTTGAAGATCCAATTCCCATTCACAGTTATGGGAACTGGGCAGAAAGTACCACTGAAGTGGCTTTGAAATCTCAGCCAGACTATTTAAACTTTAATACATAGCCTAACTGAGAATTTAACATGGTCTGCCTGTTTGGACTGGAATAATTATAGAAGTTAGGCTAAGGGAAAAATGCTAACAGAACAGTTCTGTGTTCTCCACCTAAAAAAATACCATTGAAAGAGGAAGCTACGCAAGCAATTCTTCTGCAGGGTGGTCTTTAGAGCTGTGAATTACTAAACATGATTGTTGTTGCACTAGATAATTTCACATATCTACTATTATAGACCCAAGAAAAGGAAAGTAACTTTCTGGTTTCTAGCACTGTGATTTCAGTTTCGTTGTCATACTACATAACTGGGACATAATCACAAAAACATCAGCTTTGTGTCTGGGACCATACTTAAAAATATTGCTCACATACATTTGTGGTCCCATTTCTGGAACAATCAAATCACTAGGCAGAAGATTTAACATACCACCATTGCTGACGATTCAGATCTAGAAATTATTCAAATTACAATTTCACAGCTGTGTATTAAAAAAAAAAAAGAATTGAAAAATGATGCCTTGCCACCATTTCAAGGAAGAGATTTCTAATTGAAAGTGGGAATGAGTTTTGATAATTTCATTTTCTTCAATATTAATCACTGCACTCATGACTTGATTTTTTTTTTCTTTAACATACAGCTGACTTCTTTTTCACCAGAAATTCTAGAACTCTAGGAAAAAATTATTAACTACTTGGGTTAGACTGCTCTTTATCAATATTTCACAGAACTTGATCCACTATAAGGATTTCTCTGTAAAACTCAAAAGGTTACAGGTACTAACCTTTAGACACTGATTGACTCCTATAGAATTACTATAAATTACTATAAAGAGCTTCCTACTCTAGCAGCAGACATCAAGCAGATGCTAAAACTACTACAATTATATTTCAATCTAGAACTCACACAGAATCACAGAACATTAGCGATTGGAAGGAACCTCAAAAGATCATTCAATCCAATCCCCCCGCCACAGCAGGATCACCTAAATCAAGTTGCACAGGAACATGTCCAGGCAGGTTGTAAATGTCTCCAGAGAAGACGACTCCACAACCTCCCTGGGCAGCCTGTTCTAGTGCTCCATCACCTTCACTGTGACGAAGTTCCTTCTCATATTTATGTAGAAACGCCTATGTTCCAGCTCACACCCATTGCCCATTGTCCTACCATTAGATGACACTGAGAAGAGCCTGGTTCCATCCTCCTGACACCCGCCCTTTCTATATTTATAAACATTAATGATGTCACCTCTCAGTTTCCCTTTTCCCAAGCTAAAGATACCCAGCTCCCTCAGACTTTCCTCATAAGGGAGATGTTCCACTCACTTCATCATCTTTGTGGCTCTGCACTGGACTCTCTCCAGCAGTTCTGTGTCCTTCTTGAACTGAGGGGCCCAGAACTGGACACAGTTCAGATGCAGTCTCACCAGGGCAGAGTAAAGGGGGATGAGAACCTCTTTCTGTCTGCTAACAACTGCCCTTCTGATCCACAGCAGGAGGCCGTTAGCCTTCTTGGCCACAAGGGCACATTGCTGGCTCATGGTCATCCTGCTGTCCACAAGGTCCTGCTTGTACCCCCAAGGAAGATGAGATAACAACCAATAACAACATGTCCCTGCTGTGGCACTTTCAGTGACAGGCTTTTGCAGAAGTGTTGACAGAATATGTTGTTTTTCCAGCAATATAACATAGTACCTACTTAAAGAAAGCAATAAGCAAGTTGACCATGATGATATACTGCACAAAGAGGTAGACAGCTTGGAGGAATGGTGTAATGAAGGAGCCAGGAGGACAGTCCTCATCTGTTTCACACACTAAAAGTGAAAGACATACAGAGTGTGATTAACATGGAAGCCAGAGCAGACTGCACAACAACAGTATGTGTTCATCATTAACAGAACAGTCCGCATTGCTTTTGAGGAGAGAGAATACTTATTTCCAACCAAAACACCACCTTCCTGAAATTAGATCTGAGAACTCTTCGCGATACAACTGTGCCATGGTTTTCATTGCAATACAGAAGCAGTAGGTACTGTTTCATACGCTATCAGTTCTCATGCCAGCCACAGCAACTTTTCGTTAGAGGGGAGAAGTAGTAGCAACTGAAACGTATTTGGGAAATGGCACACAACTGAGTAAACTGAAATGCATTTTTGATCCTTAAAGCAAGTGGCAAAGCTCACACTGACTCTGCTGTTGAAAGGACACAAAGCAAACGTTCATCTGTCAGTACTGGACTATTATTCCATTAAGAGCTTCAGGAAGACCACATTAACTCTTGAGCAGCAGATCAGACACTGCTAACCAGCCTTTGGAGCTGACCCTCCCTGCAACAATTTGGCAGACAGAGGCGAAAAAGCTTAGAGAAAGAGAGCTACCACCTCCATCCATGCGTCAGCTGACCAGAGAGGCAGGCCAGGCATGGGCGGAGTTGCAGCCACCATGGGGCTTTTTAGGTGCTGCTGCACCACTTTTGTGCTGGGTTTTTGGTTTGGGGGTTGTTTTTTTTCTACACCCCCCTTTCTCTTCTTTCTTGCCCCACCCCCCTTCTCTCTTCTCTCTTTCTTCACTTCTCTCTCTCCTCCTCCTCCTTCTTTCTGTATCTCTTCTTCCTCCCTCACCTCTTCTTCCCTCTTTTCCTCATTTCTCCTCTCTCTCACAATGGTTGCAACCCAGGGAAAAGCCCCTGTGAGAGCTTTTGTGCGAACCCAGACTGAGGTCTGGCAGAAGCACACAGGTGTCCAGCTGCTGAGAACGCTGGACCCTGGCACTGCTAGCAGAGTGTGACTGAGATAACACCTGTGTCCAGTGTGATCAGGTAAATTACCTGATTGGCCTGGTAGCAGAAGTGAAAGATGAGGTTGAAAGCCTGAGGAAAGCAAGGGAGAGTGAGAGTGAGATAGACTGGTGAAGTCAGGCTCTACTATCCTTGAGAGTGCAACAGGTGGAGAAACCATTAGAAGAAGAAGATACACTCCTCCCTTGCCACTAGGTAAGAAGAGAGGACCTAAGAGATGTGAGTGGAATGGAAACAGGTCCCTGCTCAGAGAGACAGCTGGTAAGTAAACCTACCATAGGAAGGACCTTGCTGTACTTGTTGTTTACAAAGAGGGAGAGACTGATAGGTGATATGGTGGTCAAAGACCATCTTGGGCTTAGTGACCATGAAATGATAAAGTACTTGGCCAAGGAGTGGAGTGGACTTCCAAAGGGCAGACTTCAACCTGTTTAGAATACTGGCTGAGAAAGTCTCTTAGGGTACAGTCTTAGAGCACAAAGGGTTCCAGGACGGCTGGACTTTCTTCAAGAAGGAGCTCTTAAAGGCATAGGAGCAGCCTGGCCCCATGTGTTGTAAGACAAACTGGTGAGGGAAATGACCAGCCTGGTTGAATGGGGAGCTTCTGATGAGACTTAGGAGAAAGTTCACCACCTTTGGAAGAAGGGGCAGTATAGTCAAGAAGGGTATAGGGATTTAGTCAGGTCAGGTAGAAAGAATATTAGGGGGGCAAAAGCTCAGCTAGGACTCAGCCTGACCACCACCACAAGAGATAATAAAAAGTGTTTTTACAAATATATTTTTATATATAACATAAATATATATATTTTTATATATATATAACATTGTTATCAAGGATGAGGAAAAGGCTGAGGTACTTAATGCCTTCTTTACTTCAGTCTTTAGTAGTTGGACCAGTTATCCTCACGGTATTCAGTCCTCTGAGCTGGAAGATAGGATTGAAGATCTGTATAGTCCCCTCATAATCTAGAAAACAGTAGAGTATGATCTACTAAGCCAACTGGACACCCATAAGTCTACGGGGCCAAATGTTGTCCACCTGAGAGTGTGGAGGGAGCTGGCGGTAGAACTTGCCAAGCCTCTCTCCATCATTTACCAGCAGTCCTGTTAACAGGGGAGGTCCCAGATGACTGGAAACTTGCCACTGTGATGCCCATCTACAAGAAAGGCAGAAGAGAATATCTGGGGAACTACAGGCCTCTCAGCCTGATCTCGGTACTGGAGAAGATTATGGAACAGTTCATCTTGGACGTGATCATGCAGCATATGCAGAACAACAGGGGGATCAGCTAACGCTGGTTTATGAAAGGCACATGCTGTTTAACCAACCTAATCTCCTTCTATGATGAGGTGACCCCCCCCCCGGTAGAAGAGGGAAAAGCAGTGGATGTTGTCTGCCTGGACTTCAGGCATTTGGCACTGTTTCCCACAGCCTTGGGCTGGAGAAGCTGGTGGCTTATGGCTTAGACAGGTGGATTCTTCACTGGGTTTAAACTGGCTGGGTGGCTGAGCCCAGATAGTTGTGATGAATGGGGTTAAATCCATTTGGTGACCAGTCACAAGCATGTCCCTCAGGGCTCAGTTTTGGGACCTGTCTTGTTTACCATCTTTATCAATGAACTGGATTAGGAGATGGAATGCATCCTCAGTAAATTTGCAGGTGACACAAAATTAAGCAGGAGTGTCAATCTGCTTGAGGGTAGGGAGACTCTGAAGAAGGATTTAGACAGGCTGGAGTGATGGGTTGAGGCCAATGCAATGAGGTTTAAGAAGGCCAAATGCGAGGTCATGCACTTCAGTCACAGCAACCCTTAGCAGCGCTACAGGCTTGGGCAAGAGTGACTGAAGAGCTGCCTGGGGGAAAAGGTCCTGAGGGTGTTGTTTGACAGCCGGCTGAACAGGAGCCAGGGGGTATCCAGGTGGCCAAGAAGGCCAACGGCATCCTGGCCTGTATCAGGAACAGTGTAACCAGCAGGAGTAGAGAGTTGATGGTGCCCCTGAACGCTGCACTCGTGAGACTGCAACTCAAGTCTTGTGTCCAGTCTCGGGCACCACAGGATAGAAGGACAGTGAGGTGCTGGAGTGGGTCCAGAGAAGGGTAACAAAGCTGGTGAGAGGTCTAGAAAACAGGCTTCATGAGGAGCAGCTGTGGTAGCTGGGGTTATTTAGTCTAGAGAAGAGGAGGCTGAGAGGAGACCTAATTGCTCTCTACAACTACCTAAAAAGAGATTGTAGCGAGGCTGGTCATGGCCTCTTCTGCCAGATTACTATTAATAGAATGAGGGGAAATGGCCTCAAGTTGTGTCAGGGGAGGTTTAGATTGGATATTAGGAAGAAGCTCTTCATGAAAGAGTGGCTGGGCACTGGAACTGGCTGTCCTGGGATGTGGTGGAGGTACCACCCTTGGATGTGTTTAAAAAGCAAGTCAATAGAGCACTTGAAGCCATGGTCTAGGGATTAAGGTGTTGTTGGGATGAGATCTGGACTTGATGATCCTGGAGGTCCTTTCCAGGCATGATGATTCAACGATTCTATCAGGATATGCAGATACAAATAGTTGTGAGAAGAAGCAAAAGTTCATAGAAATTAAGGGGTCCCTCTTAAGGTTTTTAAACTGTCAAAATTAATATGTTTCTGTCTTTACAATTTTTAATAAAATTTTACACCTTTGAGGAAACAGAAAAACATTTATAAGGTAATGGCTCTAAATTCCTGACTCTGTGACATAAAGAGTCGTTAGAGATGTCATTTATTCAGGAATTATCTTATTTCTATAAGTTTAGTATTAATTGTATTACACTGTGAAACTTACCAGTGTGATTTCATCAAAAGAGTTTTCACATATATAACCAAACTACATAGCCATTTTATGATTTCTTCAGCAGTAATAACGGATGCACAATCATAAATTGTTTTAATTAATTAGGTCTGTGCTGAACTAGGTGTCTTAAATATCCGTATGCATCTGCATACCTGCTTTTCTGTTTTAGGGACTGTTTTACTTGAACCCGTCATTTAGCAGGATGAGAGAGCCTTCCCTCTGTAATGCTGAAATACCTCCTAGAGTGCCGGGTTCTTCTCTGTGACTGAGACGAGCTCAAAACCATAAACAAGATAGAACGTATTTCCTATTTACATTGATTGGTTCTATTTTTCCTGTATGAATTGGTCTATATGTTTAAGAATAATGCCAGGTAACTGTCACTATGCTGAAAACGTATTTCTCTTTATTTTTTTTCTTTTTTCTTTATTCTTTCTTCCTTCAAGGCAACTTTGTAGTGTTTCCTCCAAGAGATCAGCAGCTTTGGATTTGCCTAAATCAAAATTCATTCTGCTGCCAGACCCCCTGGACGTGAACTACTTTGGTATTATTTCCTATGTGATTTGCTCTGAGCTTTACAATATAGTTCACTTGAAAAGCTAAATTTGAAGGTTTTATAGCTTAAGCTTCAGTCTTTAATGTTAACAAAGAAACTAACATTCTCACATTTATTCCTGCAGTATTACTCATTAAGAACATATACCTACAGGAATCAAAATTGTTTGAGAAAGAATAGACTCACTATGTAGTCAGCGCTCTAGTAGCTTTATGTGGACATGTTTATGAACATATTACATTTAAGCGGCTGAGCTGTACTGTGAAAATTACCTACCATCTATTTCTCCAGCATAGACCTCACCAAACATCATCCAGTATGGTTGAAATACAATATCTCGTGCCAAAGTCCAAGAAGGAGGCTCCTCCGGTGAAAGAATCGCCTTTCGAGACACTCCAAAACTCAAGAGGACTATGGCCATCATGACCACAATGTAGAACATGTTCGCTGTCTGAAAGACATGTTTGCTTGAAAGAACTAGCTGTGTTAATTATACGTAAAGGAAACATATAGTTTAGGAAAGAGCATCAATCGCTCCTTTACAAACCGGAATACAAAAACAGGGCTATTAATCTAATATGCTGGTGGACTACCCAAATATTTTTTACAGAAGTCATTCTGGACCAAAAAGGCCACAAATTCTATGTCTTACTCAAGTCCTTCTTACAGTTTTTGAAAAATTTGAAACATGTTGAGACCTCTTATGGTCTTTATAAATTTGAAAAATGCTTTTCCTCAGTGGTATTTCTTTCAAAGCAAAAGCAAGAACAGCAGTAAAAACGATTTTGCTTTTTAATACTGAATTGGAATTACTATGCAAAACAGAATGGAAAAATATTAATAAGGTGGTTCCCAATAACAGAGGGAAATTACAGTGGGAATCTGCAGATGTCCCTTAAGACTTCGCAGCAGCTCACAAGCGGTTCTTATACCAAAAGAGAAAAAAGATTAACTTTGATCTCAGAGAAATTTTGCCTGCTAAAACAGGAGATAATTATTTGAACCAAAATGTAAAATAATAATGAGGCAGAGTCTAAGAGCTAGGGGAATTATCTATAGTAGTGAGCCCATCTGCAAGAGATAGTGATTTTTCTTTCTCCTATTATCAAGCTGGATCATAAACTCAATGCAAATGCAACTCTTCTCTAAGGAACAAAGAAAAAAAATGTGTTTTGAGAATAAATTCAAATACTGAATAAATTAGAGGGAAATTAAAATCTGATTATGGTAAACTCAAAAGCAGACAAAAAGGTGTTTTCAGATAATTCATTCACTATGAACTATTAGGTGAAGACACTCTGGACATCATTCCTTTTTGTCACTTCTGACCTTTACACAGGAGCCTCAACAACAGAATAATTGCTCCAAAGCACAATACTTACCATTTTCCCAATCATTGTCAGGTATGGGCCAGCATGTTGATTCACAGCAAAGAAATCAAGGAGCCGAGCATACCAGAATATTATATCCAAGCAGTAAAGTAGCCTCCCAGCGGTTTGAATAGGGGGGCTGAACCAACGCAGGCCAAAACCAATCGTAAACAGGATGATGGCCACAGAATCAGTAAAATTCCAGTATTCGTAAATCCACACCTTCACTTTTTGGCGGAATTTTCCAGGTTCTGAAATAAATACCTGAGCAGAATGTGGAAAAAAAACCACAGTGAATCTCCATTAAAATCATAGACAAGCTCTAAGCTTTTCTGTTGGAACTTTTCATTAATCAGTTAATGAATTAGTGAACCTTGAATGTTGTGTTCAGTTTTAGACACCTCCTTGTATAGCTCCAATGCTGCACCAATCTCCCATACTGGGCAGACAGCATAGTTCACAGAATCATAGAATCACAGAACATCAGGGATTGGAAGGGACCTCTTTCAATCATTTAGTCAAATCCTCCTGCCAGAGCAGGGTCATCTAGACCAAGTCACACAGGAACATATCCAAGCGGGTTTTAAACATCTCCAGAGAAGGAGATTCCACAACCCCCCTGGGCAGCCCCTTCCAGTGCTCTGTCACACTCACTGGGAAGAAGTTCCTTCTGATATTTATGTGGAGCCTCTTATGTTCCAGTTTACACTTATTTCCCCTTGTCGCGTCACTAGATGACATTGCAAAGAGTCTGGCTCCATCTAGACACCCACCTTTCACATATTTATAAACATTAATGAGGTCACCCCTCAGTCTCCCTTTCTCCAAGCTAAACAGATCCAGCTTCCTCAGACTTTCCTCATAAGGGAGGAGCTCCACTTCCTTCATCATCCTCGCTGCTCTACACTGCACTCCCTCCAGCAGCTCCACGTTATTCTTGAACTGAGGGGCCCAGAAATGGACTCCAGATGTGGTCTCACTATTGCAGAGTAGAGGGGGAGAAGAACCTCTCTCAATCTGCTAACCATTCCCCTTCTGATCCACCGCAGGATGCTGTTGGTTCTCTTGGTCACAAGGGCACATTGCTGGCTCATTGTCATCCTGCTGTCCACAAGGACCCCCAGGTGGCTTTCTCCTACACTGTTGTCTAACAGCTCAGTCCCCAACCCATACTTGTACCTGGGGTTGTTCTTACCCAGGTGCAAGACTCTACACTTACCCTTGTTATAGTTCATTAAATTTCTCTTTGCCCAGCTCTCCAGCCTGTCCAGGTCTTGCTGAATGGCAGCACAGTCTGCTAGGGTGCCAGCTACACCACCCAGCTTTGTGTCATCAGCAAACTTGCTGACAGTGCTCCCTGATCCCTCATCCAAGTCATCAATGAATAGATTGAGTAGGACTGGTCCCAGTACCAACCCCTGGGGGACTCCACTAGATACACACCTCCAACTAGACTCTGTCCCACTGATTACTCTCTGCCTTCTATCCTGCAGCCAGTTCACAATCCACCTTACTACCTGATCATCTAGACCAACTGCTTCAGTTTCGCTGTGAGGAAACTGTGTCAAATGCTTTACTGAAGCCAAGGTAGACCACATCCACTGCTTTGCCATGATCTATCCACCTGATTATGCCCTCATAAAAGGCTATCAGATTGGTTAAGCACAACTTTCCCTTTGGTAAAGCCATGCTGATTGTCCCTAATGACCCTCCTGTCCTTTATGTGCCTGGACACAGCGTCAAGGATAAATTGTTCCATCACCTTTCCTGGGATAGAGGTGAGGCTGACCAGTCTATAGTTACCTGGTTCCTCCTTCTCACCCTTTTTGAAGATTGGAGTGACATTTGTTATCCTCCAGTCCATAGACACCTCTCCTGATCCCCATGACTTAGCAAAGGTGATGGAGACATGCTTAGCAATGACTTCTATCATCTCCCTTAGCACTTGCAGCTGCATCCCATCTAGGCCCATGGATTTATGTACATCCAGTTTGATCAACTTATCCCTAACCCAGTCCTCATCACAAAGGCAGGCTCTTCTCTTGTCTCAACTTCCTGTGGAGCCTCAGCAGTCTGAGGCTTGACAGCCCCCAGAAGTATAGACAGAGGCAAATAAGGTGTTCAATATCTCTGCTTTCTCTGTATCCTGTGTCTCCAGGGCACCCACCTCATTCAGCAGGGGGCCTGCATTTTCTCTAGGTTTAGTTTTACATGCAATGTATTTGAAGAAGCCCTTTTTGTTGCCCTTGACCTCCCTTGCAAGTTTTAATTCCAAGGAGGCCTTGGCTTTTGTAGTTGCATCCCTACATTCTCTCACCAGAGTCTTATAATCATCCCAAGTGGCCATCCTCTCCTTCCATGTCCTATAGACTTTCTTCTGCCTCTTAGAATCATAGAATTATTAGGGATTGGAAGGGACCCCGAAAGATCATATAGTCCAATCCCCCTGCCATGGGCAGGGACACCCCACCCTAGATAAGGCTGGCCAGAGCCTCATCCAGCCTGGACTTAAACACCTTCAGGGATAGGGCCTCAAACACCTCCCTAGGCAACCCATTCCAGGCTCTTACCACTCTCACCATGGAGAACTTCCTCCTCACATCCACTCTGAATCTACCCAGCTCCAGCTTTGCTCCATTCCCCTTAGTCCTCTCACTACCTGATATCCTAAAAATTCCCTCCCCAGCTCTTCTGTAGGCCCCCTCTCAGATCCTGGAAGGCCACAAGAAGGTCACCTCGCAGCCTCCTCTTCTCCAGACTCAACAGCCCCAGCTCCCTCAGTCTGTCCTCATAGGAGAGGTGCTCCAGCCCTCTGATCATCCTCGTGGCCCTCCTCTG
>JAOXOE010000874.1:22556548-22568928 GCA_028565055.1 Phoeniculus purpureus
TTTCTCCCTGCCCAGCTCTCCAGCCTGTCCAGGTCTTGCTGAATGGCAGCACAGTCTGCTGGGGTGTCAGCAACACCTCCCAGCTTTGTGTCATCAGCAAACATGCTGACAGTGCTCCCTGATCCCTCATCCAAGTCATTAATGAATAGGACTGGTCCTAGTATTGACCCCTGGGGGACTCCACTAGATATATGCCTCCAACTAGACTCTGTCCCATTGACTACTACTCTCTGGCTTCTATCCTGCAGCCAGTTCACAATCCACCTCACTAGCCGATCATCCAGTCCACACTGCTGTGTGAGACTGTGTCAAATGCCTTACTGGAATCAAGATAGACCACATCCACTGCTTTGCCATCATCTATCCACCTGGTTATGCCCTCATAAAAGGCTTTCAGGTTGGTCAAGCATGGTCTTCCCTTTCGTAAAGCTGTGCTGACTGTCCCTAATGACACTCAAGTCCTTGATGTGCCTGGAGATAGCGTCTAAGATAAATTGTTCCATCACCTTTAAAGATAGGCAGCTGATGGCTCCTTTTTCTGTTGCATTTTTCATCCCCTCTGAAGATGTGCTACAAAGCACATTTGAAAGGTGTTCAGACTCTCATTACCCTCCTTCTTCCTGATTCTGTATTGGCTGAGCTATTTCCAGAAAAACCAAGGCCCACCCTGGAAGGCAGTTTCTATTTTCAGAGTCATTGTCTGTGCGAAGTCCCAGGAATATCTGGGCAGTAAGATAGAACTAAAACATGAAGAGGTTTTTGTCCAAATGTTCTAAGTACATATGAAACAGAGACCTAAGACAGAACAGCTTGCTTTTTCCTGAAAATAACAGTGTATTTACATCTACCAGCCTGTCTCCCAGCACGTTCTGCCTCTGCTCTAGAAAATCCAGCCTCTGATGTCTATTACGAGCACTGTCAGAGACCCAGTTCTACACTTTCCTTTATAAATTTTACTCTTTGTAAATGACAATCACTGCTTGATGCAGATGTTGCACTGTATGCCACTCAGGGATGTTTCATTACTAAAAATGGCTATAAAAGTAGCTACATATAACAGTGACAATAAGGAAGAGAACGTTAGAGGCTTTGAAGGGCGCAGGCTGAACTGCCCAAGTGAATACAACCCAGACAAGGCTTTCAGGCCAGTGATTAGAACCAACATTGATATAAACTGAATTCACTGTCAACATTTCCTCAGTGTGATGCAGGACTCACACTGCAGGTTAGGTTTGACAATCACTGGAACCCTACTAACACATCAGCCTGTGATGTTAAAGACCTTCTGGAAACAAAACACAAGCAAGTTTTGTAGGAGTTACTGAATTTAGACAACTGATGCAAGAAAGTGCAGTTTAAATGGACTGAGTTTAGGCACCATTAATATAAACTCATATTTAGAATTGCTGCAGATATGTAAGAAGGCTAAATTGGATAAATGATAAGTACATCAGCAGTGACAAAACTGAGTGCATGAAGGGATAATTAGGAAGAGTAATTCGTATAAAGTGGCTAACTTACCCTTTCTTACCCTTTCCTCTCAAAGATGCACAACATCATAGCTATTCCTAGACCTTTGCAGCAATGCTTGGTATGACCAGTCCTTTCTCATCTCAAGCAAACAGTACCACATTTTATACTGCACTAGTGAAAAAAACTCCCATTTCCTAGTATGTTGAATGCACAGCTTTACACCTGGTGCACACACAAAGACAAACTGGTGTGGATTATACAACCAGTCATTGAGTTATTTCCAGGTCTCCAACTAAGAGGTTTCCTCATCTCTCAGTATGATCATTGCTCCTATTGTCACAAGTACATATAGGTTTTTACTCCTTCCATCTTCTGAACTTGCTACACCTACATGATGGGTTGACAACCTCAAGAGGTGTAAAGGAGGCAAACATACCTATAATCAAGGTTTTCATAATCATATTCTTTGCCAACTGCTCCACTGCTATTTGTCTTCTTATCTTTCGAGTAGCTGAGAGTCATGTGCAAGTGACTGAAATTCTTGTTAGCATGGTACTTGTCCATCAAAAAGAAATTTCCTGGCCAGGAAGGAAATTTGCCTTTCTTTCCTTTTATCCCTACTGCTACTGAGTGAGGGTTGGAGTGGTAAACGATTAAGCTTTGCTCTTTCTCAGAGCTGATATTTACTTGCACCCTGCAAAGGAATTTTAACCCAGGATGTGGGAAGCAGGCTCCTTCCATCTTGACAGCATCCATATCCTCACTTAGCTGTACTATCCCTGAGAGTGTTGCTTCTGTAAGAAAGGTTGTGTGACAATGAGCCAAACACCCTATTAATTCACCATCCAGAAATGTTTTGCAGTAGATCAGTTAACTATAAAAGCCACTTACGCATGCAGTCTGCAGACAAAAGCCATTATGAAAAGAAGATACCTGAAAGGTGTACAGTTGTAGCTTACAGACCAGTAACTCCTAAAAACACAGAATGAATGTCCAGTGTCCTTCAGACGATCCTTGTGTTTTCATGTGTGCTGAGAGAATAAGGCAAAGCAGAAACTGTTCTGGGAGAGGAGAGATATTTCCTGGGTGTTACTGCAGGCAGCAAGGATGTAATACTGCTCACAGTGAGTTCAGTAACATGATGTACTACATTCACATAATTTCATCATCCTCACGATTCAAGCACAGCAGACAGGGAGAGTGAAAGAAAACATCATTTGGTACAGCAGCAAAAAATAAATGATGTGTTTCTTTGTAACTGTACTTGCAGAAAATGTTTGCTTTTGATGTGGTCTTCTGTACACAAACACAAAGAAAAGGCTCCATCTAATGTAAATATGACAGTGTTTTTTCATATTTGTTGGAGTCAATGGATGGAGCTGCTAATTTGTGATTGAAGATACTGCTATTGAGAAAAAAAGTATGTTCAGTAAAAGCAGAGGCCCTTGTTTATGGCTGTACATTGGCAGCATCGAAGTATGTTCAATATAAAACTCTGTCTGGAGAGAAGTTTTAAAAGTATCTTAGTTTTCAATATTATGATCACGTTGGTCCGTTATATGGGCAACAAGAATGCAACTGCATTGAAAAACAAGCAGTGCCAGATGGTGAACCACAAAGAGCAGGAAAGAACAGGCTTTAGCTTGAAGACTGTTGCAGATAAAACCAGCTTATTTTAAAAAAAATTTAAAAAAGCACTTATACTTGTCTTGATTAGACACACAGCTTAATAAGTCAAAGTAACTACATTAGGCTGTTGACTTTGGGGATTCAGATTCAGATGCACTACATTTGTGTTTTTTTAATGTGTCACTTCAATGTCAGAATCAGGCAAAAAAAAAAAAGATGTTTTGTTGTTAGTAAGAAATGCTAATCATCATTTAACCCTACAGAGTGTGGACCACACATTCATGTGCAGTAGATGGGGATTTATTTGTACACTTGCTCTTAAGAAGCCACTGAGTAGCATAGCAAAGTGAACTAGCCGTGACAGCCTTCACCTTTTGCTTGACTGCAGTGTGACCTCTAGTAGGCTACAGGGAGCGGCTCTGTTATTGTACTTGTGGCCACAAGTAAAGCACAACCAAATTCTAAGCTGTTATCAACACCCAGCTAAATCAAATGCATGGGATATTTTGAGATTTATGCTAATTGCTGTGAGATAATTCCCATGTTAAACTAATTACTCTGGTTGCAATGAATGGACAGTATAACTAAAGTTGAAAAGGAATAGCAACGAAGTCCCTTATTTTACAGCTGCACTCTCTGTCTCATCAGATTAACACTGAGGGAAGTTACTTAAAAACTAAACAAACAAAACAAGAAAAAAGAAACCTGAGTATGTATTGTAGAAATGTAGAAGACAAATGAAATATTTTTTCAAATTTAATTACTTTTAATATATGCTTGTGGAAGGTCTGATACTATGTATGCTGTCTCTATAATTTTTGCTGTAAATACCTTGGGACAGTGAATACACTGATTTTTTCTATGTCTCTGTTTAAGCATAAGACTTTGTAATGATTTTTTTAAAGAGGAAAAACATCAAAGAGCAAACTATGTACTTGCTTACTGTAAGTGTAATGTACTCTTCAGTTTTTATGGAAACTGATGGTAACAGATAAAGCCTTTTGACCAGCTGTTGATATTTAGTGTATACTTCTGTTTGTAATGGGGGGGGGGAAAAGAAAAACCAGATAGGCCTGTCAATGAAACACGATTCCATGATGTACAGCGAGTCTGTACGGTGCGTACCTGCAGACTGCATTTGACTAATGTAATTTGAAGAAAGGTTGCTCAAGCAAATAATGTTTCCTTAAAGCATATGGCTTTTATGACTCCTTCTGGCATGAATTATATTAATAGAAACACGTATTTCTTTCCAATGAGCAAAATATTTTTGTATGCCTTTAATTTCTTATTAAAATTTGAGATCATGCCACTCATTAGCTGTACTATGAAGCCATAACTGACCTTCACCAAACACATGTTTTAAACATCGTACTAGGGAAAGAAAGAAATTACGTCCAGTTTATCAACCACTATAACAACAGAGGCAGGAGCATAAATAACACACAAAGTATTTGGATGCTTTTCCCTCATCCCAATGTGACTTTAATGGCAAGTATTTTATGATTACCAATTTATAAAAAAGAAAAACATAATTAAAATAGATATTTAGATTTAAATGAAACTTTCTAATATTTTTGAAATATTCCTGAAAATGCTTCCTTGCTTTTAGGATTATGAGAGAAACTGATTTTTCGTATACTTCCCACTTTAAAATATCTAATGTTTTTATCCTACTACCAGTACATTTTGTTAGAGTGTAACGAGATGTTAAGACCCAGCTCTCCAAGCCCTGAGCTATTTGGCACTTGGCTGTAACTATATTGTTGTAAATCAATCTGACTTTAGTTTTGCAGGGGCCGGGGGGAGTGTTGTTTGCTACTTGATAAGCATGCTTACCACTGTTGGTAACACACAAGAGTTGCATTGCCTGTCAAGAAGTGTGATAAAAAACGATCAAATAAAATGTGAATACCACTCAAAATTAATCACTCTTAAAAAGCTGAATAAAAATTGCTTTCAAAAATCCAATGTCTCATAGAGTCAACAGTGATTTTTTTTTGTTGTTGTTGTTGTTATTTTTTGAAACTTAATTGTATAATAATAATTATTATGAAGTATCTTAACTGGCTTGTACATGCAAAATGCAAAACCTCAAACGAACCATGACATGCTGACTCTGTTGAAACCCCTCACTGATTTCCGTGGAGTCAACAGTTCATCCAGCTTTTTTACATCCACAATTTTCTACTGATCTTTCTCCTTGTTTAATATGAGTGACCTAATTTATGTGTATGTGAGTAAAAATACAGCCTGATTCATTTAGAAAGTGACCGTTGAGAGTTTTATTTTTTATCATTAATTTCCTAGGACCAGCATCCCTATCAAATGAAAAGGTTCTATATTACTTTAGAATGTAATAGAATTTTGTCATACTTTGTGTCCTGTAAATTATTAGTTCAATACTGTTATCATTCCATAATAATGCACACATGATTTTGGAATGTTTTCTGTAAATGACAATCAATGTTGATGAAGTTCCTTTCTTTAATGCAAAATTAAAAAAAGAAAAAAAGAAAATAAATTATGTTGTGTGACTTTTTTCCCCCTTGTACCTTTAAATTGCCTGGCTCTGTCAGGAAAATACATGTGCATTTCCAAATAGAAAGGTAGAAACAGAAACCTAAGCAACAGGAATCTGTACTTATTTTCAGGTTTTCTCCTAACCTATTAAAATAGGGGTAGCGTGTTGTTCCATCAATGCACCAAAAGTAGCTCTGTTTTGCAATTTAAATTAAAGATGCAACTTCTGAATATGCAAATTGTTAGACTTATTCATTTGTTTCTGTATTTTGGGGAAAACCTCAGCTAGCAGCAAAACAAAACAAGAAATACCTGCATGAAGGCAAACCACAGAGTAATGTAACACAGTAAAGGGAGAAGATGGTATTTAAAATAGGTCACAAATATAGGAGGGGTTTTTTTAAGTTTGTGTATGTCCACTAGCAATTAATACTGAATGATGGAAGAGAAAACACTAGCTGTCAGAAATTAAGTTAGTACCCTTCAAAGATAGCATCTTTTCATCTTTAGGACCCTAAGTTGGGAGCAGAGGCAAATATAGGAGGATCTAATGGCCTCATTTTGCAAATTGTTAGACACATGATTGCAGTGTTACTGACTTCAAAACGGTCCATGCATACACTTAAACCAGCTCTGTGTTTACATGTTTGTTGCATCACATTGAAAGCAATTCAGTCTGAGGTTCAAGGTGCAGTAAATGTAGCTTGGCACGATGAAATGTAGCTTAGCTTAGATTTTCACACGCTGGATATTTAAGACACATTCGGAGTTTTCACTTTCATCTGAAATAATTTCAGACAAATGTAATAGGAAGTTGATCTATAAACATACATATTTCAGGTCTTGTGGAGCTGAACAGTTTAGTAGCTGTGCTGCAGGAGATAACCCTGCATATAGAGCCACAGAATCATTACGGATTGGAAGGGACCTCGAAAGATCATCTTGTCCAATCCCCCTTCCAGAGCAGGATCACCTAAACCAAGCCACACAGGAGCACATCCATATAGTTTTCTAGAAGTTCTAAGCACCTACAACATATATCACATTGGTGTTTGCACAGCATCACAGTGTCAGAAGTACATATTTTATACTAATCTGTGATTAGTAGAATTAAAAGCAGTGGATTTTTTTTAAATAATGTCAACAGACTTCGATATAGTTCATGTTTCCTGGCTGTTTTGTTGTCTTTGGTATTTTGAGAGTGCCTTATCTTTCTAGCTTATCTAGGCAAAAAATAAAATCCACTTTTTCTGACAGGAGAAACTTTCATAGGCTCTGGCTAGTAGATAGCGATGATTTACACTTCCCGGACAATGAGAACACCCTTCTGAAGTGCAGTTACATGAATGTCTATGCTTATTATTCTGTTATGCTAGCCAAAAATCAAGATAAATGTCAGTGTGTCCAGGCCCAGAATAGATTTACTCATATGAGTATGGTTGTAGACATGTTGGACATTACAGTTTCTCAGAGACAGACGGATTGATACGAGGAAGAAAATGGTGACATTCATTAGAAAAGTAATATGAAGGGACAATGGCTTTCAGTCCCAGAAGGATTCTGTGCTTACACGTGGTCACCTAATTACAGCTGTTAACTCACTTCCCACTCCCATCTCCAAGACAAAGCTTTTTGGAAGTCTTTTGAAAGCTGGATTGCAGATTGCTTTGGGAGGGCAAAGAACGGTTTCTCCTGCTGCAGGTGTGAAATGCCTGTTCATCAAGAAAGGCAGCTGTACTTTTGGTGTCACAGGCCACCCTTCTGCTCCCTGGAGCTGTTCGCTTACCGTCCTATCTACGCAGGAGCTTTGTTATATCTTTTAAGGTCTGCTTATATCAGACAATTGAGATTTACAGAAGACTTAAGACCTTCAGTTAGTCCCAATGAAGAGACACTGGTCCCAGAAGGGTTTTATTCCAATTACATTGAACAGTCTAACAATATTATCTCCACCTACAGATGTGTTAAAGTGGTGTGTGTGGTTACGATTCTTAAACTATCTGGAAAAAAATCTTTTACCTAGGTGTTATACTCGTAATGCCTCAATTCAGTTGGCAAAAAAGTTGTATTAGTTCTATTTTCACTGCTCATGGATGCTTTGCTTGACCTCTGCCTCCTCAAGGTCTCAGGTCTCTCAAAGTTTTCCCCAGTATATGGAGATTTTGACTAACCTAGGGCAACTCCAGCATAACTATTGTACTGGTGTTCAGCTGCCCATAGAGAATTTAACAAACGTCAGTTGTGAGCAAACACTGAGCTTGCCTGAAATTCCTTCAGATTAATGAAAGACTTCATTAGAAGACTTCAAAAATTGCTGCCTCTATCCCCTGTTTTTGTTGCATTCTGACTTTCAAAAACTGAGTTACAAAGATGACATCACTAAAATAGCAGTAGTGGTTGGTAAACTTTGCAACACCCTTTTAAATGACTAGAAGACTTATACAGGGAAGGTTCAGCGTATTGCTTGCGTCTTTGTGACAGCTGATGACCAAGCACTGTCAGTTTTTAGCATATATACATTTGTATTAAGTCTTTACCACTAAAGTATTCCTGCTGGCTTAGAGGTCAGATTTCTCATTTACTGGGCTTGTAATTGTCCCCTCTCCCCCAAGTTTTTTCTTAAGGCAGTGCACTCAGGAACACTCTGATATCAAATAGGAGGTAAGAGGGATTGTAGGGAGGTGTTGGGGCAGAGCTCATCCTGCCTTCACCTTTTTTGAAAGGCCATGCTTTCCTAATCAACACACCCCTCCTCTCACTGCAAAAGGAAGAGGAAATTTAATTTTCTTTTTCCAGGTTACAAAACAGTTTTGTGCACAGTGCTTTGTAGTCCGTGTTTCTGGAAACACTCTCAGCAGCTGTGGAGCAGAATAGGTATTTCTCTTTGGTTCCTCAGTCAGTGTACTTGCCTGTCATGAATGCTGAACTGCTATGGGTTGCACTTCAGGGTAATTTTTAAAAGTGAGTAAATTTCAGGTGCAGTCCTCTATTTCTGTCTCTTCTAAACGTCATTTACTACCATGTAACTAGTTTTCTTCTCTGATGTACATCAGAGGGGATGTTGAAGGCCATGCTTTCTGGAAGTCCCAGGGGAGGCAGTGGCATTTACTTCTGTGTGCATTTGAAGCTCACACCTACACAAGAAAATCAATACCTGCTCCATAAGCTTAAAGCTAGACATGTGCTTAAACAACTGTCTGAAACAGCTGAGATTCATTGAGGCTGTAAAAGACCTCCAAGATTATCAAGTCCAGCCTATGACCTAACATCACCACAATCACCTAGACCATGGCTCTAAGTGCCACATTCACTCTTCCCTTAAACACCTCTAGGGATCATGACTCCACCACCTCTCTTGGCAGCCCATTCCAATGTCTGATCCCCCTTTCCATGAGGAAGTGCATCCTAACATCCAGCCTAGACCTCTTCTGGCACAGTTTCTGGCCCTGCCCTCAAATGAAAGAGTCCATGCAATTTCAAGAAATGTAGAGCATTTTACCAGCCAAAACCTTTGCAAAAAAACCTGCTGCTTTAAGAAATTAGTGTTTTCTGTTCACCAACTGATTCATAATACCATCATAGATCTAACTGAGAGGCCTACTGGAAACAGAACAACACCAGGTTTACACATTATGTTTTGGGGATGCTGACTCTGATCACTGACAACTCCTGTCATTTTAGACAAGCAGAAGATTTGGCATTTGTATAGCTGTATATCTATTTCTTGGCACTTTTAGGGTACAAGCACTGTCTCCATCTTTATTGTAAGTTTCCGAGTATTATCTGGCAATAAAACAAATCAATACTGTCCTGACAATGACTACCTTGTCCTCTTGCAGCTATCTGGTTTACTAATGAAATCGTTCTCCCTCTCTCCAAGGTGAGCTATTGTTCCAATGTCTCAGAATTGCTTCTTCTGTTGTAAGTTAGTTTGCACTCTAACAGGATTTTCAACTTGTCTTATCACTGAAACAGGATATTGAGAACCTGCAACTCCTTGCAGATCAGGAGCTAAAGTTATGACTTCTAACCCTCAGTGCTGCATGCTAAAGGGTATCCACCTCTGCTTAAGTGGACAATGTTTACACCACCTGCAAACAGTAGCAATACATAGGCACCATACCTTTTACACATTGTTGAACCAAACCAACACAATAAGAAATAAGAATATTAAAAAAACAGGATAAGAAATCTTTTTTTGTTTTAGTCTGAAAACATTCAGTTAGTACAACCAAAATACGCTTTACACACTCAAAGGTGTTGAACCTTTAGCCTCCAGCCAGGTGTATTAAAACATCCTCCAAAAACTGAGTGCTTTTGTGACTGATATTAATAAAGGCATATACAGGAAAAAGAGTTATGAAAAAAAATGCTATTAGAGGTGTTCTTTCTGTGTTTCTGTAATTCAAAGAGAGTCCTGAGAGGCGCAGATTTCCTGTGGAAGTTTCTCCCCACTTCTCAACCAAAGCTACCCACTGCCCATTGACAGGCTACCACACTGTACCACAGTACTTCCCACTGTTAGGCAAGACTCCTAAGCAGAACACATCACTGTGCTAGCAGAGCTACTCAGCTTCTAGACTTGCACCTGTCTTGCAAAGGGTGCAAATATCCCTCCCCTTGGAAAGGCTCAGGCTTCTGAGATGTTCCATATCATTTCCTGCTCTCTCTCAGTGGACAAAGATGAGCGATGCTTTTTGGACCAAGTTGTACCAAAAGTCTCTTTAATCTTAGAATCATACAATCAAAGAATGGCTCACATTGGAAGGGACCTCAGATATGATCTAGTTGCAACTGTAATGTAAGAATTATGCTTGTGATCTTCACTTTCTGGTGAAGACAGCTGCATACATTTAAGTGCTTACAGTTCGCCAGCATCCACTGCCCCTCTGTTAGGCGTTATTGATTGTGGGAAAGTCAGCAGTGAATGCACGTTTGTCCCTACATTTGGCCCACAGGCTGATGTGTTAAACAAAGATTCCATCATCTCTCACACTGAGATTTGCTAGGAAATACCAGTTAGAGCTATTCTTACAATACAACAAAGTTATTTCTAGAGCATATAGGGTCCCTGCAGAGACCCCTGTGAGCCCAGTCAATAAAATGGGTAATATCAGACAAGGCAATATCAGTTTCTTGTGCATCAGAACAAAGGAGTAAAATGGCTACTTCTGACCACCACACCTGAGAAGGATGTGGATGCCTCTGTCAAAAACCTTCATTCTTAGAAGACCCAGCCTAGTTGTCACAGAAACTGTTAAAACTGGTGTTCTGTTTTGTCTTCAACCTATTCCCCAGTTCCTTTCTAAGTCAGAAATACAGAAACAGATAATGCAAGAAAAATAGGTAAAGCAAATAACATAGCATCTCTAAATCTGAAGACTCTATAAAATGTCCTCCCTGATTTGGAATAGAAAGCTTCACTGACCAAAACTTAATTCTTTACTTTGCGTTGCTAGGATAAGAAATCTCTTCTCACAGCACCTTCATCAGAGAGGAACAATTGCCTCCATATTCAGTGCAGCCCATAATCAATCCAAGTAATCATTGTTCTGCCTGGAGACAGAAGGGTTCAAAGTTTTAGGCCCATGTTATTGAGTCTTTAGTAGATACTAAAGAATTTCTTAGGGGAAAAAAAAAAAGAAAAAGAAAAGAAAACAAAAGCTAAGCTCAGCATTGTTGAGTAATGAGCTTATAATTAAAAAAGAAAGAAATACATCTGAGTACTTCCCACCTTCAAAAGTCTTGAAAGAAAATATGCTATATTCATTGTGGTATTAATCATGTTCAATCTATTTCCCCTCTTACTGCAAATCAGTGAGTTTTCAGCTAACAAGAATGGGTGCCCTGCTTGAGCTGACAAACCCCATTCCCTCTGGTAGGAGAGGCACTTAGCATGGCATTACCATCATTACATCCCAAGGTTAAAGGCAATGAAACTCCAGGAGTGGCAAAGTCAAATCAGTTCAATTGTCTGATTGTTCATACTCACAAAGTAGTGAGGCTGGCAGGGGTCCGGAATAAAACTTAGGGCTTTCCAGAGGAGCTCCTTTAAGGTAATTCATTGCCCTCTATAGTAACTTAAATCAGAAGGGAGAGAATGGCCAGAGTAAATGTGACTCCTGATGTTTCTTAAGAGCAACATTAGTAGATACCCAGCTGCTGGGCCAGATGTCAAAGGTGCATTAAGAGCACTTGGGTTTGATCTAACCCATTCCCAAGTAGAATGCGTTTGGCTTTGAGCAATGCAATAAAAAAAGATTGTGATTAATGAAGCAGTAAAACTTAATAACATAAGTTGATTCCTGTTTCCTTCTCTGTGCCATTTTCACTGTCCACAAAGCATTCTTTTACTCATCAACAGGGACATGTAAAATGTTAATCATCAATCTGTGAGCCATTAAAGAAGTAGTTTTTTCTTTTAACTGAAAAACCAGGGGGGAAAGATAATAGGTTTGTTCAGATAAAGAGAAGTTAAAAGAAAAGCTTGTCATAGAATCAGCATGGGAGCTTGGTGCCTTAATCCATCCCTCTTAGTAACCTGAGTTCAGCATCTAAGTGGGGATTGGAATTCAGGGTTGAGATGGAGTAGGAGGAGTCATCTTTTTTTTTTTTACTGAGATGTTCCAAGTCAATTGGATTGTAAACTGGATGCATGGATTGTAAACTGGCTGCAGAGTAGAGGTCAGAGAGTAGTGGTCAATGGGATGGAGTCTAGTTGGAGGCCTGTATCTAGTGGAGTGCCCCAGGGGTCG
>JAOXOE010000874.1:22580243-22613644 GCA_028565055.1 Phoeniculus purpureus
ATCCTGCCTGAATGCAGTCCTGTACCGTATGCTTTAGTCAGCCCTGGGGTTTTTTTTTGGGGGGAGGGGTGGGAGTAGTGGGGGTAATGGTGTCGTGATGATCTCTTGAAGATCCTTCCAAATCTGACCATACTGTGGTTCTGTGACTCTGTGATGCCACTCCCAGCACAGAGCCACTGGCTACTTAAATTTGCAATTCTACTTAAATATCCAACTCTGTGAGTGTTGTCTGCCTGTACATAATTACTGTCAGTAGCAATAATGATGATGGCATGACCAAGTGAAACCAAAAAAAGGAGAATATGAGGAAAATATTTGCCAATTATGAGATATCTGAAATCACTGCAGAGTTTTGTGGCGTATGGTAGAAACAACATAATATGAAGAATTAAATTTTCCAAATGAAGGCATTCAGAAACACAAAATACGATAGAAAGCAATCTGATGTTGTTGGGAAGTAAACAGGTTGTCTGGTGTCTAGGTCTACTTTTTCAGACTTCATTCAAGAGAGAAATGTGATATAATAATGCATTCAAAATATTTGTCTTGTCTCTTTTTCAGCGCAAATTGAAGTAATACCATGCAAAATTTGTGGTGACAAGTCTTCTGGAATACACTATGGAGTCATCACATGTGAAGGCTGCAAGGTATGAGATGTTTAATACAGCATAGTCATCAGCATCTGCATCAGCCTCAGGCATCTGTGTACCTTAATACACTTTTACATGCTTTCAAGCAACTGATGCCAAAGGCAGTAAAGCCTCATGCTGATGTAGATGCATTTCATGCCTAATTGTACTAGTTGTTTTCATTTCCAACAAATAGTCTTTATAGTTCCCTCCTCGTTTGAAACATGAATGAATCTCATTCAATGCACTATAAGTGCTGATACAGAAGCTGGAAACTGTAAGTCACACCTGTTCTACCTTAAACAGGCTTGAGAGATGGATTTCTTATCTTGTTTCCCATAGAATCCACGTCCCATTAAAGGTTGGCTTGAAATCTTAGTTCAACATCTTAAAAGCTTACAGATGTCAGTTGGGTCCTATTTTATCCCCTTTGTATTATCTGCAGGACAAACTGTAATCTCCAGAAGAAAAAAATGCCTTACATTACGAGCAGTGTGAAAAGATCCTTTGCCTTCTTTCTCATAGGTTACAGCACAAGGCAATTGCTGAGAACTGGAGGTTTAAAAATAAAGACAAAAACTTTGCCATGCTGCACAGTCATTTTAGCATATTGTCTCGTGTTTTATTTCAAATAACACAAATCAAGAGCACAAGCCAAGAGAAGAAAGACTACATTTTTCAACTTTAAAAGTGCTCTGTGATTTTGTTATTCAAGGAATTATATCATTACTCATAGAAAAACAGTGTATTAGTATTTCAGCCTTAACTGTAAACGCAAAATTGCTAAGATGAAGGGACAACACCTCTGACTTCTTGTATGTGGAAACACAAAAGCCAGTAAATTTTAAAGTGTGTGCACGTGCAAGTCTGTATATACCTAGTGCTTTACCAAAATAGACATCTAAAAAGTTGGATGAACCCATTCCCAATGCATAAAGAAGAAACATATAGCCAAAGATCCTATTTCTTCCAGAAACGTCACAAATTATAAACAGAACAGGGTGTCTCTGCCTCATTCTGGCACTGGACTGGATGCAAGCATGCTCCTGTACTATTATATGAAACAAGATTAGACTGTGTGATCTGATACTTCAAAATTGGCACAAAATTCACAAAGAATAATGTTTTTAGGAAAGAGTCTCATCTCAGCACTCAGTGCCCACAAAGCAGTTAGGGGTAGAGTGTCCTGTGGACGTGATAAGGGTTAATGCACTCCCTTGTGTGAGCCTCAAGAGCAGATGATACCGCTCAGCTTTGGGTGTAGACTGCTTCCTGAGATAAAGAACTTATTTTCCACTTATGCCAGTTTTAACCCTATTGGTTTAGTGCCAGCTTTACAGTATCAGATCAATTAGTCTAATCTTGTTCTGTGAACCTGTTGTGAAAAAAGATTCACACTGGGTCCAATGGGAGGCATCTGAACCTGTCAGAGCGCTCTTGTAAGGTAAGAGCTGTCTCAGGCTGTGCTGCTCTACTCTTCATTACCCAGCAATTAACTATTTGCTCAGCCTGCATACAAATAGCTGTCCATTTCTGGCTCCTTTTCTTCAACTCTGTTAGGATTTTATTTTTTTTAAGGGAAAGAAAGAACCCAGGGAACTACAGGGCAGTCAGTCTTATCTCTATGCCTGGCAAGACCACATAGCAGATCCTCTGGGAAACTCTGCTGAGGCACAAGAGAAAAAAAAAGGTGATTGGTGACAGTCAACATAGTTTCACTAAAGGCAGATCATACCTCACAAACCTGGTAGCCTTCCACAACAGGGTTAATAGCATTGGTGGATAAGGGTAGAGCAACCAATGTCATCTACCTGGACTGGTGAAAGGCATTTGACACTGCCCCAGAAGTCATCCTTGTCTCTGAAATAGAGACATGGTATTCACAGATGGACGGCTCAGTGGATAAGGCACTGACTGCATGGTTTCACTAAAAAACTTGTGATTAATGGCTCAATGTACAAGTGGAGACTTGTTTCAAGTGGTGATCCTCAGGGGTCTGTTTTAGATCTGGTGTTTTTTAACATCTTTCTTGGTGACATGGGCAGTGGAATTGATCAGCAAGATGGCCAATGACACTGATCTTTGTGATGTGATGTGATGTGATCAATGAGCTGGAGGGAATGGAGGCCATACAGAGGAACTCTGACAGCCTTGAGAACTGGTCCATACAAACGGCTAAAGGTTCAACAAATCTAAATGTAAGGTCTTACATCTGGCTTAGAGTAATCCCAAACACAAATAAATGCTGAGTGGTGAATGGACTGAGGACAGATATGAGGAGAATAACTTGAGGATGTTGGTAGACAAAAAGCTTGATGAGCCAGCAGTGCATGACTGCAGCCTGGAAGGGCAACCATAGCTTGGATTGTATCAAAAGATGCATCACCAGCATTCTATTCTGCTCCTGTGAGACCTCATCTGGAGTACTGTCTTCAGTTCTGAAGCCCCCAGTGTATGAGGAACTGCTGGAGTGAGTCCAGAGGAAGGTCCCAGGGATGGTCAGAGGGCTGGAGTACCTCTCCTATGAGGATAGGCTGATGAAATTTAGCCTGTTCAGCTGGATGAAGAGAAGACTCTAAGGGCATCTTATAACAGCCTTCCAGTACCTGAAGAGGGCATACAGGAAAGCTGGAGAGGGACTTTTATAGTCCACTTTTATGAGGGACTCTACTGATTGGACAGGGGAGAATGGTTTCAAGCTGAAAGTGGGCAGGTTTACATTGTCCCAGTATATAGAGCCAGGCACCAGACAGCCACAGCACTTCAGGACATAGTATCCAAAATTTTAGTGCCAGTTGCAAAGCTAAAAAAACTTCAAGATACAAGAAATCCTTTAACTCTCTGTCCTTATATTGGCTGCTATGCTGCTGCAAATATTTATTATAAGTGCTTGAAGGGCATCACAAGTATTACTGTTGTTTCATGCACATGCCTGCAAACGCTGAATAATCTCTTGGGTCTGTTGAAGAAAATGGTGGCTTTGCCACTATCGTCACTGAACAGGTGAAGCCAGAAGAGAGGTTTCTATCCTGTCTGTCTCTGTGGGTCCTTTAGTTGAAAAGCCTTTTATCATCACTCCTGCTTATGTCTAGAGCAAAATATTTTCTACCACTGTTTTGTAAAGATTTATACAGTGTTTTGCATTACCTTATCAGACTGACTGTTTGTAATGAGTAAAGTGACTTGTTCTAGATGCAGAAAGAATTCTTGTCAGTGTTAGGAATAATGGAAAACCTGTCGAATTCTACCGTTTCTCAGTTATGAACTACATCCTCCGTGACACAAGTGGAATTTGTCAAAACTTTATCCCAAGATAAAATTTAGTTAAGGTGCTAATGAACTGAAACAAAAAGAAAAGCAAGAAATCCTCCTGGCAGGGAAAAAAATGAAACTAACTCAATTTGGGGAAAAAAAAACCCAACAGGATGCATTTAATTCACCCCTCATAAAACCTCACATAAAGTCATGCAAAGACTAATCACCTGTTCGTATAGAAATGATCCAAACTGCTATCTCCAAACCACAAAGGAAAAGAATTCCAGCAGTCCTTGCTCCTTGTGGTAACATGAAGTCCACTCAGTCCACGCTCACGTCCCTCAGCATCGGCAGACATTCTCTGTTCCAAGTTCTTCCGTGCCAGTCCTCCATTTCCAGCCAACTCATATGACCGTGAACAAGGGAAGAACTCTCTCCATGTCGTCAAACCATGGAACTCAGACAAAACCTTCCTTCTGCTGACCCTTGAAGCACTACTCTCTGTGTATTCACTGCATTCCCGGGGCAAGATGGGTGCCGTGTTCAGCGTGTGCTTTCTCCAATAAAAGAGACAAATGAATGAAGAATAAGGAGGAGCTGGAAACCCAGAATTGAAAGCTCCTTTCTTTGTCTGCAAAGCCACAGAAACTCAGCTTGCAATTTGCAAGGCAAACATCCCACAAAATTTCAAAATACAAGATATTTATTCTCAGTAAATACAAGCAATATTATAAAAAGATAACCTAAAAGGATTGTCTGTACTTTCTAAGACAAACATTTAGATATTATTCAGAAGAAAGAGAATATAAAATTCTCCTTGGAAATATGAATTTCCTGCTGTAGATTAATTTTATTATAAGCTTTTATTTTTACCTAAGAGGGACAAAGAAGGAAGAAATAATTTCTTATGAGATGAGATCAACCTTAATGGGAAAAAAACAACACAACAGGATAAGACATAGTCAATGCTAAATGGTTATGTGGGGGTTTTTTAACATTATTTAATTCATTTTTTTGCTCAAATCCATGTGCACACCAGAGCGGCCAAACATACACCTTAAAACTAGAAAACCTTTCACGTGTCAAAACCAAAACTGGATGTAAAGTTTAGAAAACTGAGTGCAAGTATGTGCCATTAGCATCCATCTATCCTTAAATTAAACTCACTTCCACAGTTAAAGGAAAGGTTTTGTCAGCCAGCCACATAAGCCTGCCCTTGTAATTTTTGCTGAGAGTTCCCCTAAAGGACATCCACATCGTCAGAAGTGCAAACTCTAAGGCTTAATTTATTTTTTAGATTTTTGCTGTAATCACTGATGGAACAGCACAGGCCAGATGAAGTGCATTGTGTTATGCTTGACCTCATTGAGACACTAATGTCTGTCATCTCTTGTTACCTGCACTGTCCTCACTGGGTTCACAAGGACTGGAGTGAGAATTCAGGGACTACCTGTACCAAGAGAGTTGAGCCACATGGCATTCTCACCTTGCTGGTTCCCCGCTTTCTTTCCCCCAAAACACAAAGCTGCTGCTCAGTATTTTCACTGCTCAGTATTACCATCTATCAGCCTGTGCAGAGTTTGCCTGTCAAAATGGAAGTCTCCATTCAGCAAACCAGCCCAGAAAGACGTAACCACTTTGGCATCACTTCTGGTGGCTAGTGTAACTGCAGTGATGACACTTTCTACCTTTTTCTCTTCAGGGTCTCTTGCAGCAGCTAGGCTGTCCTTCAGCACTCACATCCCACAGCCCTGATAGCTGCCCATATAAAGATGCCAAAGTGATCGAGGAACATTTTTTGTTCTGTTTCTTGACTTGCTGTTCCTCTGTACTGCATTTGATAGGATGGAAAGACTATCATAAAATGCCACCTCTCTCTCTGTTTATCTGTTTACCAATTTGTGGCTTCTTTGCTCTTGTCACCTAAGCAATTTCTTAGAACTTTTACCATAGAGTACCTCTCAGTGTTGTTTATAGCAGCTGGGAACATGTAAGACCTCAGACATGAGTTAATACAAATAACCCACAACTGTCCAGAAAAGCCTTATAGAAATAGAATATAAATTTTTACATTGATAAAATGGATAACATTAAATTCCATTCAAATTGAAAATGTCGGTATTTTCTCATGGTGGTGTCTGAAGATGTTGATTTCTCATCCGTATGTTCACTTTAGTTGATACAGTCACTAAATCTGAGTACTTTTGTGGTGTTTGAATTTGAATTAGTTTTCACTCCTGAAATTTGTGGTCAACAGATCAACATTTGCCAGGTTAGACTGAACAGCAAACTTTTAATCTTTTAATGCTATATACATGGCAAGTGCTGGCTATTGCCAGCCTCTTTCTTTAATGGAAGAAAACAGAATGACTATTTTTAAGTAATCTTTTATTACAAATGTTGACAAGTTTTTCTCTGTTAGAAACAGACACATGTAGTCATTATTGTGCAATAAGAATGCATTCGTAGGCAAAAACTTCTTTACTTTGAGGGTGGCAGAACACTGGAACGGGCTGCCCAGAGAAGTTACGGAGTCTCCTCCTCTGAAGATATTCAAACCCAAGTAGATATGATCCTGGGCAACCTGCTGTGGGTGAAACAGCTCTAGCAGGGGGGGCTGGACTGGAAGAGCTCCAGAGGTCCCTTCCTACACCCTCCGTTCTGTGACTGTGCAATTATTGAGTGCATTTTAGCAAAGTGGAATTGTATTCTTTGTGAAATTGCACGCTTTATAGGAAGAAATCACAAATCCCCTTAGTAAATATTCATTAACTTCACTGTACAAAGTCAACTCATCGGCAAATCCTTAGCATAAACAATATTTCACTAAATGTCAGTTCACAGTAGTCATTTACATGGTTCTGTGGGTCTGTACGTATATGCACACGGTAACACTTTGGCTGTCTTGCACTTTTGCCCATAGGGGTTTTTTCGGAGGAGTCAGCAGAACAATGCTTCCTACTCCTGCCCAAGGCAGAGAAACTGTTTAATTGACAGAACCAACAGAAATCGTTGCCAACACTGCCGACTGCAGAAATGTCTTGCCCTGGGAATGTCTCGAGATGGTAAGTAAGGAGTCAGATTCTTGCTTCATGCCTAAACCCTTTGAAACTCTTTTCCACTGCTGACTTACTTAAACTCTGTAGATTTCTGGAAAAAGAGAGGAGAAGCTCCTTGCTCTGCAAGATGCGCACTGTGAGGGAAAGACTTTTGCCATCCGGTTAACAGAGGAGGCTATTTCCATGGTGAAGGTGGCGAAACCGCAAAATGGAGAGCAGTGTTAGTTTGGAACAGAAAGACTCAGAAATGACATATATTGTTCTGGTTAAATGCACGAAAAGGTCACCGCTAGAAGTGTGTATTTATATTCCAGTTTAGATAGCCTCTTGCACTGAACATTAACATTTATCTTAACATTAAATTTTTGTGTGCGAAAGCATCCCTTCCCTTGAAATCTTTAAAGGTCTGTGACAGTAAATAGGCAGTTAAGAAGATATTTATACCTTGATAGCATTATGGGTTTGGTTTTGTTTTACTCAGAGCACTTTTTTGCATCATTAAAATACAGTCGCTTTTACCCCTGTCCCTGTTGGGGTCTAGAGAGGAAACGTTTCATAACTTAGCACCAAAAATGGACACTACGTCACAGAAAACTTCCGCAGTATGTCCAGAAGCAGGACTCTTTGGTCCTTGCAAGGCTCTGGACCACCTCCCAAGGAGTGGCGTGACAAGCCACGATCGGCAAGCTGACAACATGCACCGTACCAGAGCTGCGGGTGGTGGGAGGTTTGGGCAAGGACAACTTGTCCCAGCCACCCCTTCTCGGGCAGAGAATTTCCAGCCCACAGAGACATGTTAAATGGCCAGGAAGTATGGAAATAAGATGTTGTATTTTTAAAGGCAGATTGTGTTAATTTTGATTGCCAGCGAGCACTTTTCTGTCTTAGAAAAATTTCCACAAAATGTGCTGTCATTGGTGGAAAAGTTAATTAAAGGTACTTCTTTTGGATTGCAATAGGTCTTTTCCTTCTCAGTGTGCCTCATGCCTCACTTAAACAGCTGGCATACCAGTCTCTCAAACTTGGGAGGGGCCAGGCAGTCTGACCCTTAGCATGTGAACACTTTTTGTCTGCTGCATGCAGTTTACTCTATGCCTCACTCCTGATTCTTCTTGGAGAAGATTAAAGCAGTAATATTTCAGTAATTTAACAGCACATGCTTTCCTCCTAGTAGTAGTATCTTGCAGTGATTTGAGATATCAAGGGGGCATTTTAATGTGACAGACAGCACTGTCTTTCCAGCTGATAATTCAAGGACCACTGCATAAAGACAAAAGCAGTGATTTTTTGTGACAGCATCACTCTCATTGTTTGTCTAAGGATGTTTATATTTGATGATACTGAGCACCCTTGCAAGTTTAAAAAAGGCTGTATAGATTATTTTTAAACAGAGAAATTGACTGATTTTTACCTCTCAGCTAAGTAACTGATTCATTTTTATCATGCAGAGGCAGGATGTTAATTGACAGCAGCTGGAGAAGCCAATTAATGAATATATAATGAGAATAAACAGTGGGTGTTTGTTTTTATTACTGAGGCCCTAGATTTGAAGAAGACATGCAGCTGCATTTTTCAACTACAGTATTTTATATACTGTCCGTAAGAGTGTGTAGTGCCTTGAGAACTGACTCCAGGGGCAGACTGTGTTCATGTGAGGTAGCTTGCAGCCTGTGTGAAGGGCTATGAGTAAGCTGTTGGCAGCAAGAATAAAAACACCCAGTGTAAATAAGTGCAAATAAAATCAAGAGGCTGCCATCTCCTTGCTGTTCTGGCACTGCTTTTTAATATTACACTCTTCCTTCTCTGTTCTTTTTCCCTGACTGAAAATTTTTGCATTCATCCACGTGTCAGTTTAGAGTCCTCTCTAAGCTTGTGACTGAGCTACAGGGCAGCAAAAATAAGAGTAAAGCCCACCCTGGACTAATAAATGTGATTACTCTGAATTTAATTCCGATTGCAGAAGGACTGGAAACACTCAGCATTGGAAATGCGCCTCTTAATGTGTAGAAATCAGTGTTTCCAGAGCAATGTGGTCTTGTCTTTGCTATGATAAATTCAGCTAGATCTGTCCCTCATTTTCTTTAGAAAAACTGAAGGATGTCTGGGGGAGGGGGGCTGATAGTCATCTGTGACACAGTGTGTGCAGGCTGTGGGTATAGTTCTACAACTATCAGCCTGTTATTTTTTAAAATTTCCATCTCGGTTCATGAACCCTGTTCCTGGGGAGAGTGGTCTGCTCTCATTTTTCCTTCCTTTCTCATCAGAAGGAATGCATGGATTTGTGCATGGACATTATGTAAATTGGTTGTGTAAATCCCTGAGATTTCTCTGTGGAAAAGATGACATTCATTTGCACTGTTTACCCTCAAATCTGTTCTTTTCCTCTAGTTTCTAAGTCTAACCTGTAAGATTATTTTTTTAAAGGTGTGAAGATAACACCCCATTGAAAGGATGAGATAATAAGGCTTTAGGGCTTGTTTTCATCCAGAGTGCTAATCCTGTTAATGCACTGTTTAAAGGTTTGTGGGAAGTTGGTGTATCACATGGGATATGAACTTACAGACTATACATTTCATACAGCTCTGGGTTCTTGTTCAGCGAACACAGGGATATAAAAGGATGCATGATCTTTTTAGCATCCACAGTGGGAGGTGAATTGCTTGACTGAGGCCCTCCTGACACATAAAAGTCATTGTCATCACCTCGTATATACTAACACACAGTACTTTTTCCTTTGTGAGATGTATATAGTGTAAAGCTCTGCATTTTCTCTCATTTCTGCAGAAAAAGAAAAGTTTTCACAGAAAAAAAAGTAATTCTGATGGCGAATACCAAAAGAGTGGTGGGGTTGAGTTAAAAAAAAATAACACAATTGTTCACATTGTGTTTTTCATTTCAGCTGTGAAGTTTGGAAGAATGTCCAAAAAGCAGAGGGATAGCCTATATGCTGAAGTGCAGAAGCACCAGCAGCGACTGCAAGAACAACGGCAGCAGCAGAGTGGTGAGGCAGAAGCCCTTGCCAGGGTTTACAGCAACAGCATCAGTAATGGCTTGAGCAATCTGAATAACGAAACTGGGAGCACCTACTCGAATGGGCACGTCATCGACCTGCCAAAGTCTGAGGGTTATTATAACGTGGATTCTGCCCAGCCTTCCCCAGACCAATCTGGGTTAGACATGACTGGAATTAAACAGATAAAGCAAGAACCTATCTATGACCTCACCTCTGTACCAAACTTGTTTACCTATAGCTCTTTCAACAGTGGGCAATTATCTCCGGGGATATCCATGACAGAAATAGGTAAGGAAAATTCTCATTCCTCTAGTTTAGTGTGTACGTGTATAAGCTAGTCTGCAATAGTGTCTTTATCAAAATGTTCTAAAGTCATTCCATACACATGTACACAATAACTACATGATCACACAGAGTATAAGTGTGTACATGTGTACACAGAGAGTAAAGGAAAGGCAATCAGTCTTGCAGGAACGGACACAATATCGAGGCCATCCTGGTTTTACCAAAATCTGCAAGTTATGTAGCTTCTTACACTCAGCAGTTCATGATTGTTTTTTTAAATAGGAGCATCAAAGCAGGTAATGATTCAATCAGAGCCAAGTGATAATTAGTAGCGAGGAGCTTGTTTCAAATGACCTCATTACTAGTAGGGTTAAATGATCTCTTCAGCCAGCCATTTGTATTCTTGTCAATACACAGAATCCCCACGACAGCTAATTCTAGGGTGTTTATTATCAAAAAATACCAACATACTAGTGCTGATATGTGGATGTACATGCGGAATAAGTTCACTGAATTCATAAGGTGCACATACTCTGAATGTATCTGCGTGGATACCCCTGCTCATCTGCCTGAATGGCTTGGAGAACCTGTCTCTTTGTCTTTGAAAAGAAGCAAAGAGACCTCTCTGTGATAGAAGACAGATTGAAAAGCAATGGACAACAGTGATTCTTCTCTAAGGAGGATTTCTGTTCACCTAATGTCACTAGTTGTACCTCTTCAGAGCAGCTGGAAGCACTACTTCTACTACATAACGTGAAAGAAAATTGGCTGCCTACTTCACACCTCAACAGCTGAAATGTGCTGAGCCGGTTGTGGCTGGAATTCTAATCAAAGATGAACACTTCACTAATGGAATTTAATTAAAAAGCAGTGTTTGCTGTTTTGTTTTGTTTTGTTTTGTTCTAAAATATGTGGTATTCAAGGGCACCTGTAGCAATTACTTGATGGCACATCTTAAAAGCCCCTCTGCAGTTCTGGCCCAGCCTTGCTGCCTCGTGGATGTACACTGAGATATGTCAAATTTGTGTGTGTATTTAGAACTGTTGAGGGTCCTGCTCATGAGGCATATACCTGACATATATTGCAGAAAGTGTTCATGTAGTATTTACCATCTGATAAAAAAACGTAGGTGAAGCTAGAATGTAGCATATTTTCTACAGCAAGAAGCTGTTTAACAGTATGTGTGATTATCGTTGTGGGGTTTTTCCTGACGGTTTCTTTAGCAGGAGGTTTTTTTTATCATGTTTGGCCTAGGCTGATGCCAAGTGAAGTCCTACACCTGGAGGATAACAGTGCAGAGGATTACTGAAAGACATCTGTGCTAGCTTCCCTCTTGGCTGTTGTGGCTGTATAAATAATAGTCACATGTGGCTTGCACAAACTTCATTGTTACAGTGGTGGTTCACAGTACTCCAAACCAAGAGACGACTTAAACCATCATAAGAGCTGCTTCCTTGCAGCACCCTGTAGCAAAGGCGAATGTTCCCAGAAACACTCAGAGGACATTCCAGAAATACAGTTCTGATAGCCCATAAGCTACGATTTGTGCACAGAAGGGATCCCAAAGAGACACCAGGGCTTCAGGACTGTATCCTCAATAGATAAAGGCTCCCACTGAAATCATAGAGATCTTCTGATTCATGGATCTTTACAAAATCATTTAACATCCTTTTATCTCTTGCAGGATAGCTTAGAAATCACTTATTTCCTACAATTTAGTCCTCTATGTTTTGTGGCCAGTGTCCAACTTGTGGTGCACACAAAGCAGGGAGTTTTCCTAGAGCAAAGGTAGCAGGACATAGCAAAGGGCATGTCTATGAGCAAAATTTGGGCGCTGAGATTTACTGCTTTTCCGTTTGAAAATGGAATTTGGGCTTCCAAATTGCTGGGAGTTCACTCAAGTATTGCCATGTGTCATTTGTGCCTCCTACAGTGAAGAGGTAAGGGTACTAGTGAGAGAGAGTGTAACACATCAGCTGACACAACTGAAGAAATGGAAGAGATGTACCATAAAATATTTGGATTAGTGCACAGGCAAATTATACTTTCAGTGTTTAAAAACAAACAAAATTCCTCTTAATGCTAGAGTGGATTCTTGGACCATCTGTAAAGCTGCAGTCTTGCAGACCAAGCATAAAAAATTTTAAGCATGATATGCATTGATCCTATATTAGAGTGTTCTTAAATTTCACCACAGCTCCATATCTTTTCACGCCAGTGAGACTTAGGAATAAACTCACCTCTTGTTAAATAGAAGTTACTGCTTTAACAGTTAGATGAAATCATAGAAAACACGCAGGAAATGGGAAGCTATACTGCATTGATCCTCAGTTCTGATAGCTTTTTTGTTGCCCTACTTTGTCTGGAGTTATACTGAACAGTTGCTTTAATTATCCCAGACCGTGTCGGTACTTTTCATCACTGAAGACTTTCTACCAGATTCGAATTGCCTGTCCCAAGCTTCTTCTGATTTTTGTGTTCTTCAAACATGTGTGTTTTAAGCACAACTTCACTTGCCAGTTACCTAATCTTTAGTGCAAATCTCTTGTTTTCGTCATAAATGGATGTGTGAGACTCCTTCTATTACTGAGCTCGTGAAAATGGTTGTAATCTCTCAGAAGGACAGACGTCTTCACAGGCAGTGCACAATCAAAATTGTCTTTGCAGTTTCTGCATCACATACTGGCCTATATCCAGTTCAGTTATTCCTTCAGTGTTAGTGTTTTGCTTGATTCTCCGTTACTTCTCTCTTTGTGCCTTCTTTCAATTTAGACTTATCTCTTTACTTAATTAGCATGCTGTGAACTCAGATTATTCATGAAAACATTAAAACCTTGTAAAACAAGTTCTAGCAATGATGCCTGATGCCTCTGACTAAATAACTTGCCACATCTGCATGAATTACTTTAGGGTTCTTTTTCCTTTCTATCCCACAGTAAGGTTGTCTGCAAAATCAACTTATTTTTCTTGTGATCGGAATAATTTCGATATTTTCTAAGACACTATGTGACTCTAATCTACGTATCTTTCACATTCTTTTCTTCACAGGCTAATTTTCTAAAGCACTCTTTTTCCAGAACGTACCTTCATCTACTGTAGACTTGGTAGTGGAAACGGAAGCTGTGCAAATTAATAGTTTTGAAATTAAAAAAAATTTTACACGGCAAATGTTTTACACACTGTATTAGAAATGCACAGTAAGCGGAACATAGCTTGTCTGTCACTACATGCCTACTAGTATCTCTGATCGCTGTACCGGGAAATAGGTGTAGGAGAAAGAGGTAGTGACAGATTGAAGTTACATAGGAGGACTCCTTCACATATGTTTAGTACTAGTGTATTCCTCCAAAGGAGCTGAATAGTCCAGGGTACAGCCTCACACTGTCTGATCATCATGGAAAGGAGAATATATTCAGTTTCCTGTAGAAGAGAAAGCTAAGTATGAGAAAGAGCAGTTTCACACACAAACAAAAATGCCTCATGTAACTGCCAGAGCTTACGATGGAGAATAGTTGGATAAAATCAGATAGCTCCCAATTAAGCAGAAATACGCCCTAGGCACAGCCACGGTCAGTTTCCAGTTTCAGTTTCACAAAATGCTTTACAAAAAAAAAAACAACCTGGAGACCAAACCTCGAAACTTGGAAGGTCTGTTCAAAACTAGTAAATAAGCATACAGGTTCAGAACCTCAGCTTGGTGCCATCTGCACTTCTAGGACAGCTCCTTTTTTCTTTAAGGGAGGCTTTGTCAGGATTGATACCCAAGGGGGCACAGCAAAATGTAGGTCCAATGCAGAGATTGGGACTGGTGAATGGCTCCTACCAATGTCCCGCTTATCCCTGGGTGGCATAACCAGTGTGTGTCCCACCAGCCAGAGATTCTGCTGACATGGGAGACCCTCATGACCAGACAGTTCTACAGCACAGTATTATTTCTCCTTGATCACTGTGCCATCTGCACATCTGGGAGGGCAGAAATTCCTCCTGCTGCAGTGGGAGCTCAACCACAGAGTGAAATCTGTTCATCCTGTCAAAAACAAGAATTCAGTCATTTGCAGAAAGGCTTTCTCCCCTCAGACAAAGTCACAGAGGTCATCTGGTGCATGGGAAATCTTAAAATGAGAAGGGAGATACATTTCCTGGCCCCAGTAGCCCCACTGAGAGAGGGAAATGCTTGCTCCCAACTGTGATTTTAAACTAGCAGGTATTAAAGGTTTATTTTTATACTGGGTCAAATTAAAGACCATCTTGTTTAAATATATGTGCATAATATTATCTGTCTCAGAGATTAGCATTGCACTTTTCTCACGAAATATACGGCTCAGATCTAGGTCTGTAAAAGTTAATAGAAAGGTTTTTCTGCCTTGGCTGCAGTTGAGATGACCAGACTACGATTTCTTAAAGAGGAGAAGCAATTATTAGCCAACACTGTTGTGGAGGAAACCAATTGATTGAGGGTTCACTCCAGGTCAAACTAAAGAGTACCCTATAGCTGTGTGCACTTGGGTAGCCAGTAAGACATCGCTAAAGCATACAGGAGGTCACAGAGCTGAGCCTCTACAGTTACAGAAGAAAATGTGGTTTGTATATATTTACACCACATTTTTTTCAATACAAGATCTACTTGACTTGGAGAACTTACATTTCTACCTATATTGAAGTCAAATGGTAAACAAGGTTAATAGGCATAGGTTTTATTTACTTCTTCCTCAGCCCCTCTGACCCTGTTCTGCTGTATCTTTAAGGCGATAGCTCACTAGGGCAACCACATGGTGAGAACTGCAGAAGGCAGCACCTGCCCTACTCTCCAACTCTACCATTGTGCTCAGCATTTTTAACCCTGACACATTGATTGGAAAGTTGTAGTAAAGCAAAGCCTTCAAGATGTTTTAAACACTGGGTCAGGATGGGTGTGTAAAAGAAAAGTCTCCTTGTTATCTGCAAATGACACCCTTTGCATATACAAGCTTTTATTTAGCTGGGTTCATACATTCATCCCAGGACCTACAGTGAACAACTATATGAAATGTGGAGCTATTAAATTTCCATTGCTGCAGTGTTGTACAAGCAGGATCTCAGGAGTTAGTTCATCCTGAGGAATATTTTTCACCTGGAAACAATATTAAATACTCTGCTGAGAATATATTTATAAAACAGTTCCACATTATTCTTGTTTCAGTAGAAATCTTTCCAGTAAATACAGAAGAACTCCTCCACGCCTGATTGTCATTTTCATGCCGTCACACCGTTCATGGATGTACATAGCACTGCATGTTGCATATGCAAGATGTACATAGCATATGCACATATATATATAGAGAGAGATATATATATATATCACAGCAACATACTGACATATTAAAAAGTACACTGTGGCTTGTTGCTGAAGGTTGTAAGTGCACTTCTCCAATGTGACAGGCATTTTTTTTATTATTATTCTTTGATTCTGTTCTTAAGAACACAGGGATTTATTCTCTGTGACAAATCAAGAGTTTATGGACAGCTCATGGAACACGCATTGGCCAGTTAGATGTGTTGGTCAATCAGATGTTATTTCAAGGGACACTGTAGGGGCCATCACTCTCAAACTGCGACGAACCTTCTAACTAAAACCCCCATCTAAAGTGACATTAACATCTATGTTGGTCTTTCCTTCACAAGGCCACTGCCTGCCTCACAGCGAAGCAGAAATGGTGGGGTTTTGGCTGCAGTACTGTGTTGCGTTTCCTCATATCTTTTTCTAAGCTTTCGTTTAATATTTTTCCCACCAAGGTGATAGTGAAATTTTGCGTGGCAGGTGTTGCAGGTTCTGCAGTTGTATTTCAGCAGAGCAATGTTGCCATCTCGTGAGCAATTAAAAATGTGCAGCATGCATGCGCGTTTCTGCACAGATACCCGCAGGGCACTGTGTCTTACAGCCATTATCTATTTAAAGGTGACAGTCAGAATAAATTAATATTTCAGTTCTGCACTCATTTCAGTTCGTATGACAAAACTTAGAACTTCTAGGGAGGTTTTTTAACTTACTCACTTTTCCCCTTTTTTTGTACGCTGAGCAAGAGAACTGAGACTGAAAAGATTTTAAAATTATTTGACAGTTAGAAAACACTTTCATAAAAATGGACAGAAATGCGGAGGAATAAATTAAAGCATGAACTTATGAAGCATTAGTATTCTGGTTGAAATGATGCTGGAATGAAACGTGGCTTTTTTATATAAATAGAATCAGATTTTCAAATATATATTTAGATACAAACTTAATAAAATCAACAAATAATTTGTCAGAAGTGTTGGGGGAAAACTAACAGTTTTGCAAGAACGTAAAATTGTTTTGTTTCTGCCTTTTCCCATCTCGATTTAGAAATCTCTGTTTGCAAGTTTGAACAAAAAGTGATCCAATTACAGATTTACGCAAAGACTTCAATGAATTTAGGTTGCCCAGCCCTGTAATATAAGTTATCCAAATGTTCATAAATAACTGATTATGTTGTTAGTTTTTACTAGTGTGCGTGGTTTAGCAATTACGGATTTAAGGAGACGTGTAACTCTTGATGTAGTCTTAGAAAACGAAGGCTGTTTTCTATAAGGTGCTATATTTAAGCATCAGTTTTTTCACTCTGATTTTCAAATCATTGAGCATCGGTTGCCTTGCAGTAACTGCATTAGACTTTGGACCACTTGCATGTTGTTTTTGGCAGCCCTGCTTAATTATACTTAGCACAAACCATAGCAGTTCAACAAGCATGGTCGAAGTTTGCCTTTTTACTAACTGTAGTTCAAACATACATGGTAAAGCAATTAATTCACTACCATTTGAAAATGCAGTAGACAGCCTGAAAGTGCACTCAGGCTGAGGTTTTCTGCAAATTGTGAAGCTTTTCAGCTATTTCTGAATGCAATTGGAACAGATGATCCTTGTTCCAAACACAACATTGCCCCAATGCACGATCTGCTCCCAATATTCAATAAATGTAAACATTCAATAACCTTTAACACAAGGAAAAGTTATTTGTGAACTAAACTCAAGAATATCTAGCCTCACATGAGTGTTTTAATGTCTTGTGTCATCTTCCTAGTCCGCATATTGCACGAGCTTGCACATTTGTTAAACAAGTGGAAGGTATGAAATTTTCTAGTCTGTCTGTAAGTTTTTGAAAGATAGATCTTCTGTGCATTATTACATTGGGGACACCAGAGACAGACGAAAAAATTGGATGAGATTTTTGCAACCACCCTTAGGAAAAAATTCTTCTTGTTTTGCTGTGAGAAAAAGCTCGGACTTTTCAGAAGGTTGATTAAAAAAAAAAAACCTGATACCAGTTGATAACAATTTGTTTTCTACAGCTGTAAGACATAGTATACCTGGTTCCCTGCACCACTGCCTCTACTGTCCAAGTATTTCTTGAGGTAATCCGTGTAATTAAAACACTTCGCAAAATTTTTCATTTTGCTGTATTAATTCAGCCTTGAGTTAGGGTACAGAAAAGTGTTGATCTAATACTTTGCTTGTCGTTTGTTCGGGTTCTGGAAAAGGAGAATTTATTTAGAGAGCGTAGCTGGAGTTGCGATAGTTGTACAATCTGACACGCACGCTTACAGCAGCCAGCCAAAGCTACGGTGTTATTGCAGCCTTAATTCAAAGTCGATCCCTGAGAGAGCTCTACTTAGGATATAAGCTGAGATGAGCTCTTAGCTATTCAACTGGATCCTAAGGGTAAGTGGCAAATTAAAAATTCATTATTCATTTTAATTGAGGATGATTATCAGTGTTTTAGGAGGCACACTTCAAAGTTCTTCGGTTCCCAGTGCAAAAGAAAGGAATTCTGAGAAAAACTCATCTCTCCTGAGAAAAGAGAGACAAATGAAAGAACTAAAGAGCCTGTACAAAACAGACACTGCAGGGTACTGTGGATAATTCTCACTTAGCAGGCCAGATTCATAGCTGGTGAGTGCTGTGTGCAGTCCGTGGAGTTATTATACCCACCTCCACCAGCATTGTACTTGACCCCAGGTTGGAGTTTTTCCTCAGTTTTGTAGTTTGAGGTCTGTGACTGTTACAAGGAAATGTCTGAAAAAGGCAGAACTGACTCATCAGATGATGGTAGACCCCTACAGGTCTGTACTATGCTTATTTATACTATCTAGGTTGCAATGTTCAGCTTTCTGTATGTACTTCGGATTTAAGCAGGTACTAACCCATTGGAGCAATATGTGTCTGAGCTACCATAACCTTTGGACACTACCTTTTGTGATGTGTCTACTGAAATCTAAAATAAGAAATTACAGCAGGGAGAAAAAGAAATAAAGAATGAAAGGCCAGCACAGTAGCCAAATCTGGAAACAGAAAAGATCTTTTGCTGTTCTGGAAGTTATGGGTTGTAGTCCCAAGTTTAAGTGAGAGCTTGTGCACTGTTGGCTTGTTCTGCTAAAGGGATAGGGCTTTCGCAGTCTTGCTCTTCGTCTGTCTTTCTGCCCAGTCCATTTGTCAAGACTATGAAGTACTTCTTTAGTTACCACCCAGCTTCAGTGACGAGAGGCAGAAATGGTAGACATTTGAATTCCCATAAGCTTTGGAAAAGAGGCTAAGCAGTGGGCAAGTGAGGCAGATAACCTTAGCGAAAGGCGGAAGCTGTGACCCAGGACCATGTTTGCCCAAAAAAGGCAGTTGCTTCTGGCATATTGGCCTGAGCAGACCAGACCCTGATAGAAGTTTATGGTGCCCCTTGCCCAGCCACGCACGGGGGGATGGGAAGTCAGAGAAGGAATGACAAATAATATTTGACATGTCTGTAGAAAACTAGAATGCATTTGTTCAGCTAATTATGGTACAGCTTACTTCAGTATTCACTGGATTGTCCTCACAGAATCAAGCCTTTTAGTTACCTCTGTAATTTTAGAAAGGCCAAACCAAACTTAAAACCCATTTATTTTGCTAGAGCATCACTGATCTCTCATGGTCTTCCTCATCAGTCTGTGTGCTGTATTGCATATCTCACCCTTCAGACACTGCTTTTGCCGGATAGCTTCACTTAATTCTGCTGACTCCAGTGAGATCCCTTGTGCACTTCAGGACAGTTTCCATCAATATTTGGACATGACCTTTTCTGGGTATTGGCCTCAGCAGCGCAATTTGTAACCATCGAGCCCCGTTCCATAGGTGTTTGTTTATGCTGTTACCACGCTCCCGTACAGCCTTTGTTTCACCCATAGTATGTGCACATCTTTGCATCACGCTTCTGTCACTCTCTCTGGTCATAGGCTTTGAGGCTGTCTTGTCTCTACGAGTTGCCTGTTACATTCCATGAAATTATGCACACGCAGTATTTCTTCCACACAACCCGCAATTTTTTCTCTGAATGAGAACAATTCTTTTTGACAGATAATCCTTCAGCTTCCTGATGCACAATTTTCAGGTTTTTCTAGACATATCCCACTATGCATTTGACTTTGGTTTTTGACATTTCTGCTTTGTAAAATCACAATTATTTTATCTCTTCATTCAGCCGACACCTTCCAAGGTCCCACCAGCAGTGCTGAATCTGCTGTGACAGCGTTCTGGCCTGTGGGGGATGCAGAAGGCAGCCTGACCTCCCAGGTTTCTGCTCTCTGGTTATGCCAATCAGAAATATCTAGGCTTCCTCTTGACGTCTAAGAATGGACGTGGTTTTAAAGCTAGAATAGTGGGTCACTACAAAAAAACAGTCAGACACACGCAGAAGACAAATTAAATATAATGTTAGATATAATTTTTTCAAGATGTTATACTGGTTATAACTACTGACTGTTTCCTTGATTATGAGGTTTCTAGTTTGTCCTTCTAGAAGCAAATAGTTTTGTATAGACATTTTTGTACAAAAAAGTGTCTACTTTAATTTTGAAGGTGCAAATGCCATCAAATTTAGAACCAAGCTATCTGATATAAATGCCTCCATGTCACTGTGCGTGTTAGAGTTTAGACACCAGGAACATGTTCTTTTCTGTAGGCCATGTTTTCCAGGCAGAGACATTCTTCCAGGATGTGCTGTGGCTTTCAGAAGCTCCACTGCACCATGTAGTATGAAGTGATAATGAGGCATAGCAGGAGACATAGTCTTAATATAATAAACACAACATATAGACAAAAGGGGGTTTTTTTAGAACTACAATGAGCAAAAGGTCGGGACTTGATGCATAAAGTAACTGTGGTGGAATCTTCTAGGCTGTAAAACAGGAGGTATACAGCAGTTAAGCATTACCCCAGCAGGACACCTCGATAGGTTTGAGGCCACAGCTTCTGCATCAGAGCAAAATCTTTTTTTCTATGACATTGTTTGCTTTCTTTCCTCACGGTCCCTTTCTTTCAGTTCTACTGAAAGACTTAACCTGTTTAACTCAGATACCAGGAGTGCTTGAGAGCTGCCACATCTTACAGAAATGTATTGCATTTTGGGTACAGCAGAGTGTCTGTGTGCCATACGACAGGACGGGTTTACACTAGATGTCCATACTTTATTTCTGTTCGTATGGGATGTGTCAATATGCCTCCTGGTTCCAACTTAATTACCAAAAGGATCCTAAATTCTGAAAATGACAGGAAAAAAAATGTCTGCTTCTTTGAAACCCTTTGAGACCAATGTTCTTTGTTCTGCTTGATTTGGAGCTTCTATTGCCAGACCATCTAAGAAACCAAGACACGCTTACACTTACTCTACTTTTTGAACCATGTCAGTTCTGCACACCCAGTGTACACTATATTTGCATAAAGTTCCTTCCAGGGGCTCTAACACTGACTAGGCAAACAGCCTCCTTTATTTTCATGTGTTGACTGAGCCATCCCCTCCTCCCCTGAGACCCAGTGTACCCTTTCCACCACACACAGAGTCTTTCTTTGCCTGTAGCACAAGAGTTTCAAGTCTATCTTGCACCTGATTCCTCTTTGGATGTCGGAATTTGGAGCTGCTTCTTGCTGCAATTGCCTTTGCACATGTGTATGTGTTTTAATGTCAGCTCAACAGAAGCACAAGTACATAAGGAAAAAATGGGTAGAGGTAAAAAATGCTTATCCCTACAAATCATCTCTTCAGTCCTTAGGTAAATACATGAATGGTAGGAAAAGGGGTGGCGCTGAGTATCTTTGCAGTAGTGTAGAACTGCTAATCAAATGTATTTGGAGGTCGATGAAATTAAAAGTCTTAGTTTCTGCTTGCTGGCACCAGCTCACCTTATTCAGAATCTGCCCATGCAGTAACATTTAATTATTTGAGGTATTTGTTGCAAGCATTTTCTTTACATCAAGAGTGTGAATACTTCCACCTTTCCTAACAACTGGTAAGGCTAGGAGTACTGGGCTAGAAAGCACAAGAGAGAAAAAAAAACAGTCAGTAGTGGCAAAGGGGAAAAGTCTTCAGAATTCTGGCTGCAGAATTGTAATTCAAGTTGAAGTCATCTTCCTTTCACTGGTGTTTTAGAAACAAAAATCTGAAAGTTCATTCCGCTGATGATATCTCCATTCTGTCCGGTTAAATCCTTCTGGGAACATAAATGACAAAACCTATAGCTCGAGCATAACTGCTGCATTCAAGTTTACCACAGCTAAGGGTGTTTCCACAGAGATGATGTTGTTAAAATTTAAATACAACAGTATGGGTACAAACATCTGAAATTTGATCTTTCAAAAAAGGTGGATTCTGTTTGCTTTTCTTGGTTAAAGACATGGAAGTAGCCTTTGCTGATCTTTTTAAAAAATATGTTTAAATTCATCGTTCCTTTTTTCTAACATGCCTGTTTATCTGTAAGGTTTTTACTGTAAAATGCAGCACCTTATCATCATGGACTAAGACTTACACCCAACCTCCCAAAAAAAGAACAATGGATACATCCCTGTACTCACTAAGACACAATTCTGCTCATCTTTATTGCCCGAGTGTATTCTTTCGTCACAAAACCTAAACATAGTGTTGGCATTTAAAGGAATACCTGTAAAGATTTAATTGGGCAGGTTTTATTGTTCCTACAAAACCCTGGAAGTCTTTTTTTGCTCTGTTCAACACCTTTTGACTGAGTCTCAGCTTGTTAACTGTGACAGTAGCACAGACAACCCTCCTTTAAAAAACTCTCCTACGATTGCAAGGAGCGCACGCGTTTACATTCATTTTCCTCCTTGCTGTTGTTTTTTTTAAAGGAGTTAAGCCAAAGAAAAGATCTTATTTTGAGACTCCAAGCACTGAATCCACCCATTGTATGCAAAATATCAAGAGCACAAATGAGCAAAACACTACATTCCTAGTTCTGTCTATTTCACTTGATCAGTTTTGGATAATGCACCGTCAGTGTCCTTTCTGTTCTGGTAAAACACGTTTTCTGCAAAATTCCATTCTGTCACAAGGGGTTCAGCTCATTTCTGTGACTTTGACTTTTTTTTCTATTGTTTAAAAGGTATTCATCTTAAGGCATTCATCTTCATTGTTCAAAAGGTAGTCATTGTTTAAAAGATATTCATTTTAAGCAATGTCTTCAGGGCAAAGCACTGAGCTTCATTAGACATAAGTCTCAAAGCTGCAAAATAAGGAACTATCACATTCCTATCACATGCTTTATCAAGGTATGTCAGCTTCCAGAACTAACGGATTTATGCTGGAAGTTTTTCTGAAAAATCTTTTTTATTTCAAGTGGCTTAAAGGGCAAAGGCTTCAAGGGTCATATACTTCAGTCACAACAACCCCCAGCAGTGCTACAGGCTTGGGGAAGTGGCTGGAGAGCTACCTGGCTGAAAAGGACCTGGGGTTGTCCTTTGACAGCCGGCTGAACATGAGCCAGCAGGGTGCCCAGGTGGCCAAGAAGGACAACAGCATCCTAGCCTGTACCAGGAACGGTGTAACCAGCAGGAGTGGAGAGGAGATGGTGCCCCTGTACTCTGCATTTGTGATACTGCACCTTGAGTATTGGATCCAGTTTTGGGTGTCACAGGATAAAAAGGACATTGAAGTGCTGCAGTGGGGCAGAATAGGGTAACAGGGCTGCAGAGATGTGTAGAAAACAGGGCCTATGAAGACTGGCTGAAGGAACTGTGGTTATTTTTTCTGGAGAAGAGGAGACTGAGAGGAGACCTTATTGGCCTCTACAGCTACCTCAAAGGAGGTTGTGGGGAGGTTGGTACTAATCTCTCCTCCCAATTTACTAACGATAGGACAAGGGGAAATGGCCTCAAATTGCATCAGGGGAGGTTTAGATTGGATCTTAGGAAGAAGTTCTTTACTTAGAGAGTGTTTGGGCAGTGGAACGGGCTGTTCATGAATGTGGTGGAGTCATCTTCCCTGAAGGTGTTTAAAAAACATCTAGCTAGATCACTTAATGGTGTGGTCTTAAGTTAGGGAGATGTTGGGCTGAGGTCTGGACTTGATGGTCTTGGAGGTCCTTTCTGATGTTATGATTCTATGATTTTATGATCTACTCTAAAACATTTCCTTGAGAAGTTTACTTTTGGTGTCAGTGGATCCTCAGGCCAGCACTGAATGCTCCCCTTTCCCCTTGCAACATACATTCCATGTTTTTCAGCATCTTGTCAGGGTGCTATTTCAGAATAACTTCAAGGTAACTTAATCCTGAGTGTGTGAGATCTATTCCTCTGCATTCTAAAATCCAGGACACACTAGTTCTAGCTTTCACTCCTTGCTAGCATCATTCTCCATGTTCATGTACAATAAGCTAAATCGAAAATATTCTGCTAAAAACTTGAGGAAAAAAAATTATACCTATTTGCTGTGTCTCTGATGTAAGTTACCCCAAGGCAGTGGAAATGACTGAACAGTCAGGGCTGGGCAGCTGTACAGGCTTGGAGCACGATAGAAATGATCAACTAAATAGAATTTCCATGCTACATTTACTTTAAAAAAGAAAGAAAAAATTCTCTTCCAGATGAAAAAGTATGAATAGCTTTACAAAACTCCTCGACATTTTCATGTGTGTACATTCACTATTTATCAAGCACCACTTGACTTTGGGTTAAATTCTGAAATGTTTTGCCACAGCCATCTTCACAAATCGAAAAGAAAAATTAAAAAGAGAAAGGCAGCGCTGAAAAGAAAATTTATATATTTTTTTTTAGTCTGCATTTTCCAACAACTTCTACTTTTTCAATATTTTGCGGTTTCAAATCACTGTTCACTCTTTCATGTAAGCTGTTTTTTTATTTCCCTCACAGATCGAATTGCACAGAATATCATTAAATCTCATTTGGAGACTTGCCAATATACAATGGAAGAGCTACACCAGCTAGCATGGCAGACTCACACATATGAAGAAATTAAGGTTTACCAGAGCAAGGTATAACACTGTAATATCCTTTTTCTTCTTCTGTCTGTGGCTTAACCTTGTCAACTACGTAATACATTTGGCAAGATATGCTCATGAGTTTCATGTAGGTAAAATCACACTTTTAAATATTGGCAAGGAGCTGGTTAATGAAAGCAAAGGACTGACACATCACAAAAACGATGCAGCAGCTTTTCATCATGTTGGAGCGTTTGCTAATGTCACAGAATAGGTATAGTTATGGAATCCAGTTGTCCATGTTCTGCTTGCTATTGCATGTCTAAACTTCACACAGAAATTCAGTTGACTTTAACATGATCAAAATTAGATCTTCCGTTGCAAGAATTTTAACAAAGTATTACAACCTAACTTGTCTCCTTATACCTTTGAAAGCATAACCTGGTTTTGTGTAAAATAAATAACAAAAAACTGGAAGTAGTCTTTCAACAGAAATTGTTCAAATTTGAGTGGAAAAATTATCTCATCACACATCACATTTGTTCTACCTCTGCAATTCTCAGGTCAAATTCAGGTTATTTCCCACTGGCATCTCTTCAAACGTGCTCCATCCAACAGAAATGTTTGTGCCTCTTGCACCAGTCAGGACTCTTCAGTCAGATTTTAGTTGGCACATTAGTTCATTGCATAAGAGACAGAAGAGACTGTAGCGTGCTCACTGAAAGCTGAGGGGCTATGCAGTACTAGCAAGAATAATAACACACCACTGCTTGCTGTGGTATTGAATGTAAACCAAGAGCCTCCATTTACATTTGCACACTTTGCAAGGAAAATTATTATCAAGGAGAAATAATATTTATGCAATCAGTGTTCAGATTGCAATTATACTTTATGTATTTTTTTTAAAGTTTCAAAACAGCAAAAATGTTTTGTTGGATAATTTCATAGCTCTGTGCCACTTTTTGCTGATGTTTGCATTTTTTATGCCACTGCTTCACTACCCTATTGTTCGCCGTGCACAAAAGAAAACGTTAGAATAATATATTACCACTGGACAATGTATTCTTTCCCCCTTTAAGACGCAATGCCAGAGGTCAGACCCCAGGTGATTTGCCTGTGAAAACATCCCTCTAATTAAAAGTGTAGGGGATGTGAAGAAACAGGGATGCTGCTCTTGCATTACCTGGGGATGTGAGCAGAGTCTGAGCAGCACACCTTTCTGCAAGGCCAACCAAAAAAACCTAATGCACTGATAAAACCACCTGCTCACTGATTTCCTTTTACATCTGTGTTTTCCTGCAAGACTAGAGAAGCTCTGTGGCAGCAGTGTGCCATTCAGATCACCCACGCTATCCAGTATGTGGTGGAGTTTGCGAAGCGTATAACAGGATTCATGGAGCTCTGCCAGAATGACCAAATTCTCCTACTTAAGTCAGGTGAGTAAATGCTGAGGCTTGAGACTGATTTAGCACCTACCACACTAGAAATGTGTTCTGCTGGCTTGTTTTGCAAATAATTTTAGATTTGAAGGAGCCCTATCTTCAGTCAGTTTCATTAGCATCAACCCTCCCATATTTTTCCACATTAATCAGGTTGCTATCTTCTGATTCTCTTCCCTCTGCAGTCACTTGTAGTTATTAAGTACACACATGCACACAATCGTTGCAGAAACTGCAGTCTCCAATATGACATGTGGCAGAAGGGCCCTGCAAATTGAACTGGTCAAATCAGTCATCTGCCACCCTGTAAAATCCCCACTTGTCATTAGTAAAATGAACACAGGCTCACCACAGCCTGCCTCTGTGGTCATCTCTAATCTTTTTAATGAGACTACAGAAATACCCTCCAGCCAGTGCACAGGAGGGAAAATCCCTGCTAGCGCCAGTTGGTTTAGGAATAAATGAGAGCGGATTACAGCGGTGTGCACAGTCCGTGCTCTCTGTGCATGCCTGGATGTGCCCATATCGGGGCAAGGGGGAAAAGGGTTTCCATCCATGTCATGGGACTTGGCAATTTCTGTCCTCTGGAAGAATCATGACAAGATTTATTGTGACTATATAGTAGCTCCACCAAAATCAAGAGGACAAAATGGCATGACTAAGTGAACCTGAACCAGTAATTAACTGCATTTACGCTGTCATACTAGTTTACCGCTCCCTCCATGTGTAAAAGGCACGATGCTGTGTGTGGTGGCTCATTAAATCATAAGAAGTGATCCCTATTTCAAGACAGAGTTCTTCATTGAGTCTGCAAGCCAATGTGATTCAGCGCTCTGTACACAGGTTTTTTGGTCTACAGCTGGGCACAGGTGCAAAAAGAAGGGGTATTGAGACCTTGGGGACATGCCAACTACTTCCTAAAAAAACAGTGGTAGCAGAAGTTTATTTGTTAAACTCATGGTAATTTTAAATAACGAGTAGATGCTGGTGAGCCTCAAGTAACTTCCTCCGTTTTTCTGGCAAAGCTCACACTACAACTACACCAATAACAAATACCGATTGTACTGTCAGAGCAAGGCTGCTTAGCTTCATCACGTATGTCAGGTTTTATTTTCAGTTATGCTGCTAATACTGAGTAGGAGTTAGAAAATCAAAACTTTCTCTCAAAAGTGCATCTGCAAAAGAATCTTCAGATTCCAATCTCCTCTTACAGGAGATTTGGATTTAGTTAAGAGATACTTACAATTTTTCCCTTCGTTTTCCCAAACTGAGTATTTTTGCAAATGGGAAATAATAGGGAAGGATAAAGAGAAAAACAGAATTTTTCCTTTGGCTATTTACCAACCTGAAAGAAAACAAAGGGACACAAAACTAAAACCCAGCTTATGCATTCTTTACAATACTTAATACAGTCCTTTGCGGTACTTAATTTTCATTTTCATTCAAAAAACGCTTTGTGATGTTCCCACCCTCTAGCCAAATGAACAGGTTGACTGGGGCTGCTTTTTAAAATTTAAGAAAAGCCATTTAATTATTAAAAATTGGTTTAAATAAATACTTTCTTCTGAAGATAAAATATTCAAATTGATAATATTTGTGAAGGTCTAAGTGTGGATTAAGTACAAGGTGACACTTTGCAGCAATGGTGAAAAAATTTACCTAAAGAAAAGGCAGCTAGGCTGAATCAAAGCAGACAGAATTTTTTTCTTCTCACTCAGAGATATCTGTTCCAAATGTTCTCAAAGGGTGTCTGTCCCTGCTGATGTTTCTAATGACTGGCATCTACCAAAATATTTATTTGAGTTTTCCTGAATTCTGATGCTTTGAATTAACGTGTGTTCCTTTTCTTTTTTTTTTCATGTCTGATAGGCTGCTTGGAAGTGGTTTTGGTGAGAATGTGTCGTGCCTTCAACCCACTCAACAATACTGTTCTGTTTGAAGGAAAATATGGAGGGATGCAAATGTTTAAAGCCTTGGGTGTGTTGGTCTTCTTCTATTGAACAAATTAAGTGGAGCCACATGGTGGTCTTTCTGAAAATAGTAAATAGAAAATAAGATAAATTAATTCAGGATCAGACTGAGAGATATTGGCTTCAAATGTCTGTATTTATCACATAGGCATATGTTTTCCTTTTTTGCATGTGGCTAGATGTAACACTGCTTTACAGGCCTAAAGCATTTATGAATACCTATCAGTTGATTTATTTTGTTGTTTATAATTTCTTTCCACACCAGGAAAATAAAACTCTCTTCTGAGATTCTGGTACAATTTTTGTCCAGGTCATGCCCCTAACTCTTGACAATTTTTATGCCTCAATATACATTTCTGGTACTTTAATAGCTTAAGGTTTATAAGAACAGGCATTCACTCACAACCTTTTTTTGACACTAAAATATTCACTTTTTATAGATTAAAGAGCAAATAAATTTCTAGCATTTATTTTGTCCTCTGTGGTATGCAGGTTCTGATGATTTGGTGAATGAAGCATTTGACTTTGCGAAGAATTTATGTTCCTTACACCTGACCGAGGAGGAGATTGCCTTGTTTTCATCTGCTGTCCTGATATCACCAGGTAATTTTTTCATTTCAAACACCGCAATGATTTTTGTTAATCCTTGCTCACCTCAATTTCTACCCACTCAAATAAATGATCAAGCTGTATTAAACAATGTGTTAAGCAATGGAAGCGTACTGTAATTACCCAAATGCAAGCACGCATTCAATGCGTGCTGGCTATCCAACCACAGAAAAGAAGTTTTTGCTATTGAATTGACATGGAATATGGACCGAGTAGATAAGCTCACAGTTCATTGTAGATTTTAAAATATGCCTCAGGGCAGGTAGACCCCCAGTTCGCACTATGAGTAACCTCTTGAAAGTCTTTTTCAAAAACTCCACTCATTATTTTGTTTACTTTTCCATACTGTTCTGATAAAGTCTTCCTCTAGGTCACTTTGTCCTTTTGCACATCTGTGGGACAGATTATATTAGGTAGAATTAGACTAGCACAGATGGTGTAAACATGATCATTCTCATCATTAGCAACACCTACTGAAAGGACTCTGCTCCTCCTGTTTTTCTTTCGAACAGTTCTTTCAGTCATCAGAGGTGAAATGGTTGAGCCAGTGGCTATACATGATGACTCTGGAACCAGGCTGTTTCCAGAGGGGGTTCTCCAAATAACCACCATTTCCACCTGAGATGTGTCCCACCTGTGCACAGTGGTGAGAGCTGATTGTACACTGTTGCCCAGACACCCTGACTTCCTCTAGGAGAAAGAACTTCCAGTGTCCTTATGGGTCTATGTCCATCAGACCTCCCTGGAAAAGACCACAGCTAGGAGCATGACAGAGATACAAATTCAGTACTTGTTCCTGTTTACTGTTAGTGATCTGTTCAGCAGACCGGCCCAATGCAAAGCTGTAGACAACCTGGAAATATAATTGGGGTCTGGAACTGTGAAGTTGTTAGTAAGCAGCCAAAAGAGACTGCATATTATGGCTTCATTTTCTGTCAGAATTCACATCGTGAAGACAAAGGAAGAAGAAAGAGGGCAACAGGATACTTCTAATCAGGATCTGTATTTCTCTTTTGTAACAACTGGTGGTTTTTCTACTTGTGGTATTTTCTTTATCTTACAGTTTGAATCTGGAGAAGTAGGAATTAGCTGAACAGACGGAAAAAATAACGTAATTTTGAAGCTGATTTCAATGTACTTTTGATCAAATGAGGGAGAAAGACAAGTCAGTTATGTAATATGTAGCCAAACTGAAAAGGAGTCTTGCAAATGTTAAGTAGTTATAGCCCTACTCAATAAAATCTGGTGACAGAAACTTCTAGCATCTCAGATTGTCTTATGCCTTAGGCTGAGCAAAGGATACTTAAGTAATTAAAAGTTTCCCACTGAATGTAATTTTTTCACTATAGGGCAATTTATGAAGTTACCTTAGCTGCAGATAGGCACTAGATAAGACAACAAAACTCGTATTTAGTTCTGCAGTTCCGTTTATGTCCCTTTGTGTGTCCCAAAATATCTATTCACACTCATTTCTACTTCTATACAACTGTACTAAGGACTTGAAAAAGCCAGCAACTGAGCACTGGCTTTGAGCTGTAGGTACATGTTGTAAAAGCCTCTCCGAGAACTCTAGAAATCAATTCCACATCTGAAATAGAATAATTGAATTGTAGAATGGCTTGGGTTGGAAGGGACCCCAAAGATCATCTAGTTCCAACCCCCCTGCCATGGCCAGGGACACCTCTCACTAGACCAGGTTGCCCAGGCCCCATCCAACTTGGTCTTGAACACTTCCAGGGAGGGGTAATCCACAACTTCTCTGGGAAACCTGTTCCAGTGTCTCGGTGTATCAGTTCTGACACAACCTTTCAGAGCTAGGTGGCTCCTCAATAGCAGCTTCTGTTCTTGCTTAGTAGCACAGCTAACCAGAGGCAATTTAAAGGTTTTTTTTTCATTATCATCAAGCTTCAGGGTTGAAGGTAGTGCTACAAGATTAAGTATTTCAACGATCCTTGGTTCCTGTGAAATTTGGTCTAGGTGATTCTGCTGTGGCAGGGGGATTGGACTAGATGTTTTGAGGTGCCCTCCAATCCTTAATGATTCTATGATTTGTCATTTCACATGCAACTTGGCTTCTTCCCCCTTTCAAGCAATAGGAAAAATACAGCATATTCATTTGATAAACATAATTATGTTAATCTGCTTGATGCAGGCACTGACAGGTTATTTCTACAATCTGTAAGCATGTGTGTCTTTAGTTGTAGAAGACGCAATAGGAAAGAAATGATGGGTTGCAGCAGCATATAATCATAGACTCATCAAGGAATGGTTTAGATTAGAAGGGACCTTCAAAGACTATGAAGTCTAACCTCCTTCAGTAATGAGCATGGACATCTCCAACTAGGTCAGGTTGCTCAGAGACTCATTCAACCTGACCTTGAACATTTACAGGGAGGAGGTTTCTAATGCCTCTCTGGGCAACCTGTTCCATTATTTCATGATCCTCATTGTAAAAAATTTCTTCCTTATATCCAGTCTAATTTTACCCTCTTTTATTTTAAAACCATTATTCCTTGTCCTGTCACAATAGGTCTTGCTAAAAATGCTGTCCCTACTTTGTCATAAGCCCCTTTGAGGACTGAAAGACCACAATATAATCTCATTGGAACTTTCTCTTCTCCACACCTAACATTAACATTCTTAGTCTTTCTTTACAGTAGAGATGTTCCAGCTATGTGTTTGTGGCCCTTCTCTGGACCCACACAAGCAGACCCATGTCTTTGTTTTGCTTAGGCCTCCAGATCTGGATCCAGTCCTGCAGATATGGTCTCACCAGAGCAAAGCAGAGAGACAGAGCCACCTACTTTAATCTGCTGGCCACACTTATTTTGATGCAGCCCAGAATATGATTAGCTTTCCAGGCTGTGAGTGCACATTGCCAGCTCATGACTAGTAGTTTTTCAGCTAACTACCAGTAGCATCAAGACCATCACATCATCCCATAGCCTGTAGTGGTACTGGAGGTTGCCCCAGCCAAGGTACAGGACCTTGCACTTTTCCTTGTCAAACCTCACGATGTTGAGATGAGCCCAGTTCTCCAGCTTGTCCAGGATCCTATGGATGACATCCTTTCCCTAAAGCAGGTCAACTGTACCACTCAGCTTGGTTTCATCTGCAGACATTCCGAGGGTGCACTCTTTCCCATTGTCTATGTCACTGATTAAGATATCAAACAGCACTGGTCCCAGTACACACCCCTGAGGGACACTACCTGTCAACAGTATCCATCCAGGCATCAAACCACTGACCACAACCTTCTGGAAGCGACAAAAAACAAATCCATCAAACAATCCACCCATCAAATCCATATCTTTCCCATCAAATCCAATTTAGAGAGAAGAATGTTATGGGAGACTATGCTGAAAACTTTACAGAAGTCCAGACAGATGACAGCCATAGCTCTTCCCTTGTTTACTAGTGTAGACGCTCTACTGGAAAAGACCACTAGGTTGGTCAGGCAGGACTTACCCCTGGTGAAGCCATGCTGGGTGTCTCAAATTACATCCTTCACCTCCATATGCATTACCATAGCTTTTAAGAGGATCTTTTCTGTGATTTACTCAGGCACAGAGGTGAGGCTGACAGGTCAGTTGTTCCTAGTCATTCTTTCTAACCATTTTTGAAATACTCATAATGTTTCCCTTCTTCTAGACACCAAGGACTTCCCTTGACTGCCAGGACTTTTTAAGTATTATTTAGAGTGACTCGGCAACTACATCAGTCAATTCCCTCAGGACTGCAGGGTGCACAGGTCCCGTAGACTCGTGTGTTTCTGTGTTCTTTGGTGGTCACAAACCTGATCTCTTACACTAGGAAGGACTTTGCCCCTCTGGTCCCGATGTTGTGTTCCCTCAACTTGGAAGGTATGAGGAAAGAGTTTGCAAGTGAAGACTGAGGTTAAAAAGTTGTTGAGTATATCTTAGCCTTCTTCTCATCTGCAGTTATTAGTTTGCTGGTTTTGTTCAACAGAGGACAGACAATTCCTTTAAACTTCCTTTTCTGCTTGACAAACTTATAGAAACTCTTACAGAAACCATTATCACTCATTGTGTTTCTTGCCAAATTCATCTCCAGCCACACTTTGGCTTTTCTGACTTCACTCCTTCGGAACTGGGCAGTCTCTATACTCTTTCCAGAATAACTATCCTTGCTTCCACTTCTTGTACATTTCCTTCTTGCCTTCTAGCTTGACTAACAGGTCTTGACTCAGCCATGCTGGTCTCTTCCTTTCATTGCTTGATTTCTTACACCTTGGGATCAAGAGTTCTTGTGCTCTATGGAAAGCATCCTTAAAGATCTGACAGCTCCATTCTGTTCCCTGGTCCCAGGGAGTCCCCTTGACTAGTTTCTTGAAGAGGTGCAAGTTTTATTTTGTAAAATTCAGGGTCCTGTACACCTCAGCTGAGCCACATCCCTCCAGACTGCAAACTCCACCAGTGAATGATCACTGTAGCACAGGGTCTGTATCCAACCTTGACATCACTGATGATCTTGCTTGCACTGGTGACCATCAGGTCGGGTATTGCATTTAGGGCTATTTCCTGGCTTAGGAAGTTGTCCTTAATGCACTCCAGGAGTCTCCTGGCTTGTCTACAGCTTGCTGTGCTACATTCCAGAAGATGGCAAGTATTTCAAGACCCCTAGCAGGACAAGAGTCTATGAGTGGAAAACTGGAGCATGTGCAGAGGAGGGCCACGAGGATGATCAGAGGGCTAGAGCACCTCTTCTGTGAGGAGAAACTGAGAGAATTGGGGCTGTTCAGTGTGGAGAAGAGGAGGCTCCGAGGTGACCTTCTTGTGTCCTTCCAGTATCTGAAGGGGGCCTACAAAAAGGCTGGGGAGGGACTATTTAGGATCTCAGGTAGCGACAGGACTAGGGGGAATGGAGCAAAGCTG
>JAOXOE010000874.1:22616130-22629190 GCA_028565055.1 Phoeniculus purpureus
GATTTAGAGTGGATGTGAGGAGGAAGTTCTTCAGTGTGAGAGTGGTGAGAGCCTGGAATGGGTTGCCCAGGGAGGTGTTTGGGGCCCCATCCCTGGAGGTGTTTGAGGCCAGGCTGGATGAGGCTCTGGCCAGCCTGATCTAGGGTGGGATGTGTCTGCCCATGGCGGGGGGATTGGAACTGGATGATCTTTCGAGGTCCCCTCCAATCCCTAATGAGTCTATGATTCTAGGTGAGTGTGAAAGCTGTATAAGTAAAATGAATTTATATGCAGCATTTAAATATTTTCTTATAATACTTTTGGATATTTGTTTCGTTACTTGTGTCTAACACTCTTTCACAGAGCTGCACATAGACAAGTAATAACGAAAAAGAAAGTACAATAAAGGAATTGCAAGAAACAGCCACAATATCTATCTCGATCTTGTGCCGTCATGGCTTGTACCAGTTGGATCTGCAGACCTCACTGATGAAGACTGATTTCCTCATAGTGCAGCCAGGACAAATAAGTAGCTTCTATGGCCTGCCATTGTTGTACACAAGTGTACTAAGGCCTCTGAGGGGGTCAGTCAGCACCTTTCAGTATTAGTCACTATAAATTTAATTTTGAACTAATTATCTTTGGTTTAATTGCACAAAGTTTTGCTTAATTGTTTAATTATAATTGAGTGGGAAGTATAAAGCTGTTTCTGGTGCCAACAGTGATCGCAGAGTTACCGGTTTTATAGCAGAACACAGTTTTTAAAAATATTTTCTGAGCTTGATGTTCAAACTTCATTCCATGCTTACTGTGAGCACAGCTGAAATAGCTTTTCTGGGGAACTTGGAAGAAATAATAGGAAAGGAAGCTGGTCATGGTTCAAATCTTTTTTGTTTTCCTGCTAAAGAAAACTTAGTGCTCAAATACACATTTTAGTAACTTACAGTTCAGGGTGAACTTCATAAGGAGCATCCGTGTTGCTTTATAGTTTCAATCTAAGTGATTGGGAGAGTGGGCCTCTAATTTCTAGAGAAGCATAGCCACACAAGTCTCAGAGGACATAAGCACCTGCTGTGCACATTCATGTGGACTTTTATTTAGAAAACTCCCCTGTCCTTACAAATGCATAACTTTTCAGAGAAAACTGACAATTGCAACGTTTCCACAGGAATGTTGTGAAATTTAATGGGTTGCTTTCATCCTCACAGGTTGCAAAGCCACTGCTGAGGACACTGGTCAAGCTCAGAAGTCTAAAACATTGTATGAAAACAAGTCCAAAACTTTTTGGGGTTGTGATTGCTAGTGTTCTGATTTCATTACCAGGCTTGGTTTTAAACTAGGGCAACTCTGAGCAGAGATGTATCCTCAGACACAAATTGGTTCAATAGTGACAGAAATTGAAGCTTGCGTTTATTGGCGTGGAAAAGGTATTTTTAATTAAATTGAATATATATGGAGTAGACATGTATTCCCTTTACAGTAAGTTATTAATGTAGATTAAAAACTGATACTGAAGTAGTGTTAGCCCCAGGAACACAATAAACCTTCTTTGAAAAACACGACTGTGTATTGTCATTGCAAGTTTGTAACTGATTTCTGACACTTGTGTATTCCCAAGAGCATTATTCTAGTAACTTTATTATCTGAATGAGATTATCATTAAATATTGAACAAATATTGTTTGACCTCCTTTTGAATAAAAAAACCAGCTCTTTGGAGACACTTATTAAGCTTTACTCCAGACATTGTAATTCAAGTTACACGTAGTCTGGCAGAAATCACAAATACTTTTGAAATATTTATAGGATGCTAAGGCAAAAAAAGAAGCACAAGGGTCTGCTGCCAGAACAAGCCCGTAAAACCTGAACTTTAGACCTTCCACGTACAACCAGGGTGGACACAAATATTTTGCCTCACAAACCTAGATGTCCAAATTTCTTACCATGATTGAGATGGGCATTAAATCTTGTGCAAAAAGATAGTTAAAAAATTGTAATTAGTTTCATTACATTATATTAACACTTCTAACATGCATGGCACTCAGCTCTGCCATCTAGAACCAAGTGCCTGAAATCATGGGGGACATGTCATTTGACATCTCTGCCTACTGGTTCCTCTTGGTGGCATACAGAGGCTGACTTGCTCCTTTTAGGGTGCACACCTATGACATGACCATTGTGGGTCCCCAAAGACATAGTAGAAGGGGAACAAGAGCACAAGTGACAGAATACCTTGTGTAAGACAGGACTATCAGAGGTTGTTGAGGTAGCTTGCTGATCATGTGCAGTAGCTGGAATAAATACATGTCTCTTTCACATGAAACATTCATCTCTTCTTCTGAACATAGGGGAAAGATCAGGCGTGCATCAGCTAGCCAATGTTGAATGATATTTTTGTCCTCCAATTGAAAACTGCTTTTGAGTTTTGTTGAGCTGGTGAGGCACTGGATGTCAGATGAGTTTTGATAAGAAGCTGCAGGAGGAAAAAAAAAAATGCAAACCAAAAGCAAAACCCTAAGCCCCTCCAGTGACCTTGCTGACAGCTCTACATGTGTTTAGATGTGGTTTCCTATTTAGACGTTCCTCATTGAAGCTGATCTTGGATTTTGACGTTTCATTAGGGACAGGGGATGTAAGCTTGTACACTGGGTGCATGCCTGTCATTTCTCAAACACTGCTATTTTCAGAAATGTACTGTTCTTCAGGTTACTGAGGTTAGTTTTATCCTATAGAATCTAATTCTGTAATTTCGCATCTGAACCTGTCTTGTTGAATAGAGAAGGACAATTTGGTTTTCTCTGGCCCCAGTTGAGCATTGTATTTTATACTTCAAAGGTATTGTTAATGACTTCAAAAATGTAGTGTAGAATACAGACTCTGCTGTATGTATAGACCTTGTGCAGTGCATATTAAGAATTCACAATAAAGAGCATATTCTTCCCCTAACGTGCAGACATTTATATATATATATAACACTAGGATAAAAAGTTATTGCATCCACATAAGAAAGATAGTTTGGAATGCAGAACATGGCTATTTTCCAAACTGAATATTAGAACATGAAATATTTGTAGTACTAAATGTATAATTGTAATACTGTATGTGTACCAGTATTTTAATAGTGGTTATGCTCAAAGGCTTAACAATTTGCAGTTAGGTAATAACAACTGAGTTATTTCAATAATATTTGGTATAACCATAGCTTCCCTATTCTTACTAGAGGGAGAATATGGAATAATTAAAATTAAGCTCTGTAATTACCACTGACATTTTAATCAGTGAGACTATCCTGATTGTGTCATGCATGTTTCATGAGTAAAGTGGCACTAAAAGGGTGGCTTTTGATGCTTAATTCTATCTCCACATTGTCATAGTTTGGTATTCCCATACAGTTAGAACTTGACTGTAAAGGGTCCATGATAATACTGCAATAGGAAAGGGTGAAGTATAAAAAAAAGTATTTTGACAGCTTGACAGTATTTTGACAGCAAGACTCTCCAGGAAGAGTAAAACTCAAAGCAGCGAGTGAAGAATTAATGGAGAACTGCATATAATAAGAATAGTTCAAAACACGGAAGTTGTTAAAAGGAGGAGAAAATAAAACAAACAAGCGTTAAAGTGGAAGCAGAAAGACTGAGAAATCCTTCTAAAATGCTGTTCAAAAATATTAATTATGACACTTAGATGTCTCTATAACCTTCTCTAGAACACAAATCCAATTCTTGCCTTTGCTAGATTGATAGTATTTTATTGATAGAATAAAATGTTTTTGTGATAAATTATTATTTCTTAATTTAATACTGTTTCATAGAACTAATAAGAATTTGTAAGCTCAGCAAAGGCCTATTTTTCCATTGTAACCTAGGAGTTTTCTGTGAAGTCTTTTCCTTCACTTAAAGACCTGTATCCAAAGTTCATGCAACTTTTCAGGCTGCATTTAAAGTGAATCCTTTGTGAAAATGTCTGTACAGCACTTTTGTGTCAGGATAGTTCTTCCAGCATTAACAAAAGGAACCCTGAATAACTTGATAAAAAGGCAAGAAGGCTGATTCACACCAATGATCAGCAATAGCACCTAGGTGGCACTGAGAAGAGAGAAAGGGGGCAAATTAGGTCTGCCTAACCAAAGCTGGAAGAAGATTTTCCAGTATCAAAAGGAGAATCATTAACCTCCTTATTTATTGGGTTGAGGGTAGATGAAATAATGGTAGTTTCCTCCAGATCCTAACCCTTTCCTCCATCTTGCTAATGCACAAAGACAGATGCATGTCTGAAGTATGGAAACCAGTGTTTGCTTTTCAGTCAGACTTCCACATGGCACAGCAATAAAATGCTTAACAGGGGCTTATTGTAATAATTATTCTCAGTCCTGTTTCGGAACAAGAGTTTGTGCTGCCACATTCTTTTTCTTCTGCTGGGATGGAGGTTGTACATTAACCAAAGGCTGAGACACTCCTTTGGAAAAATCTACAGGAAAGGGTTTTGGTATGTTGCTTTTCCCCATCTCTTACAATCTCATGTAAACTAAGGGAATTTTCCAGGTCTTATTCCTAGAGGAGTGTATCAGAAAAGAAGTTTTAGCTGAGATGCTGCTCACAGTATTGTTGTAAATAAGTGGTTTATTTCAGCTAGCACATCAACTCTTAAGAATGCAATATAGCTAACATTGAAACAGATGTTTACATTACAGGCAGGTAGTAGATCACAGACTGAAATACAGTGTTTAACTTTTTTTAATAAGAACTAGTTGGGATAGCATGAGATAAGTAAAAAGAACACATTTTTCCAATTAGTACATTATTTTTCCAATTGGTACATTATTTCATTATTTCATTAGCATCATTATTTCATTTCTTTCTATACTGTCCTTCTTTAGAAAATTTTTAACCTTTCTTTTCCAGAAAATGAGGCGAAGGAATGGAGGAATACAGTATGACTCTTTTTCTATAGGAAACCTAGCAGTAAACAAGACTCTTAGATATCAAGTTTTCTATATATATATATTTTAGAATTGAATACAAAATTATGTTGGATAAGTTTTTCATTAATAAATAAATTGCAATTAACAACGTATTACAATGTTGCAGCAAAGTATTTTGTATGGAATTAGGAACTTTGTAGTGGTGAAGTCAGTAGAACTAAAGCCCACTCATAATAGTCAGTTAAGGCTTTAGGATTCAACCATTTAAAGAGCAAAACCTTAACATGAATTAGATCAGACATGATGCTGAACCCTCTGCAGGGTGCTGGTACACACAATGGCTATATTGTGAGAAGTCTGACTCATAAAGAGAGTCTTACATAAAGCATATTATATAAAGTAGCTCTTCACCCGCTGGCATACATTCAGGAGTCCAGAAAGTTCTGCAAATCTCCCAAAGTTCAGACGTGTCACTGTGTTCATGTAAGTGGCCACCACTGAGAGATTTTATGAACACATGCACACTGAACAAACATCCAAACAGAGTTGTAGAGGCAAACAGTAAGGAAAGAGGAGCACACTTGTTGGAAAATTTGGCAAATGCTGCCTTTTGCCAAAAACACTACTGCAGTTTTAGCATCTGCACAGAGCAAAAAAAAATTTTGCCTGTGCATGAAAGATTTAGTGTAGGGAACATCCTGAAATGGAATAGGCATCTTCCTTCATATGCTAGTATCAAAGAGTTCATCATGCCACACAATGTTGTTAATGGTTTTTGGGATTTTTCTTAATGTTTACATTTAAATTGCTGAAATGTACAATAGGAATTACGTTTTAGCCTACAAGCACATCACATTCAGCTCAGCTTTGCTTTACAGCTCACAGGATCTCAACCCATTAATCACAAGGTGACACTCCTAAGTGGTAAACCTGATGATACATATTAATATTTATGTCTTTGCTATACTGTACTCTTGGTTTTTGCTATACTGGGAAAGAGCAGTGCTGTCTATCAGTACGAGATAACACCTCTTTAAAGCTGTAAACTCACAAACAGCACACTGGCATTTTTACTAATTATTTTACCAAGCTGATGACAACTAATCAAACTGAACAGCCAGGTGGCCTGCCTATAAAGTGGTTGGCACTATTTGCTTTCAGTACCTGCTCTGTGCTTTTAGGAATTTTCTTTCGTACCAGTATCTGCTGAATATAATATACTTCTTGAATGCCGATTGATGTAGTAATCTTAAAGGCAGAACAAAGGTTATCCTAAAATTTCCAGCGTCCAGATATTCTGCTATTTAAGGCAGTCCGAGCATCAAGGTTTATATATATGTACATATACATATATATTGTGTGTGTGTGTGTGTGTGTGTGTGTGTGTGTGTGTGTTACTTTTCAGTATAACATTTCAGTATACTAGTATTTTGCATATAGTGGAGTGTCAGTCCCAACAGCATTTTGAAGATAAACACTTTCAAATGTGCAAGAAGCTGTTATTTATTTTGGAATACAGGTGGGTTTTTTCTGTGTTTTTTGATATTTTTTCCACTTTAGGAAACGTTCTGGCTATCTGTGGCTACTGTAAAAGTGAACTATTAGGAACGACAGACCTTTCACATAGAAAGCTATGACACCATTTGACCTTTAAGAGCAGCAATTTTTTTTCTACGGTTTGAGGCTTCCCTGTGCCCTCATAAACACAGTACTTGTGGCCTAATTCATGAGCCATAAACCTGGATAGAAATATTTGTGTGGAATATTTCTATTACAAATATTCTGCTTTGAGAATATTGGTTCACCTGATGTTTAGATTCATGATTTCAGAGATTTTTGGCAGCTCTTTTACTTCTGTAAAGCTAGCACTGCATGAAGAAATGCCTGTGATCTTTTTTAGCTGAGCTGACATGTTGTCTCTCTAGCTGAAAATAGACTGATCTAGTGTGCTGAAGCCAGATTCCAAGCTGAGCATTCTGTCAAGGCTACTTTTCCTTAAGCAGGTCTCTCAATCCATAGAAAAGTCTTTAAAAAATATGTTGCCTAGAGTAGATAATGATGCCGATACTGTGTCATTTTGTGAAATGATGAATAATGAGTCATAAATATTCTCTATTACTAGTATCAAATCACTGGTAAATTATAGGTTCAGACAAAATCTGCCATTAGACACTGAAAAAACATACTTGAAATCATCTGTAGCTTTTTGCGTGTGTATGTGTATGCACAGATATATATATATATGTATGTACATATTATTGTATGTATAATATACATTTGTGTATGTAGGTACACATACATGAAGAGGAACACATATATTTACATATCCACACCTTCTCAGGCCATCTTTTGGCCATGTTCTACCATATTTTTCTTTCTGTTTGAAGGATTCATTATTAATTCATTTGAGCATATTAAAACCAAAGTAATTAAAGGTTTTCATTAATCAAAAATACTATAGACTTGATCACGGTGTTCTTTTCTAAGTGTCATGATCACGCATGTGCAACATTCGTGGACAGCTCCATCATTTCCCCCTAGGGATAGTTTATACACACTTTTTTTGTTTGTTTGTTTTCCAGACCTATCATTGCATGTGGACTCAGTAGGATCTGGGTAAAAGTGACACTGCGTGTCATTTGTAAGATGCAGGAAAAGTAAGTTCTTGTGACAGCTGTTTTACACTAGAACTAGTGTGTAGCTCTATACAAAAGGAATTTAAGAAAAATACTGCAGCCACAACAACAGGGAAGCTCTGTCTTTAATGTACTAATTTCCTGCCACCTTGATTCCTCATTATACTGCAGTATGCAGAAAGATTATGCGTGCACTGTGTATGTGGTCTGCCCTTGATGCATACAATCATTTCAGCTTTCACAAAGAGCAACCCTGTCTAAAACCAGGGTGGATTTGTAAATTGTTTTAAATTAACTTTAAAATGTGGAATAACAGGCATCATTAAACAGACATCAGTGACCAACAGTTCCATACGAAGCAGCACAGCACATAACAATAACTGTCACACAAGTTTACTGTTTGTTGCTGCTGCTTTCAAGGAAATTGAAAATGTGCAGTGTGTTTTCTTTCAGTTTGTTGGAATACTTGGAAAGCTCCGTTTAATGTTTTGTTTGAATTTTGTTCCAGTTGATTACAAAACAATTATCTTTTTACTTCCAGTGCAACTCTAAATAAAATTACTCTTGTGAGCAATACAATGTTCATACCACCATCTTGCTTCAGGTGTGGCGGTATTGCTGAATCAGCAGCTGGTTGGTTGACTCTGTGGCAACTGGTAGTTGCAGTACTTTTCAGCTACACCAAATGAGTGACTAGTCTGTTTCATGGTCTCCCACTTAAGGAACAAACCACCTAGCAAACTAAGGAACCACATTGTATATTGCAATTGCAGCAAGGTCTCTTTGAAGCAAAAGGAAGCATTCTACCTGCATTGAATGAGTTAGTCCTGCAGTCCTAACAAAGTTCTCGATGTGGATGATGTGGTAAGTGCCTTGACCAAGGTCATGCTACAAGTCAGAGTAAAGGCTGGAAATATCACTGAGGATATTCTTTGTCTCGTCATTACGAAGTCATTCATGCCTGCAGTCACCCTAATTTTTGCAAATGAAACCTTCTACATCTACTATTATGCTTTGTCATTTAAAGAGGAAAAAAATGCAAAATACATTCTTCTATTCCTTTAGCAAGTGGTAAGGAATGCAAAACTCCATGTGGAATCTTCAACAGTAAAACAGTCTTCAAGCAGTATAAACAAATACACTTGACACTGCTGATAGTATCTCCCTAATGACTCCTTTAGTCTGAAAAAATAACAACTGAGAATATAAGCAAATATAAGAGCAGCAGCTACATTGCACAAGAAGGCATAGACAACATTGTCTAAAATCCCTGAAGTGAGGCAGATGACCTACATGCAGGCCAGCAATCTCAGGTGTGTCTATAGCTTCTGAGAAAAGCATGAAGATGGGTATAGAAAATGCTTCTGTAAATCCTGTGTGACTGCCCATCACTTTGTCAATTTTATGTCACTGCAACTCTTGAAATCTCTGTAACTGTTAGGTAGTTGCAATTTTGATATAATTGTGTTTAAACAGTTTACTTTTCAACTTTTAGCTTTAATCTGTCTGTGACAAAGCCCAGTGTGTTGGAAGAGAGGTTCATCATCTACTGCAAAAGGGAGACTAGGGAAGAGATACTGGCAAGCCTAGAAGGCACACAGCACATTCACAGAATCACAGAATCACTGAATCATCACGGCTGGAAAGGACCTCCAGGGTCATCGAGTCCAACCTTCATCTTACTATCTAGCCGCTAGACCAGATCCCTAAGCGTAGCGTCCACTCGTTCCTTAAACACATTCCTCTTCATACTATCAATCCCTTCTTCCACTCCTGTTTGTTTTCATTTTTGACTTGTCGTAGATGCTGCATGTTGCTTTCTGTAAGCTGTAACCCGTGTCTTCAGCAGAGATCTCACAGTGTTTGCAGAGATAAGAAGGGCTCTTTCTGCAGATCTCATGAACTACTGCTCATGACAGATATTTGAGCAGAGATTGCAATTTGCTTGCATCACAACTCTACCTGAGCTACAAATGGGAGCAAGCATAAGCCATCTCAGTCAACTGAGGATGTTGAAAAGTAGCAATGCTGGCACTTTTCCACGATAACATGACTTCTAGACAGGGCCATTTTTGTCTATGAATTAGTCTGCCCAGAAACTACCTGTTTGCAGCCAGGGGTTTGCAGTTCTAAGCATGCCTGAAAAATAAGTAGACTATTGCACAGTACTTCAAACATTGCATGGTTTCTTCTTCTACCTGCAGACAGAGGTTCTCCTTTACAGTTTGGTGGGGTTTTTTGTAGTGACACATTCAGCTATGTACAGTATCTTCATTACTGACAATCCTAGGAGATGTAGATACCTGTTATCGCATCATGCTATACAGTAATGTGTTGTGAGTGCACTGCAATGATTAGGAAAATATTATCAAATAATTCCAGGACCACTGTGGCTGCTCTGGAAGATGGAGTGCATCTGCTCTGGAAGATTAGGGTGCACTGTCAGCAAGTTTGCTGATGAGACAAAGCTGGGAGGTGTTGCTGACACCCCAGCAGGCTGTGCTGCCATTCAGCGAGACCTGGACAGGCTATAGAGTCTTACATCTGGGCAAGAACAACCCCAGGTACGAGTATAGGTTGGGGACTGACCTGATGAAGAGCAGAGTAGGAGAAAGGGACCTTTGTGTGTTGGTGCCCAGCAGGATGACCATGAGCCAACAATGTGCCCTTGTGGCCAAGAGGGCCAATGGCATCCTGGGGTGGATCAGAATGGGGGTGGTTAGCAGATTGAGGGAGGTTCTTCTCCCCCTCTACTCTGCCCTGGGGAGACCACATCTGGAATATTGTGTCCAGCTGTGGGCCCCTCAGTTCAAGACGGATGTGGAGCTGCTGGAGGGAGTCCAGAGTAGAGCAGCAAGGATGAGGAAGGAAGTGGAGCACCTCCCTTATGAGGAGAGACTGAGGGAGCTGGGTGTCTTTAGCTTGGAGAAGAGGAGACTAAGGGATGACTTCATTAATGTCTATAAATATGTAAGAGTTGGGTGTCAGGAGGATGGAGCCAGGCTCCTCTCAATGTCATCTGGTGATAGGATGAAGGGCAATGGGTGTAAGCTGGAACATAGGAGGTTCTATATAAATATCAGAAGGAACTTCTTCACAGTGAGTGTGACAGAGCACTGGAACAGGCTGCCCAGGGGAATTGTGGAGTCTCCTTCACTGGAGATGTTTAATACCCCCCTGGATATGTTCCTGTGATCTTGCTGTGGCAGGGGGATTGAACTAGATGATCTTTTGAGGTCCTTTCCAATCCCTTATGATTCTATGGAGGACAGCATCGCAGAGGTTGTAAGAGTGGTTTTATACTCCATGGTTAACGCATGCCAAAGTGGTTGTGTCAGGACATTGCTACTTCTTTTTCCTGTTTTTTCAAACACAAAACTAGGCTCAGAATTTGATTTGGCAGCTGCTGAGCCACCCTAATATAGCAGCAGATGAATCTAGGCAAAGAACAAATCTATCACTGTATCTGACTGATCTCTCTGCTTATGCACAGTGACAAATTCTCACCTCTCCATATAGATCAGCAGGCTCTGTAACCAGTCAGTCACGCATAAGTTGTGACACACATCACAAGACTGGCAATTTGGAACTCCAGGGTACAAGGTAAAGCATGTCGGTTTTTCACATGAAAGCAGCAGCCTTTTCCATTCCAAAATTTCTTACAACCCTCACCCCCTCATCATCATTTCACAAGAAACATGTTATTCTCTTTATATTCCAATACATAGGAAACCATAAAAAAACAGGGAAATAGTGAACACAAATCTTTTGAGATTATTTTCTATAATATTTACTTCTTTTTATTATATTTATATTCTTTCATATCAGGACTGGTTAAGAAAGAAATTCCCATTTGCTCTCTTACCTATAAAATGTGGAGTTGAAAACCTCGGTGTTAGGTAAATATTTAGGCATACCAATTGGTAAAGAAAGAGAGGTAGTCATGAGAATAGTAGCGTGTGGTAATTATCATCATCTGTGTTTGACTTTTGGAAATATGTGGCTTGGATTTTGAAGCTAGTGGTATGAATAAAGACTATTTTAAAAGTACCTTTACATGTTACGTTGCTTCTCTATAGAATTAGAATTGCTAAAATACTTGGGCATGACCCAATATTTGGGTCAGAAAACCCGACCAAATTAAAGGCATTGGCTCTTATTTAAACGCACTTGGCTAAGTGTCTTAGAAATAGGGCATTTCAAGGGAGTGCCAAAGAATATGTGTGTTTTGTATGTTTGCATCTTGAGCCATCAGTAAACACAGAAATAGTGAAATGATGTTAAAAACTTCTGTTAAAATAAATAAATAGAAGAACTGAGTGCATTTCCAAGCATTTGTTATGTTAAGAAAAGCTATGGAATGCAGAAGAAATGATTCTCCCTAACATGAGAATATTGATAGCAGAAAGATCTTTGAGTCAGTTTGATAATTTCCTTTGAAAATGTTATTTTTTAAATCATAGTTTTTATTTAAGAAAGCTTAAAGGAGATTTCTAGAAAGGCACAATAATAAATAATGGTATAAATCTTTGTAAGTTTAACATTCATGTTCTGTGTTCTGTTGTATGATGTGAGTCTAATGGAGATCTGTTGAATTGCAGCCTGGGACTATCTATCAAGTAGATGCCTTTAATGACAGTACATTAATGACATGACAATATAATGGTCCTCAAACTTTTTTTGATCACTGAATCTAATATATGTATTTGGGTTTTTTATGGATAGCTATTCAACCCTAGCATTAAACTTTTAATTTAAAACTCATTTTAAGATTACCTAAATGAAAATAAAGTAATAGCTTCTCTGAAGCAGCTGCAGGCTGCTGTGCATGAACTCACAGACCACCCACAAATCTGTGGAACACAATCTGGAAACCTCTATTTGATGGGCTTACCTGATTATTTTAATTTTCTAATTTTTTTTTTTTTTTACAGTTTGCATATATTTTATCTAGGCTCAGCTTGTTTCCTAGAATTTTATCCACTTTCTGAAAATGACAGTTTCATTGTTGGTAGAGATCACAAACTCCATGTCAGACATAAAACAGATCTTTCTTTGCAGGAGAAAGTCACTGCTTTCCGAAGTCACTGCCAGCATGCAGGATTTTTTGTCTACTGCAGCAGTCTAAGCAGTGAGAATGACTAATAAAAGGACATGTCACAAAGTATGGCCTTGGTCACTGAGACCGGCATGGAATCCTGGCAGTCCTTTGGTATTAGAAAATTCAGGTGCCAGAATAATAGAAGCTTTGAAACCATCCAACATATTAATTATGCAGTGCTCATTGTTCTGGATCCCTGGTTTCCTAGGCTTGAAGTGTTATTGGTTATAATGATCATCTGGACTACCAGTGTAGCAAGGAGAACATACAGTTGCAATGGCTTATTTTCTTTCATGAGAGGTGAAGCCTCAAAGCTTTCATTTTTTAATGAATATAAAAGACATAAATACTCAGTTTATCAATATACTGTGGTATATACCTAACTTTGAGGACAGTAGAAATGAAATAATGCTTTTAATTGTTG
>JAOXOE010000874.1:22643814-22654441 GCA_028565055.1 Phoeniculus purpureus
GGGGGAGAATCACCTCCCTCGACCTGCTGGCCACACTTCTCCTGATGCAACCCAGGATCCAGTTTGCCCTCTGAGCCGCAAGTGCACGTTGCTGGCTCATGTTGAGCTTTTCATCCACAAGCACACCCAAGTCCCTCTCCTCAGGGCTACTCTCCAGCCAGTCACTGCCCAGCTTGTATTTGTGCTTAGGATTGCCTCGACTCAGATGCAGGACCTTACACTTGTTCCTGTTGAACTTCATGAGGTTGGCTTGTGCCCACCTCTCCAGCCTGCCCAGGTCCCTCTGGATGGCATCCCTGCCCTCCAGCATGTGCTGCCTTTCAGCGAGACCTGGACAGGCTGGAGAGTTGGGCAGAGAGAAATTGAATGAGCTGTAACAAGGGTAAGTGTAGAGTCTTGCATCTGAACAAGAACAACCCCAAGTACCAATATAAGTTGGGGACTGATGTGTTGATGAGCAGTGTAGGAGAAAGGGACCTGGGAGCCAGGTTCTGCTCAGTGTCATCTAGTGATAGGAAGTTCCATATAAATATTAGAAGGAGCTGCTTCTCAGTGAGGGTGATGGAGCCCTGGAATAGGCTGCCCAGGGGCGTTGTGGAGTCTTCTTCTCTGGAGACGTTTAAAACCTGCCTGGAAATGTTCTTGTGCAATTTGGTCTAGGTGATCCTGCTGTGGTAGGAGGATTGGGCTAGATGATCTTTCGAGGTCCCTTCCTATCCCTAATGTTCTCTGATTCTGTGATTCTTAATTCTTCATTAAAAAGAAGACCTCTGCATGGTTTGTGGCATGATGATTCTGAGATCCTAAAACCAGTGTGGCTTAGCACAGGTCTCCTAAATTAGGAAAGGGAGGTAATGGAATACCTTATGTGGAGGTGGTAGATGTGAAGAGTTGCAAAGTCCAATAGAAGCCCAAGCCACATCACAAGGAGACCGGTTTGGGAGATTTCAGTTACTTAACTCTGCAAAATATTGAATTAGTTAGTTTCCAACTTTTGTTTCTGAAAGGTTCATAATTTCACAATGATGAATTTTATAAAAAGTTAACACTTGCAAATTGCAAATAATTTTTCTTTAATACAGAGGCAGTAAAACGTTCCAAATATACGATCTGTACAATTTTACATTGAAAAATTATTATTTTGCTCTCGGTAGTGTCTGAGCTAATTTAAGTGACCATATAGTCAAATATAAAGTAGTACTCACATAAAAGGCTTGATGTCTTCAGCAAAATTTTTTTAAAAAACTTTACATTGCTAACTACAACTTCTGCAATGGTCTTCATATTTATGTAGAAACAGTTTTCTTAATGTACCCCAGGATACCAGTGGCCTTCTTGGCCACAAGGGCACATTGCTGCCCCATGGATAACTTACTTTCCACCAGGACTCCAAAGTCTTTCTCCATGGTGCTGCTTTCCAGCTGGAAAACTTAACCTGTACAGGTACCTGGTTCCATTCTTCACCAGATGTAGGACTCTACACTTGTTCTTACTCAACTTCATGGGGTTCACCTTTGCCTAGCTCTCAACTCTTTGAATTCCATTGTTGAGCCAGTTTTCAATCCATCTGATAAACCAATCATCTATGCCATGTTTCTTGAGTTCTTCTGTGAGGATGTTGTGGAACACTAATAAAAGACTTACTGAAGTCAAGGTATGTGACATTTACTACTGTGTCTTCATCTACCCATTTGGTCATGGCTTTGTAGAAGAGTATCAGATCAGTCAAGCAAGATTTTTCCTTATTAAATCTATGTTGACTACTCCCAATACCTTATTTTCTTCCATGTGGTAAAAAATAATAACTCTACTCGTTCTTTTTCTGATAAACATGTTTTTGTAAGTTTCTGAGTAGCTGAGGAAGGAATGAATATCTTAAAAATTAACACTATCCAAATATGGACATGCAAGTATTTTATAGCAATTTTTTTACTGGTCTTTTTGTTGATCTTGAGTGGCATATCTTTCTACACCACATTCCTGGGCAACTTACACCTAGGAAAACATGTATGTGCAGATTTGGAATAATCTTTTTAAAAGAAAAAAATCTGTGTGTGGAGGAAATTTCTCATGAGAAAACATTAATATGTGATTTCGCAAATGTATGTTTTTCACTTAGCTGTTTCATTCTGGTTTTGTTTTTCTTCTTCAGCTGAGATGTTTCCGGTTTCTCCTGTTTGAAAGAATAAAGTGAAGAAGGGAAGATCAAAAAGAAGGCAAAAGAGAAAGATAAAAATGGACAATATTTAAAATGCTTGTTTTATGCTCTGTGTCTAATATCATTTCAGAAGATACTGACTAAGAATGTGACTCACTCAGATGAAGGAGGAAAGGGAAATAACTCCATTCTACTCATGGAGTTGTTCCCATAGCCTTCTCTCATGAAAAGGTGTGTTCATGGTTGTACTTAGGCTGTGGTTTCACAGTCACTTCTCTCCAGAGAAATACCTGCTTCTGACAAGGGATGCTGCTGTTTTTCCATTGCCACTGCTTTTGCAAGTCTGATTGCTAGCCTGAGAGATTACCTGATCAATCTCACTGTAAAGCTGCAACCAGACATCACGCGAGAGAGGGAAAATGGCAGAATCAGCCATTTAACTTGCAATCTAGATTTTTTTCTGGTTTAAAATACTTCTTTGTTCACAGATTTTAGTGGTAGCCAAGACTGCAGAATCAGTCCTTTTATGTTCTACAACTAGAAACTTACTTCCCAAAAGAAATTTATCTTCTAACAAACTTGTGAATTGCTTAAATATTGTAATGTCTTTTCTACAGTTGTGAATGCCGAAGCATTTAAGAAAAATGCATCAATCTAACCTGAAATGCAGTGGCAAACGAAGAGTAATTCAAAGGTTCCTGCTTCCCAGACCACTCTTAATTCACTACATTATGTTATCTTCAAGGGTTCTTTGCTCTGTGCCAGCATTAGGAATGATATTGTAGATTTTTTAAAGTATGATATAAATAATATCAATGTGCTACAACACATCTGTAAAGGTGCCCTTTCTTTTAAGGCTACTTAAGACTGTATTTTTTCATTAAAAAACATATCTAGCGAAATCTTTTCAAGTAAATTTTGGTCAAAGTGTAAATGCGACATTTTAAACATTGCAGCTTTCATTTTTCTTGTGGGTATGTAAAATAAGCACTCCTTTTTACATCTAAAATAGATCGCTAAACAAAATATATCATAATACTAATTATGCTGAAGCCTTGCGACTGTTCTTACTCATTTCTCATGTTTGTTTCTCATTTATTTTTCTCCTCCTGGTTGGCATCCTAACTAAAGCAAACATTATTTACCCAAGTCCAGGACCAAATTTGTCTGATAATCTGTTGGGGGTTTTTTGGAAGGGGGGAGAATTATGGTAGTCTTATTCACCACATAAATTCTGTTGAGACATTATAAATGCATACACCAGGTCTGAAATCGATTCTTGTAGCCTATGCCATCAAAAGCACCTTTTTTTTTTTTTTTCAGAAAGCAAAGGATTATATTTGGTTATTGACATCTATAACCTTAGTAATAAGACTAAAATGTTAAAGTCATCTTTAATGTAACGTTTGAAGGCATTTTTTAATTATTTTATATACAGACCAACACATGGGGAGTTATAAGGGGTTGCTGTGCTGATTTATCACTCTTCCGAAGTCATGTTGATATAATCTGAATCATCTCTAATGTGCAATTAGCAACATCACTCTGCATAACCTCATCTGTCTGTCTTCCTCTGCAATGCTGGTGTCACAGGCACTCTCTGTAAAAATATGAAAAAAGATTTGTCTGTATCCTCATAGAGCAGATTTTATAGATTTTATGGACAGAATTTCTGTAGGAAATCAGTTTAAATGTATTCTTTTCCAACAATTCTCACCCCTCACAAAAAAAAATTGGAGATATCTTTGCAAATTTTTTTTAAATACTTAATCTTGAGCTTCCTAGTTAGGGACCTTGTGGGGCAGGCATGGTAGAATCCTGGAATCCACATTTTAGTAGTTATGACAAACTAAGCAAGAACCTTCAGCTCCTGTTCCAACTCTTTATTTGTGTGCCTATTAACTATTAACTGGATGATGGAGCCAACCTGGCTAGAAAACAGCAATTTAGATAAACACTTCATATTTCTCTGTCTGCTTGGAGACCAAGGTGATTCAGAACTTCCCAACTTTCGAAAGGGTGTCTTAGCCTACAAGGTGTTATGCTTTAAAAGTTGTGTAGAATCCATAAGTCAAATGTACATGTTTTTAAAAAAGTGTCTGGCCCTCCACTTCCACCCCTTCTTCCTCCTCGGTGAGTTCCACCTTCTTCACTTCTCTCCATCTTGGAGAGGAATGTCTGGAGAAGTGTCATGGCCACTGAGAGAGAACGTTATTGCTTCTGAAAATGTTATCACTTCTCAAGCTGAAGAAAATCTATGGAGAGTGGGAAGATTTGCCTGGACCTGGAGAGTCTGTAAAAATTCTGAACCTTGAAGATTAATGAAGACCGAGAATGAAGTCGGATAAATGCCATGGTTTCACGGAGAACCAGGAACTGTCTGCAAATGGATGTTCAGACATTTTCATCTTAGTTCAGTGTGTAAGAGCGTGTGACAAAACTCCGCAGATCAGTGTCTATATCTTGTGTGGTGTTTTTCTCCGATATGTGGTGGGGGCGAGTGAATTAAAATGTCTTTTCTTCTCCAAATTGAGTAAGTTGTTTCATTGCCTACAGATTCGTAAGTGGTTTTGTCGAACCCTTCCTTTTTGTCTGAAGCTTTAGATAAAAGCTCTTGGTTAAAATATAGTCAAGGTCTCTGACCCCCAAAATTAGTGGTGACCCAGGTGGGACCTGTGCAAATCCAGACAAGGATCCAACACTACTACACTACTACTAACACTATATAAGGTTATATGGTCATGTCCTTTTCCTCCATAATTCTAGAGCATAAAATGGAACCAAAAAATTGTGAGAGTCTTAAAATATATTTGTGCACCTGTTAGATGTTAAATCCGCACTGACAAAGTTATCTGAATCACACAGAGAAGCAAAAGAGAGGGAACCGTACCTGTGAAAATACTTTATTTAAAATAATAAAAATAAGATAATATTATTTATTCTCCATCAGAGCAGTTTATATCTTCACACATACATAACATAGAACCTGCGTTACAATGGACAAAAGTGGTCTGTGAAGAAGTAATGCTGACAGGATTTTACAACCTCCCTCAATCAACTACAGAAATCTGTGTCTGTAACCTTGTGTAGTGGATGTGGTAAGGCTTTTGAACCTTTGTGCTGTTATTGTAAGTGTTCCTGCACTTTCTTTTGCGTTTTCCACTAAGACGTATTTCATGAAATTCACATAAGTATATGTTAAATGCTAATAGTGTGCATGATGTCTTACATAAACAGCCCACCCCAAATCAGTGAAGATGGTGGAGTTACTATCCCTGGAGACATTCAAAAAACACATAGGTCTGGCACTTAGAAACATGGTTTAGTATGGCATGGAGGTTTTGTGTTGATGGTTGAACTTTATGGCCTTGAAGGTCTCTTTCAACCTTAACGATTCTATGATTCTGTAATCATTTTTCTCAGATATTTTAATTCACACATTTCCAATATATCCTGCCAACCTTGAATGTAAAGCTGTCAAGCTAGACATACAAGTACTGCTGATTAAAAAAATGTTCTAAGTTTGCTTGAAAAGCAATACTGACATCCATCACGAGTCAGTTTTGCCTTCTTTTTTAAGAATGAGGAGTCCGCTGATAAAAAAGGAACAAGATTTTATTTCAAATAAAAATGAATGAATGAATACTGTAAGTCACAAAAACTATCATGTTGCACTTACATTCCCATTCCACTGTCACTTCCACATGAATCTCAAGCCATTGAGACACTTCAATTTTTAATGCTTTAACTGAAAGGAATTCTTTTTCTTTTTTCATAATGGGGCTCAGTTCCCGTTTCCTTTTAGAGGGTTTAACTCCTGAACTGTGGGAGGATCATTTAATCAGCAAGTACAAATAATAACAAGAAGGATCTGGATCCACAGCTAGTTTCTGGATTTAAGTCCCACTGCAGTTTGAATAATATACAAAGAACATGGTAGGCTCTCCTTGCATCAAAAGTTCAGAAGAAAATGTTTTTGTGGTAGGAGAAAGGTTAGTACATTTTTAAATACTGTTTTTATTGTATCAACAAGTCGTGTAAAGCAGCAAAATATTTCATCACACTATGTCAGCAATAAAAGGTGGGTTTTTTCTTTTTTTTTCTATTTGAAGCACAAGTGCTTTACATTTTAAAATAGGAGTTACACATTAAAATATTTTGAGACGCTTAATATATTCTTTCAAATATTAGTTTGAAAAGAATATTTAGCAATGTACTGCTAAAACCAGGGAAATTGAAGGGGAAGATGGTCTTCACTGAAGAGTACTTTCCACTGGGAAATCCACTAGCATTCAGTTGTCTCATTTAATTATCACTTTCCTGATTCAACCATTATTCATGAGTTTCCTTGTGTTCTTAAAAAGCTCTGAAGCTGTGCTTGCCAATGTTATGGCATATTATGAAGCACAGTTATGCAGCAAGAGGGAGGGGGTGATAATGCATAGGTCTATACTGCTGGCATGTTTCTGTTTGAACTCCTCAGTGCCAGCAGCATGCACAGCTCTTTATTCAAAACCTACTGCTATTTTTCAAGCATTAAGTAGTATTGTGATTCTTTGCATTGCTTCAGCAATCTATAGCAATCCAGAAGTAGTATGAATTACTTGCATGATGCTTACACTAGTTTCCATTTGACTGCATTTCTTTTTCAAAAGAGTGGAGAAAGAAATGCATGGAGTTCCTTACAGTTTCAGGCAGAATGTGCCTGGGTAGGTTTGAGATGAATTGTAATTTGGATCAGTTTTATCCATACTTGAAGCTGGAGTATGCTTAATTTCCTTTCTTTGTGTCCTCTCTGCTTAATTTAGACCTCTAAGTTTTAACTGAAATATACACTGCTAATGTACATATATACATATATATATATATATATGTGCGTGTCAAATGTATTGAGGATAAAGATAAGGATAGAAAGGCTACACTAAAAATAGTTGTTTTCATAAATGTGCGTAAAATTCTACTGTACCTAATTTGGGGAGAGATGTTAGAACAACCGAAATTCTTCAGTTTCTGTTCTGCAATGCTCAACTTAGATAATAGTGATAATCCTAAGGAAATCAAGTCATAAATTAATTTAATAGGTGGCTTGATAGAGTGTTATCTGTCCTTTTCTTCACCTTGTGACATTAACCCAAAACCCACAAATGTTTAATAAACAGGAATTTTTCGTTTTTTTTTAATAATATAGCTTAAATACTGAACTGGCAATTTATAAGCACATATATAAACTTTAGAATACAGCTGAGGTGGAATACTTATTTACTGAGAGTACAGAAGCACTGAGAACAAGGTTTGTTTTCAGATATGGAATGAAAAAACAGGCAAAAAAGGCTCAGCACATTTCTTAGTAATCAGTAGAAGCCGATTGTCCCAAATATATGCTATGGAGAAAAGAAATGTGGACAAATACTTTATACACAGACTGGTCGAAAGAATTATTGTTCCAAATTACTTTTACGAGCATGTCATTATTTTTGAGTTATGATAAACTATGAGGCAATTTGAAATAAATTCAGCAGAGTTGCCTTTGATTCAGAGGCAAACACGTTTGAATTTGGGAGCAATCTATTCATTAACGATATTTACAAAATTCTGGAGTCTTCATTTAGTCAAAGCTTTCATTAATTTCAGTAGGAACAGTAATGTTACATGAGTAGGAGCTTGCTTGAATAAGTGTTATTTCCATATCAAATAAATTAACACTAGTATGAGCTATGAATGAATAAAACAGGCCAGTATCTCTTCAGAGTTACATCAGTTTTACTAAGCACAGAACTTGGCTCTGTGTGCTTGGCTGGGGTTGTAGTTGCTAAGACTAGTCTGTGAATTAAAAAAGCTACTGCCACCAGTATATGCCAACCGAGGAAGTTCTGGGGCTGTTGCACCTCTTTTGCTCCACATACTCCTGGACAAAAGTATTTGCACAAAACCTATATCCACTGAATAAGAACCATCAGAACAGGTTTCAGTGTGCGGTGGTCTGTATCTCTTGTTGTACACCAGGATACTTGGGAAGTCACACTAAGAAAGTAAGATAACACTGAAAGAGCTAAGTTTTAAAGGCAAAACTCCGATAAGTTGACACAGTGTGGGTTTAGTTTGGAGATGGTAGCTTGTATTTTTAACTTTATGAGAAAAAGCTGTTAGGACAGATTTAGAAAAGGACATATTAAATTATTCACTGCTGGCAAATTTCAAATTAGTGTTTCATGTTTTGCCTAGAAATTATGCCTTAATTCTAATAATTCCTTATGGAAAACATACAGATTTCACTGGAAGTATAGCAGTCCTTTCTTGCTTTATGCTCTGTAAGTATGTTTTTCAGCAAATATTTTTGTCACATCGCCTCAATGCTGCGTCTATTCTGTTGTTTCTAAGATTTTAAGTGAAATATTTTATTTCTTGCAATTTATTTTTCCTGCCTAACAGTCAAATGAGAATAATCCAGAAAAAATGTATTTTTATTAGTGTTGATATTTGGGTTAATAGCTTTTGATAACGTTTAAGGCAATATTTTGTGGCTTTAGGATTTATTTTTGAAAGTTAATCTCTATGATCAGGTTTCCTATTTCTTAGGGTTTTTTAAATTTTCAAACAACAATTAGGAAATCCAAACTTACTCTTTGTTTAAATCATTTTTGGTTTCAGTATTAATTATCTTTATTTTTAAAATCTGTAATATGTGGTTAAATCATCATCTCTGGACATCTTTAAAAGTCGCGCAGATACAGAGCTTAGGGTCATTGTTTAGCAGTGTGCTTAGTACAGTTGGGTTAATAGCTCAACTCAGTCTTAAAGGTCTGTCTTTTCCAACCTGAATGATTCTGTAATCCTATGATTCTATGTTTCTATGATTCTGTGATATGCAGTCCAGTATAACCAGTATTGACCTTGCTTCAACTCAGTTTTGGCATGTAAAAGAAGCGTTACCAAGTAAACCAACTCTTTACATTTCTTCTTTGCTAACCTTTTTTATCACAACTCCAAGGTAGTATAGTTTATAAATGATGCAGAAAATTTATGGAAGAAACATCGAAACAACTACTTCATAAGTTGCAAGTAATAAGGTAAAGAGGTGTCTTATTTATCGATTTTATACAACAATCTTTCAGTTACGCGTTGCATTTTCCTTCACTCGTCATCTCAGAACTTTTTTTACCTTTTCTTCCTAAGACACTACATTTTAATGATTAGTTCTCAGCTTCACAAACAAATATTTACAAGTCTGGGACCTTAATTTAAAATATTATCAGACCTCAATAATTAACAAAAAATATTACTTTCTCTCATGTGCTTAATTCATGATTATTCTCTGCCAAGTATAAGTACAGGTTTACTACACAGTTAAGTGCCTGTCTTGCTTCCACCTGTACAGCTTGACCGTATTATATGTAGTTTTTTTTCCTTCCATTGTATCAAACAATCACTGCTCTGACTATAAAAACACTGGGTACTGAAGAAAAACTATACTTTTATAGCACATATACAGAAAACTGCACCTCCTTAAGTGTATAATATAAGAGAATCTACTATGTATTTAGAAGTGTTGTAGTTTGAAAATTACCAGAATTTTCAGATTTGTGCTTTCATGAAACAAAGAAAATGTTCTGTTGCTTTGAGAGGACCCCCTCCCCCCGGTGACCTGGGGGAGGTGACCTTAAGGGGTGTGGCTAGGTGAGCTGATAAGAGGTGACAGTGATCTAGGTTCTGCTCTCTTTTTGCTGAGGGCTTCCAGCCCAGCACAGGGGCTGCAGCCCCGTGCTAACCCCCACCCCCCTTCCCAGGGTGGTGGAGGGGGGCGACGGCTTCCAGCGGCTCCCTGCCCCGGGACAGAGGGGGCTCACCAGGTCGGGTCCTCTCCACTCCTATAACCAGCAGAGAGCTCTGGTCCAGACCTAGGCATCCATGGCCCGGCACAAGCAGGAGAGCCCCAGTCCGGACCTAGACAGCCCCGGCCCAGCGCAGAAGGTAAAGCCGTAGTCCAGACCTGATGCCACGGACCGGAGAAACAAAACTTTGGTGGAGATCTACCACCATCCCCCTCCGTGGAGCAGACCTTCAGCCTCGCGGTGAGCTAAGGAACTCCTCTTTCTTCCTCCTGAAGCTGAGACAGGAGGAGAGAGAGAGAGAGAGAGACAGAGGAGAGGAGAGGAGAGGAGAGGAGAGGAGAGGAGAGGGTCCTGGAAAACCCTCTTGGCCACATGCAGAGAGTGGGGGTGCTGCCCTGCTGACACAGCCGTGCAGTCGGTCTCCATCTTGGGTCCTGCGTGTGGCCAGGGCCATGCGGCTGCCACCATTTTAGAGAGCCCTGGTCAGCAGGAAGAGAGACTGTTGGTCACTTCTGCCGCTGAGAAAGACTGGGGGGTGCTTGGTACTGGGGAGAATTTGTCCATGCTTAGCTGAAGAAAGCAGAAGGACTTGAGAATCCTTAAAACCTTGGGCATGAAAGACAGAGTCTGGGATATTTGT
>JAOXOE010000874.1:22654541-22701073 GCA_028565055.1 Phoeniculus purpureus
GGATGGCATCCCTGCCCTCCAGCATGTCTGCTGCACCACACAGCTTGGTGTCGTCAGCAAACTTGCTGAGGGTGCACACAATGCCTCTGTCCGTGTCAGCAACAAAGATGTTAAACAAGACTGGTCCCAGGACTGACCCCTGAGGGACTGCACTTGTCACTGGCCTCCACTTGGACATGGACCCATTGATGGCCACTCTTTGGGTGCAGCCATCAAGCCAATTCTTTACCCATCTAGTGGTCCACCAGTCAAACCCATGTTCCACCAGCTTGGAGACCAGAATGTGGTGTGGGACAGTGTCAAAGGCTTTGCGCAGGTCCAGGTAAATGACATTGGCCACTCGCCCCTCACCCATTAATGTTGTGACCTGTTCACAGAAGGCCACCAGGCTGGTCAGGCAGGATTTGCCCCTGGTGAAACCATGCTGATTGTACCCAATCACCTCTTCACTAGTCTCCTCTCTCGGTAGTGCCTCCAGGAGGATCTGCTCCATGATCTTACTGGGCACAGAGGTGAGACTGACCGGCCTGTAGTTCTCTGGATCCTCCTTCCTACCCTTTCTGAAAATAGGAGTTATGTTTCCCCTTTTGCAGTTAGTGGGGACTTCGCCAGACTGCCATGACTTTTGGAATATAATAGAGAGGGGTTTAGCAACTTCATCTGCCAGTTCTCTCAGGACCCGTGGGTGTATCCTATCGGGTCCCATGGATTTGAACACTTTTAGGTTCTTCAGGTGATCATGAACCTGATCTTCACTTATGATGGGCAGATGATGATTGTCAGAACACGTTTAGGCATGTGTAGCCTGTTTGCAATTCTGTCATAGATTAATATGTTTGACTCTGTTTGAATCAACAACAGTTTGAGATTTATTAAGAAAATTACATAAAACAAGTGTTGATTTTAGCAGCAATTAGTAATTAACCAGCTAAAGAGCAACAAGTAGTTTAATAAAGCAACCTAATTTCATATGCCACAATGACAAGATTCATGCTAATTTACTACAAGATATCTTAAACTGAAGTGTGTGTACATGTACAACACAAAATGTGCGGACACATAAACGCACGAAATGCTTGGATCCAGTGAACTATATAGATGCCCTCACTCCTAAAAGTAGATGCATAAAAACAAACACCTAAGTAGGTAAGGAGGTGGGTCAAAGAGGCCAGACTACAGTTAAAATATTCCCCTTCCAGTTTAAGGTAATTTCTCACAACACACTGGCATTTCTCAGCAGGTGGGAACTGAGTCTCCTGGCTGTGGTTCTCATGTAAGACTTGTGTCAACTTTGCTATCAGTCAGTCATGAGAGGCAGAGAAGGTGCTGTACGCAGCCCTCTGTGATTCATAAGAGCTCAGATGGTCTAATTTTGGATTACTATTCGTAGAGTCTGTGGTAATTTCATTTTGTTTGATACTTTTACATTTTGGTCTGCCAGTGTCCTGAACTTGCTAGATTTTGAAGTTCTACTACTCCCACTTTGGACCACAATCCAAGTACAAGTGTCCTAGGTCTTGAGAAGGTTGACTGATTGCTCAAGACAGTAAGGAGGACAATAGATGCCAGGTGTCCTGAGTGGGGCATCTCAGCACTCTGATCCACTGCAGGAGGTAGTTGTCTTTGTTATCCTCGGAGAACAGGGGAGGCAGGAACCAGGTACATTTAGAGAGTGCCCTAATGCTCTGGTACATTGCCTTTCACAATCCGTACTTGAATTTCCCAAGAAGCAACAAATTTACTTTAGCTGTGGGGAAGATAGTGGTATGACTAAAATTTCAAAATGCAAATCATGTTCTCATTACTGCAGATGGAAGAAAACTATTAAGCAAGTTTTGTCACCACAGTATAAATTAAATCTCTAGACATAATTTAGTCAGAGGTGACTACATACAGGTATCTGCGTTTGTCATCAGAACATTTTTACCTGAAATACAAATTTCTTATATCATGCAAAGATCTGGGTAGTTGCTGTTGGTTAATGTACGATGCCCACAGAGCTTAAATTCAGCTACATAATTCTGCATTGCAAAAAGATTATTTCTTCTTGTATGACTAGTCATCCTGAATCTCTATTATGTTGGTTTTTCCTCACCAGTGTGAAGCTGTAAAATGAAAATATACTTCCAGCAGTGTAAACAACATCAGAGACAATTTTTCTTCTTTCTTCTAACAGTGAAGTTATATTAGCAAAGATCTGAGGGAGATGAGCAGAGAACCAAGGCAGTCAATAAAACAACAATCCACACAATGCATAAAGACATCTTTACAGGCATTTTAAATTAATGAAGGGAGATATCAGCTTGGATTTAAAGAAAATCATTGTTCTTAGCTAACAGGGTTCTCCTTCCCAAATTTCAGTACATTTTGTTGCTGTCTGTGATCCTGGATTCTAATTTAACCTTCTGGCCAGCATCTCAGAGGCACCAGGCTTCATAACTCTGTTCCATGAAGCAGCTGTTTTTTCCTGCAATTTCAGGGTCCTTCAGCCTGCACTGAAATTGCACAGCACTGAACTGTTTTCCCTTAGTAGCAGTTGAGAAAAATGAATTTTTTTTCCCCTATTAAAGATGCCATTTACAGGTAAGTTGTGTTTCATTAAAGCAAAAGACAGGACTGCACTGATAAACATAGAGATAATTGTAAAGAAAGCATCTTAATTTCTCCCTTAATGCAGTCAAAACTATTACTCTTTGTTTATCTTCTCCACAAAGCTAGTGTGGGATATCCACAGGGCTTCACTAGTGTGAGACACATCATACAAGAAATTTTATGTGCACTTTTATGTGCCCTTCCCCTCCCCTCAAGTTCTCTTCACTATTTACTGAAATAAGACGTGCTTCCTGGAGACAGCAAACAGTTCTCCTTGATAAACAAAGCCAATGATTTGTTTTGTACATTAAGATCTTTATAAATCTTTCTTTAACTAAGGGATGGACTGTTGTTGTCTGTGCAAGTAAAGTACTTGTTTGCATCAATAATTTAGGACTCACTTTGTGTTCATTCCGTACTGTATCCCTCAATAGAGAGCTATGAAGGGGTATCTGTAATACTTGTAGACATCTTGAATTACACTACTGGGAGTGTTTGTCATCAGTCAATGAATAGCAGAAACATGGACAGAATAAAACATGGAAGATGTGCAAAAGACAGATAGAAGCTGATATATTTAGCAGCCTATTGTTTACCATATCCCTCCCTGGTCTCTCTACTGCATATGTGAAATGGTGTTATTTTCTGTAACAGTAAAATTAAACTGGAAAAAAGGAGCACGCCTAATAAAATACCACTTGAACAAAATAAGCTTAAATCACAAATGTAATTTCCTGGTTCCTAAATACAGTATATTTTCACAGAAACCTTAAACGATTTCTAATGCTATCAATTCCCACGTGAAAGAAAGTAGTGCTGTTCTTATTCTTATTTGTTGTTACCATTTGAGAGAACTCACACAAGAATTTGGTACTTTGCATGAGCACAGAAAGAAAAATGGAGGTATTTTTGACCTTTGACAAGTATGCAGACTCCACAGTGAACTGTTACTGGGATAATATACCCAAAGAGCTAAAGCAAAGCAGATAGGTATAAGCACTAGAACAAGCAGGACTACTCTTAGAATTTTATCTTAAACTTGCAAAATGTTTTTTGCTCGATCATTCTTCCCAAAAATATTTCTTAAGGACTCTTTTTCTCAGAGCATACCAGATTTTCAGCTACCCAGCAAAGCAGAAATTAGCCTACCAAGATCCAAACTCTTCCTGCATTTACAGTTGCAGGAAGTATGAGCATGCAGCATGAAGAGTGAGAACAAAGCACACACTGATATTTCTGTTGCTTTGACAGAGAAGACATTTTTTTTCCTTTTAGCATGCAGTAAAATCAGAGGCAATTGGGTAGAAATGTTGCAGCCATTGGACATAACCTCTGCGTAGAAAAACATAGGTGGAGAAAAAAGGAAGAGTAAAGGTACACCCAATAATTCCATTCACCTGTGCCATTTATTTAAAGGGATTAAATGTTTTCGTTTAGAAACCAAACATTTGTGTTCCTGAAAAATGGTGAGGGCAAAATTTTAGAAGTTGGTAAAATGAGTGGAGGGGATCTTATATCCTCAGAGTGTTAGGTTCTTCCTTTGATATAACCAGAGGTCGCCATGCACACCCAGGGAAGAAAACACTCGGTAAAACCCACTCCTAGTTTGTAATGGGGGGAAATGCCTGTGGCTTCCCAGACCAGTTCTTCCCAGGTAGTCTGTGTCTTCTTTAAGTACCTATATTTTATTTTCATGAGATGATTAATAACTGGTTTCCAAAGCTGCCCTCCACTTGAAAAGCAGGTACTGCCTTTCAGGAACTGAACCTGTGCAGGTACTACCACTGTAGCACACTGCTACTGTGATTGTGCCATGTGATGCTGTTGCTCCTGGACAACTATTTATAACCTTTACCATCTATTATTCCCTTCTCCAACAGTTGAAGTACTGCATGCTTTAGGGCACAGATGCTTTTATTATGATTAAGGTTTTATTAGGTTTTCTTGACCTAGACAAGGTATAAAAGATTCTACCACACAAACATTCTCACAGCATCATTGAACAACCAAATAATGAAAAGTAATTGAAATAGGAAAAATGTCAATAGGATATTTTAATTTCTCGATGGGAAGATTACGTTACTGATCCTTTACTTATTTTGAGAAGTCATGTGGAGTTCAGCTATAACCATATGGGCATGTTTTAAAATACAAGTTATCTGATAGCAGTGAAATAAAAAAGATGCTAAATTATTAAAATTACCCTATATATATATATATACACACATATAGTTTAAAATTGGAAACACAGTGAAGACACAAGACAAATTCTGTGAAATTTCCATTCTGGAAAGGACATTGTGAATTACAGCCACTCTTAGCGATGCAGAGTCACTACTCTTATTGGATTAAAGTGAAACTAAAAGCAAGTTGCAATGAAGCAATGCAGCAGTCCAAATACCATTCAGGTTTTTTCTCTAGGTTATACTTTTTAAGATTCATCAAGGCCTTAAACTAATTAATGGTTAAACAGATATAACGGTATGGAAGAGATTTCTCTGGGTTTGTTTTCGGGGTTTTTTTCCTATTTTTTCTTGCTTAGTTACTTCTTCTGGAAGAAATCCTGCTTCCAGTCAAATTTAGAAGGCAAAATAGCCTCACTTGCGCAGCAGAGAATCACAAAGTCAGTCCATCTACTTGGGAATCAGGGGACAGCTCTGATCAATGTCTCATGAGAAGGGCAGGTATAAATCCTATGGCTTTGGGAGGAGATCTAAGGATATGCCTGGTCTTCCTAGAGAGCAGATATAATCTCATATTGACCTTACACATTAGTATGAATCACTGTCTGTCAGGCATAGGCAGAGAATCTGGAATGGAAGCCAAAAATGTCATAAACTATTGGCAAGAAGCCATAAGCAAAGAAAAGCAACGCTATTTCCTTCACTGCTGCAAACCATATAATTTTCATGTGAAATGCTGTTTTGAAGAACCATACTTTTAAAGGAAAAGAAGATATGCACACATTTTCCTGTATATTTTGAGTAGATTTTGCTAAGCAGCTCTCATGATCTGCCTTTAGCCAACTATTCCCTTGCTGTTTATTGATACACGTTTTCTACCTCTTCCAGTACATTTTTCAATAAAACTTCTGTAAACTAATCATGTTAATAAAGTTCATATTTTCCCTGTGTTTTGGGAAAATATGCCCCCTAAGAAGCAGATCTAGGAATATGATCTCATTTCTCAATTGATAAAAAAGCCTTCTGGAAGCTATGTCTCAAAAATACTTTCCACTAATGTCAGGGGAATTAAAAATGGAATATTTCAGTCATGATCTTCTGCTATGGTAACACAGCAGAGATTCTGTATTGTCTCCACTGGTAGGAGATACAGGGGAAGTTGCTTAAACCATGCAGAAAGCCAGACTTGCTAACATAGTCTTTCCCTATTCCTCATTAAATAGTTAAAGAAAAATCAATAAGTATTCATGAGTTATATAGAGAAATAAAAATGATTTTTGCACTGCCTAGTACAAGCACAATATGGGAATGTTTAGCATAGAGCTTACCTTTTAATAAGATGATTCTCTTGCAGTGTCTGAAAACCTGCTGAGTATCCAAAAATAAAGATATCGCGTTTCCAGCAGGGAAAAAAATATTTTGGATTGGTTGAAGAATGTATTGGAAACAATGGAAGAATTTCCATTTACTTTTTGTCTTTTCTTAGCCTCCTTCTCAAGCCACTTATTGCCTCTGATGCACCCCACATTATCTTCTTCCATCTGAAAGAGGTACACTACTGCCCTCCCAGCCCTTGCTCTGCCCATCCTGAGCAAAACAGCTCTTGGACCAAATGCAACTTAACCGTTTTATCCTGCACTTCTTCTGCTAGCGTCTTCCTATTGCAAACAGGCTAGTATGTGATCTAAATCAGATTCATATCTGCAATACTATTCACCAATTCACAGTGTAGAAACAGATGTTTTCTTAACAGCTTTCTCAAAAGCTGCATAGTCAAAATGTTCCTTTCTGTTAACATTAGAAGATTCTGTGTTTAAAGAAATAAACTATTGCCCTAGGAGGCAAAGAGTTTTCTTTGGCATATGAGGGTGAGGGAAAAGAATAAAAGAGAGAATTGAATAAAATGAAAAATTATAATTCCATGCGGATGTATTTTGTATGAAACTCCACTTTAGGAAAGACTCAAAGGAATGGGTACTAGCCAACATCAAGAACAGCAAAAAAAACTAAGCTCTTAAGTGACGTGCACTCTGTCTTGTTTTTACTGACATAGGTCTCCCAGTCAGAGGTTTGATTACAGGTGGTATAGTGCAGGTTCTGTTGGAATTTTGACCAGGAAAGTGACTGCAAATGCCTTTCTAATTTATTCACGGATATTGATGCAAATTAAATAATAGCATAAGTTGTTTTCAAGTTTATGGAGTTATAATCTGCTCCTTTGTTTTCAATAAATGCCACAGCTGCAGTGTGTAGCACAAATTTCACAGTACAGTGGGAAATGGTGATTCCCACCATTTTTCCTCATGGTGCCATGCACCAGGGGGAAAAAACCACTCCCGTAGTCCAGACAGGTTAACTCCTTATATGCTGGAAGAGAGTTTGATGCAGCAATACTGTGAACAATTATGATTTCACCAAAACCATAACACTCACTTTGCCCCACAGAGCAGTACTCTAAATTTCTTCTACTGCTAATCTCTTTTAGTAGATTATGGCCTCCTCTCAGGTAAGACTGATTACTTTTTAGTATAGGTATAAACATTACTATGAAGTTGTTTGGTCATTACAATGCTTGACCATTGTAAATAGCCCAGTAGATGTTTTTTTATTTTTAGAACACATGAACTCCTACACATAGGTGCTCAATTTGTCATCTGAAATTCTAATAAAACCCCCCATATTCCACTGCATCTTCATAAAGTCATTCACTTTAATTCCTAATGAACTCAGAATCACAATGCTGCCTGGGTCATTAACATAAGCAGCTCTACTTACTAACTCCTTCAGAAACTATTCTTGATGCTAAATAATTGAGTCCCATGTCATCTATTTCCTGAAATCTTACTCCAGCTTTACTGAGTTTGAAATAATGCTCTCTCTAGACCAAAGAGTTCTCCTGCTTAATCACCATCAGATTCCTTTGCAGAACATCTGCTCTTGTTTGTGTGAACCCCTGAGTGGTATTTTTTTTATTCACAAACCTGCAGTTTCTCACCTAATCTTCACCTTCTCATCTACTCTGAAAGTAACTAGCAAGTGCAACTATCACAAGGGGCATTTTTGCAGGGTTACATGATGAGCTTACAGCCTGCTCTTAAAAACCACAGCAAACAAAATTGGGTTTTACTCCTCGTGTGCACAAAAGTTCTATCAATAACACGGTTGAGTCACCATCCCTGAATGTCCTTATATACCACTTGGATGTGGTGCTCAGAGACACAGCTTAGCAGGGTTAGGTCAAGGCTGGACTCAATGATTTTGAAGGTCTTTTCCAACCTGGGCAATGTTGTGCTGCGTGAGTTATCAGGACCCACTGAGAAGGCTTTAAAGTAGATTTGAAGGGGGTTGGGGATGTAGCTGGGTTTGCCAGAGGTGTGCCTGGATATAGTGGCTCAGCATTTATGGGGCTTTGAAAGCCAAATGACCTACAACCCCTCGGGAGTGGGGACTGTGCACTCAATTGCCACCATGAAGTGCCTGTACACAAATGCACATAGCGTGTGGAATAAACAGGAAGAAATCGCAGAGTCAGAGATTGTTTATGGTTGGAAAGGACTGCCCACATCACAGAGTCCAATGATACGTACAACAGCAACAACAAAACAAAACCCTTGATCAAACACTAGCACCAAACACACTCAATTCTGGTTATTGAGTAACTGAGGCTGGGAAAGACCTCTAAGATCATCAAGTCCAGCCTATGACCTAACATCACCACAACCTAGACCACAGCACTAAGTGCCACATCAAGCCTTTTCTTAAATACCTCCAGGAATGGTGACTCCACCACCTCCAGTCCTTTCCAGTGTCTGATCACCCTTTCTGTGAGGAAGTGCTTCCTAATCTCCAACCTCCCCTGATGCAGCTTCAGGCCCTGCTCTTTTGCCCTATCACTAGTTGTCTGGGAGAAGACCCTGACCCCCACCTACAGATAGTTGTAGAGGTGATAAGGTACCCCCTGAGTCTCCTCCAGGCTAAACAACTCCAGCTCCCTCAGCCTCCCCTCATCAGACTTTCCCTCTAAGCCCTTCACCAGCCTCACCCCTCTCCCCTGGATCCTCTCCAGCACCTGCATCTCTTTCTTGAAGTGAAGGGCCCTGAACTGCACACAGCACTCAAGGTGAGGCCCCACCAGTGCCCAGTAGAAGGGGAGCATTAACACATCCCTAGTCCTACTGGCCACGCTATTGCTGATACAAGCCAGGATGTCATTGGCTTTTCATGACGCCTGGGCACAGTGCTGGCTCAATGTTCAAGCAGTTGTCAACCAGTACTCCCAGGTCCCTCTCTGCCAGGCTGGTCTCCAACCACTCAACCCCCAGTGTGTATCTGCCAGGGGGTTATTGTGGTCAAAGTGTAGGATCCTGCACTTGGTCTTGTTAAACCTTGTCCTGTTGGCCTCTGCCATTGGCCCAGTTTGTTCAGCTCTCTCTGCAGCATCTTCCTCCCCTCCAGCAGATTAACACTCCTCCCCAGGCTTGGCATCAACTACAAGTTTTCTACAGTTAGATTCAATCCTCTCATTCAGGTTATCAGTAAAAATGTTGAATAGAACTGGGACCAGTACTGGTGTCCCTGGGGGACACCACTGGTCACAGGATACCAGCTGGATGCAGCACCATTCACCACCACTCTCTGTGTCCAGTCACCCAGTAGTTTTTAACCCAGAGGAGAGTGCACCCATCCAAGCAATGGGCTACTAGCTTTTTCAGGAGGATGCTGTGGCAGACTGTGTCAGAGACTATGCTGAAGTCTAGGTAGACCACATTCACAGCCTTCCCCTCATCCACTTGGCGGGTCACCCAATCATAGAATGAGATCAGATTGGTTAGGCAGGACCTTCCTTTCCTAAACCCATGCTTGTTGTGCCTGATCCCCTGGTTGCCTTCTACCTGCCACTCAATGGCACTCAGGATGATCAGCTCCATAACCTGGCCAGGCACTGAGGTCATGCTGGCAGGCCTAAAGTTCCCCAGATCTTCCTTCAAGCCCTTCTTGTGAATGGGCACCAGACTGGCCCAATTCCAGTCACCTGGAATTTCTACAGTTATCCAGGACTGGTGACAAATGATGGAGAGTGGCTTAGCCAGCTCTTGTGACAACTCCTTGAGCACCCTGGGATGAATCGCATCTGGATTCATAGACTTGTTAGGATCTAAGTGACACAGCAGGTCACTAACTACTTCCTCCTGGATTACAGGAGGGATATTCTGCTCCCCATCCCTGTCTACCAACTCAGGAGCCCAGTTACCCTGAGGATGGCCAAGATTTTTATCATCCTGAGTTCAATGACCTGGATGAGGTGACAGAACACACACTGATCAATAAGTTTACTGATGATACAAAGGTTGGAGGAGTGGCTGGCACTCCAAAGGGCTGTGCTGCCATTCAGCATGACACTGACAGGCTAGAATGTTGGATGGAAAAAAATTGATGAAGTTCACTTAGAACCTTTTCAACTGAGGTTCATTTACATGAGCCACTAAGATGATCAGGGGGCTGGAACATCTTCCTTATGAGGATAGGCTGAGAAACTTGGGTCTGTTTAGCCTGGAGAGGAGGTCACTGAGGGAAGATCTCAATGTTTATAAATATCTAAAGGGAGAATGTCAGCGTGATAGGATAGGACCAGGCTCTTCTCAGTGGTGCCCAGTGATAGGACAAGGGTTAGTGTGCATAGATTGGAACATAGGAGATTCAATTTGAACACAAGGAAGAATTCCTTCAGTGAGGGTGACAGAGCACTGGAACAGGCTGCCCAGAGAGATTGTGGAGTCTCTGGATTGTGGAGTGTCTCTGGAGATACTCAAAACCCACCAACAAATCATCCTATGTACTCTGCTCTAGGAGAACCTGCTCTGGCAGAGAAGTATAGCTAGATGATCTCCAAATTTCCCTTTCAACACCTAACCATTCGATGAGTCTGTAGTTCTATCATTTTAGTTTTATATGTGTTTGATTATGCTGATTTAAATGAAATAACAGGATTTTTGCAGTAAGCCTCAGAGGTCAATTGACCTTGTTCACTTACAGTCATGTGGTTTGAAATCCAGTAATTACATGCACTGTGACATAACTTGCACATCAGCTATAAGCAGATTAAACCACTTTATACTTACCTCAGTTTTCACATAGGAAATTATTAGTTTTGCCAAACCAGTAGTACAAAATATTTACTATGTGGGAAGAGGAATTGCAGATAAAAATATGCACAAGAACCTTGCAAATTAACACTGTCCACGGAACTAGAAGATTATTCTTAATGTTGTTATTCTATGCAACAGATACGTTTATGCCAGAACAAGGCTGAACTTTGTCAGCAAAGGGACACAGGAGAAGTTTGTGCTCTATCATATTGCATTAGATTTAGATAAGTTTTATCTTCTTTCTGAAGTAAACCTGGTGAATTTATTTAAACAGCTTTTTCTCTTAACAACCAAAACATCAGGTTCTAGTGTCTTCCCAAAACAGAAACACGTTACTTAGAGGGAAGCGTGCAATACTGCGAACCAGAAACACAGCAACAGCAGAAAAGGTATGACAGTGAACGTGGGCCAAAAGCATGGTAATGGCCATTCTTATAAGTCCTCACTAGTGTAAGAACAACAGAGCAAGAGTTGCTCCTCTGTCTAGCAATGTCATGACTTCTTTCAGTAAGTCCAGCTCCAATGAATAGGCGCTGAATGGGTTCACAGTACTGTAAGTCAGCTAGCGACCTTTCCAGTGAAGAAGGAAAACACAAAAATTAAAGGAGATTGCAAGGTTGGAAACTACCTAACATTTCTTTTCCCTGGATATCCCACTGACAACTCTTAAAGCCTCAAAAATACCTGGAATTAACCATCTGATGGAGGTGCTAATATAGTACAGTCATAGAGAAAGACTGCTGACTCACTCCTGTCAAATAAATGCTCAGCAGAAGCCCTGTTTGCTTTATTCCAGCTGTGAAAAGCTGAACTGCAGCTTTCAGTGATGGTACAGAGGAGGCATTTTCCACATGCCTGCTTTGACAGCGTAGATGTGCTTTGTTATGGTGATGGAGGAGTGGATGCACAGAAAATTGTTATGTACAGGACTACAAACTGTTTTCAGTATCAAAGCATCTGCTTTGCCCTAAGTCCCACGAAAACAAATCCTGTTACATCAGTGGAGATGCACAGTGTTCAGCAACAGGACAGAATGCAGCTGTGTGTTTCTATGCTTCATAATAATGTGTGTGTTAGAGCACTGAACAATGCTAAAGATTTAGTAAACCAAGCTTCAGCACAAACCCACACACTTATCTCCCAGTTCTGGAGAAGCCTAGTAGGAAACAGCAGGGTATCTTCTCTGGGGCTCTTACACAATCAGATTGCATGCATTTGCTGTCATGGCCTTGTTTTGCAAAGAAAGCAAGCCCTTGGTGGGAAAGGAAGCAAGAGTGAATATTAAAGCCTACCTCTAAAAATAAGATCTCTTTCTAATAGGCCCTTTGCTCTTAAACTGTTTATATAGGCAAATTACTTGGCAGACTCTGCTCTGACAGGAGCAAGTTTTAGCCTGCTATTTTTGAGCCACTCGTCACAAGAGCTTTATTAAAAATGTACTTTCCATTCTTCTGCAAACAAATATGAAAGTCTGGTCTCTGAAGACATCAAAGCCATTAGTTTTTGAAGGCAGCCTTGAAGAGGACAAGTTATAAATTATCATTTTTTTCAAAGCAAAATTTTCTTTTTATCCACTGGAAATATTGAAATATTAAACATTGTATTAAAAAAATTAATATGTTTTCAAGGGAAGAGACAGAAAATCACACAGTCTGACTTGAGTTCACCACAGGGAATCTTTCTGATGCTGTTGACAAGTATAAGAGAGGACTGTCAATTTACATCCACAAGCTACTTCTCCTACATAGCCTCAATGTTAAAGAATTCAGCTTTTCTGGGGAAATAACTTCTATGTCCTATGAGCAATGTATAAAATTCACTACCAGCACAGCAGTTCCTGGCTGATGGTTCAGCCAAGTTACACATTTAGAACAAATTCACCTCATGTTTCCCCAGAAACCATCACTGCCTAATTTAATCTGTCTTTGCCTGGTGTAGCTCCAAGGCAGGACAGTAGAAAGTCAATCCTTGACTCCTGCTTGTTTGTTGAACACCATCATGTCTGCTTGACACAACATAGTGACCTACAGACATGGTAAGATATACTTGCATTATGATCAGATTTTTGGAGTTTTCTAAGGTCATTTTTATGTTTACGCTTAAATTTGACTCATAATTTGAGACATTTCAGTCATCAGGGAAATATTAATTTGAACATTTCTTTACCAGTAAGTGTACTAACAACACACCTCCAACCTTCAGAAAAAGGACACAAAGCATGGAGAATGTAAATTTCTTCTTCCTCTCCCAGTGAGACACAGTTACTGTAACACCTTGTTCAAATGTTGTATTAAAAAAAACACTCATTGCACACTATTTAAAGTGTGAAAGGTTTTGCTGCCAAACAGCAAGGTATAAGGGCTTGATTCAGACTAGCAAGCTAGCCTATAGTCTTTCTAACCTGAGCTACAGAAAATTTAATTAAGACCCATTAAAACATTTAGACTACCTTAACTGCAAATTACCTATGGACTAATTTGAGAAGAAGGGCAAGAAGTCATTCTCAGATATCTCTTTACAAGGATTAAAGTTGCATCCCAACAATTCTTCTGAACAGCACCATGCTGAAGATAGGGAGATAAAGAGACTGTGGGTGCTGATATCTTACCCTTTCAGCTGCAGGAGGGCAACTCTGACAACTTCAAGGAGGAAGCAAGGAGCCAGACATCATGCAGCAGCCTTGAGTCTGCAGGTCTGTCTTTCTCTGCAGCACTGCATGAGAGCTGGGACACCCCTGTGCCACAGAATCATAGAATGGTAGGAGCTGTAAGGAACCTCTGGAGGTCATCTAGTCCAACTCCCTTGTATACTCATTCTCCAGGCTCAGATTGCACAGGAACACATACAGGCAGATTTTGAATGTCTCCAGATATATATATGATATACATGTATATAATATGAGCCAAACCTCAGGGTTCTTCTTTAGATGGACTTTCCACATGTGTTTATTTTTCTTCACAAAAGTAAGGCCTTTCAGTGCTTGACGTGTGATCTGCTATGATTTTTAAATATTCTATTTCAAAATATTTAGTAGATATTAACAGGGTCCACTCCATTGTGCACATCATAATGTTTACTTCTCATTCAACTGCATGAGCAGAGCTAGCCAGTTATTTGGTTAGTGATAACCTATAGTTACAGGATCTGAGCTAAAATATTGTTAGTTGTCGGTAGGGTAGCAAGTGAAAGTTCATAGAAACATAGAATTGTTTAGGGCATAGCAAAACTTAAGTTAGAAAAGACTTTTATAGATCATAGAGTCCAGCCATTAAGATAACTGTACCAAGGCCACGGCTAAACCATGTCCCTAAGCTCCATATCTATATGACTTTGAAACTTGTCAAGGGCTGGCCATTCAATCACCTCCCTGGGCAGCCTGTTCCAGTGCACTTTGGTCTATTAAGAACTAATAGTCTGATTGTCTGCAAGAAGCAGATGCTTTTATTTGATGTCAGATCTTAAACAGTATTAAGTGCAAAGCAAAGCCATTCATTTCTTGCTCGGCTTTGGTTTAAACTATCTTTTTTTAACTTGATTGCTGTTCGGAGAATATGTTGATGTGGAGTGGGGGAATAGTACTAGAATAAGCCTTCTTCACTTTCCAAACTCATGGAAGAATGAGAGCATACTTTCTGCATTGGGGGTAAATGAGGCCAGTGGACACAGTAAAAGCCAGTGAAGAGAAAGCTGATGACAGCCCAGATGCACAGGTGCTGGCTGTTCAGAGCACGGTTTCCCGTAAATGGTACAACATCTAGTAAACAAATCCTTCAAAAGAGGACACTGAAGGCAGTGGGCCAACATCTTCCTCAGATGCTTAGATGGCTGAGCAAACCCTCAATTACTTGTTAGTACAATTCTAAACCAAAATAATTTTGACAACAAAATTGTATATTTTAAGAAAAAACCCCAACCTGTTGATTAATCTATGTGCATCCTATTCACCCTCTCCTGAATGAAGTGGGACTTCTTATAACCCTGTAACACAAACTGTAAAACTGTGGTGACCATAAAGATTCACAGAAAACAATTATATATGTAGCGATGTTGGAAAGCTTGTCCCATGTTTTAATTCATCTCTCATTTACTTGGAAGACAAGAGTAGTAATTGGGAACCCGGTTCCTTATCTCTGTAGTGACACTGTAGAAAAGGACATGGCAGATAAGAAAAACATGCTCTAATATACCAGTAGCCTGCCATTTGGCCTTCTCAAGAGATACTTATCTATCTCTGTACTGGATAGCTTCATTAAAGGTCAGCAATAGTCGATGTTGCACTAAGTCACCATTATGAGAAGCCTATTAAACACAGCTAATAACAGAAAAGTAGGACCTATTTCTCACCAGTCTGATATTTTGGGTCTTTCTAAAATCAGCAAAGCAAAAGAGGCATCCCCAAAGAGAGGCTGGATGTGTGTAATTTCACACTCATGATTTCACCTTTGTCAATTGCATTTAAAGTTCGTTGGTTCCTGTGAAGGAAGTATCAAACATTCAAACATTCAGGGGTAGGCACAGAGGACAGCACTACAATTCAGGGACCTGTGAGCAAATAGTCACTGAAGAGCAGTAGTTACAATCAGTAACAAATTATCTGTATGAATCAACTTATTTATCAAATATTGGTAATTTATAAGAAGAACTGGAGAAAGCAAGATTAATCTGCACATCATCTACAAGCTTAAGCTTGTAGGATACTTCAGCCAGAACCACTCATATCTGTATAGCCCTGATTCTATATATTTAACAGGACATTTTTTCATAGGATCTCGTCTTATAAAAATAGACAACAGAAACAAAAAACATCAGAAGTAAATTTATTGTAGTGTCAAAGCTCTCTGAACAGCCTATTTTGGCTGTCAGTATGGTTGATGGTGAAAACCCCCAAGACTTCAAGACACATCAAATGATTCAGGACTTAGCACTTTCTAATTTATACTGAACCTCAGTCTGGAAGCCGTGGGTGCACTGATACTGCTTTTAAAGGCCCACATTCTTAATTTTCAGTCTGGTATAAGCACTACTGCACCGTCTCTAATGTATTTCAAAAATTTTAATTAGTACTTACCGTTGCAGTAAACATATGGCATGCTGATGTCAGATAATTTTGTCAATAATAAACAAAGTTGTTTCAAGGATTAATGTTTCAATTAGGATTTCTGTTGTCTGTTTTGAATCCTATGTAACTTAATGTGATTTTATCTAGCTTCAGGTAATTATGACTCCTATAGTATATGTTTTCTGCCCCCTGTTTCACACTCTTCCCTCTTCCCTTTTCTACTTTTTTGGGTGTCTCACATTCTGAATAATTAAAATCTTCATAGCACCAAGTGCAGTGAAAACAAGTCATGTAAGTAATCACGGAATCACAGAACCATTAGGAATTGGAAGGGACCTTGAAAGATGATCTAGTCCAATCCCTCTGCCATAGAAGGATAGCCTAGACCAAGTTGCACAGGAACATATCTAGGCAGGTTTTAAATGTCTCCAGAGAAGGAGACTCCAGTCCTGTCATTGTACAGAAGACAATAGGAGAGACAGCTGAGGTATTGTATCTCCTTTCAAAACTATTTGCTTTAGCTATTTTCTTTTCTTATAGTTAGTAAATTCCCATTCTGATAGTCTCTGTCTCTCTACCATAATACTAAAATTAGATATTGTTAAGTTTATGTGATACATTAAAGGGTGATAAACACAAGTGAATATTAAGTAATGGAATAATTACATGAAAAAGACAAACCTCTAGTGACATAAGTAACAAATTATAATTATTTTAAATAAAAATTAGTGGGTTTTTTCCTTTATTATTATTATTATCATTCATTATTAAAGAACTCATTTCAACTTTTCATTATGAAAAGAACTCACCAGATCAGGCCAGATATTTATTTTCTGGGAACAACACTGCACAAATTAGGAGTTTCACAAGCTTCTTCACTTGCCACCGATCAATTATTTAATTTACTGCTGTTTGCCTACCCTTATGTTTTGGTGTGGGTTCTTGCTGCAAGCTGTATCTCCCCACAGTGACGCCCCTGCCACCTCCACAACTGCAATCACGTACTCCAACTTACCTGCTCCACCTGACCTACTGCAAGAGTCCATTATACCAGAGTCCAAACTACACGGCCTGCAAATGGCAAGGCAGGATTCTCAGCTGCATTTGCACAAAGCTTAGCGCAAATTTTTAGTATGGTCTAATACATTCATTGAGGAAAAGCAAAAGAAAAGGCAAAAAAAGTGGTGGTTTGCTGTTTGTCACCACAGAAGCTGGCCCCTCTCTTCTGAGAGTGTAGTTTGTTTCCAGTGCCCTTTCAAGACTATTTATTACACACTGATGGCATCTTTTTCATAGCTATTTGATATATATATTTTCATAGCTATTTTATTGCTCCCTGAAATATGAGTCAGTTGTCAGGCCAGTGTTGGCCACACCAACAATAGTAATGACAGACTGGGAAAAGACAGTAGGCAGATAGAAAGACTAAAAAAATTAAAAGCAATAGACCTTTGGAGATGTGGGGCTCTTACAACTCACCCAGCTACTACTATGCAAGCCCCAGCCTTCACTGGTGTTACACTTCTCTGCAGAACTCTCTTCAGCAGTCGTGTTTCAGTAGGTGGCACTCTGTCCTTGGAGTCTGTCTGGAGCCCGGCACGTACTTCAAGCAGATGAGAAAGTCTACTCTACCTCAATCCCCCAACCAATGCAATGGATTGCTGCGGCCGATGCTGAAATGTCCCTCCCTCACCAGCTCATGCTTTCTTCCCTCCACCTTGGTCGTACTGCACTTCGGGGGTCTGAAAAATCAGTGGTTGAAATTGAATTTCAGCTTCTCTGAAACGTGTAGTAATTTCGCAGAGGCAAAGAACATTGTTGTGTTCAGTAAGCAAACAGTTACATTTTTTAAACACTGCAAATCAGCTACAGAATTGCACAATATTTTGGTAAATACTGCTCAGTATAAGAAAAGAACAAAGCCAACACATAGGAAGAAAAAAAAAGTTAAGTTTAATTTTCAGCTTTCGTGGCTATCTGGAGACCAAATTGTATTGATCTTCTTTTCAGAAAGTACTTCACAGAGGTAGCTGATGATAGTAACATCTGGCATCCAGGACAGAGCATCCTTCCCATCCCCCTCAAATGTAAATCAAGAGTCAGGGCAGTTTGATCTCTAGGTGAGTGAACAGCTTTTTGTCTGTGGCGGTCAGTAGAGAGGGATCATTAAGTTCTCCTTGAAGTGACTTTTTTGTAGTCAGGAAACCTGGTCAAGACACGATTACTGCTGGTACCACCCACTATGTTTTCTTTTACTGTTTGTCCCTGAAATTCATTTGTGCTGGATGGATTTGCAGGCAAGCTTTTGTCCAAGCTCACAAGGACTCAGGACTAGGTTATTGTTTTGCATGGATTTTCAGCTACATTCAATAGCACTATTGAAAAGTCATTGATGAAGGCATTCTGTTGGCAAATATAACAACAGAAAGTCTGCAGACATGTCCAATAAGAAAACCAGGCACAATCTGCACAACAAATATCTGATCTGAACTGTTTTCAGAAAATGACTGAATGTCAACTTTAGTGGTGAGATCTCATTCCAGAGGAACGCTGGCAATCAAAGGCAGAACACCATTTTCCATTTTCTTAGAGCTGGTCATTTCTAGTTTTGGCAAGAGACTCCTAAAGTTGCTGATTGAAACGAACCAATTCTTGAAGTTGTAAGAGTAACACACTAAATGCAATACATTTTAAGGGTAAACAATCCTACTTTTACTATAAACTTCTGGGGTTTTCAGCATCATAATACTTAATATCTTCAACACTGGTTCTCAATGAAATTTACAGTCACAGCATTTTATTTTTTCCTGCCCTAGAATAACTTACAGGCATTTGAAAATGACTGTTCGTAATTATGACGAAACACAAGGCTTGTAGGAGAAATCATTCCTTTAAGCAGCCAAATAGAGTGGTAGGACCTTTCCAAAATATCACTCTGGTTGATGTAGATTAGAAAATGTTAGCAAGTTATTCAGAGAGCTATCATCATAAAGTTGTATTAAGAGACAGTTTGATGGAAAACACTTGCACTGGAAGATTCACTCTCATCTTACCCACTTCAGTCCTTACAAATGTCAACGAAAGTCTATTAAGTCCATCATTTCAATGACCAATTAAAGTTTGGGACATAACAAAGGAAAAAAGGGTACTTTCATGTGTCTTTTTTAAAGCACCAGTTAACGTCTCAGTCACAGACAACTGCGTGATTGTCAAGTACAATGAGAAAAACAACATTTTCTGTGCCTCCCTGCCATAAGCATGACTTCTGTGTGATGTTTAAGAGTCTGGATATAAGCTGTGTGCCTATGAGCTGAACACAGGCACCCCCAGCATCCTTAGGAGTGTCTTTCCTCCCCTCCAGATTCTGCATTACAGCTGACACTTTTGCAGTTATTATCACAAGGTAAGAAAACATAATTGTCTACTCCCAGGATTTTTTTTAAGGAAAGGTGAAGAATGTGGGTTTTTTGTAAAAAGATGAACAAGTAACAAATACTACAATTCACACAGGTACACAAATGCACAAACACAACATTTTTAATCACATGTATTTATCGTTACCTTGGAAGACTCCAAGTGTCTTTCAAAATCACTCATTTTAAATGAATAAAGCATTATAATCATATGAGTACTTTGTTAGAATATCACGGACAACTGGTGCCATACCTATTAAAGAACCACAGACACCCATCCACCAAGTAGCCTTCTCAAACAGGAATTTTATCAGGTTTAACAGATACTCATGTTGAATATGCAGGAAATATAAAACTGGTCGCACAGGTATGTGTATGTTTGTACCACTTCAGGAGACCACTCCAAAAACTACACAAGATATTTGAGCCTGATCTCAGCTTCTCATTACAGGTTTGAGGTGTAGTGTATTTTCCTTAGTAGTTTAATTCAGAGCTAGCGAGACTGACACCTCTGAATCTGCTGACTTTGCATGTTTATCTCTTGTTTCTGCTCTTTGCCTTCCAACTTCTTAATCCAATTCCTGGGGTTTTTTTTTATTCTTCTTCTATTTTTAACTGTATCTGTAATCCATCTAACATAGTTTCATTCTACTGATAAATACATAATTCGGGTTGGTGTTGTACATTGTTTAATTAGAGCAATGTCTGGAGCTTGAGACCAAGCAGAACTGCCTCTTGCTGCTGCTGCTGTGTGTTGGACTTTTACCATCCCAGTATACATTTGAGCAATAGGTGAGTGTGAGAGACACTAGCCTTCCCTCTGCTTCTTCAGTGTGGAATTCAGTCCAGTAAGACCCCAAAAACAGAGACACCAAAAAGAAAGATGCTGTCAGAGCACAATTTGTTGCAGAGGGCCACAGATACAGATCACCAATAAAAATACATAGTTTTTCAAGCTTCCAAAAATAAATGTGGTCTTTCTCATTTTCCTTATTTCCATTTGGTTTCATGTAGTTTCAGATTCCTTATCTCATAAGTTTTGTCATTTTCCTGCACTCTATGGTTCACTAAAGGCATCAGACAACACTTCTTGGACCTCAAAGCACTGTGAAATCTCTCTCTGTGGTATACAACCTGGTGGTCTGGCAATCATCAAATGCTCCTGCAATGAGCACCACTTCGTTTCTTTCTGGCCCAGTGCTCACAACAAATAAGGGATGAGTAAGCAAAGAGCACAGTGAAACCTCAGTGTTCACAGAACATGAGAAATTCATGCCAGAACCTCCTCCTTCTTCCCCTTCAATTTTCATTAAAGGTGCTGAATTTCTAGCACTTTGTTGCTGCTATTTTATAATTGTGTTTATTGGCACATAATGATAATCTGATTTTTTAAAAAAATCCTTTTATTTCCATTTCTATAATTAATACGCATATTTCATAGTAATATGTTTTTATACAACAGATCAAATGGAAGGACTTTTCTCGCAAAAACTTTGCCTGTTTTATTAGTCTAATAGAACTGGAGAAGAGAAATTACAGATGACACAAACCTTGCTTGTATTTACAAAAGGCTTTAGGAAAAAATATCTCTAGACGTTGCCTATACTTCTGCTGCTTTTCTACTAGAATTGTGGTCTCTTCGTATAACTCAAAGGAAAAATAAACGCTCATAAAAATCAAGTCATGAAAAAGAATCTCAAATAATATTTTGATAATTTTAATGAGTTTCATTTAAGGCTGCACAAAGTTCAATATATTTTGTCTTCAAGACAACTGCAACTGCTTCCATAGAATTAAACTTATAGACCATACATGCCACAGTATCTACTCTAAACTTTATATTTCCCTGCTGCTTCTCCCTGCTTTCAAATTTAATTTGTCTTTCTGAGCTGGTTTTTGAATAGGCAGGGGAAGCTTGAGGACAGAGGCACGATTTCATTGCTGACTCGTTAATGACCTTTGTTCCCATTCATATTGTTCTGAAACAATGCATAGTACGAACTCTTAGTAATCCTAGAACCGGCATTTCAGCCCAGCCTGTGACCTTCCACTGCTCAGAAAACAGCATCATCACATCAAACAACATTCATGTAAAACAAATGGTGGAGCCAAAGACAATGAGCGATAAGCAAGAGAAAAGGGTGAACTAGAGAGTGCTTATCTGAACTGAGGAGTGAGAACTGTGCCTATAGACAGAGTCAGCAGTTCACAGCACACAAGCTCTTATTGTGTATTCCCTTCCTTCACTAGTGAATACACAGTCCTGGGCGTAGATACAATGATGCTCCTGTCAGAGCATTAGCACCAGCTTGAACCACACATACCTCTAGAGGAAAGGTATTCAGGGTAAGCGTCTTACATTGCTTATATTACTGTCGCTCTTCCTAGGCAAGTTAAGTATTACCTGTGGAACTCACATTTTTCCTCTTTAAAACAAGAACATGTCACACACATTGACACTTAGCAGACTGACAATCACAAGACGATTTGAGAATTTAGGATTAAAAAAATGAAGCATCTTACATATATTTATTCACAGGATGTTACATTAGACATTTCCAGAGGTTTGATTATCTTCTTATCACACAACCGTTTTCCAGCCTGAGTTCTTAGGCAGCATCAATTCATACCTGTACAATGACTAGTGGGTGCCCAGCAAGCCCGCTCTATTCCAACCAGGCTGGAGTGCATTACTCCTGAGTTCACTTCATACTTGTTTTGATTTCTATTTTGGGTTTATAAGCCCATCCCTGCAACATCTAGTAAGACCAACCCCAGATATAATTTGCACTATGGTGAGCAGCGGCTCAGCCACAGAGATGCAATCCAGTTTGCTGGATCCTTCTGTATCTTACAGAAACAGCTCCTTTGACAATTGTTCCATTTCCTTTTACAGCTCCCTCTGTTCCGGTGTTATTTGCTCTCCTGGTTGGGCATCCAACATACGACATTTCAATATGTATTGCCCTCATGGGAAGTAGAAAGATATGCAAAAGATGAACCATTTGGTGCAGAAAATAGTCAACTGCTTCTTAATTAGAAGACCAACTGTCCAAACAAAAGAATGAATTGCATGCCCGGTTTACTGTGACTGAGTGAAAGGAAGCTTCAAATTACATGATCTACAAAGAAGGTGACACCTCTGCTCTACAGCCCACTTATTTGCAGCATATAGTCAGGAGATTATAGAGTCAGATATCTACACAATGATGAAAATTCGTGGAATTTTTCTCCTTTCTTCTTTTTTTTTGCATTTTAGGGATTACTAACAGCTGAAACATTTCAGACTATGTGTCATTAAAAGAAAAAACAAACACCAAACGACAAACAAACAGAAAAGCTGAAACCAAAAATCAAGCAGCTTGTCCCAAAGAACTAGAAACACATGTCCTTGGCATGGACTTTATTTTTCTGTTGGTTACTGCAAGACCTTCCATTCCTCAAGATAATTTGAAACTTCATAATTACAATAGGATTAAGAAGATTTAACTTGATTTAGCAGGTATTTCCCACTGCCTACAGTGATATTGATGGAAGTAGAACGTTAGAACACTTTAAAGCTTTTTCTGTCAAGCCTCTTCCGTGGTAGCGCACTCTGCACCCAATCAAAGTGGGAATTTTTAGCTAACCATATGGCACATACATGCAGAACATTATGGTTAATAGAAGTCTATGTGGGTATAAGACAGGGTGCAACTATCTCCAAAGCAGTCTTCAATACGCGCATAACTTCCACTCCCCAACCCCTTCCTTGCTTTAAACCAAGTTTGTTTCAGGCCAGAGGTACATACCATTGCATGAGAGCTGTTAGCACAAGATATTGCTGCCTGGGGCTACGTACTCAGTACACACATATAACAGAATATATCTATGTATATACATCTCTCTATACAGGTATCTATATCAGAATTTGGTACCTGTACCCACCCTTTGACTTCTGTATCATCATGTGAGAGCAATGCAAATCTGAACATCCTGGGGTCAAGGAGTTTCTGTCCATGCAAAATGATCATTCAATTCACAGACTGTTCTGGCCAGGAAAGGTCTAAGTACCAAAAGCATTACTTTTCTGGATACCAGTCTTGATTTGGGAAGGTAGTTAAGGCTCCTCAATCTACTGGGTCAACCCAAATTAAGATTAGAATATTTTCAGTAGGATCCCCTTACTCTGATTTCATGCAAAAAGGAACGATCCAGCTCACAGGCAAACTTCTAAGATCTAGGTCGTCCTTTGTCAGGACCTGGTGTCTTGCTTCAGCGAAGTCTGTATAGGCTGCATACAGAGACTATATGTCTTAAGGGAAGAATAATAATTAAGTGCAAGTTTGAAAACGGGCAGAAGGAAGTCAGTGGGGAAATCTATACCAGAGTATCCTATACAAAAGGAGGCAAAGGGTCTGTTGAGCAGCTGTTCTCAGCTGCCTCAGCATCTGGTTCAAACATTTCACTCTCCTAGACCAAACAATTTCACTTGGGCTTTGCCTTAAGCAGAGTTTGGATCTTGCTCCAAATTCTTATCAAATAAGCAAGAAGATGTTCCGTTCACTCACAACTACTGACTTAATAGTCTGAAAGAAGACAGTGAATGATGCTCAGAAAGTCAGGATAAGAATGACATCCAGGTAATTTGGAAAGCTGAAGCAGAAGTGAAGAAGATAAGTTTGTTTATGCTTGTGTATGCTATATATAACTGAAAAGAGATATGCCTGAAAAGTGCCTGAGGCTATAAAGTGCTGTTGTTTTGATGAAGCAGAAAATTAAGAGGGCAACGCAGTTCATTACCCTTCATATTTTTGTAGAGCATGATTTCCCAAAAAAAAAGTCCTCACTGTGCGAGAGTGTTGATATTTTCAGTATGGTGTCAGGATAAAAATAATTCTGAAGTTTTTGGGCAGGCCATCCAGCCAACAAAATAAAATGTATGCAGATACATGCAGACATCAGCAGTTTTGTCAGAGATACTCAACATGTTTAGTCTTATGGCAATGTTTAAGGAAGAGAAAATAGTACAATCAAATGAACCAAACATGTTCATAATAAGGAAAAAAACATCACTGAGAAAATATTGGATGAGGCAAGATATTTATGGACATAGATGCAACAGGTTAGACTGAATAACACTGGAGAAGTTGAGAAGCCATGCACAGCTACGTACATATTAGCATCAGGAACAATATGGAAAATCTGTGTAAAGCCCCATTTAAATTTAAGTACACACACATTTCTTTTGTACAAGGAAGAAACAGTATGTAGTGCCTGGTATCACCAAATTATTTATTTGTGGGGACTCAGGCTGCATATGAACACTGTATTAACTAATAGTCTGGAGAGATAAATATTCAGGCAGATATAACAACTTCCCCTCACAATGCATAAAAGCCAGAGCTGCCTGGTAGTTGGCAGTCAGTTTTTCTACAACTAAGTAGTTGTACCCAGAAAACAAGCAGAAGGCATGACAGCAGTTCCCTATGCTGACTCTATTTTCAAATTTCTATGGAAGAAACTTTGTTTTTTTAGAAGTACTTCAGCTGTGAAAAAGGACTTCAATGAAATATACTCAAATCCTTGGACTTAGTCCTACAAGTAAATTTCAGAGCATAACCCAATCTCACTGAGCTCAGTAAATATGTTGAGTCTTTATAGCATCTCCTTGCACACACTCAGGAGTCACATGGAAGACGATGCCATGTGCGTAGAGCAGCCCCCCAGCCTAGGAACAACCATTAAAGCAAATAACATCTAGGAGGTGAGTGAAATCACCTATAGCAGAAATATGTCAGTTTCACGTAATTAGGAAAAGGCAGAAATTCACATTTTAGCTACGATATTGGCTCTGTCATAAAGCCCAACAAAACCCAAACCCAAATAAATAAAAACAACACACAAACTATCAGACTGTGAAGAGCCCTAGTCAATTTCTTAACAAAAGACGTATTTTCTTGAAATTTTTCCCATTTTCTTCTCCTTGCAAGAGAAATTACATTCTGTTGCAGATGTACCCAATCAGCACACAGGCACAAATGCTCTGAGTGAGACACATGAAGCACATGCTCATTTACAAGGTCTGAAAAGCTGTATGTTGTCATCACAAAACAGGTGTCTATGTACATGATTGGTTTAATCTTGTTCCCCACTGACATCTGTAGAAATGGTTAAAGGGGAGTTCAAATAAATACAATGTAGCCATTTACAACTCACCAGAGAAAAACAAATGTGTTTGCTTCCTAATGTGAGGTTTATTATTTGAACTAAGAAAAGAAGTTGCACTGGAGAGCCAAAGTATTTCTTAAACACTAGTGACCTAGAATAGAAGACTGTGCTGCAAGACTTGTTTCAAGTCCAGTCTTAGAAAAACTATTCTTTTTCATATACAACATGTATCAGGAACTTATGTATAAAGTTAAAGCTTTCAGTAACTGGTGCCTTTGGAGTTATCAAGTGCTGGAAATTTCTTTCTAATTTAAGTCAATATTTTGAATTCTAAAAAAGCATTTGTAGTACTCCTTGGGATAGAGTTGAGCCACATCCAAAGGACAGGGAGAGCTTTTTCTCACTGAAATGGAGACAACCTTTGGGTAAAACCACACAGCAGAATTTAACAGCCAGAAAAAAAGCTGCTGTGGAGCAGCACTACACTACTCATGCGAGAGTCAAAGAGATGTTATGCTTTCAAGGCAGGTGTAAGCCAATTCATCTCAACAGAATAACTTTCTAGAAATATACCTGTTTTCTTCATGTGACATCTGTAAACAGAGGATTTGTTTACAATTTATTAGGGCCCCTTTTGAGGTGTTATATGGCCACTATACACCTGTAGTGGAGAAAATTAATTCAACCATTAAGCATACCAGAGTAGCTCAAAGGCCACTTAACTCACTAAAAGATTTCCTTTCTTAACAGGCAAGAGAATGGCAGTTTTGAGAGTTTTCCCTAGAGCTCTCCTTGCTTACCTTTTTTGCAAGCAGGGAAGCCATTGAGTCTAAGACCACCTAAGCACAAGCAGAGATTTTGCCTTGAGAGTATTGGAACTGCACTTTCAAAACACTAACAAAATAGTCTGTCTTTTCAATGAAATTCAGGCGTGTGGGTGGGGGGCCTCTAACTGTGTTCACATTTAATTGCAATTCCCTGAATATTCCTTTCTAATGCAATAGGTCCCTCCATATGTTTCATATATAGAGAGTTCAGATGCAACCTTTTTCCCAGCACAAACGTACTGAAAGCTACAGGCAAAACAATAATGTTTCTGTTTAGTATTATATTTCTGATTGTGATGATTTTACCATCTGATTCACTGAGCAGACTGATAACAGAACTGAAAGTGTTGAAAAGGTAATTGGGGATGTATAATGTTAAAGAAAAGGTTTAGTTTGTTTAAAAAGGTTTGATGTTCTTAACAAAAGGATTATTTGTTCTGCAGAATCACAGGGCTCATAGAACTGTCAAAATTTGATGAAGGCAGTAGAACACCTCCCTTATGAGGAAAGGCTGAGGGAGAAAGGTCTCTTTAGCTTGGAGAGACGAAGACTAGGGGTGACCTAATTAATTTTTATAAATGTGGGAAAGATGGGTTTCAGGAAGATGGTTCCAGATTCTTTTCAGTGTCATCTAATGATGGAACAAGGGACAATGGGTATAAGCTGGAACATGAGAGTTTCTACATAAATAGAGAAGGAACTTCTTCATAGTGAGGATAACAGAGCACTGGAACAGGCTGCCCATGGGGGTTGTGGAGTCTGCTTCTCTGGACACATTTAAAACCTGCCTGAATGTGTTTGTGTGCAACTTGATCTAGGTAATCCTGCTGTGGAAGGGGGATTGGACTAGACGATCTTCCACGGTCCCTTCCAATTCTAGTGTTCTGTGATTCTGTGAAAATTTATGATTTGCACTATTTTTTGCCTTCCTTAGCAAGGGCTCTTCACTTCTGAACAAAAACATGTTTTAAGACCACGTTGGAAAACTAAAAGGGCTGAGCAGTGTACCACCATCCAAAACAAGATATGTGGTCAAAGATCATGTACAGGGCATACCTGAAAGTAATTCAGTATCACATGACAAATACAGAATTTATTGCAAAAAAGCATAAAGAATAATACCAAGAGAGAAAGGACTTTTGCATAGCAGTATTTTTTTTATACATCTATAAAATAGTAGGAAAAAGGTAAAGAAGGTAGCTGATGCTGAGGAAGAGGCTGAGCTATATATGTCCTCAACGTCTCTGGGTTCAGAGAATTGCACCAGCTGCTACTCTGTCCCAGGGTAAATTTAATATGTTATATTTGAGTTCTAAATTGCAACCCAACCCTTTCTCCTCTGGAAAGTGTTTGAAAACAAAGAGTAAAAATATCAGTGGGACGTTCAACTTTGTCAGCCAGAGCACTTCTACTGGAAGTCATGTTTCTTCAGAGTGTCAAGTTAATTGCTGCAGTCTATTATTTAATACGTAAAATTGAAGTGGAAGTGTGCATTTCAGAGGTTGTTGCAATATATAATAAAAAGCTGAGAACAGCTGCTCTCCTGCCACTACAAAGCGATGGTGATGTGAAATTGTAACACATGAGGACTGAAGGACTAGGGTCCTACTACTTCGAACAATGGCATTTTAATAGTAATGCACACAACAGTACAGCGCACTCTTGAGAGACACTCTTTTACATAGCGCAAAAACGTGATGTCAGCATTTCCTCTTTGTGCTTATCCATGGCAGCTGTTAACATAATAATTTGGCAGTGCCTTATATTATATAGGCTGTCTGCCTATATAATCCAATAGTTCTTACAGACCTAATTCACAGAATCATAGAGTGATAGAATGCTTTGGGTTGGAAGGGCCATCTAATTCAACACTCCTGCAGTGAGAAGGCACATTTAACTAGATCACAGAACCACAGAATTATTGAGATCTGTGAGATCATCAAGTCCACCCTATGACCTAACATCACCACATCAGCTAGACCATGCAACTAAGTGCCACATCCAGTCTTTTCTTAAACACGTCCAGAGATGACAAACCCACCACTTTCCTGTGTAGTCCATTTCAGTGTCTGGTCACTCTTTCCGTGAGGAAGTGATTCCTAATATCCAGCATAAATCTCCCCTGGCACAGATCCAGTCCCTGCCCTCTCATCCTGTCACTAGTTGCCTGGGAGAAGACCCTGACCTCCACCTGTCTACAACTTCCCTTCAGGTAGTTGTAGAGAGTGATAAGGTACCCCTTGAGTCTTCTGCAGGCCAAACAACCCCAGCTCCCTCAGCCTCTCCTCCTAAGACTTACCCCTCTAGTCCCTTTATCAGTCTCACTGCTCTCCTCTGGACCTGCTCCAGCACCTCAATCTCCTTCTTGAAGTGAAGGACCCAGAACTGCACAGTATTCGAGGTGAGGCCTCACCAGTGCCCAGTAGATTGGGAGAAGAATTATGTCCCTAGTCTTACTGGCCATACTATTGCTGATACAAGCCAGGATGCCATTGGCCTTTTATGCCACCTGGGATCAGGTTGCTCAGAGCCCACACCAACGTGAACTTGAATGTTTCCAGGCACGGGGCATCTACAACCATTCTGTGCTAGAGAATAGCAGCAGCAGAAGGAAGGTGTGGCTGTAAAAATGGCTTTCCAAGCTCTATATGTGTGCCAGTATTTCAATCATATAGCACGTGGAAACCTGGCATCATTTCCTAGGTGATTTCAGACAATGGTGGCTTTCCAGTGAAGATCCCCTACAGAACCTCTCACAGGGCAGCTATATAAGGTGTGCTCCTGCTATAGAGGATAAAAATGACAACTCCAAGATCTCTCCCTACTCCCTAGCTACAGCCAGCTCAGCCATCGTTCCCTTGAAAGTATGACACTGTTCAATGAAACAAAAGGTTCTAGACGCATTTGCTGTGAAAAAATATTTAACTTATTGGCACCATTCATCTCTTGTGTCCATAAGTGGAATGCAGGATCTGTGTTAGGCAAGAAATTCACAAAGCATGCTGACCTAGGACTAGAAATACTAGAGGCAAGCTCCATATTTTTAAAGGCAGCCAGGTACGCTAAAAATCTCTGTATGAGTTACTGGTCATCAAAGCCAATAGAAAGTCACCCGGTTTTAAAATTGTTTTATTCTTTATAGTGAAGCAGAAGTCTAATTAAAATTGTTGTTGACAACTCTGAGAAAATTCACAGGATCTCTGAGTGAGATTTACTCTGAATTTAAATAGCAAATTGTTTCTAGACATTCTTCCTGTATTAATTAATTCTTTTCAATTAATTCAAGTGAACAATCCCAGTGAAATAAATTCATTTCCTGCAACTCCACTGAAATCAATGCAATTTACCTTAATTCTGAATTTAGATTAATTTCATTCTTAAGTTTTCTAAATAGAGAGTGAGATTTATTGCATACATTGGTACAAACACCTCCTATTCACCCAGCTGTGTATAAAGGCAACGTGACTATTCATGTAAAGTTAGTGAAACACATCTCCTAGGCTTTGGAGGAGAATCCTCTTTACCTGGTTTTCCTTGCAGTTGTTCCACATTGCCTTTTCTTTTTTTCTGGAAAAAAAGGGTTTTCTTTCTCATATTTCCTGCCTGAGGAAGAAGCATTTCCCAAAGGCTATTTATTCAAGATCAAACATTGAGAGATAACTTTCTCAATTAGCTTAATTGACAGAGCTTTGGCATTTCACCTCTACAGGGGTAAAGACATAAGGCTTTTGTTTATTCATAGTATACATACAGAGCAGGCAGCTGTGAACTATGGTCTATAGCGCTTTTTTCCTAATGACTTAAATAAGTGACTTGGAAAGTCTGATGCAAAGCTTGGGCTCTTGTGTGTGGTGCATAGATACATACAACGAAGAAAAAGATTCTTTGTGTTGGCAACCATTAAACATTCTCCAGAGCTAAAATGCTATATCAGATACTGAGTGAAATCCCTAATGTTCATCTCAATCGTTTCACTAATGAAAAGTATAAAATTGTAGACTGTATTGTAGGGAGGTAAGAAAAGAAAGTTTTAGCCTGCTTGCTAGAGAGAAATAAAATTAGTGAATATTTTAAAGCACTGAGAAAGGTCCAGCCTTAATTACATTTAGAACGCCGTGGGGTTGGTGCAAATGAAACCTATGCCATGATCAGACAAACTCTCTATCATTCAGTAGGACTAACAGACCCAGAAAGACCCTCTCCACACATCTACTGCAATCTCTCCTCTGCTTTGTATAACCTCATTGCAGCTATACCCTTTCTGTCAACTAACAAGGGATGCAAATTGATCCACACTGGCAAAATCATACTCTCTGGTGCCATCAAATTAACTGCCATATACCATTAACAGGAAGGATTCCATTAGCATTAAGGAATTACTTCCAAATTAATTGTGTTTCGAATCCTTCTAATACTGAGCAGTGTTCTTGAGTTTATCCGTCAAATTAATCCTTATGAGCGAACCTAAAAGGGGCAATAATCTTGGGAAACAGCCAGGAAATTGAACCTAGTCTCAATTTTCAAATGCTTTTATCAATGTTGTTATTAATTTGTCATGTAAGGCTTCAAAACAGTCCTATTAAATTCCTTGAGGAAGCGGCAGCGTAACAGTTACGTTACAGACACTCTTTGGCTCGCTGCACACCTAGAGTATACGTGTGTGCATAAAGTGGAAGGCCATGGCAAACATTTCAAAGGAACAGAAGACAGTGTTGAGAAAAACAGAGTATTTCTTGTCAGAAATATACTGATTAGGCACATTAAAATCAAATAATATTTTTTCTAGTATGATACATCGAAGGAAAGAACAATTGATCGTTGTTGAACATTTTATTTTCTATAAATGTTTCTGTGGTGTTGAGGGATTGCTGGGCAAGGTGAGAAAGACAAAATGTTTGTTTTGAATTCTTCTCTATTGCTTTGCACCAACAAATTACATTTGTTTCCACAGAAAAATCGTGAATGCTTTCAGTATTTTAAAATCTTTCAGTATTTTCAAAGAATCTGTCCTTTGGAAAAGAAAAGAGTTGTCTCAAACACTAATTAATCAATGTAAAAGACAGAAGCTTGAAACATGACCTGAGATTCCTTTCATTCCAAATACTGACATCATTACTGACTTCATATAAAAAATTGCCACACAAGTGTTTTTTTTCTCCAATGTGACATCATAAAAGAAGACATCAGGCTGGAATTACCCAGGTCCAAACCCCTGAGGAGATTTTGTAGGATTCATTTTGTATCTGTAAAATTCATTTACATCAAACATGCATATGTAGGGGGGGAAATAATAATCAATAAAAACTCTTAATAATAATAATTAATAATAATAAGCAAACTCCCTCCATCCCAGCATTTCTGTTTAGTAGTAAATACAACATGCACCCAAGTAATCTTTGCCTTTGAGGTGTTTTCTGTTTACTTTCCGTTAATGACATATGTGATCACTGAGGTGTAAAGAAAGCATATCCATACTTGGATGACCAAATACAGAAACATTTAAATGAGTAGAAACAGTCATGGGCCAGTTCACCAGTTCATCTTGGCTCACTGGGGAAAAATGGAGGAGGGTCAAGTTTTTTCTAGTATTATTAACGTTATTAGATGGGAAAGACTATTTCTGAAAAAGTGTCTTGGAAGTCTTATCCTCAGAGGTTTCACACTACTATTTTGCTAAGGTACTGCCAGCAACAGTTTCCAGAAACTTCCCTACTCTGCTGGAGGGTGCTATAAAAGAATTATTTGAGATACTGTTGTTAAGTACCAAACTTCTCTTTGAATGCAGTGTTGGATTTGAATTTAAAGGATGAGGGGGGTGATACTTTTAAAAATACTTTATGGCATTACTTCATGTCTAGCTGGACATCGTAATGGCTATTTAGAGTTTCCTGAAGATAAGTGTTGGGGTGTCACTGGAGAGCATGCTAATAGGACTGCAAAACTGCCATATTTTGTTTTTACTTGCCAGTACCTTCAATTCACTACTGGGATAGTGTCATAAAATCCTATGCAACTAGAGGACTGCTGTTCCAGCAGGAAAGATGACATATTTGCAACAACTGGATCCATTTCAGAGCTCATGGAAGCCCAGCAGGACAGTTTCATAGCACAGACATCTGTGAGAGTAATCCATCCACTTGACAAATTGCTTTCCAAAAGAACACAGAGAGGATAAATCTGACCTTAGTGAGGCCAATTCAAATTTGAAGTCAATGCAGTGGAGAGCAGAGGCCTTATCATATGTTGTGCCTGGTCTGCCTTCACACATCCGAGTTCTCTTCTGTCAGGACTACATAGAGCTCACTCATGCAGAGCTCACTAGCAGAAAAATCAGTGGAAAATCTATGAAAACAACAATGTCGTCTCCCCTTTTCCCTAAGCTAAGGTTTTACTCCGTCCATGTCAGTGTCTGACTTATTGCCATACCGCCTTGCTTTAATTCTGGTGAACAAAATGCACTTACACCATACACATTTTGAACATAGACATACACGAGAGATGGTTTTGGAACAATTCTGCTTGGTGACCTTTACTCGTTAACCTCCTCTTAATTCCTTCTTGTGTTTTTTTTTTAGTTTTCCTGTAGATTTTTCTCAGCCTTCCAGATGAGAATTTAATCTCCACATCCTTTCATTTCTTCTTAAACTGACCTTTTTAGTTTTTTTCTCTTTTGGAGTATGAAAAGGAAGAGAAAATGGGTTAAGTTTCACTTCAGGATGAGCACAGAGCTGATCTAACCCTGAACTGAGTGCCAGGAAGATGGGAATGCAATCACTTCTGCGATGTCCAAGGAACTTCTACAGGGAAAACTCAAATATCTTCAGTCTTTATTTCCCCAGTGAAAAAAAACCCAACAAAACAACAACAAGGTCAGTTTGGGGCCTGGTGGGGCTTAATTTGGCCTTTTGGGGGATTTTATAACTCCATTTCGTTTGTTTGTTCAAGCCATATGGTTTTGCCAGAAAGAATTTGCTTGTGTTTACCAGGAACAAACAGTCAGCGGAGCAAGCGTTCATTGTGATGAATGATTTGGCGTGCAGGGACAAATCAGAGGAGCACAGCCACTATAAAAGTTGTTCTTCTGCTCAAAGTGAATGTTAATGACACTCATTCAGTGATAAACTAATTCCAAACACTGTGTTACTGGAATGAAATCCCTGACTTCAAGAAATATGCTTGTGTTGCTGTTGAGTCAGAAGCTGGCAGGAGAAACACTGACATAAATATTCTCTTAAATATTTACTTCTCAGCTTTTCCTATGCACGTTTTATGACCCTAAAAGAGGTCACTAAAAAGTATCCTATTTTTTTAAGATTCAAAACAAAGCTACGCTCTCGCTATAGTCTGGCAAGTTCTCTCTGTTACGTTTAAAACCAACTAAAAAGCGATCAGTAACTTGTCCCATCCTCAGTGACTGTTTACATATATTGTCTAAAAGTTTAGCCTGTCAGGCCAATAGTCTGTGTTTTACAAGCTTCCTAAGGACGCATTTAAAAAATTGAGTAGTTTGGATCTGCATGTTTAAAAGGCTGCATTTTTCCTCACTCTATTGTGTTGCAGCTGTATTTAGCGAAGGCACTTGAGCTGAAGCCGGCTTTCCTCAATGGGTGTTCAGCAGGGCTTTTTGGTGTAAGGAGTCCACAGAGGCTAGAATAATCTCCTCTCTTTCCAAACATTCACAAGGAAGTAGCATTCAGGACATACTGCTGAACTTCAGAGAGAGTAAAAAAAAGAGAATAAAAAGGGAACTACATAAAGGTATCTCTTTGTGTTTGTACTCAGATTTTCTCTGTAGTTGGTTATTTGCTGTTGCAGGATAGAAAGAAACTGCTCCTCCATTGAACTTGTCTCTTAATTTGCACTATCAAAAACACCCAGGGTTTTAAGGATGGAAGTCAAGACTGCAAAGTTAGCACCCGAACGAAGTTTCAGAGCCTTAATTCTGCCCCCTTGTGCTCATATATAATGGTACAGTCTTTAATTAGGTTGCCACATTATTTTTCCACAGAACTCCAGCCTCATTCTGTGGCACAGGATGGACTATCCTCACTGAATGACAGCTATTCAGTACTCCTACATCATTCTCTTCATTTGCTGTGGCACATGCTTTATATATTCTACATTATTCATAACACTGCTGTGAAGACAGAAATATTAATTCCATTTTCATATCCCTCATCCATTTCACAGCTATTCTGCAGCACACTGAGACCAGGAAGTCACTGGGCTCAGAGCCAGAAGTTGCAGGATTCACCTCCAGTGCTGCATGCCCTTCTACTCCCCTTCCATCTCTGTCATTCCATGCTATGCTGATGCCAGTGTTTTCTCTCCCATCCTCCAACTCTTGAACCCTGTTTCAAAACACTTTAGTCAGAAAATCCTTCTCTCCTCCCTTTCTTACTTCAGTTGCACTGACATCATGACCTGGTACCTGTGGGAGCAGTGATTGTGGGTAAACCCTGCTCAGCTGGTCCAGCAGTGTGCATATTCAGTGCAGACGGAGTCTTTGGAGAACTGGCTGCTAAACTTTAACTAGTCCCTACTGAGCATGTGAATAAGATTTTTCAAAGGCTTATAATGTGGCCAAATTCAGGCATTTTTTCATACAGATGAAAAAGCAAATTCCTGTCACTAAGGCAACACACTTGCCCAATTTCAAGTTCCTCTGCCAAAACATTGCAGAGATAGCAAAAAACTTCGCAAAAAACCACTTTGTAAGAATCTATCTCTTTGTTTTTTTGTTTTTCTTTGTCTTGTTTTTTGATGTGGCTAAAACAATACAATTTGCTCGAATCTGCTCAGAAACAGCCAAACCACTTTCACTTAGTTCCTCCAAAGACAGGCTGAGTCAAAAGCACCACTTGGAAAACTTAGCCCAGTTCATTAACGTAAAGCAACGCTATAGGAAATGGGGTCGTTAGCCTCAGATCTGTCAGACAACCAGACAGACAGATGTAACAAGTGTCACTACAAAAAGCACACTAAAAATCCTGAAGTAGCTACGCAAAAGGCCTACAAAGGAATAAAACGCAGCTCTGAAGGTGATTGTCTGAGTATGGAGGCATGAGTAGTGTTGGCCACTGTTGGCTATATCTTTATTACATTTATACTGCTGCAGCATGCATGCAGGGCTGGCAATCACACAGTGGGACTCCTGTGTGTGAACTCAGATCAAACATGAAGTTAATAACTTACTCCTACTCTCCAGAGATTTCAAGATACCAAAGAAGGGTGAGATAGCAATAGAACAACCCAAACGCTACACAAACACTACAAAGTCTCTGTTTCCTTTCCATCTGTACGGATTGAGAAAAATTTTACATCAACAAAAAAACTAGACAATGCCTTCTGTTGGGCAGGTTTTGAGGAGGAAAAGGGATGCATCTTGAGAGTGCTCTCTTCATGAAGAATCACGCACGTTTACTCAGTTTACAACTCCTGCTCTGCATCTGCTCAACTTGAACAAAATGTGCCACAATTACTGAAGATAGGGACCCACTCATACAGCACTCAATAGTGTCACCATGGTAAAGTGGTGATGAGCTGTCGCTCACTGGCTCTTTATTGTTTTACTTAGGATGCATAAGAGCAACCTGCAGGCTATTTCCAGTAGTGGAGTCAAATTTATTTGAGTGTGTTAGAAAGGGTCAACAAGTGAGTGGTTGGATTTTGCAATTCTTGGAGCCCCTTCACCTCTCGCCTGAAGGCTGTCAATGTAAAGAATCCTCACTAAAGTACTGACAAAGTCTACAGGATAGGCCAGGAGGGCTGAATCCTAACTTACACAAACTACCATGTGGGTACATGGTACACAATATACACACAGAGAACAGAACAAAACAGGACAGAGGCAAACATGCACTCTGCCCCACAAGGAAACTGAAAGGACATACATTAGCTCTCTTCTTTCAGTTACTGAGGATCTCAGGCAGAGCCATGGCAAAAATCAGGATGGATCAAGTACTTGGAATGCACAGCAGAGCTCCCTGATTTCATATGGAAGTGAGACACCTTCTTGCCATGTTCAGGAGATTACATGGAAGAAAAGGATGTAAAGATAATTATGATACAGAAAGGGCACAGTAGGACCACTATGAAAAAAACTGCACGAAGTTACTATTTCAGAAATCTGAAAGGAATTCATGGAAAGAGATGCAAATACAGAGTATGGGCATATGACTATAAGTCAGAGAAGAAAGTTGGGAATGAGGTGGCAATTCTTGACCCTTCCTCATGCATTGACTTGTTCTCCAGCTGATCAAGTTGCATACAATTAGACATTAATATCATCCTTCCCACAGCCTTCCTTCTGGGGGCAAACCCAAAGAGAATTAGTAAGTGGTCAACAGCAGTAGATGTTTCACAAGACATCCCAGGCATTCCTCTGCTAAAAAATTAGTTTATTTCACTTATTCTATTGCATTTTGATTTTCCAAATTCCACATGCCTTATATACGTCAATAATAGAACTAACACTCCTAAGACCTTTCTTTCTGTCAGTAACAGGAAAGACAACAACTGCATGTAGAAGGCAACATATTATGTCCCCACTGTACTTGGAAAAGCTGTCTTGAAGATAAAAATAGCAATGGTGAAGTAAGATAAAGAGGAAATTACAAAATACATAAGAACTTGCTTGCCCAATAGATCTGTAAATTTTCTCTTAAGGACTGATTTATCCATTAGATAAAACTGCTCTGAAAGAGGTACAACTTGCTACTAAGTGTGAAAAAAAATTGACCTTTTTATCTAGTCATGAGGTGACAAAAATGCTTCAAAAGTTTTTGAAAAGTGACAGGTCTCTGAATTTCCAAAGTCTCATGACTCTAAAAATACTGATCCCTCAAAATCCCAGCAGTTAGGCTATTATCCTTTCTACATGGAGACAGGCAGTAAATGCTAGATTTAAAAAAAACAAGCTTCTGAATTCTGTGGATAAAAAAGTCAAAAGCTTTTCTTAACCAGCTGTAGATCCACTACATCATCATGTAAGATAAGGGGAAAGGAGAATGCTCTGGATTAAATTTTTGAGCTCTGGAGTTAATAAAAAATGAGAATAATTTTCAGCCAAATTTTGATCACAGACATGCTTGCCTCACTGCTTTGCATCCTGCAGGTCCACCTTTCTCTCTGTGGACCCCACAAAGGCCTAAGATAAATTCTGCAGATGTATAACTTCTTGCTTCAGACAGCAAAACAGTGGTCAGGTCTAGCTGGATATTTTACGGCAACTCCCTTTAAAAGGCAGAGCCACAATACAACGTGAGATACATTATCTTCTGTTCTTACTTTTGGCTAATTTCCATTACACATGAGTGCAGATGTATATTTTTGTGGTATGTTTTGGTTTTTCCCATATTTATGTACTTTAACATGCAAATCAACATCTACAGTCTGCTTATGTCTTCTGTTTTCCTTTCTGGGAACTAAAACAAAAACCCGAAAAGGGTCTGTACTCAAGGTCTTGGACAAAAGAGCTGCTGTTTTAAGGCAGATAACTTCCAGGGGGTGGACAGCATAGCCTGAATTTTAAAGAAGCTGACTAGAGTAAGAAGCAGGAGCAGAAGCTCAAAGATCAAGACTGATAAAGTAGTGCCCGTTACTGGTAAGGCAAACACCACACTAGTAAAAAACACCGTCAGAGATCTATCTTAAGAGCAGCAGAGCACTAGCCAGGGAATGCATGGGTGACCTACAGGTTATTTCTTCACTTTCCTTTTAACTTTCCAGCCATTCTTCTCTCTCCTTGTCCCACAATTTTTTCACTTACTGTAATAATAATTAACATTAATCAGTACCTACAAAACATTTGAAAGAATAGCTTAATAACATGTAAAAAGAAGCTCACACATTTTTAACAAAAAAAAAAAAGAGCACTCTGTATTTCAGTCTTTGGCAGGAAGGGAGCTGTGTGGTCACTATGCGGTAGTTTCTGCTTCCAGGTTTCTGGAAAGTCAAATAGAAGCAACTAGCAGTATTTTATTTATAAAAAGAAGCCTTCAGAATTATGAATGGTTTTGCTGATTTGTAAATTCAGTGTCACACTACATGAATAGTCCACAAGAAGAAATTCATTCCAGTTGAACTAGCATTTAGCAGGGAGGACTATCCTACACAACAAGAAACGCCTTTCTGTTGCCTAAAACTCGTGTTGAAGATGAGTTTTTATGATACTCTGAAAGCAGTCTTTGAATTGCCAAAGCCCTGCAGCTAAATCAACATATTTGTTAAAACATAGCCGTATTTATCTTCATTGCATTTCAACCAGCGGAGATGTTAACAAAAGTTGTGAAACTTTTCAGTATTTACTAGTAAATTGCATAAAGAGCATTTTTCAGATGCAAAATTTTGCCTTCCATCTTACCCTGGAAACCATGTGATCTGTCATGACTCATAAAAGACAAGGATCTGGTTAGTCAGCATTTATTTGGAACAAACTGTGTCACTAGATGTCAGTCCACTTTCTTCTGCAAGTCTGCTAAGCTCTGCAGGTAATATTAGAAACACAATTTCCTCTTCTAAAGTCCCTGGTATTGCTTTCAGTATTGCTGACACACACTCTTCAGATTGTAAGGGTTCATGTCTCAGCAAGCAAAAGAGCAATTTAATTTCTGGTAGATCACATACCCCTTGCTTTAAAATACAGTGATTTTCTAAAGCTCTGACTCCTTCGGCTCCTATTAAATACAGAGAAACTCTCCAGATATTTCAGGGCTTGAAGACCACAGTCATCCTTCTAACTCAAAGGCTGCTCTACCAGTCCAGACTCAGAGCCATCAGGACTCAGAAAAGCTGCAAGGTTGTGCTGTTTTGATTACCTGCCAGCCTAAGGACCTGGCAGTAGAAGGCTGACAGAAATTCTGGTGCCAGTCTGAACATACTTAGAGGTCCAGAGAGGAAAACTGTCACCTGCCAGCTCCGGCTGGCACTGGTCTTAAACTCACTGCATTCACACTACTGAAACACTGTTTACTACAGCTGTAAATGGAGACTTTTCCATATTTGTAGCAGCAGAAAAAAAGTAGAACAAACAAATGTGTCCCTTGAGGGAGTTTTGGGGGACTGAATTTGCAACGCCATAATTAAATCTGACGTTTACTAAAGATCAGGCTGAGATCTGGTTGCTGTGTTATTACAAATGACATTTAGCTTTAGGTCCTAGAAGAATGCATTTTTAAAGAAAGACTAAGATTTAAACTTTACTTAGGAGATACCAAAAAATCCATGTAGATTAAGGCATTAGTGAAATGCTTTCACATAAATCCTTAAATGGGTGCTTTTGTATCCAGTTCCTACTTTCTTTCCCCAGCTGGCAAATCATTATCATCCTTTGGACACTTGCACTACAATTATGTGTTGGTCTGCTGTCAAGATCGTGAACTTGAATGCAAAAAGCCTGGTGCCTCTTGATTTTACTGCTTCAAGCATAGCTGGAAATACTTGGAGATGCATTTTGCTGCAAGTGAAAATGGTCATGCTTTGTTTAGCAACAAACCATAGTGGATGTAAATCACAAAAGAAGTAACCACTGCACCTCAGTCTTCATAGTCACATAGATTTTCTTGAACCTCTGCCACTCCAAAGCTAAACAGGAAGTCCTAAGTGTGTTCGTTCACATCTATGTCAAATCTCCATGTGATTTGAAACAAATATTGTAAACAGTAAGAATGAAATATTTGCCTAATAATATTTGTCAGCTTCCATGCATATAACTCTTCTGCAGTCAGCCAGGCACAGAGCTTTCATAGTACCTTGCCACAGAGGAGCAGAAGTGTGTTAGAAGCATGCCTATAGTGCCAAGTAGACATGTTCTTTCTTACTGTGGTTATTTGTAGCGGTGTATTTGTTTCCTCACAGCATGCACATATGGTGATAAGAAGTAAAATTCTCTTATTTTATTATTGACAAAAGAAACTACATCAGAATGCTAGAGTGATTTCCACTTTATGTGTCCTGCTTTGAGTAACGTGAACGACAGCACAATGCTATTCTGCATGATACTGAGCATGTTCCTTTCAGAAACAGTCTCAAGAGACAGAATTGTCAGCCACTCCAGAAGGGTTGGCTTCACTTCTTTTCTTTTTCCAAATCAGGTGTGACCTACCATCTTCTACCTCTGTTTCATGTGAGTATGGCAAATAAAGCTAGAGTCTGTTTCAAGATTTATAGTGCTCCATGCCACGCAACCGCAGTCTGTCGTGCTGTAAGTGATAACGTGTCATACAAACATTCAATAGTTTCTGATACGCGCTGGCTGCTGAATGATTATTCGTATAGTTGTAATACTTCAATAACTAATCACCCTGAATGGCAGTAGCTAAGATTCTGTAGGAACATCTGGAGACTGTGCTCAAGTTGGAAGTATTGCTAAAATCAAAGCAGTGAGCACAGATCTTCAAAAATGTTTATGTTAGCCATTAACATACTCGTCAACATTTCACCAGCTGATCAGGTCTGGTATGAATTAGCTAATTTAGCTAATGCACTAATGAGCTGAAAACAACAGGGAGTGCTCGCTTACCATGTATAAGTAATGGGCAAAAAACCCTGACAAGCTCAATTGTGGGAAAAACAAAATGCATTTAATTCAAACAACATAAAACCCGCAACACAAAAACAGAGCAGTCACACGGTTCTTACGTGATTGGGTCAAGCTCACGCAAAAAAACCTACTCATCACTACTGCAATGTGACAACGTCCCTCTCCCATGGGCAAGTTCTCCATGAGTTTTTGCTGACTGCTATAGTTGTCCTGGTTTAGATTTCCCAGGATCTTCAGAAACAAAAAAACCTAAGGACAAATTTATAGTAAAGAAAAGTGAAAGCAATTTTTACTAATAACAGCAAGAACAGTCAGAAAAGAAGAAAAAGGAAAAAACCCCAAACCGTTCTGGCAATCTACTATGTGTTACAAGCAGCCCACAAAACGAACAGAGGAAACCTCCCCTAATTCCACCACCACCACCAACAGTGACCCCTGCCTGCAGTGGCTCCAAACAGCAATGGTGTGGAAGCTGAGGGGTAAGAAAACAAAGAAAACACAGCAAAGAAACAACAAAGTCAAGGCTTATAGGGGAAAGAAAGAAAGAAATGGTTTGACAAATTCTTGAGCACAGGATTCATGGTGTCTGAACTCGTGTGGCGTAACAGCCAGCAGAGATAGAGAGAAAGCCTGCCAGCTGAGAAAACAGGAGTGATCTGGCAAAAGCACATGTCTACACGGCCATAGGAAGCGATGTGATTGGTACCCAAGTTGTCTGTCGTATCAACGGTCAGTTCCACAAAATTAACCCATGACACCATCTGGGTTTTCCTTCCTTACCATCAACAGTTACTTTAAGGGTAAGTTGCCTGTTCCATGTGCCCAAAGCCAGTCCCCTGCTCTAGTGTCAGATTCCATAGGCTTCAGACAGGGCTCTCTTCTTCTACTGCACTCCGTCACGTTTTTTTGTAGGAGCTTTTATCTCTGCTGGTCTCTGGTGTTACACACACACACACACACACAGAGACACACACACATAAGCACAGACTCTCTCCAACATCACCACACTTCAAGGTGAAAAATGGCTGCTAGGGCCATGCTTAGCCCAGTGCCACACCTGGACTTGGAACAAAAAGCTCAACACCAAAAGAAAATGAGAAACTTGAAGACAGGTTCTCTCCTCGCTAAAATATACTTATTTGCAGAGGCACTCTTTGTCTTAAACTTTCACAGGCAGTTAACCCCTCAGCTGAGGGAAGCTTCTGTCTTTCAAGCTCCTTACCAAGATTGCCATAGCAACCCTTTCTCCCAAGTCAAAACCACACAAGGCTCAAACCACAACAATACTTTCACATGTTCTTGTGTTTACGACAAGTAGTATGTCAATTTGATTAGTATGCAGGATGACCATGAGCCTGCAATGTGTCCCTGTGACAAAGAAGGCCAACGGCATCCTGGGGTGGATCAGCAAGGAGGTGGCTAGTAGATTGAGACTGGTTTTCCTCCTCCTCTACTCTGCCCTGGTGAGACCACTTCTGCAATGTTGTGTCCAGTTCTGGGCCCGTCAGTTCAAGAACAGAGCACTGCTTGAGAAAGTCCGGTGCAGAGCCACAAAGATGATGAAGGGAGTGGAGCATCTCTGTTATGAGGAAAGGCTGAGGAAGCTGGGTCTCTTTAGCCTGGGAGAAGGAGATTGAGGGCTGACCTCTTTAGTGTTTATAAATATGGAAAGGACAGGTGTCAGGAGGATGGAGCCAGGCTCTTCTCAGTGTCATCCATTGATAGGACAAGGGGCAATGGCTACAAGCTGGACCATAGGAGGTTCCACACCAATATGAGAAGAAATTTCTTCATAGTCAGGGTGATGGAGCTCTGAAACAGGCTGCCCATGGAGGTTATGGAGTCTCCTTCTCTGGAGATGCCTGAAACCCGTCTGGACATGTTCCTGTGTGATTTGATCTAGATCTAGGTGGTCCTGCTCTGGCAGAGGAATTGGACTAGATGATCCTTCAAGATACCTTCAATTCCTAGTGTTCTGTAATTCTGTGAAACCAAACCATACCAATTTGTGGCATGTCTTAAAGAAAGTTCAAGAAACAAGCTGAGGAAATCAGGACTACAGGACCCGTGCTGAACAAGGTGATAGATTTCCATAAATTAGTGTCTGCGTAGTGTATCTGTCTCATCTTACTTTAATTTTTTTCCTTCCTATCTCTCTGAATTACTTGCTAAGCACATAATTTACTTTGCAACAGCTCATGCTGCCTGACCTATTTTACCTCCCTGCCTTTTATTTGCCATTGAACCACATCAGTGCAGAAAGGATGCCCTTTTTCTATTTAATTCTTCCCAGTAATATCACACCATCTTCTACCAAGAGAAGTATTTTCATTTCTGCAGGAAATTATATTGTATATTATCCTCTTGAAGTATCTCACTATAAGCTGACCAAATGAAGTACTAGTAGTGTGAAAAGATGCTGCAAACTCCCACTTACATTGAAGTCAGTGTATGCATAGAAAAGAGCAGATTTTTCATGAAGAGATGATTCTGAGGGGTTGAGGTTTTTTGACACTTCCAAGATTAAAAAATTGACCAGTAGATAGTACACTTAAAGCTTCAGGAGACCTACAATATGTTTAGAGATATATTTTCTAAGCTGTTTGTTAATAATAATAATTGGCAAATGCTGAGACAGGGTGTGTATTAGTTTTGATCCCAGATAAGAGGATCAGAGACCAGTCTAGAAGGAAAGCAAAAAGAAGAGAGATGAAGGAGAATCACCAAAACAATGTACAGCCATCTTCTATTTCACTAAACTTGTTCTGACTAAATTCCTACCTTTGCTTCTTCTTTAGATCATCTCTGGGATAAGTCAGCAACTGGCACATTCAAGACATTAAACTCAGAGTTTTCTGCCTGTTGTACTATAGACTAATAGATTCATAAGCACTCAATATACACTAAAGAAAGCAAAGTTCCCACTTCTGATATGAAAGGTGTGTTTGGTATATTTTTGTGTCCTTGCCCTGCTTTCTACTTCTCGCTCGCTTAAATCTCAAGCTTCAATTCAGAATAAAGTATCCACGTGTTCCTTAACTAGGAACTTAATGCCAACTGAAATTAGCGTTACATGGTTTCTCCGAAACATCGCAGCTATCACTAGCAGTGGCACGAGACCAGCCTGCTGGATCCGGACGTTAAGTTATGAGGAACCTCCTATGACAAAAACTTTTGCATTAGGAAACTTTTCATACAATGGAGCTCCATTGGTCTATAGGGCATGGCACCAGGAAAAATACAAACCAGAAAAACATTGAGAAAACCCAGAACTTCTCTAAGCTTGTCTGAGCTGGAACTCCACAAACATTAAAGGCAGTCAGAGAAAGCTTACTGTATTCTTTACATTTGGTATCTAAAATCTTCTCTAGCACAACAGAAAGTAAAGCAGAAAGGAATCTTATTTCTGACAAGATTTGGGTCTGGACGATTTAGTATTTTCAATAACTATAGCTACCAAAGGACAAAGGAGGCAGTGAAAGGAGATAAGAAATGTGAATGACGCTTAAATTTCACAAACGAAAGAGCAAGTATACCTTTAATGGTACTTAAGGGAGACCAAGAAAAGAGTTTATTATTTCACTAATGATTGTAAACTGGTCTTGAAATCTTAGGGTGTTTACTAAGTCCATGATTAGACACTGTGTGGTGACCATGGTGACGATGGTGACAAGTGTTCTTGGACAAAGTCCTCAAAGAAAGACTGCTGAAAGACCTGGAAGAAATGAACTTCTAGGTCAAAAGCAGTTACCCTGTCTAGTCTCAACTCAGATAAAGAACACAAAGGGCACTGCACAGAACAACAAGGCAGAAGTTCCTGAAAACCACCATACCGACATTACATTTGCTGTGGTACTCGAGGCTCAATGACAACCGGTATGCTGAGAAAGACGCAAAGAAAGAAAAAGTTCTACACCATCCTTCATTATTTTGCAAAAGCTATTCCTGTAGAGTAAAAGATTATTCAAGAGTGGAATCACCGGCTCCAACGAACGCTTCCTAGGAGTGCTGTGTACTGCAGCTAGTGATTATGATCAGCTAAGCCTGAGAACACAAGACATTCTGTTCATTTTAATTTGGATACTGACAAACCAATCTAGGTGCACAAAACTACCCTGGTAGTTTGCATATACACAAAAAGGTCACAAGGAAAATGTGTGGGGAGGAAGAGTGATAAAACTTCCTAGCTGACTTTTTCCATTGGTAAACAGATTAGGCAGAAACCAGCAAGAAAAATGGGAAGACCAGCAGAGACTGTAATGTCACTGTCAAGTTAGCACTTATTTTTTACAACTGTAGCACACAGTGCTTGCTGGGCTTCCTGTGTTACTACTGGTTCCACCAACAGTTGCATTCAAAATGAGAAGAATCATAATTTCCTTGTTCGCTTTCATTTTCCAATCAGCTACCTCACCTGGGTTTGATTCAGAAATGGTTTTATTAAACCCTTCCTTTGTGTCTGACACGTTGGCTAAAAGCTTTTGGTTGAAATATAATCAGGGTCTAGAAACCATATTTATAGTGACCCAGGTGGGATGCATGGGGATCCAGGCAAAGACCCACGACACTACATTACATTATCACTACCACAACACCTCCTCAATGATTTCAAGCAGCTTTATGTCCATACTATGCTTTCCCCAAAAGCAGAGACTGTGCACTTAATGTACAGCAAAACATAGAGGGGAGTTAATTTCTGCAGCATGTAAAGCAGTGTGCTTATTGCAGCACACACTGCTGATTCAAACCCAAGTTCACTGAACGCAGCTTTATACAAGGCAGTTTGAAGTGACAAATCACCAGCGTTTGTAAGAATAGCAGGCAATTATTGTTTTGCAAGTTATTAAAGAGACGTTCAAACACACAGTACTGTTGGTGCAAAGGAGCTGTAAGGTTTATTGTATGCTAAGCAGAGATCTAGTAATTGATCTTACTCTAAACGTTGTATTTTACCCCTTCCAGCCAGCAAACTAGTAAAAAAACCACTTCTTTTGCAGTGAAACTTTTGACAAGGAAAGCACAAAGTATAACTGGCCCCTCCGACCTCCACCCCAATATTAATTCTTTTTTTTTAATAGCAAGTACATTTTCATGGTAGAATTGCAGTAACTTGTACACCAAAGGACTAGAAATTAGGACATATTTTTCACAAGAATTGTGATACAAATTGAAGCTGGATCAGTAATATTTGTTCAACCATCTAATCTAGATTTTTCTTTATATTTTAACACTTTGTTCTAAAATATTATCACTCCACTACTAACAAAGGAAGGATGTTAAAAAATTAATATGCATGACCTGTAGGATATAACCTTCATACATATACATTTTAAAGACTATCGTAGGCTTTGATTGGGAATCACTGAATAGGGACAGATTATATCTGTGTGTTATCTTTGGACATGGTAAATGTTAATTAATTTCCTGTCTAATGCATGCCCTTGATTAAACCGCTTCATAGAATAGAATCATGGAATCATTAGGAATTGGAAGGAACCTCAAAAGTTTATCTAGTCCAATCCCCCTGCCAGAATAGGATCACCCAGACCAAGTCACACAGGAACACATCCATATTGTTTTCTAGAAGTTCTAAGCACCTACAGCACAGGCTTTATAGAAT
>JAOXOE010000874.1:22707316-22736625 GCA_028565055.1 Phoeniculus purpureus
TGTAAAAACTCTTTTTGTTGTCTCTTACAGTGGTGGCCAGGCTGAGTTCTAGCTGAGCTTTTGCCTCCCTAATGTTCCCTCTCTTTTGTTACAAAACTTTTTCTCATTTAATTCCTGATACCACTGAGTTACAGCTGGTCTCACGATAAAGGACATAGACTAGGTTTCAAACACTGCAAAGGAGAATTTGTATCCAAATTTTAGAGGGCCACTGGGAAAATCTACGTTTTCACACTTCTAGAAAACATAACATTTATGTAACCGAGACTTTGGCTACAGTCCTTCTCTGCAATCTAACACAGGCAGTAAAGCGTCACCATGCTGTATACTTTTACTTTCAAAACATCCCTTCTGGGTAGAAATAATATCACACACACACCTTTTCTTTCAATTACAAAAGTCGTGTTTTCCCCGATCAGTAAGGCTTTATAACTGACTTAGAGGCAAATGATTACAGCTCACACCTTTTTATTGCTCCAAAGCAAAAGAGACAAGGAAGCTATAACCAGAGTTAAGCACTACAATGCTAAATCAGAATAGAAAATAACTTAAAACAGGAAGCTGGAAATGCCTATTTGCCTTTTAATTCATAACTAGCTGCATATTTAATATAATTGTAGACCATACAACACAAAATATGGCTTTTTCCCACTTGACATTCTTTTGAAAATAGCTAAGACACACAGAAGAGAGTACAAGGCTTCTGACAACACATTCTCCGTGGATATTATGGCTATGACTTTATATTATTATATTAATCAATACTATTAAAAACATGTTGCAATTATGGTTTTAATATGTAACAACATAAGTGCAAAATAATGTTGTTATTATTGTTCTGTCTGCTGGCCTGGAAGTGCTCTGCATATGTTAGCAAGACAAGATCCATAACTCACAATGACATAATGTTTCATAGACTTATAGAATCACAGAATCATAGAATGGTTTAGGTTGGAAGGGATCTCAGAGATCATCTAGCCACTCTAGTGTCTCACTAGACCAGGCCGTCCAGAGTCCCATCCAACCTGGCCTCGATCACTTCAGGGTGGGGGCAGCCACAATTTGTCTGTGCAACCTGTTTCTGTGCCTCACTACCCTCAGAGTGATGAATTTATTCCCAAGATCTAATTTAAATATCCCCTCTTTAATCTTGAAACCATTCTGCCTTGTCCTATTACTAGAGTCTTTTGTAAAAAAGTCCTTCTCCAGTTTTCTGAAGGCCCTCTTTAGGTACTGGAAGGCAAGTATAAGATCTGCCTTTAGCCTTCTCTTCTCCAAGCTGAACAGCCTATATTGCCTGAGCCTGTCCTCATATGCAAGGTGCTCCAGCCTTCTGTGGTCCTCCTCAGGACTTACTCTAATAATTCCATGCCCTTCTTATACTGGGGCTCCAGCACTGGGTGCAGTACTCCGAGTGAGGTCTCACAAGACAGAGACAGATAGCCTGTCTGTCAAATCCATGTATTTCTATTGTAGAGTCAAGGATATAACGTGGGACAGTGTCAAATGCTTTGCACAAGTCTAGGTAGATGACATCAGTTGCTCTAACCTTATCATACCCTGTCACAGAAGGCCACCAGGTTTGTCAGGCAGGATCTGCCCTTAGTGAAGCTGTTTCAAGAAGTAACAGTAAGTTGAAACCCATTATGCTTTCCTGGTCAGATATACCTTACAGAGTCCTTTACCTTCTGCAGTAGTCCAGTGATACTGCTGCTTGTGTAGAAGTGAAATACTGAGATCAGGATTCAGATATATTCTCTAGCAGGAAATGAACATTTTCTCTGAATCACAACAAGTCTTGGAAACTACATATATTGTCCTCAAATCTATACTACCTAAGCAACAGAGAGCAAAGAAGAGGTATGTCTGGCTTCTGCAATTTGAAAGGTGCTTCTGGGAGAGGAAAATGGTGACAGAGGTGGCTCTCAACTAGAATAATTTGAAAAGGAAAGACTGATGCTCCTAGAGATAACAAGGGAGATCTCCTGGTTTTAGCACTGAGACTTAATGTCTTCATTTACTCAGATTTTTAATATGTTCTGTTAATTTCTAGTGCCTAAATATCTCCCATTATTCCCATGTTGTATTAAAAAGAATCAGGCCCATTTCTTCTGCAGGAAAACAAGACACTACCAATACAAACCACCAATAAAGCAGAGCCCAGTTGGAAAGCCTGTGTATAACTGAGCTGTAAACAGAAAAAAACCCAACATTCCCCGCTTTTAAAACAAGAACACTGCAATAAAAAAGACTACTTCTACCCTGGGTTGGGTAACACAGGCACAGACATAAATGTATTTGCAAACAATATTCAAAATGTTTGCATTCTAAATACTAGATATGGATACCACAGCATTCCAAAAGCAAAGAAGCAATCTGAGTTTCACTTTTGCAAATTAATCTCATAATCTGAATCTTCCAGATGTTCTTTCCATATACTCTTTAGACAAAACACGGGGGAAAATGGTGCACACGAGATTCTCCGTAATCATTTCCAAGATGCCAAATAGAGGCATTCCAAAGCGATGTGCAAGCAGAAGTTAACTATAGAAAATAAGAAGCAGTTAGCAACTGAACAAAGAGAGAAATGGTGTTGTCAATTTTGTCCTGATCCTGATACAATCACACTAATACTCTTAAATTCTCTTCTTCATAAGAATTTACATTCTTGCTTTTGAAAGTGAGCTTCTAGTTCCACTCCCTGTGGATACATTCACTTTATGTACTTCTTTTACTTCTCCATTATTTAGATGTCTATATTTCTATGCAGTCTTTCTTTTTAAACAGCTTATCTCTCCTCCTAACCTCCCTTAAAATTCTTAGAGTGGTTTTCACTGTGACCTTTACCACCTGAGTGCATGTTTTTTTCATCCAGCAACCTACAGTCGCTGCTCAATATGTAAACACCACTGCCTGAGTAAGGATTCACTTCATGTTCAAATCACAGGGCTGAATCCTGTAAAGCCCTCAGATACAGTCTCTACTCCGAAGTCTCCCTTATGTGTAAAGTTTGCAAGATCGTGTTTCCAGTTTGAATGCAATGTTTTTCCACTGAAAGCAGCGGGATTTGCATTTCTGTCCTGACTCTGTCTCACAGTCATTTCCCAGCCCATTTCTTTGTATGTAAAGCATAGGTTTATTGCAAAAAAAGGGTGTCCTTTTTCCTACATTAAAAGGTGTTTGCTAGTGCCACACAGACACGTATTATGACTTCTCTAAGCAGCGGATGTAGTTTTGAACCAGTGATAGTATTTTTGTAGTTTAATTAAAAGGACATTTGTCATATGCAATGCAATATAATAAAACTACTATAATTAAAAAGTGTTAACTTAAGATGGCAACTTTATGATTCATAGATAGTCATGTACCAATTGATTGTGCCAATTACAATTGCGTAAGGTTCTAAACAGGATTCAAAATAACTTTGGTTTCCACAAGTGAAGACAGAGGGGAAAGTGAAAAGAACCCTTACTTTGAGGATAAATGACAAATTGTTCCATCAAAAAGATTACTATGTGGAAAAAATAGGAGCTCAGCTATTTAAAGAGGTAGGAAGTTTAGGAAATATTGATGTTAGGGAAGAGTAGAATGTAGAGGGTAAGTGGTGCATAAAAAGCAGAACTCGGCATTCATTGAGTCAAATAAAGAGAAGCTTAAAACCAAGAACAGGAAAGAAAAGTGAGATTTTCTTCAGGACAAAGAAACAAGCTTCAAAAACAAAATACACAGAATAAAGAGGAACTGAGGTAAAAGAAAGACCTGAGATAGAGAATGCTTTAAGGTGAAGGAAAGGAGAAAGGTAAGATTAAAAAAAGAAACTGCCAGGTGGAGCAAATGAAAAAGTTCCTGAGTGCAAGCAATAATTTTTTTCCCCATCCTTTAAAATCTGGACAATTTCTTTCTCAGAAAATGCTTCGCAGTGGAGATAGAAGTGGAGTAGAAGGTTTTAGAGGAAATTTAGAAAGAGCAAAGAAGTTAAGGGACAAAGCTCATGCTAGTTCAAAAGAAAAGAAAACAAGGGACAGAGAAATAGATAAGAAAAGATAAAATATTTTGTGGAATCGAAGACTCCATGATGCTGGCAGTACCTTTCTTCAGCAAGGCACAGAGACGCTAAAGTACAACAAAATCACTAAAAGGTAGAATAGTGAAGAAATGCAAAGAAGGAATACTTTTTAAAAGGATCTCAAGGATGAAAAAGGAAAAAGAAACTGCATATAGCATACCCTAAAAAAGGAATTTTGTGGTAAGTGAAAGTGATGGCTATTGAGAGAAATTTGACACCACACATCACATCTTAGTATAAGAAAAATTACCAAAGCAGACTTTTCAAAGCAAGGCTAAAAGAAGTATTTTGCAGCACCTAAGGAATCTATAGGTATACATATATATATATTTTTATATATATACCTGTATATATACAGATAATGGAAATCTACTTATTTAGACCTTTAAGACTATATAATAGATTACCACAACTGCGTGTGTATTTAATCATCAAATCTCAATCCTTTTGTGGCTCTGAATGCAACTAGCATATAGTCAACTTTGCCATTAAACAGAGAAATTTTGGGGCATATTAACAATACAGCTGTACCTTACATGTTCTGCATGAAGAGATTAACTAAATGTGAAAAGTACAGTTTCTTCCCTTCTTTTTTTTCTGGGGCAGAAATAAAGGACACAAGCAGCACTTTGATGCTCTGTCACAAACAGCCATCAGTAAGCCTTTCTGCATCACAACTCCAGCAACAGATACCTCCCGTCTGCAGTGTGATAAATCCAGAGCACGAGATGATTATTCCTGCATGGAGGGTCTGTGCTTACTAACCATTACCTACTTGTTCTGTTGGTTTTTCTTTGGGTGCCATGTTTTTACTGGACAGTTCACCTCTGGAAGAAATCAGAAACATTGGCAGGAGAGGCTCTACCATTTTCTCGACTCATCCTGCTTCTGTTTAATGCTTAAAATTACCTCACTAAACTCCAGGGAGGCAGACCTGTGCGGACGCTTGCACTCCCCTAGTAGTTTCAATTCTCATTCTATACAAGACTAGTGGTTGGGCACAGCCATTAAAATGTTCCATTTTTTGTTGTTAATTTATAAACAGTGGTTATTAATGGAAAACACAAACTTCATTTTCTGAAAAGTTCCTGAAAACAGAGAGAAATGGCATCTAAACTAGATTTGAAGTTCATTCCTGAAGAAATTTTATTCAAATATTTATGTAATATCTGAGCTTTTCCTTATTAGATTTGAGTCTGATCATGCAAAGGATTCATACTGAATGTCTATGTGCTCAGAGAGCTGTTGCTATTGTATCATACAGCCGTACTTGCTGCTTAAAGACCTCCCTGGGTCATTCATAAACACTAAAAGTGGCATTTTGGGGGAGAGAAGTGATGTTTTATCTCTTTCGTCAGACTTCATGGACTTCAGGAAAAGAAAAACTGAAATAACTCAGTAAGAACATAATAGCTACAGCATAGAAGAATTCCAATTCATGGACAAGATTTACATTTCAAGCGCTTTGAACAATTCTTAAAGATGTGATGGCCTTTGTCAGGCAGCTGTGCTATTTTTACTTCAGAGCTAAGTCAATCTGTGTTCTGTGATTTATGTTTTCTAGGACAAATATTTTGAAGCAATACATTCCCATCTGGAGCCAAAGTATCACAATTTTGTGAATCTTCAGTCCCAGGCCACTGTCTCAATTCTCTCCCTCATCTCAGACATATGCAAATTTACAGAAATTCTCGGAAGAATTCTGAGAATTCTGTCAGTCTCTGTAGGAGTGTAATGTATTGGAAAGTCACCGTATCCACTCAGTACCACTACTCGATCATCTAGATAGTCTGTTTGGATTCACACACACGATCTTCCTTTTTACCCCACGCTATCGCAGTTTCTTGCTGTTGAATGATAAATTAACAGAAAAATGTCTCTAAAAGGATTTAAGAGACAACAACTAGTAACTAAACAACCAATAAAGTTCTTGTTCCAAAGATAGCAGATTTTATTCAGACATCAGTGAGCTGCCAAAAAAGCCCCCAATAAAAAGCCATCATGATAGGAATCATGGCATGACTGCCAAAGCAGTTTTTAACTAACTCATGCAAAAATCTGTTCCAAACTGCTGAAGGGTTGGCTCAAGACATGTCCTGGAAAAGGCACAACAGCTGAAACATTAGCATATCTAATCTGATACAGCTAAGCAAGCACAAACTCACAAACTTTTAACTGATGCATATATTGTGCATGTGTGTTAAATGAAGGTCAATGTTCTCTGATTTCCCGCTTCAGGTCTACTGGCAGCCCCAGATGACTTCAAGGTAAGTGACTGGATGGAAGTTTGTATCACTACTTCAGTGAACAACAGTCTCACATAACTTACTGGAAGAACTGAAACAGTGGTTAAATCACAACAGTTTCAGTGGTTAAATTAAAAATTAATATTGTTTCTTCACTCTTCATCTATTAATGTATGGAATGTCTTGCCAGAAGAAGATACACACAGTGAGAGATAGAAGTTCATTATTCTTTAATCATAGCTCCCATCTTTTTGCAATGTCCTGGTTTGTAAAGTCAACAAGTGAATTTGCAGTAATCCTTATGAGTTTTCCACTCACACCCTTCAATCCACATAAAATAGCCACCAGATTTATTATGTACAATAGAATACAACATCAGTAGTCTCCACAAGTAGAAAGACTGATATTCTTGCATTTTTCTTAATTAAACAAAAAAGCCAGAAAAAGAAGAAATCCATGTGACAACTTTGAAATTTACGGTTTCTAGAGGAGAATTAGAGAATGAATAATAATAATACCCAAAAATTTACCTTCTGTTTCTTAAGCACTCAAGTTCTCAAAGATTATTTAGAACAGGAGACGGTGCAGCCATGTACAGTCAAGTAATATTTCTTAATAGAGACACTGTTGGTCTGCGCTTTATCTTACAGGCACACAGAGCATACACAGATTGGCACACTTGTGTTACAAACAGCAGCAGCCCATGGGACAGCAAAGCCCTTCGCATGGTAATGGGGGACATGTTGATGTCACAAAGCCCCATTCCTCTCAGCTGTGCATAGCACCAACTCTAGCAGGTCTCTAGTCCTCAGGAAGCTACATAAGCTCACCAAGCCACAGTGGATTTATTCAGGGTTCATTCTCCAAAATCTTACCTCTCCTAGGCACAGGGAACACAAGATCTGCCATATCAAATTAGATGAAAAGTTTTTCTAGGCTCTGTATCCTGTCTTCACTGGTGGTCATACATGGATGCCTCACAAAACAATACCTGAAATCGTATTCAGTGCAGAGTCCAGCTGGAGACCTGTAACCAGCGGTGTTCGGTTGGGTCGGATGTTGCAGGACAGGGTATGATTTGTAGCAATTAAACTCCAATCTGACTTCAAAGCGATGGCAACTTGAAATCTTTTTAATTTTTTAAAGTGCATCTTAATTAATCATCCTCCTCTCTTCCTCTTCTTTTATATACTTTGTTATCTGTACAAGATGCACTTAGCTTAACACTATTGGTTGCAATAACATTACCTAATTCTTACTCTTAAGACTTAGTGGTTACATGGTATCTACGAAAAAGCAAATAAGTAAAAAAGTCTAAAGGAAAGAAAGCAAGAGCAAGTATCAAAACAGTGCATTCCTGAGTCTACAGCTTTCCATGGTTATCTCTGTCCAAGGACAGAGTCTGTGAACCTGCTTTTAAGAAGATCAGAAAGATTCATAGGCTGCTCTCCCACAGTTGGGGATCTGTGTTGGGTCTGTTTTGTTTAATATCTTCATTAATGATCTTGATGATGGGATAGAGTGTGTCCTCAGTAAGTTTGCTGATGACACTAAGTTGCATGGTCTGGCTAATACACCTGATGGAGGCACAGACATCCAGGAAGACTTGGACAGACTGGAAGGACAGGCAAAGAGAAATTTAATGAGGTTTAATAAGTGCAGAGACCTTCACATGGGAAAGAGTAATGTAATGAATCAATACAGGTTGGGAGATGATCTACTGAAGAGCACTTCCATGGAGAGGGATTTTGGTGTTCTTGTGGAAAATAATGGAACAGCAATGTGCTCCTGTGGCCAAGAAGGCCAATGGAATGCTGAGATGGATCAAGAAGAGCATTCCAGCAGATCAAGGGAGGTTCTTCCCTCTCTCTACTCTGCCCTAGTGAGGCCACATCTGGAAGGCTGTGTCCAGTTCTGGGCTCCATGGTTCAAGAGGGATAGTGATTTGATTTAGAGAGTTCAATGGAGGCCCATAAAGATGATCAGGGAACTGGAGCACTTGCCTTATGAGGAGAGGTTGAGAGATCTGGGACTTTTCAGCTTGGAGAGGAAAAGGTTCCAAAGGAACTTAATCAATGAATATAAATACATGAAGGCTGAGTGTCAAGAAGAAGGAGACAATATCTTTTCACTTATGTGCTGTGATAAGACAAGGGGTAACGTGTGTAAATTGGAGCACAAGAAGTTCCATCTTGATATGAGAAAACAATCCTTTACTGTAAGGATTACAGAGCACCAGAATGGACTGCCCAGGGAGGTTGTGGAGTCTCCTTCTCTGAAGACTTTTAAGACCCGTCTAGGTGTGTTTCTATGTAACATATCCTAGGTCTTATGATCCTGCTCAAGCAGAAAGGTTGGACTCTATGACCCCTGGAAGTTCCTTCCAATCCCTAATGATCTGTGTATCTATGAATCTGTGTGTATCATACCAGTCCATTGATTTCTTCCTTTAAGGAGACAGCAAGGCCATATTCACTTTATCTTCCTTCATTTCATTAAGCAAATGGGTTTGCTTTTGATGGTCCCATTTCTCCTCCCCAGAATCTACACAAATAAACTTTCCCATCACACAGAATGAAAAAAACCCAACCCACCCCTAGTAAGATATTTTATGTAAAGAGGCCAGATGTAGCTATTCATGTCTACTGAAAACAATCCGTGGGGCACCCACTATACATGCTGCATTTGTCTCCTCAAAGAAAATAAAATCTAAGTGGACTGTCAAGCAAAGTAATGGACAAAGTGGAGCTCAAACAATTTAGAAAATGTTTGTGTGTTCCTAGTATGCCTTATATCACAGCAGGGTCTTACTTTGGCAAACTAACCTGCTTACCCTCTTTCCCTTCCCAGTGCCTCCTCCTTTCCCTTAAGACTATGAGTTCTTTAGAAAATGATGGATGACACCTGTGGTGATCATTCAAGGGCTTAAAATTCTTGCCAAGGATCGTCTTTATTTTCTATTTGGTTTTAATTAGCTGTGCATAATAACAAAAAGGGCTTCACAGCTTCCTGCCCACAACCTCTTCTGGGGAATCTCAGCTCTTAAAAACACAGTTCACACTGCCACAGCATTCTTTTGAAGCTAGGAGATTAACACCTAAAAATGTACACAATAAGTAGAAAAATTTACATCAACTTCATAAACATACAAACTGTTCTCTACATGTAGACAAACAAATCACCTACAGTTGCATATTGTAGTCAGTGATCTTTACAGCATGGTACAGGCAGTTACTTAACACTATCTGCTCACTGGTTTATCTGAGAACAACTTATCTGTGAGAACAGAGACCATTTTAAGATGAGGATGTTAATTACTGGCAAATGAAAGGTGACAAGTCTCTTTGGGCTTCTTTTCCTCTGTCTCCCTGTCCCCAGATGAAATAAGTGCTTGTGTAGTTTAAATCAACATAAGCAAATCCAAATGTTCCAATACTGGTCATGACAGCTCAAGCTTTTGTGTGGCCATGCAATGAAATGGATTGGGGAAAAAAACTGATCCAGGTTAAAATTAACTCAGCAAAGTAGGGAAAAGAAAAAAAAAGAAGAAAGAGAAAGATAAGAAAATGCAGCTTTAATACCTTTACGAGGATGAAGAAGAACCAAGTAATCCTGGTGGGAAGAAAGCACATTTTTTTCACTCTTTTGTAACAGTGCCAATTCAGGCTGGCTTACCTTATCTGTGGAATTAAGATATCAGAAGATACTCTTTCATGTCATATTAAATTCAGTCTGACTGTAGGATGCCACCAAATAAAGTAGCCCACTATTCTTCATGTATGTCTCTCCTTTGTCTCTTGTTTGATGACACAAATGTGTGGCTGCAGCATACATCAGATCATCTTTAGCTCCCCAGTTTGCAGTATGTACACATTCATTGCCAAAGCTGGTGGGAAGGCAAAGTTGGTGTGGAGTGGGAAGAAGGGCACTCAGTGTCATCCTGCAGTTAAATCTGATTAAGGATACAGTGAAATTGCAACCAAAGGCCATGGAGGCAACAGAAGTGTCTTACTCTAAAATTCTTCTCTCCCACTTACTTGCATTGACTTAAACAAGCTTTCAGGAAAAATTTTGTTCACAAATATACCAGCTATCAGAGTTTGTGACTCTTATCGTGCTCAGCTTCTACAGGAAAGATTTACCTATGTTTAAATCATTAAAAGATTAAACCATAGTTATTACTCAATTTATTTTGCTTTGTTTTGTCTTCTGGGGTGTAACTGGCAGACACAAAGAAAGTATGTATAAAACTGTTTATCTTACCTATTGAATTAAAACCCACACCCTTTCATTGACTTCAGTTCCCCAAACGTAGACAGGAACCTCAGAGATTCCCTAAAATGCCAGCAATAGTTTTGGGAGCACATATCTGGTTGTTCAAAGCCTTGAGGTCCTTACTGTGTGACACATATTGCCTGCCTGGGTACACGCTCAAACACAGTGTCTTCTCTTCCAAAAGGGAAGGAAGAAGAATCCACAAAGTAGTGACCATGTATTAGATTCTGTTTCCTACTTAAGTATTCCTTGGTGAATGAGATCTATACATAAGCGAAGGGCATACACCTTCTTTTAGCAAACTCTCCTCTTGGCCCTGGGATTCCTCAGCCATGCCCTCATGAGAAAATGTGTAGATCAGGCCACATACATTGGATTCGACAAATGAGAAAGAACAGTTCAGCTACCTAGCACAAACTCACTCTGAAGTGAGTTTTAAGAAAAAGCATTTGAAGGGTAAGTTTGTCCCCTCAGATATTCTGACAGATCCTGCACCACTTGTTCTGCAGTGAGCATTAAGAGCGTGTGTTCTAGCTGATTTGACAGAAATGCACTCATACACTCATGCATGATACAGTCAGGGTATGTAATAGGAGGTGATGTGCTGGTGTACAGCTACAGTATTCCTGAACACAGAACCATAGCCTAAACACAATAAAGCTAACTAAATCCTCTTTTAATCCTCCACCTAAAGTTGCAGGAGATTTCCACTGGCATGAGTCACGCAACATGGATTGTTTTGTCTTTCCTCAATTCTGTGCAGAGCCTTCTGTAAGAAGTCCTCAGCTGCTTCCTCAGTTGTTCTGGGGTCTTGAATCTATTGACAAGTTCCAGGGCTCAGCACAAAGTACCACGGCAAATTCCTGCCTATCCAAATATTTTATTCTCCTGTGCCTGCACTGAGGAGAAGCTTAGCAGTGGAAACCTACAGTTTGTTTCCTTCCAGTGGTACTAGCTTGTCTTCAGTGTAAACAAAACTGCTTTTTGTGTAATTTGTTGCCAGCAACAATGTTCAAAGTAATTTAAAGATGTTCCAATTGCTTTCAAATGAATGGTCCAATCGTTTCCCATATTGCTCAACACTCCCAGAGAAAATTCTCTGAATTAATGGTGCTTCTGTTACTCTGTGTCTGTCATGTGCTCCTTACGCACACACTCCAGCACCTATGCAAACGCTTGCTGGGTCAACTAACACAGAACCATGCTGCTTCACTGGACTTTAAATCTGCAGTACATGCAGCCCCCTGAGTTTACATATTTTCTGTCTAGCAGTGTTTATGTTCTCATGTTACTGAAATATTGACTACCTTCCACGAATTTCCATCAGGAAATGGGGAAACAAACCTCTTTTTCTACAAATTCCACATATCTTCCTAAAGCCTTCCTAGCAGTAGGGAGTGTTTGAAATCTAGACTCCTTGGAGGACTCAGAACCCAAAATTTCAAAATAAATTCGTTTTTAGGTCTTCCTTACAAGGACAAATTGTGAACTCTCCTACTATTTTATTTTCTGTCTGATGCTCTTGTTTAAAGTCATGGAATGACACTACCCATGGAGTGTCATTCTTCAGCAGAATGAAGTTTTCCCAATATTCTGTTATTTCTGAAGAAATTATTCAACTTGGAATTATTACACCGGTTTGTTGACAGAGATAATGGGAAGTTTTTTCTTGTTCTTCACTGTTTCCTTTATTTGCAATATAACCAAATTAAATGAGTGAAGTATGACTTAAATCTTCCTTTGTTATCCCCTCTATTCACAGAGAATTGAAGGTGTGACTTCTAAATTTCCTTCCTTCTGCTCAGTTTTTTTTCCCAGCTTTGTTTTCTTTTTGGTACATTTAAGGTTTTATTTTTTTTCCCCAGAGGCAGTTTTTTTGTAGAACAATTGGAGCCCAGATTAAACTTGAAGTGTCAAATGAAGATGAAAGGACATTCTATCAGAAGGGTTCATCCAGAAATAAAGAAGGATGGCAAATGTCATGAGTGAGACCTGGAACATGGGATAGGATTGAGATCACAGCCTCTAAAGCCTGTGGTTTATGTCACTTCCATTCGAAGGCTGCACGTGCCCTAAACAGCTACACCCCTTTTTTGAAGCTAGTCTCTCTGCCTCTCTTCCACAGCTGCTCATTTATTCTGGAGAACTGGGGAAAGACCATGGGCAAGCAGACAGTGACCAACAGCAAAATAAACCTCTTAGCCACATGGGTCATTAGGGCACTGATTAGTACCATTAGTGGGGAAGGAAGGCTCACACATGTCACACAATCGAGTACATTAACAGAGGGAAACAATATCTAATGCCAGCCTATTCTACATTCAATTTTAGAACGTTGCCCGATGTCAGCATCCCACTTTTGAACACCAACCTGCTGAGTAATTCTGAGCACTCACACTCCCATAGTAATAAAAAAAATCCAAGATCCTTTGGGCAGAATACCTTTTCTACAAGAAGGTACTAGACAGGCTCCAAGATACACCCTATAGACAGACAGGGAGTAGGAGGTAAAAGTTGTGAAAAGGGATGCAATGACAGGCATGAAACAAGGCAAAACCTGTTGATGTTGTGAATATGCTTGTTTCTAACGTATAGTAAGCAAAACTACACAGGAAATGTCACAAGTACAGGCTTTCTTATGCCATTTACAGCACTTCCCGCTTCCAGGCAGTCCTGATATTTCACCAGAACAGGGTCTTAACTTTTGACCATGAAAAGAACAAGGAAGTACAAAATGGCATAAAAATAAAGAGATTAAAAATAATTAGCAGAGTGTCTTAAAGATAGCTGGTCCCAGTGTGTCTGGGGTAAAACTCTGATTTTATTTCCTTTTTTTTTAATAACTTGCTTTACCTAGCTCCAATATAAAAGGTGGTCTTAAGGCATGAAGCACATGAGTAAATCTTAATTTTCTTAACATTATGAGTGTCTGAATCTAAAGATTTTGTTCATGCTGGGTAGAAATAATTTCTGGTCTGAATCTTACATGTATTTTGATGTCTGGAACTAGTCTTAGAGGCATCTCAGTCCAATGAACATGTATAGAATGACAAGAAGAATTTATAATTTTAGCTCAAAACCCAGGAAAAAACATGTCAGATGATGCCACATTATACTAGCTCTGGCTGGGATGGAGTTCAAATTTCTTCAAAGAAACCAGCACAGTATTATACTTTGGATTTGTGAACAAAAAAACTAGGGCTGACAACTCCTTCACGTTTTAGCTCACTCTGCCTTCTCACAAGCGAGAAGGCCAGGGATGGCTGAGAAGCATGGACAGGACGCAGCTGTGACAGCTGACTCCAACTGCCAAAGGGACATCCCACAGCACGTAACATCATGCTCAGCAATAAAGACTTGGGGGGAACCTTTCAAAAGTAGTCATTGCTCAGGAACTGGCTGGCTGCTTGTGGGAAGTGGTGAGTGACTGCCTTTGCAATCCCTTTTCGCTTCTATTTCTCCCCCTTCACTTTTAAAATTCTCTTTGTCTTAACTTACGATGTTTTTATCACATTTGCTCTCCCAATTCTCTCCTCCACCTCTATGAAGGGAGAATGGATGAACGGCTGATGGATGCTCAATTTGTCCCCAAAGTCAACCCACCACAAAGAGGAAATTATACAATTCTTTGAAGTGTGAAAGGAAAATAAAATTATTTCTATGTTAATTCTATTGAAGTAGGAAAGAAACAGGAAGAACACTCTTAATTTTTCAAGTCAGAATATGTTCTGGGGCTGCACTCCACGGCCAAATTTCAGCATGCAATAAACACTTGTCTCAGGTGCCACTTCTTTAATATGAGGCACTAGATTTGGATAGTCTGATTAGGCTTCTACTCTGTAAAATTTGGCTTCCTAAATAGACAAAGTTTTACCAGTGCTCATGTCTCAAGAACAAATTTTTAGAAAGGCCTATAAATCTTTTATTCTTCTATAGCAAGTACATTACCCAGGCACTAAATAAGCTTCACAACACGAGAAAGAGACAGGCAAGTGTATTTTATTATGCCATTTTAAAGATAAGGGAATCAAGAAAGAGACACAGAGTGACTTGTTGAAGGCCACAGAGACGCAGAGTCAGAGGCAGGGTTGGCAGGCTTTCCTGTCTCTATACCCTGCCTTCAGGTCTGTGGATAACATCCTGCACCAGCAAATACTCCATGTGGTTTTATTCCTTTTTCTTGGGGAATCCTGAGACAGTAGAACATTTGGAATAGTCTGTTTGATACAACATCCACCACATTTTTGTACAAAATCCCTATTGATGATGAACCGGTACCTCTGTCATGCACGACTGATGTACCAATTTGTGCAACTCAAAAAGGCCAGGGAAGTGCATAGTTTAATTTTGTTTATTTATGCTTGCCAATTTAATTCTTTCTTTAATAATTCAACAATGGCACCATTTCCCCTCCCCCTTAATTAGTCACTGGCTCTTTAAACTGAATGGTAATGATTGTAATAGTTTCTTCATGTTATAGTAAAGGACTTGGAGATATTTTTTCCCCTAAGTCGTTGCTGGATTTGACAGCAGAACTATTCAATGCAGAACTAGCTGCAATTAGAGCAATTATGCAGATCACATGTCTTTCCAGTTTAATAGCTGGGGGTTTTTGGTTTGTTTTTCTTTTTTTTTATTTTCTCTAAATGCAGCTTCTCTAAGCTAGGAGGAGGATAAGGAAAGACACACAGACAAGTGGACCACCTACTGACTAGGTCCCACCATGGAATGGCAGAATTTGCTAAATACCTTTGTGCTTGAGGAAATTCCTGTGGGGTGCTTTGCATCTCAGCTTGCCAAAGGTCATCATCACAACAGCATGCCTCCCGTGCACAGAGGAGATGGCACACTCTGCAAATACTGGCACACCTCTGTTCTCTGCAAAACTATTTAGAATCGATAACTCAACCAAACCATGAATCAGAGGGGAACCAGAACAAAGAATAAAAAATATACAGTGGCCTGCATTGTAAAAGTAGCAGATGAATCTTAGTCTCAGTCACTTGGTTATCTAGCCCCAATCTCATAAATTAAAAGCAGGTCAGTAAGTAAGGCATGCAGCAAAACATGTTCTGTTCTCCTTACTGAAAAATTACACTGATTTCAGTAGGAGCAGCAGGCTTGCAGAGCATCTTTCAAAAATCTATTCTAAATCACATTAGATACCGCTCTTCAAGTGAGATCCTGACCTTCTAAGAACAGTGTGAACAAAGTAAGAAGCTTCTGTACTGCAAGGCACACTTATGAACATAATTCTGGTCCTCCAAAGTCAGACACACTTAAAAGCTTAAAAGTCTAAGTACTGCCCTTAATACTTAACTGAAAGGAAATGAAAAAGACTGACAGCCATCTGTAACACAGTATATTGCCTTGTCAAAAATGTCTTCTAGTCCTCCTTTATCAAATTAGCTCACAAGAGAATATATCAAATCTTCTGTGAAGCAAACAGAAGCATCTTGTCTAGGCTTCAAAACTACACAGATGACTTTATAAACAACTCAGTTATTTGATCACATCTTCTAAACACACAAACAAAACGGAGTCAGGCAACTTACTAATTTGAAAAAGATCACACGGCAACATGACAAAGAACTGTTGGTGTATCCATCGCATTTTTTAAATCCAGCCAAACTTTCAAAATAAACCAAACGTCTCCTTAAAGCAAACCTTATGGCACAGACATTTAATCTTCTCTGTGGAACACGTAGCTTCTTGTAAGAGTTCAATTAGCATGGTATTTTACACTAAGTTTTTCTCCTACATTTCTAATTTGCCCTGGCAAGGCCACATCTGCAATACTGTGTCCAGTTTTGGGCTCCCTAGTTCAAAAGAGACAGGGAAATGCTAGAGAGTCACATGGAAGGCTACAAGGATGATTGAAAAATATGTTTTAAGAGAAAAGGCTGAGAGACCCAGGGCTGTTTAGCCTGGAGAAAAGAAGGCTGACTGGAGATCCGATCAATGTTTATAAATATGTGAAGGATGGGTGTTAAGAAGATGAGGCCAGGATCTCTTGAGTGATGCCTAGTGATAGGACAAGGAGCAACAGGCATAAAATGCAACACAGGAAGTTCCACTTGAACACGTTAAAAATCCTTATTGTGAGGGTGACAGAGCACTGGAACAGGCTGCCCAAAGAGGTTGTGACATCTCCTTTTCTAAATACTTTCAAAATCCTCTTGGTTGCAATCCTGTGTGGCCTGACCTAAGTGATCCTGGTTTGGCAGGGCAGTTTGACCAGATGATCTCCAGAGCTCTATTTCAACCTCTATCATTCTGTGCAGTTTGCAAAACATTGTAGAGAACAATTCAAAAAAGAAAGAGCAAAACATTGAAAAATTTGCCTTTTGGCTATGTGGATTTTTGCCTGTAGACATCAGGAGAAGGTGAAAATATTTAACTGGTTTTATTAGTAGCCAATTCTAAGGGTGATGATGCAGATTTGTGTGCACTTTATGCTGCCTTTTGACCCCTCCATCTACTTGCCTACATTCCTTACTGACAGGGGATATATCCAGGTTTAAGAGTGAAAACAATATTGTAATAATGAAAGGCTAAAGATGAGCTGTTGCTTCCAGCACAGTACAGCCCTTTTGTGTTGTCTTGCTGAAAGAAACAGATCCAAGAAACTTGAAATTTCACTGCTCATTCTCCTTGTGAGGCTACAGTAAAGCATGTGCAATACAGACAGATTTACATTTTAACAACATGGGGATCTGCCTCTGTCTCTTTAGAGAATTTTCAACTGGTATAAGATAAAGCGGGGGGGAAAAATGAATTTTGAAATAAAATCAATATAGTTTACATGTGAGCTGTAAGTGATCTTCTGTATGTCTCCCTGTCTTCCTATTGTATGAGGCATGCAGACCAACTGTTGGATTCCTAGACACGCTATAGGTGCCTCTATAGACTTCTCTAAGTTGGTCTGCATCTGTATATTTCAAAAAGCCTCTCTTAAATCATTTTATTACAGTCTCATTAATGTCAAATAGCTTTTAATCAGATCCTTTATCAAACAGTTTGACACTTATGAGACTCATTTTCTTAAGAACTTCCTAAAAATTTGAGTTCAAATCTTGATTTTCCTTGACCTTCAGCAAAGCCCATATGAAATGCATAGAACAACGATTTTACTTTCACTTAGGCTTTATTAAGGGCTTAAAATGATTTACACATTTATGTTCCTTTGACAGCCCATTAAGGACAGCAATCTACTCTAAACATTTGAAAAGGGTAGTGAAAGCTTTTAACATGTCACATTTAAAGCACAGGAAACTCTTAATCTACTTGTAGCTTCCACCTGTTAAGCCAAACGAAACCACTAATGTTACCTGGAGCTTCCAAAAAGTTGTAAAAACTAGAGGGTTAGCAGCAGGGAAGTCTTCGTTAAGTCTGCAATATACAGTTTCCCACAGGCAAGCATGACAGATATGAGATATTGCTCCTCTAATTAATACACATTTATAAGATGACCTCAAGTAGTACCTTGTCATTTCCATGGTCTACTAATGCACAAAGGAACGAAAGGGCAAGAAGCACTCACAGCACATATCAACTGTATCACGTATTTAGCTGTGTTGTTGCGCTGAGGTGTTATATGCTGCATTTGCTATAAACCCAGTATAGTAACCTCTTTCTCTAAGTCATCATCTCCTCAAATTAGTTTCCCTGGCTGCTCCAGAGGCAGCAGCATAGCAGCCTGGTTTTCCTAATAAAGAGTTCATAGTAAAGCCAGAATTCTGCTCAAATAATTTTAGCAGTTTTTCACAGAATTTCCAGCTGTATCTCTGAATGCAGACTTTCTGAACTCTGATTTTCTCATAGTTTGCTTTACTTACACTTACAGGTGGTTTTCCAATATATTATGCAACATACTATCTTTAAAAAATATCTTCTTAGAACATCTGGAGATAAAATGTTTGAATTAACAGGCACCTTTTCATCATTTTTAGAGTCTGTCAGGCTTTCGGCTTTCTTGCCTTTCCAAGAATAAATCTGGTAATCTCTTCTGAGTTTTATCAGGTCACTCCAACTTTCTGTGACAGTCCTTGTGAATGGATTTCATTATCTAAGAACAAGTTTCCTTGAGACATGTAGTTGCTACAGCTGGCTTCCATGTGTTAACTTCTCATCTTGACAGCATCTCCCTGTGACACTAGAGATGAAAAGCTTGCCAGTTGTCTTATATTGTTTTCTCTGTTTATGTTGAAAGGTTTCCCATTTGGTCCTCACCTGTGGTATTACTGGTGCTAAACAAAGTGTGTTCTGTTGGAGAAGGAATTCTTGTTCTCCTAATGCATGCAACAGTGTTTAAACCTACTTTCCTGTAACTATATTATTCAGAAGGAACAGTAACTATATTATTCAGAAAGGGTTGCATCATCACTGTCATCTTGAGACCATCCCACAGCCAAGAAAATTTGTCTCTGCATCTAAAGTATGAGTCAGGAATAAATACACATTTGCACCCATTCCAAACATAACTGTACAGCCAGTACAGTTATCATGACCTGAATCAGTGCTCTCCCCCAAATATGCTCAAAACACATTACCGTGATTCAGTTGCTGGGTCCTGTTCACTGTTACACTAACACAAAGCTGGAGTATTTCTTCTGATGACAACAGAGAGTGATATATAGCTGTGGATCTGATCTGAACTGAAAACTGGCCAGAGCTTAGAGCTGACCAAGCAACTTGAAACACAATTGACTAAGCGAGCACAGGACACTATCCAGCATGCTGCTGGATTCCTCTGCCACACTTGAAGTAATAAGACTGAGGATTTAGTTCAGTTTCTTTTACTCTTTATTGAAAGTCTACCAAAATTCGTCATTTATTATTATTTATTTTATTTCTGGGAGTGGTTGATTATATTTCCTCTAGTTTTGTTTACTTCATGGAGGGATAAGCATTGGCAAGTTCTAAATAATCACCTAAATCAGAGGGTATTGCTTCCCTCTCTGAGGGTACAAGTGTGACTTTTCTGGTCAGAAGGAAGTCTTCAGACAGCCCAGTCCTTACCTCAGGGACAGCTAGCATGGATTGAACATTTTAAGCTACTGTCTCTCACGGTTACATGGGCTTTGACTGAGGCACCATTACCAGAGAAAAAAATAATTTATGATTACAAGGTTCAGTTGCTGCATAGAGCTTCAAAATGTAACTTTTAAATGTCACATGTACATTACATTTGTATCTGCGAGCACTATTTTGTTGCATTCATGAGACTCTCATAAAAGGATGTATCAGTGGTGGCAATGATCTATGTAACACAGATACACTTCTCACGTTGCATATATTCAAATTTAGGGCTATGACCCACAGAACTGACAAAAAACCAAATCCTGTCTTGAGTTTCTGCAAAGAGTTACATGTTAATATAAACACTTCTCACTGAGGAAACAGTTCTTTGGAATACAGGAAGGTTAAAGGTTTCCAACATGCAAACAATGAAACTTTCAGGATGGCTCTCTACAGATGCCCTTGTCTTTTTATGGATTATTTTGGAAATGTTGGTGGTTGTTGGGGTTTTTTTCAAACTGCTATAATAAATACTCATTCTGTATATCAAACAGATCTTTGAATCACATTTATTTCATACATTAATCTGCATTTGACACCATAAAGAAAATCAGTGTAAATGCAGGGGACCACAGAAAAGTCAGACTTTTAACAGGTATCTTGGCAAAAGTTCTTTCTCACTTGCTTGGTTTCTTCTGCAATTTCTCAGATGCTGAATCAAGAATTAAAAAATACAAATGTTTAACTCTGAATTATCCAACTGAGGAATCAACACAGGAGAGACAAAAGGGAAGTAAGACTGACACATAAGGCAAGAAAGAGTGGAGTGCTTATGGGTGCAGAACTCGATGTCGTTTAGAATCAGAGTTTTATATTTCTTCCGAAATGACTGAAACTTTTCTGGGAGCAATCTAATTTACTCATAAAATGTGGGAGTTTAATTTCCTAACAGCAGACAAAGGTGGCAAAAACTGTCTTTTGACTCATTCACATTATAAATACAAACCAAAATCACTTTTGTTTTAAAAAGCTGTTAAGCCCTCTAGAAAATGAATTTTACTGTCAGTATCATATCATTTACAAAGCTGGGATATTTAACAGAACGGAAATGAGTATTTAAGGAAATCACAAATCATATATTACCCATACACAGTGGGTTGCACAGTGTTGCAAGTGTTCTTATCAATTATAAAAATGTCTATTTCAGTCATAATTCTAATCAGGGGCTTAACTTTTCTAGCTTTATTTTGGTAATTAAACATTTTATTTATTACATCCTTTTTTACATCACTTGTTCACTTTTTCTTTCTCCTGCGTCTGTCTTTATGGTTGTATAACTTAACACAGCAGAATCAAAAGTCCAGCTAAAAATGATCTGTAAATAATCAACTAAGAGCTTAGCTAAACTCAAAAGATGCTCTGTGGCTATAAATGCAATAGTTTCACTTATTTATTGTCATTCTCCAGGCACTATGTTTTAGACAATAAATGCAAAAGTGAGCAAACATACAAGTAAAAGACAACACTGACAGAATTTTCTGAAAGAAATTATATATCTGAATCAGTGAACAAGTAAACACAACCTTTTCTTCCCTCACAGGCTACTTCCCTCTATGTTTGTTTACACATTACTGTGCTGAAGACTGACCACTGCAATACTTTCTGACTCTGCTTTAATATTGATCACCACTGCAGGACACTAAACATCGTTCAAATCAGTTACAGAGCATTAGGCTATTTTCTATCATGGAGATATAAACCTTAGCAAGGATCCCTCACAAACACTGCACAAGATAAACATCATAATGCCCATTATTACTCATGAAAGCTTTCAGCTATGATTCCCGTTGCTTGTCATGATAAACAGAGGTGAGCATGGACAATAACATCCCATGAGGAGAACACAGAATCTTGTGAAAGTGAAGACGTGAAATGATGGGCTGGACAAAGAGAGAAGTCAAAAATCCAAAAATCTTTCCAGGCAGACTGCCAAGAGGTAAAAAAAAAAAAAGATGAAAAGGATATGAAGGAGACAATTTGGGGAAGGAAAGAGCTCTCATCAATGAATTAACTTGTCCTTTATGCCAAATCAAATAGATTCCAACCGAAACTGTCAGTCTACCTCTGCTCTTCTGCAGGCAGAGTACAGAGAAAGAGTACAGAGACAAGCATTTTCTTTATCTGTTGTGACAGAAATACCAGAATTGTCTCCTTAATGAATCAACACAGTAAAATGAGTTTCTGAGGTAAGAGATCAGTGTTGTCCACTTGATAAAAACCAATTTGCTCTCACAGTTCTTCCTTTGCAGCTTACTGAATTCTTACGGGATGTCTGCTAGGCTATAATAGAAGTAGCTGGGTTTTTTTCATTTAAAACTTATAAAGAATGAATAGGGACTCCCGTTTTTGCACTCTTGGCATTTGCTTCATTAGTACTATTACAGGGAAAAGGACATACAGTTTAATCCGTGGTTAGATTACTCTTTTGTTTAGCAAAATGTTTGACTTCTTCACTATTCAGAAGCATGGAAGTTTGTGAATGGAAAGGATGTTCGACAGGAGTGACTTTGAACTCTCTGAAGGGAGAACTATTACAGAATTACAGGACAACTATTTCTTATTCCATGACAAAGAAATACAGATTATATGTGCTAAAATATCACTTACTGACCTCTTCCTTTTCTGGAACACAAGAGTGTTCATATAACATGCCATACTTCCTACACCAAGCTATGTTGGTGTTCTTTCAATCTACATCACCATTAATAAACTCACCACTTACAGGTCATATCTTCTGAAGCTCTTTTTCATTTCAAGGCCCAACAAATTGTACTGAACAAGTTCCATGAAAAGGAATGACAGGCATATAATTCATAGGTGTTGTAATGGGAGCAGTGGAAAACCGCAAGTTAAAAGAGAGGCTCTATAACTATTATTTCTACACCTTATTTCATGGAAGACCTACTCAGTTTCTCTTGCAGATGAAAGACATGACTTCTGCTTCATCACATAACAAGAAAAGGGCAAAGAATATAATCATTCAATCATAATGAAGTTAATTTCTTAGGCATATACATGAATATTCTGACAAGACTCATTGAGGCTGAACAAAGATAAGGAATGAAGAGCTAAGAAGACAATTCCACATCTAAAGAAGGTACTTAACATGAAGCACCTGAATACATGCCCTCCTAAAGAAAGGTCTGCAGTAGTCTCATAAGAGGTTTTGTTTGGGAACAAGTGTAATTGGCATAACTAGAGCTTGTAAAATGAGAGTAGGCCATGCTGAAAAATGCAGGATTATATTTTCTTTTTAGGACATTTAGCAACTACTTTTTAATTATGTTTACAGTTTGAATATTGGTTTGTAATCTCACTTTCCACTAGATTATCCTTTTTAGCATGAACTTTACCTCAGACATATGATAACAACAACAAACTCTCCCAAGAAAAGAACAGTGAAATAAGCAGCGTTTTTTGCATTTGATGGTTTCCATGGAATCATAATAGGATAGTAAAATCCTACCGCTTCTTTCAGCAGTTTTACAGAAAAGCTTAGCTATAATAATGCTGACTCAGGGGATGATTGAGAAACAAGTTAACTGCAATGTTAACTCAAATGAACTTGGGTAAAAAAACTCCAACTTCTTCCATGCAGATGAATCCATTCAGATGAGTCGTTTATGTTGAAAAATTATTCCACCATACTGAAGTGTCTCAAAGTAATTTCCAAAGCTAAAATTCATAGCCAAATATTAGAAATATCATTTTGCTGTTTGCTTTCTGTATGGAGTTCAGATTCGGTAACTTAAAATTTACAATCCAGTGAGAAGTTGGGAGAGGAAAAATGTGCAGTAACTCTTCTGAAAAGAACTTGGGATTTAGTGCCACACGATGATGGGTCAGGCACTGAAGCCAGCTGAAAAAGACTCCTACTTAAACCACTGTTTTCTCTCTGTGCCTAGCTATATGTTCTGTGTTAACAGGTATTTGCACTGTCACCTAGGTCCCTGACATTAAAAAAAATGTAAAAAAGCAAAAAGCAAGCAAAGATACTTCATGTATGGTGGCACAAACATCATTGCAAGCAGTGAGTCTCTTCAGATAGTTTTGCAACGAATGATAGCATCTTTTCCAATTATGTCTACCACTATGGTTGGATCAATAATGAAGTGGGAGCCAAACCTTCAAAAAGGCAATAAAGACAGTCAAAGGAGGAAAGTTAAGACAAAAGGTAGAGTGCTGGAAAAATAGGCAGTGCAGCCTTCTTCACAGAACCCAAATGAAATTCACATGGTAACTGAAAGAATCAGTATCAGTCCAATTATCAGTGACCAGGAAAAGCCAAGACTCACATCTATTCCAAGGTCCAGACTCAAATTCTATTTCTTCACTGCCGACAGAGAGGAAGTAGAGAAATTTGCCCTTTATTTCCTCATGTGAAACACTGAACTTCTGCCACTACATTGCTCAGGAGAAGTCTGAGGCTCAGGCTAGTGCATACCCTTACCAGAGGACTGCCCTGCCAAATCCCCATCCCTATTTATTTTTGTTCCTTTCTCCTGCCCCAGAGGTTTTATCTCGATTAACTACTTTTACTCACCCTATTTCTTGTTCTCTCTACATTCATGGCAGAAGGCTCCTCAGCAATGTCAGATAGCTCATTAAGAACTGTTGTCAAGTATCATGTCACTCTCACAGCAACCAACAAGAAGTGGGAAAAGCAACCTCTGCATAAAAATAGTGCTTTGCTGTGGACAGCACCCAGAGTTAGGGGTACATATCCTACAGTCTACACAACATGAACAGTGAGAGGCATGAAAGGTGAGGGTAAGCAGTCCTGATGTACTGGCTGCTGAATTAAAAAAAAAAAAAGTATAATGTACAAGTGACAACTTTCAATCAAAATTTGGGTATACATAGGTGGCTTTTCACGAGAACAGGGATAGTATTCTGTTTCAAAACACAAAAAGGCAGGTATTTGTTAAGGAAAAAACTGCTAAAGCAATTGATCATGTGCAAGGTTAAGTGCTTTATTTAAAAAATGAAACAACTTTAAACTTTTCAAAAGCAGTTGAAGTAAATAAAATCAGAGGAAAGCCTGAAGCATGAAAAACTCCAGATCAAAGAACTATGTACCAGCAAATTGGATTGTAGAGTGGCTGGTGTCAAGTGACCTAGCAGCACTGTTTATAAAAAATAGTTCTGGTCGAAACTAAGGAAATCTGAATACTCCTTTGGATTCCAAAACTATCCATCTTTCTAAGGCTATCTCTAAATGACTCCCTGACACAACTGCTATTCTTTGAAGATTTCCCTTCTCTTCCCTGATGTGTATTCTTTCATCTAGTATGCTCCAGACTCTCCCACTCCAAAAGCAGATGAACATGTACCACCAGTTCCTTTTGAATATATTCAGAAGGTCTTCAGAGGCCAGAACATCTGTTTACAAAACTTTTTCCTGGAGGACTTTAAGCTGTCAGTTCCTCTGAATATATATGCCCTCTGTCGTTTTCTCCTTGATTATGACCCAGGAGCGCCTAACACTTCTCTGAAGCATCGAAGGAAAGAGCTGGAAACTTGAAGCACATAACAAAGACTATGAGTGTTAGTGATACATGGGGATCTCTAGGCTGGGAAAAAATTAGAAAGGAAAGAATAATTTCAGGAGTAGGTAGGCAAAATAGTGAGGAGAGGCATTTAAATCAAATATAAAGAGAGTGAGAGCACAGGCTGAGGTCAGATTTTGGATCACAATCATTTGGAACTAACAAAGGAGGAAGGATTAAGGGATTAGTATCAGTAAGTAATGGACAAGACAGAGACACATGGAAACATGTGCTTCGAGCAGTCAGATATTGATATTTATCACAGCAGATGGGTAAGAATGGTGCGGGGGTGGGGAAAGGAGATACACAGTTTGTGACAACAGTGGTGAAATAGACCAACTCAGTTTACTTGCTCGAGGATAAAAACTTTATGCAAAGCATCATGTGTAATAACAAGATATCTGGCCTCCAATAAGCAAAACTTTGAAGTTCGAGGTTCACACTAAAATGAGCTCCAGTGCTCCACATCACAACCAATGGTCCAAATCCTCTCACACTAGTTATGACTGCCATCTCCCTCAATGGCCTTAGCAAACAGGACTTTATTAAAAATGTCTCTTGGGACTATGCCTCTCCTATTTCAAAGGATGCTTTCAGGATACCAATACTTAACCAACAGTTTGGTAGACTATATGGTGGAATGCAGCAATAGGAAAGATACTTCAGGACAATGACATATTTATGAAGTCCACTGACTCTGGTGGCTTTGGTATCCATGTATAAACTACTCGTCACATAAGCCAAGTTGGAAGTATATACATGACAGAATAGTTGTCATTTTTGCTGGCGATTCTGTGCAAGAAAATCCCTCACTATCTGTAGAATGAATTAAGGCAGTAAAACAACAGTAATATTCACTAACATCAGAACACAGATTTTTAAATTATCATCTTCAGAAAAACAGAGACTGCGCAAGGTTCAGGTTTTCTGACTCATTTGTTTCTCGGTATCTCAGAAAGGTAGCCATTCATGATTAAACATATTGCCTTGGCTGATGTGGACTGAATTAGGGATAAGTTGAGCAAACTGGATGTACATAAATCCATGGGCCCTGATGGGACTGGGATACACCTGCGAGTGCTAAGAGAGAAGATATAAGTCCAATGACCATTCTCCATTCTCCATTACTTTTGCTAAGTCACAGGAATCAAGAGAGATACCTAGGTACTGGAGGATAGCAAACGTCACTCCAATCTTCAAATAGAGTAAGAAGGAGGACACAAGTAACTATAGACGGGTCAGCCTCACCTCCATCCCAGGAAAGATGATGGAACATCTTGATGTTGTTTGATGACACAAAGCTGGCATGAGTGGCTGACACCCCAGCAGGCTGTGCTGCCCTTCACCAGGACCTGGACAGGCTGGAGAGCTGGGTAGGGAGAAATTTAATGAAATATAACAACGGCAAGTGTAGAGTCTTGCATTTGGGCAAAAACAACCCCAGGTACCAGTATAGGTTGGGGACTGACTTGTTGCAGGGCGGCGTAGGAGAAAGAGATGTGGGGGTCCTTGTGGACAGCAGGATGACCACAAGCGAGCAATGGGTCCTTGTGGCCAGGAGGGCCAACAGCATCCTGGGGTGGATCAGAATGGAGGTGGTTAGCAGATCGAGAGAGGTTCTCCTCCCTTTCTACCGTGCCCTGATGGGACCGCATCCGGAATATTGCGTCAAGTTCTGGGCCCCTCAGTTCAAGGACACAGAACTGCTGGAGAAAGTTCAGCACAGAGCCACAAAGGATGAAGGGAGAAGAATATCTCCTTGATGAGGAAAGGCTGAGGTAGCTGGGTCTCTTTAGCTTGGAGGAGACTGAGGGGTGACCTCATTAACATTTATAAATATGTGAAGGGTGGGTTTCAGGAGGATGGAGCCAGATTCTTCTGTGTTATCTAATGATAGGACAAGGTGCAATGGGTATAAGATGAAACATAGGAGATTCCACATGAATATGAGAAGGGACTTCTTCAACGGTGAGAGTGACAGAGCACCGCAAGGGGTTGCCCAGGGTGGTTGTGGAGTCATCTTCTCTGGAGACATTTAAAACCCTCCTGGAAATGTTCCTGTGCAACTCAGTCGAGGTGGTCATGCTGTGGCAGGGGAAGTGGACTTGATCTCTCGAGAACCCTTTCAATCTCTAGTGTACTGTGATACTGTGATAAACACTCCAGATACAGGAAGAGAGCTGAGTTTTGCAATTATCATTGAACCAATTAATAAGGAGGGCCAATTGCTAGAGGTGAGTCGATGTCTTATTCAATGAATGTGCTTATTATTATTATCTGTAATACATAGCCATCTGGGTCCAGTACTACTCTTGCTGAATCCGATGAGTGTTGATTGTAGCTTCAGTAGAATGATTTGCTAAACTTTGAGCCATCATCTTTGAAATCCCATGGAAAGTGAGCCATGTCGAAGTCTTGAATCTACAACAGGAATAAGTAGTTACATTGCAGTAGACTGAACAAATGCAAGTAATGCAATCTACAGGAAAAAATACTAATACAAAACATTTAATCATTGGCAAATGATTAAATGAGCTGGAGATGGGTAGATTTAGACTGGATGTGAGGAGGAAGTTCTTCACCATGAGAGGGGGAAGAGCCTGGAATCCGTTGCCCAGGGAGGTGATTGAGGCCCTGTCCCTGGAGGTGTTTAAGGCTGGGCTGGATGAGGCTCTGACCAGCCTGATCTAGGTAGGGTGTCCCTTGGCAGGGGGATTCGACTAAATGATCTTTCAAGGTCCCTTCCAATCCCTAATGATTCTATGATTCTATAAAGCCTGTGTTGTAGGTGCTTAGAACTTCTAGAAAACAATATGAATGTGTCCTGTGTGACTTGGTCTGGGTAGTCCTGCTGTGGCAGGGGGATTGGACTGGATGATCTTTCAAGGTCCCTTCCAATCTATAATGACTCTATGATTCTACGATTCTAAATACATTTTTGGATGCATGCAACAGAAAGGGAGGTAAAGAATGTATTTTCTCCTTTTGTCTCTTCTAAAATGAACTAGAGGATGTGGTAAGAAGTTGGTCGCTAATATAATATTGATGTTTAAGGGGAAAATGAATCAATTTTAAGTCAGAGAAAAGTTTTTAAAGTGGATCATGTGTTTTTGGCTATCTGCCTGTTATTGTTTATACTTTATTAGGAAAACAGTGCTTTTAAAGCTAGGAGTGCAGGTCTTGGGGAAAGTGAAAAGAATCACAAGCACTACACATTCCCATGAAAAAAAGAATGACATCTGCCTGATGTAGGACACCTCAGAGAAAAAACCAACTACATTTTCATAAATACAATCATACTTCTCATGTTCAAATTCCTCTGTAACCTGTAACAGATCCTCACTGTATGACTGTCAGACTGCATTTTATAGACACTTGTTCAAACTTTCAAACAAAGGCCATAGAACTGTAGGGTGTTCAAAGCTGCTGTTGTGGCTCTAGGGTTTGGTCTGCTGACACTTGAGCTTGGGTAGACATGAGTTTTCTCACACCCCATTCATGCACCTTTAGTTGCTGGTGGCACATGGGCCTCCACATAAGTAGCTGCATCTTTTCTATGCCAGACCCTCTGCTTTACAGCAATGTGGCAGGAGCTGTGGCCACATTCCTGGGAACACTGGCAAAATCACGCTCCCCATCTAGACCATCACTCCTCTACTAAAGCGGTGGCCACTAGCTTTTCTGGCAACATGTGTAGGGCCTAGAGAATCACTCAATGTTAAATGACGCTAAACAACGACTGTAACAGAAAGGAGAACTCCTCCTCGGACCTTCAATGGGTCAGGGCCGGGGCCGCCTCTGCGGCCGGTGCGGACAGAAGGCCTTTCTGCAGGCCCCGCACCTCACCACCGCTTCCGCAGCCGCGCCGCTCGGCAGCGGCCTCATAGCCCTGCGGAGCGAGAGGAAGCGACGCTCGGGGCTGGTCTGGGAGCGCAGGGGGCTGCGGAGCGTGGGGCCGACGCGGCTGCCATTACCCCTGGCCCTCGGCGCTGCCGGGCAGGCGGAGGCGAGAGAGGGCGGAGGAGGAAGGAAAAGGAAAATAAGAAAGAAAAAAGGAAAAAGTAAAGGAAAAAGAGGGGAGGGGAAAGGAGG
>JAOXOE010000874.1:22736725-22826855 GCA_028565055.1 Phoeniculus purpureus
GCCTCTGGTGAGCTGCCCCACTGTTTGTCACCAGCTAGCAGGAGACTATTAACCCCTTCCCCCTTCAAACCTAGTTTTAAGCCCTGCTTAAACTTGTGTATTGCTCCAGCTCCTGCAGTTTCATTTGATCAAGTAGAGGCCGGAGTGTTATGCTCCCAGTGGTAGAGGCAGACATGGTGTGGATCTCAAGGAAAATTTCTTTTAATGTTAAGGAGGTTAAAATAAATCTGTCTGTGGACTTGGAGCTGAGTTCTGGATGCACAATACAGAGATTAGCCTCCTAAAGGAAAACATTGGTACTATGTCTGACAGATGTTCAAAAACTACGTGAGCAGAAAGTAAACATCTGTTACATATTTGTATCTTTGTTTGCATACACAGATATTTATAAATAGCACAAGTAAAAGCTACAGAATTGGCTGCTAGTAGGAAATGTCTGTCTGGCTTGGAGAGAAGTAAATTGAATTTTTACGGTTATGTCTCATGAAACAATTCAGCAAAAAATATAAGCTGTCAGAAAACCAGATACATGTAAATATAACTTGAGTTTCACCGTGGATAGTTTATATTATTTACATTTATAGAAACTAGCTCCCATTTAGAATAGGTAATGAAGAAATACGTGCAGAGTCCTCTCTGCTGTCAGGTGGATGTCACTTTTGGGGTCATCCATTCCGGACATGTCATGAAACTTTGAAAAGGTGTCAGACAATATCATTTGCAGTTAGATTTTTAACCCTTATCTTTAATTTCCTGTTTCAAGCTCTTTTTTTTTGTTCTTGTTTGACCTGTTGCTCTGTGCTCACATGTTTCTCCCTGTGGATTGCTTAGTGTAAAATAACATTTGAGAATGGCTGTCTGAGCCAATCTTGACAAAAAGTTACTTTCCTTAAAATGTTGTTTAATTCTGCTTCTTATTTTCACTCTGACTGGTTAGGGTGATTTAGGTATTTCAAGCAAAATGCTAGAAGGTTTTTCTGAAAATAAAATGAAAAATCCACCCTGTCATAAAGTTATTTGATTTCTATCAGTAATATATTTTGTAAAAGTAACTGGTTTATAAATTTCAAAGAAACACCAGTCTAATAATGAATAATAATAATAATAACATTCAAAAGATGATAGCTAATGAAGTCCTTCTAGCAAGGAACTTAAGTAAGTTGCTCATAATGATTTGTAACACTAAATTGGACATGTACCTTAGTGAAGGGTATGCCAAGGTGAGCTGTGTGTTCCCACTGCCAAAACAAACTCTTTTAACATTAATTATGTCTTCGATTATGGTAATGGCAAATTTCCCAAGATTTCATACCTTTCCTGATAATCTCAACGGAACCCTAACACTTTCCATATGTTTTCCTGGTTTTCAGGTGGAGTGGATACAGCAGCAAGTGGTTAAAAGAAGAATAAAGAGGGATTTTAAACCTGGTGGTACCCAGTCCACTTATTTCAATGATCCCAAATGGCCAAGCATGTGGTACATGGTAAGTACATACTGGGTGAAAGGTTCTGTTCCATGTTAGTGTTCAGTTGTCTGCTCTGATGCTTTGCAAAAAGGCAGAACAGTATGCTCAGAAAAAGCAAGTTGTTTGGGTTATTTATGTAACTAACAAAAGACTGTAAACTTACAAGTATTATAAAGAATTCCCAGTGGGCTCTGCAATAGGAAACATTTATTAATGCATTCATTCATGAATGCTTCCTATCACAAGATGTCTTGGGAGTGACTTGTTAAGAGCATAACCTTTCAGCAGTGGGAGGGGAACTGACATGTTTTGTGAGAGCAATGTAACTGCTCGTTTTCAGTGTGCCTAATTCACTGTCTCAAATATCAGTGTGACATAAATATCTTGTGTCCTGAAACAGGAGAAGACCCATGAACACAGACTGTTCTAAATTAGTTATTTCTTTTATCTGTATAGTCATAGTTAAAGCTTGGAGCAAACCTTTTGTATTCACAAAGTGTTTTAGAATACCTTATTTTGCTAGAAAGGTGCAAGTGATAGAATCATAGGATCATTTGGGTTGGAAGTGACATTTAGAGGTCATCTAGTCCAACCTCCCCACAATGAGCTGGGACATCTTCCACTATATCAGGTTGCTCAGAGCCCCATCTGGCCTCACCTTGAATATTTCCAGGGATTTGACATCTACCTGGGAAATTTGTTCCAGTGTTTCACCACCCTTGTTGTAAAAAATTTCTTCCTTACATCTAGTCTAAATCTACCTTGTTTTTGTTTAAAATCATTACCACTCGTCTTATCACAAGAAGATTACTGAACAGTCTGTCCCTATCTTTCTTCTAAACCACCTTTCAGTATTGAAAAATGACTGTAAGGTCCCTTGGAGCCTTCTCCAGGCTGAACAACAACTCAGCACAAAGCTTTTCTTCATAGGAGAGGTGTTTGTGGCCTACTCTGGACTTGTTCTAACAAATCCCTGTCTTTCCTGTGCTGAGAGCTCCAGAGCTGGACACAATACTCCAGGTAGAGGCTCACCAAGTCAGGGTAGGGGGCAGAAACACCCCGGGTCGTGCTTTTTTAGACACAGACCAGGGTATGTTTGACCTTCTGGGCTGTGAGCAGACATTGCTGGCTCATGTTCAGTTTTTCATACACCAGTATAATAAAAAGTTGGATTTAGTAGGCAACTGACTCCAGCTTACATATCTCCAGTTTGTCTGATAGAGATATGTTCTCTTTCTCTACTGTCCTGTTAATTTTGACAATAAGAGACGCAGAAGGTTTTTATGACTTAGTAGGTCAAATTGCTAGATAGTGAAGAGAATAGGGCTCACTGGCGACAATGGGTATTTTCCCTTTAATTAGATACTGTCTTTTCAAATAATTCCTTGCTTTCAAAGGACTGGCATTTCAGGTGAATGAACATGATTTTCCTAACAACTCAGCTTTAAAATTATTTTATTCTTTTCACTTGTAATTTATTGTTAAAAAAAAGCAAAAAGTGTTAATGTGTAACTAACAGCACACAGTGACTGTTAGTAAACAGTCGGAAATCCTTATTTTTCTGATGCATCATTAAAGCATATTGTCAGTCAGAAAAACCAATAGCTTTCCATTCAGTGTTCTGAGTTCTTATTGTAATGAGAAGCTAAGTAATAAACTTCCAAAATTTCTCTTACTGTTACTGGAGAACTGTACTACCAACTCTTCCATTGGAAAAATGGTACCACATTACTCTTTATTAGCTATTAGAGATCTGTGCCTTTTAGATAGTAACTATCCTCGTACAGTAGCAATAAATTTGATTTATTTTCAATCACAGTACTGGGTTGATGTATCCAAGGAATTTTTTTATCGCTCTTTGTACATTTTGAAAACAGCTTTTATCCAAAATATCTTTTCACTTGTTTGTGAAAGCTGTTTTATTTTGAATCATGGTATCGTAACGACTTTTTCTCCCAATTGAAATGTGCATACTTGTCTACCTCCTCTAACATACATTATTATTTGGTCTACTTGTAATTATGTGACAGATTTAAATAAATGGCAGTAGGTTCTGATATTGTGTCATGTCAGTTCTCAGTTTTAAAAAGTATTTTAAATTATTTCAGTATTTTAAATTGAAAATGGAGAATAGCAGTGGTTTATCTGCTCTTATTGCTATGAACTTTCTGCTCTTTGGACTATAAAGAGAGAGGCCACATTTCAAGGGAATAATAGTAATCAATTAAAAACTCACTGAATATTGTGTAGGGTAGCTTATGTAATTTTTCCTTTTTGCTCGTAGATTGGTATGCAAGGTTTTTAGTGCCACCAACAATAGATGCTTATAGCAGATGCCTCTATTTTTGTTCAAGAAGGTGTCAGTGTCCTATTTATAAATCATTCGTGTTGCCTATCCACACAGCTTCACAGCTGTCCTGCAGTTGCCAGTTTAATACTGAAAGCACCTAGAGCAGCAAACAGACTACTGTTTGCAATGTACCACTTTCAGAATATTGCTGTTTTAGAATCCCTGGAGGAAAGTCCACAGTTGCAGACACTTTGACAGGGGGCTGTTCCTCACCTATTTTGTTTACTTCCACTGAATAAATGTGTATTTGCAATATCTTTAGTGATAGAAGTTTGATGACATGTTATTGAGAAGAGGGACCAGTAATGTATTAGCAAGTACCCTATTTCAGCCAAGAAGGGAGTTACAAATATGTGAATGGGTTGACTTTGGACTGATTTGTGTCATTACCAGATATCCACAATATTTGTGATTGTAACTATACCTACTTTTTATAATATTATTTACCTTTATAAATTGTAGAGAAAAAATGGGATTTGAAGTTAGTTAATGGTTTCAGTCACTGCTATGTCAAAAAGAGTTTTTATTGGGTTGGTGGCTGCAGATGTGTTGTTGAGAGAGTAATAAAGCATTATCGTGTAGAGGTTTACATTTAGATTAATAAGTAACTTCATTGTGGGTTAAGATTAATACCTTTGGCCGTTGAACTGACATAATCTTTAACAGGGCTATAAATGTAATTCAGATTTGTTGACACAAGTCTTTTTATTCAAAGACTTTGTCAAGCAGTATCTGATTGATAGTTTCTTTCCCCCAAGTTTTCCTTCTCAAGTACCACCCTTTGTAATTTTAATTGTCTGGACTAGAAACATTCCAGTTTTGTTTGTGTGATACACATGGCAAGTTACAAAGGGACTTCGTGCCTTATTTCTCTTTGTGGCCATCAGAAGTTTTAAAAGTATATCTCAATAACTATTCTATGAACAAATTAAAATGTTCACCATTTGGTCTAAACACATACCTAGAAATAGCAGGAACATAGTGAATTAGCACTTATGGCTGTGTAGAAGTCAAAGTGGACTGAGCTTCCAGAGCAAATCACAGCTTGTGCTTTCTAATAACAAAAGGTGCTTTTCTTCTGATTTCCCTCCCTCAAAGCAAGAAAAGTTGGGAACACACACCACAGCCCCCCCCCCGGCTTTATCAACACTTCTGCATCTTGAGACATCTGTGTTTTAGGAGTAAAATAGCATTTTTTTATAGATGAATATCACAGATGAAAGTTCATCTGTTCAACTACTGTTTGAAAGTGACCTACAGAATTAGGTCCACTTTGCTCAGCATGAAGAAGGTCCCTGGTTAACATCCCTTTCCAAATTTGAGTCAAGAGAGAACAAAGTCCTTTATGTCAACCCCAGAGCTCAGCTATCTTTGTATCATCATATCTAATACATTTTTTCCATTTCATTGATATTGACAAAATAATATGTTTGTGAATGGAGAAGCTAGATGAACTCAATGTAGTCAGCTTGCATAAAGAAGTCATAGTCAATGTTGAAACCTTACTTTTATGTGAAACTTTACTTAACTTCTAACAACAGTGTCCTTAGAATGACTAAGGACTTTGTGCCTAACCAATTTCACTGTACCTGCTAGTTTGATGCATCTTGCCTGCATGGGAAAAAAAATTAAAATAATATGTTGTTCATATAACTTTAACTTCAGTAGAATTCATTCATAAGAACCTCCTTGGTGACCATTTAATTTTGCTCCCTACTTCATACTGGTCACCTGAAACTCAATCACACAGGCACAGCTTTCTGCATTTGTAATTTAGCTTTGCTGTCATGTAGGGCTCTGTATTTATATATATTTATATTTATATAATGTAATGGAAGAAGTTAATGCAGCCATTGTTTATTTTTGAACAAAGCATTTTTAAATTACAAAGATGCTGACTATGTCTTTGCTGTCAGTTTAGACTGTCACAAGTCTTTTTCAACACTGTTTAAGGATAATCCTCTGTAGTACTATTATCAATCCTTCTGTTGTTTATATCAATTGCCAGTGCTGACAGGATTCTCTAACTTGGAGAAGTTTCCACTTCCTACCAGATTCTTCCCACTCTGTGTTGCTTACATACTGCTGGCAGGAATCGGACATACAGTGGAATGTTTTTGTGGGGGTGGGAGTTTACTCGGGGAGGAGTGTGGTGTTTTGAGATGTGAGACTGGAGAGAGAGGTACTGTTCTGTTAGAGCACTTGAAAGTGTATATGCCAAATGTTTTCTCATTATTGGATGCCACTTTGTCAGAGAGAAAGGAAATCTGTATCTGAAGGTTACTCGTTATAGCAGAAGATATGTCACTGCCAGACAAAGCTGGAACATCCACTGCACTAGATCATTGAGGTGACATGATATTCCTCTGAGAAACTACAGCATAGGAAAATGAACTACCCACAAAAATAAATAATAGAACTTTAAAGGTAGTGTAATATTAGTAAAGAATCTAGGTAAGATCCAATGCATACTTGAAACTTGTATTGAAAATTTTTATAGCAGTGAAACTTACTTGAGAACAAAGAGAAATAACTGGCAATACGTCTAAAGCTGTAAACCAAAGCCAGAAGTGGATCATGAGAACTTGCTTATTGTCAGAAAGAAAACAGTTAAGATACTCAGATTCAAGGACACAGCCTACTGTATATCTAAACAGAAGAAAATTCTGTGTTTTGTCACTGCTAAGCACAACCCACACCAACATAAAGTATAACTCAAAACTTTACTGAAGTAAAACTTCTTTCTGGTTTTGTATGTGTCTTAGTTTCACATTGATAGGGCTTATCTTCTGTCTGAAGTTTCAGGTCTGGTTTTGCTGTTAATCTCTATAAACTTCCTCCTTTGAAAATTATTTTCCTTTTTCAGAATCTCTTTTCTCAACCTTTGGTCTTCACACTCATTCCATAGTATTCATTATTTCTCAACATAAGCCATGCGTTGGGGCAGTAGGTGAAAGACACAATGTGTTTGGAGGTGTGTTAAAAGCAGACTACTTCACGGTCTTCAGTCTGGAACCTCAAAGAAGGTCTTTTGTAAAGCTTCTTTGTTACCTTTCCATAGTTTGCTTGTTGTCTCTTAGTGGCAGCAATATAATGGAAAAGGGCTATAGGACACTATGTAGCCTTTTACAAAGTAAGAAAAATGTTTTAGGTAAATCAGTGCACTTCAGTTGCTGAGAAAGTCAAATATTCTTGCAAAGCCTCTGGAAAGATTAGTAGAGACCTGCAAACCTAGGAAAATATATAGTTCCTACCTGTGCTCTTTCTCCAGTTGTTTATATTATGACTTAGCTCTGGGAACTTTCAGAAGAGCATTCCTAGTTTCCAAAACTAGACTGAAAGAACAAACAGGTGCACAAATGTGAAGTGTTTTAATGGCATTCGTGGTTGAAGATGATTATAGCAGTGCCAGCTGGGCACAGTAGAGGTATGTGACTGAGCTACAATGGAAGCTGATGTTTACAGATTACTTGGTTTATAACACTTAGTGTATAATTACTTGGATGAGACAGCTATATAACATTGTTGCACAACTGTAGATGTAGTATGATGTTGCTGAGATTTTTAGAAAATTATTAATGATAAAACACTTGCTGAGAAGCTTAGCTCATCAGTCAATATTTATCAGTCATCCTTTTATAAGATTTCCGGTGTAGACAGATGAAATATAATTTGTACTGCAGTTGAGTTCAGTCCATACAGACTGATGAGATCTGAATTAATTGCATCTAGAGCTGGCTGCCTTGGGCTCTGATGCTGAAAATAAAACCTAGGAAAAATTACTTACTTTAACTGTCAGAGAGGATTGTGAAGTCAGCATAGCTTTGAGCTTTGGCAAAGATTGTAGTGAACTCAACTTACTTCGTTTTGTCAGGAAACTCCTCCACTATGCTACATAGTACTCTCAAGTTATATTTGTGAGCTCCCGGGTGGGCTATACGAGCGTTAACAGGGAGGGACAGACACTCCTGCTCTGACACAGTATAGTTGACTCTGGATGGCAGCCAGAATAAGGCTAATAAGCTTTTATCAGCAGTGAGTAATGTGAGACTCCTAAGGTCCTGAAGCCATGAAATAGGGTGGAGGTAAAGTTAAACAGGCCAGTTGCCTCCCTGATGCTGCTGCTGAAGCCTGTGGGGAGTTGGCTTTTCTTATGTCTCTCTTGTCATACCAAGTGTGAGCAGCAGAGCAAAGGACTTTACATCTCTGACACGCCCTTTAATGAGGTCAGCTAAGGCCACTAGGACTGTAGAAGGAGACAGTGGGGACAAACGAAGGAAGGATTTGCAAATGTCTGATGGCCTGGGCTGGAGAGAGGCAGAGGGAGTAGGAGAGGTCACACTGTGTCAAATTGCAAGCCTGGATATGATACAGGGGAGACAAAATTTGACAGAATTTTGCCACCAATGTGTGTCACCCTCCTTTACAGCCTCCTAAAATTTTACTTCCGACCCACCTATGCCAGACTTTGGGAGCTAAGAAAAAACTCAGTCTTTAATGCCCTCCCAAGAATTGTTCTGTCTCTTAGTTCTGTTTGTGCAGAGAAAGCCAAATTATTGTTCTGTCTGAGGTGGCATGGCATGCTTCTAAGTGTTTTGCATATTTTGTAACTTGGTTTGATTGTTGCCTGCTGCATGAGACCTTGCTTTGGTGTTTTAGAAAGTTAAGAAGACAAACCATTACTTATTTGCTGAGGAACTACTATGAGAAAGAATCAAGTTCTCTGTCAATGCATAAACTTGCAAATCTTTCTGTGGAAACACACCTCTTGTTCTCAGTGGGTAAGACAGAACTAATAACATAAGATCAGGTAATACACAATTTGACCTAAATTCATTTCCTGTTGGAAGATGGCCACATACTTTAAGTAATCAAAAATCTGTAGAAGTGGATTTGTCTACTGAGAAGAAATTATTAATGCAACTAGTTTAGCAAGATAAACAAGTAGTTTAAAGGTGATCTGTTCCTCTGGGACATTCAGTTCTGGCTTCCAGTTAAGCAACTCTGAAAGTGCCCAGGAAACACAAAATGGAAGTCAGCACTGTTCAAGGGTTGTGCCAGCATTTTCACTGTGCCAAGAAACAGCAATACTGAAATCTTTTCCATACTTGCTTTGGGAGGGATTTTCCTGAATGTCGAAGATTTGGAAATAAATAATAGCACACAGTCCACTGACTATTTACTACAATGATTTTATTTTCAGAGGTAGACTGTATACTTTTGTTGTATTTTTCAATAATTTATTTTAAATGGAATTCTTTTCTGGGCAACAGCTAAGTCATATTAAGAAACTGCAGGTATTCTTTCTGTATAATGTCTATTGTGAAATGTCATTTTTGTATAATAGCGTGTTTCTCTGAAATGCCTTTTTCTGACTAGTTGCTGCAATTGATAATGAAATTACAGTGCCACAAAGTCTTGCTGAATTTCTAATGAAGTTTGATGCATACATGCCTTTAGCTTTAGCTGATAGTAAATAGTTAACAATGAATTATATGGAATGTAAATGGATATAAAATTGCTAAAACTGACAACTGTAAGGTGTGCCATACTGGTGCACAATCTGGTGTATGTTAGTTTTTATCTAATGTACCACTTCAACAGGAAAAACAGCCATTTACATAGAGAGGCACGTACTTACCTGGAATTACACTTTTTCTTTTTTTGGAAGAAAGGGAATTTGCCCATCATTACTTTCTAAAAGCAGTTTTCCAAGGGCAGCTGCTTAGTTGCATACTTTCCATTTTATTTTTAAATCAAAATCAATTAATATCAGATAGCAAATCAAACTGGTTTTTTTATGCAATACCAGGTGTTCTATTAATATTATAGAAAAAAAGAAAAGGTAATCTTATTAATATTATTGAAAAAGTACTGCTTTTTTTCAAAGACTTTATGTATTGTTTTGTTATTATTTGCATACTAAAATGGAAGAGCTACAGGAAAGGGGTTGCTAAACATTATATCTACTTAATATTTCTTAGCTATTTTTTCATGTAAAGAGCACTTTACAAACATCAGGAACACCAAAATGACCAGAAATGCACAGCCACAATACAGAATAACTGTGTATCAGTTTTGCCTGGTTTGTGGTCTGAGTGCAAAAGCAGGTGAGACACGTTCAGTTTGCCATAATTAGAAGCAAACTCAGAACCTGTAAGACTTACTTGCATTTCTGACCCAAACACTGGCTTTATTGCTTCCCGGTCAGGAAATTTGCTTCTGCAAGACTATTCTGTACAGAGGAGAGTTAGATCTGTGTAGTGTCCTTTACAAAGGATAATTGGAGAATCCCTATTTAACTCTAGAAGATTAGGTCCTGTATCAGTATTTGTTATTATGCCCATCTTAACAGAGAATGTGGACATCAAAGCTCAAGTATTCCTGATTTCTGGGCCCAGCCTCTCTAATGTCCTCCTGTGTATCACGTGAACAAATGTTCTGACTGAAATTGTGAGAATGATTTTGGTTAAACCAACCTAAAAGGACAAAAAAGAACAGAAGACACAAACACAGTGAGAATGGAGACTCTAATACAGTGGGCTCTGCACTACTTCATTAGGTGTAGGTAATATTTGTCATAGGTTCTGGCTACTTTTGATGTCATGAAATATCTGAGTTTTGCATCTGCTGCTCAAGTCCTGTAGAGAACGTTTTCTTACAGCCAAACAAGAAACAGCAGAGGACACTAAAAGTATAGCAAACTCTGTCGGTGCCATTTTGGAAAGAAGTCCAAGTGTTTGCACATCTGCATGACATGTAAATACGATTTTGAAGACAATTGACCTGAAAAAATGAAGTGGTCATTTTGAACACCATCATCCAATAAAGGAGATCTTGTCAGCATAAGATGCTTCATCTCCTTAACGAGAGGTAATAGGCACTTACAGAAAACAGAATCATCCAGGTTGGTTAGAATCATTCAAGTTCAACCAATAACCCTACTCTACCAAGTTCTCTAATAGAGTATATCTTTAAGCACCATATCCTTAAACACAACCAGGGATGGTTATTCAGCCATCTTCCTGGGCAGCCTGTTGCAATGCCTTTTTTTACTCTTTCAGTAAAATAAATTATCCTAAATTAGCCTAAACCTCCTCTGGGGCATTAAGGCAGGTCTGGGGTGTGAAGCAACACAAGCAACATCTGTGCTTGCTCTTCTGCCACGGACATTACAAAATCTACAAAAACTAAAAGAATGGCTGTTTCAAAAAAACTTCATTTCCAGCAAACAACAGAAATGCATGGCAGAGGGTCAAAGTGTGCCAGACAGCCACAAGAGGTGTTAAGTTTGCATCTTTTACTGTATTTATACACTTTTCTATAGAACTGAATTTCACTAATACACCAGTAGCATGGTATTTAAGCACATAGTTGCTCTGGCTTTCCCTATTTATATGTGAATTCCTAACAGAACAAAGCAAGTTATTTTTAATTTTGAAAACAATTCAAAACTATGTTAAATGCAAGTAGTTTAAGCACAGAAGGCTAAGGAAAAGCACATATACATACGGGATACATAAGAGAATAAAGATTGACTGTCTCATGGGAGTTTCCTTTTCTGTGTAAACTACTGCTTGGGACTATAGTATTGGTTTATGATATACTGGTTTATGAATATCATGGTATGGTATGGTATGAATACCAGCTCCTGGTTACAAGATTACATTTTGGGAGCCAGAAATCCCATTTGGAAAGAAACAACTACAAGTTGAGCAATGAAAAATATTTTCTGAAATTACAGAGCAGTTGAATAACTTCTCCTTTGTTCAACTTCTGTGTGCTCTTCCACATCCAGATTTAACGCTGAACCAGGAGGAGGCTTTTCCTTCTAAGTCTCTTGATCTGGCTGCAAGCAGGCTGTTGAGGAAGGTTTGTTCAAAGTGCAAACTTGCAGATGTACTTTTTGACTAGACCTTGTATGATCCCAGCAACTGAAACAAATTAATATGTCATTGTTTAACTAAGTCCCCATCTGTGTGAATTAAAACATGGATAAGGGAATGAATACAGCCTACTTACAAATTGTTACAGCCCCTACCTCTTGGTAAGGAGTTAGATTGCTCACGGAAAACATGGTTCTGGAAAAACTCCCTCAATTTTTGTAGTTCATTGAATTGTGTCTCGGGGCTTACAGAGTCTGCGTCTGCTGACAGTTTCCCAATACACCAAAACCAAGCCTGGGGCTCTGTGTGTCACATTCTGTGACCTACAGTATCTTGGCCACCAGCTTGTGAGTCCTGTCCCCAACTCTTGCACCATCTCTTATGACTGTTGAAAGAGCAGAGATCGGGAAAAAAAGAGGGAGCTGTATTAACACTAGAAGTTAGATTGCTTCAGCTTTGTTGATGTTCTTAAAACAATTTAGGGTGTTTATTCTTCTAGGTGTATTTCCTATCCTTATATAGTTATCCTTTCTAAAATATTGTGTCCTGCATTTTTCTTTGACTCACACCCTGATGGGTGGGAGAGAGTGATTAAAAGTAGTATGAAAGTGAAAGCATGTTTTTTATGTCTGAAATGTTTGCCCAGGCATACCATAATATCAACCCATTTTTACATAACAAGAAAGTTGCATGATACTGACCAGTGAGACACAACAAAAATCAGAAATGTTCCTCTATTTCTTTTAAGCCCACTCAGTTAGGGCATGTGGTCTGCTTTCACTGTCTGGCTGTTATTTGTCCAGTATTCAAAGTTTTCAAGAATTGATCACACTGTGTGAAGCAGCTTTGATCTTGCTTGGGAGATCAAACATGCTGATACCCTGAGATCATGGTGTATGTTGTGTAAACTATTACCACTGTAACATTCTGAGGATCTATTCAGTGTTTATTCTCAATGAATGAATCTGTAAGGGTAGCCAAAACCACTTAGTAAGCTTGGTTTGTTACTTTGCCAAGCCCTAGAAAAAATCTTAAGATTGTCTCAATATATGAAAGACTCACATAATCTAACAGGAAAAGTAAACTTAAGGCTGAGCCATGCGTTTCTGTTTTGCCATGTGAAAGGTAGGAGTTTTATGTGTGAGTGTGACTGTGAATGAAAGAAGTTAAAACCGTGTTGCCGGCAGGCAGGCATTAAGTAGCAGAGATCTCCTGATGCAGCTATGTAGTGTGGCGTAGGACAGGAGCAATTTACGCTTCTGTGTGAGTTTAGATAAAAAAATTAATTCTAAGCCATCACCATTTTTTATCAGGCAGTTGTGAATAGGGGTGCCATTACGGAATTGTTTAAAATAGGAAAGGTCAAATTAAAAGCAAGACATACAATGACAGCATTGAGCAGGTTTCCTGTGCTTGTCCTTTCTATAACAACCCTGTAATTATAGTCATGCTATACCATTTCATTCATGTGTTGGGTTTTGGGGAGAGGCAAGCAGAAAATTGTAGAGCAATCACATAAAATATTGTAAATTGCAAAGTTCTTACCTAGATTCCTGTTTTCCCTTTGTATCCATGTTAAATCCTGGCATCCAGAAGTCAAAGGATGATAAATTAACTGAAAGAAAGTGGCTGAATAGGACAAAAAAAAAAAAAAAAAGCTGGCTTGACTGTTCATAATGAAAAAAAGATAAATCTTATAAGTTGCTGCTTATAGTGATACTATTAATGAGATGCTGAGCAAGAAAGCACACAGGCATGCAGTAAGGTCTCATGCACCATACTGAAATTACGTGTCCACTCAAATGCTTTGCAGATCAAGGATAGATTTAAACATGTTCCTGAATTTAAGAGTATATTGAAATATTTAGTTTACCTTTTCAATACATTCCAAATCAGTATTAATTGGCTGCTAGCTGACTCAAATTTAGCGTTTAAGTAAGCCCATTGCTATAGTGTTATTACTTTTTAGTTATTTTGTAGGTTGTTTTCACAGAATCACAGAACATTAGGGATTGGAAGGGACCTTTAAAGATCATCTAGTCCAAATTCCCGGCCACAGCAGGATCCTCTAGATCAAATCGCACAAGAACATGTCCAGACACATTTTAAACATCTCCAGAGAAAGAAATGCCACAACCTCCTTGGGCAGCCCGTTCCAGAGCTGTCACCCTCACTTTTGAGAAGTTCCTATTTATGTGGAACCTCCTGTGTTCCAGCTTGTTGCCCCTTGTCCTGTCATTAGATGACACTGAGAAGAGCCTGGCTCCATCCTCCTGACACCCACCCTTCACATATTTATAAATATTAATGAGGCCACCTCTCAGTCTCCTTTATTCAAAGCTTAAGAGACCCAGCTCCCTCAGCTCCCACTCCTTATAAGGCAGATGCTCCACTCTCATCATCTTTGTGGCTGGACTCTCTCCAGCAGTTCTGTGTACTTACTGAACTGAGAGGCCCAAAACTGGGCACAATATTCCAAATGTGGTCTCACCAGAGCAGAGTAGAGGGGGAGAAGAACCTTTCCGCTTCTGATCCAACCCAGTATGCTGTTGGCCTTCTTGGCCACGAGGGAACATCGCTGGCTCATGGTCATCCTGCTCTCCACCAGGACATGTCAGGCCTATAGAGAAGTTGACCACTGTATCTGTAACTTGACTCCAAAATCAATTCAAAACCATATTTATTTTATACAGCACCAAGTTTATAAAAGCAAAACCAAATTTCTTGTTTTTCTTTTCTTATTTTTCCTTGAAGGATTTTTATCTTTCATAAGAATGGCACAGCAACCACATAAATTCTTGTGTTTCTTTTTTAAAACAATCCATACCTATGCACAGATGGTGCTCATCTATTAAAATTTCTAGATTTTGCTCCAGGAGTAATAAATTATATTTTCAAAATTTTCTGTTGCCCACTCCTAAATGTAAAGGTCAAAAACTTCAAAACATTTGAATGTGTAGTGTTCAGGAACAGGAAAACTTCATAACACATGGCTTAGATACAGTAGATACAGATGCCATCAGAAGAATTTTAGGGTTTTTGATGATGGGAAGGTTTAAAGAGCACCAGACCTCCTGGTACATGATGGAATTCATCTCTTTCAAAGAGGAAAAATTTGATGGGGCTCCTTGAGAGGGTCCATTAAACTAGGCTTAAAGGGGGAAGAGGATAGTGCTGAGCACACTAGAGATGAGCCTAGGGGTTGTGTGCCCTTTTTGTGTGTGAGGCGGGAGGCCAGCAGAGCTGCTTCAGCACTAGTGCATGCATCCTGGGGAATAAATGGTGAAGAAGTGTGTGTGTTCAGTAGGTCTGTAGAGGTCATCCTCCCCCTCTACTCTGATGAGGGCACATCTGGAGTACTTTGTAGAGTTCTGGGCTCACCAGTTCAAGAGGAACAGATAAGTAAGGAAAGGGACAGAAGGAGAGTCTACTGGAGGGCAATGGAGATGACTGGGGGCCTGGAGGATCTCTCTTATGAGGAAGGGTTGAGAGTGCTGGGACTGTTTAGCCTTGAGAAGAATGAGAGGAGACCTGATCTGTGTCTATAAATATCTGAAGGATGGCTGTAGGGAGGGTGGTGCTGGACTGTTTTCAGTTATATACAGTGACAGGAGAAGGAGCAGTGGGCATAGGCTGGAACACAAGAAATTTCATGTAGAAATAAGGAAAAACTTCTTTACAGTGTGAGTCAAAAAGTCCAGAGAGTTTGTGGGTTCAGAGAAATGCAGGAGAAAAATATCACACCAGCATTTCAAACACGTAATCGGGAGCCCAACTCAAATGTCTCTATGCCAATGCACACACCACAGGCAAAAAACAAGAAGAGCTACAGATGCATACATGTCTTCAGAATTTTAATCTCACTGTCATCATGGAGGCATGGTGAGATGACTCTTATGACTGGAGTATTGGAATGAAGGTATATCAGCTCTTCAGGAAGGAGGGGCAAGGGAGAAGAAGATGGGGCGTTGCCCTCTATGTGAGCTGGAGTGCCTGGAACTCCACATGGGAGGAAAGGACAAAGAACTTACAGGTCAGGGTAAAAAGAAAAGCAGCTTACATTGCAATGGGGTTATGCTACAGGCCACCCAACCAGGAAGACCAAGTGAATGAGGTCTTTTACAGACAAATAGGACTGGCTTCACATTCATGAGCCCTGTCCTCATATGAGACTTCAACCACCTCCTTGTCTGTTGGAGGGACAATACAGCAGGGCATAAGCAACCCAGGAAAGGTGCTATGCTGAACCTTGTCCTCAACAACAAGGAGAGGCTGGTGGAGAATATGAAACTCAAGGGCAACTTTGGCTGCAGTGATCATGAGATGGTGGAGTTCATAGTCCTTAGGGCAGTGAGAAGGGCACCTAGCAAGTTTGCTACACAGGACTTCAGGAGAGTGGACTTTGGCCTCTTCAGGGATCTGCTCAGTAAAGTACAATGGGATAGGTCCCTGGAGGGACTGCGAGTCCAAGAAGCTAGTTAATATTAAAAGGCCATTTCCTCCAAGCTGAGGAGCACTGCATCCCTACAAAAAGGAAGTTAGGCAAAAATGACAGAAGCCTGTGTGGATGAACAATGAACTTCTGGACAAACAAACATGAGAAGGGAGCATACAGAGGATAGAAGTGAGGACAGGTAGCCTGGGAGGAGTTTAGAGGACTTGTCTGTGCATCTAGAGATTGGGTTAGAGAAGCCAAAGCCCAGATGAAGTTGAGTCTAGCCAAGGACATCAGAGGCAACAAGCTTCTATAGGTGCATTGATGAAAAAAGGAGAACCTCCTTTGGAAGGAAACAGGTGACCTAGTAAGCCGGATATGAGGAGAGCTGAGGTGCTCAATGACTCTTTTGCCTCTGAAAAGCACTGAAACCACACAGCCCAAGTTGCAAAAAGACGAAGGCTGTGACTAGGACAAGGAAGTACCACTTATATAAAGAACCTGAATGTTCACACATCTGTGGGACTTGATGGAATACACCCATGTGTTCCAAGGAACTGGTGGATGTAGTTATTAGAACGTCCATCATATTTGTGCAATCATAGCAGTCTAGTGTAGTTCCCATTGACTGGAAAAGGGGAAGCATAACTCCCATTTTAAAAAAGATTTTTAAAAGAGGATTTGGGGGACTACAGGCCAGTCAATCTCACCTCTACGCCTGGCAAGGTCATGGAGCAAGTCCTCCTGGAAGCTGTGCTGAAACACATGGGAAATAAGGAGGTGATTTGTGACAGCCAGTACAGCTTCACTAAGGGCAGATCCTGCCTGACGAATTTGGTGGCCTTCTATGATAGGGTTACAGCATTGCCCTCTACAACTACCTAAGAGGAGCTGGTGTTGGTCTCTTCTCTCAAATCAGTGATGATAGGACAAGGGGAAATGGCCTCAAGTTGCGTCAGGGAAAGTTTAGATTGGATGTTAGGAGGAAGTTCTTTACTGAGGGGGTGGTTAGATACTGGAATGGATTGCCCAGGGAGGTGGTGGTGTCACCGTCTCTGGATGTGTTTAAGGAAAGAGTGGACACAACGCTTAGGGATATGGTCTAGCAGTTAGATAATAGGATAAAGGTTGGACTCAATGGCCCTGGAGGTCCTTTCCAGCCACGGTGATTCTGTGATTAGTGTATAAGGGTAGAGCAGCTGATGTATGAGATGGACATAATCTGTTCTAATGAGTCCAGGGAAAGGTCACGATGATTATCAGATGGGCTGGGTCATGTCTTGAAGGCAGGCTGACGGAGCTTGGGCTGTTCAGCCTGCAGAAGGCTCTGGGGACACTTACAGCAGCCTTCCAGTACCTGGAGTGGGTGCCTACAAGAAAGTTGAAGACAGACTTTTTACGAGGGAATCTAGTGGTAGGACAAAGGGGAAGGGTTTCGAGCTAAAAGAGGGTAGATTTAAATTAGATCTTAGCAAGAAATTCCTGACTCTGAAGTTTGGGAGGCACTGGAACAGGTTGCCCAGAGAAGAAGTGGATGTCCCCTCCCTGGAAGTGTTCGAAGCCAGATTGGATGGGGCAGCCTGGGCTAGTGAGAAGTGTCTCTGCTCATGGGCATGGGGGTTGGAACCAGATGATCTCTGAGGTCCTTTCCAAGCTAAGCCATTTTGTGATTCTATGATTCTGTGGTACTCTTTTGACATTATTGCTTAGCAGATTTGGGTTTTATTCTGAATAGTTAATGATCCTGTGTGTGCTTACAGTGAAGTTATTCAGGATATTTAAAGTAGCATATAACTGCAGGCACCACAACTCCCTCTTAGAGTTTTAAAGGCAGTTAAACGGTAGAAAAAAACCCCTCTGTTTCTCCCACATCCCATACTTTTTACTGAAGCTTCTGTGGCGTTCCTAACAGAGCTGCTTTACTCTCACGGAAGCCATCATCAGGATTTGAACTGCCTTGGCTAATTAATTTTACAGATGCAGCAGGGGATTGTATAATCATGTTGTTTGACCAACAATCAGTACAACTGGTAGGATTCCACTAAGACATACATGTATTAGGTAAAGGATCCAACATGTGAAAAAGAGTCACATGTATAAGAGTTGCAAATTCTGTTTCCAGCATTTAGTTCGGAAAACAAGTTGCAAGGACTCATTGCTCAACAGCATCTGTTTTGAAACGTCACTACTAGACACATACACATTCAGTTCCAGGAATAGTATCATCACTGTCATTAAAAAGATTTTGTTAACCTCCTTTTCTCACTGTTTCACTGCTTAATTGTTAAAAAATAATACATGGCTTCGTAAAGCATCTTCTTGAAGTTGCGGATGAGCATCACCTTACATCTTAAATCCATTTCACCGTTACTGTGTTTCTGGACACTTTCGTTTTGTGCCTTGCGATATTTGCATAATTTTATGTTTGTTTTTAAAAAATGCATTACGAACACACTGCTTACATAGGTTCACCTTCATAGGCCATCCAGATCACTCTGTTATAAGTCTTTGGACTAACTTGCAGAAGATCTTTAACATTTAATCACCCGAATCAAATTTCCTGAGATAGTAACAAGGGTAACTGTGGCACCTTATGCAAAACTTCTGGCTTGTTCTGTTTTTGAATAGCCTTTTCCTTCCCAGGACGCCCTAGATTTCTCTGGGCTAGTTCTCTTATTTCTGCCAGATGATCTCATCTGCAAAATATAATAAGCCACTCCCTCTAGTGGTTTGGCCTTATCTTGTAATACACAGAGGGCCTTGCATTTGTCAACCACAACACATTCACATAGTGAAAAGCCCATTGGTGCCTAGGGCATTTACCTCCCTATAGCCAAACCAAGATTGCAGCCATTCGCCTTGGTCTGATCTTGTACTATTAATGAATTTTTACCGCATGCATTTCAGTGTCAGACATTTCTGTAAGGCTGTCTAATGTTGATAAGGACTGATATTTATACTTCTGTCTCAAGAGAATAGTTTTATGGGCTTAAAAGTTATCCTCTGGCAAGTTATAATCTCCTCTGACATACCACCCAAGCAAATAATGGGACTAAGTGTATAATAACTTGATGGCTTTTTAAGGTTCTTGAAGAAAAGCCTTCTAGAATTGGGTAGCATTGATATTATTCCTAAAGGCAGTGTGAAACAGTCCCTGCCTGAGGAATTCCACATGCTTACAGGAAAGCAGGGAAAAACTTCTGCATTGCTCATAATGGAATATGGAGTTTCACTGCACTCTTATGTGTTTCCTGCTTTTCCTACTCACTTTTGTCTCTTGAGGAAGAGTAGGGTCATGTATTTTTCCTTCAGCCTCATGAGCAAGTTCTGTTGTCTCACTTCCCTCCCTCTCATTGTCCTTCTCCCTCCTTCTCCCCCTCAGGACATCCCACCATTAACACCAGATGTCACCAGGCTATTGCCTCATGGATCAGAGGGATCAGACCACAACATAAAATAGAGAAAAAAGGACTGCAATAGTGCAACAGTCCTTAAGATTTGTGTATTAGCTTTCTGAGCCAGCATATCTTCATCTGTTTCTTCACAAGTATTCTCATTCCTACAAGTTTATAAGATCTTTAGAAAAACAGGTTTCCTGGTCTGTCCTGAATCATGGCCCGTGCCATCCCTGCCCATACCAGCATTCCCTTAACTGTGTATCCTTTAAAGCATCCCTTTTCTCTTTTCCCTATAAAAGGAAGTGAGGGGAATGGGAAAGAAGTTGTATAAGCCTCAGGCTCCTCCCACTCTCATCAGTTTCTGGGAAAGTCAGTCATTAATTGAAGCTGTCTCTTAGGGCCTTCACTTCATGGGGTTAATTTTGATTCTGTCACATATGTTCGCACGAAGTCTAAATAAAACTGTCCTCTTCTCCCATGCTTCTTAACAACTTGAGATCAAAGTATTGGTCTTTGACTTGAAAACAGCTTAGAAAGTAAATTGTGAACAGCTTGTCTGTATAGAAAGAATCCTTACATGCTTAGGAAACATATTTTAAAGCAAGGCATACCATCTCTCTCTATTTAATTGTTATCTTAGAAATAACAAAAACCTCAAGTACCTTGAGAAAGAAGGAGAAGCTTGGTCTTATTAGGTAAGTGCAGCTTCATGAAATTCTGCATTAAGGAAAAATGTCTTGGGACTTTCTGTAAAACTGCCCTATTTTTCTGTCTTTTTTGGGACTTGGAGGAGGTCAAATTAAAATATGAGGAAAAGGCCACAAAAAATGGTAGAATGGAAAGAATTGTCTCTCTGAGGAATTATTCATCCTTCATGAATACTGGATCCCCAGGGTTGATGGTGCACAGCTGACGCCAGGGAGAAGCTGTTCTTTTCACATACTCTTTCTAATTAATAAAAGGATTGCCGTACTTTTTTTCCCCCTAGATAGGGCTTCAGGCAGTTAAAAATTTATTAACTTTTGATTTGCTTGCTGGCCTTTTCTGGCTAAGTAGGCTATATAGTAGTGTATCAGTAGTAGCAGCAGCATTAGTAACAGATATCATACAGTCGCACTGGAAGAATACAGTAACATATAGAGATACATTTCCATGCATCCTTCTTTCCTTCCTGCATTTCTTAGCAGTATCCACAGCCACTATCACTGCTCTCTGTCCTTTACTATCTACCCAAGATGTTCTGCATCAGATCCTTGTATTTCTCCCAACACTTCTCATAGAGAAGTACTTGAGAGGTGTATGTACATTGACATACGCCTCTCAACATGTGAGCAGTATTTCTGAATGTCGCTTTTCATATTTGCCTGTTAGTAAAGTGACAAAACATACACAATGACCATAAGAAAATCTGAGTTGTCTTTGCCTTGAAGGACTTTCTTGTGTGGCTGTCACATCGGAAAGGAACGGGACTAGAGGCAGACATCCTAATGGAACAGAGGTCATGTCTCACATAGAAAGCAAAGGTGATATTTGAGTTGGATTATTTCTGTTCCAGAATTTGCATCTGGGAAAGAAACTTGCTCTCTGTAAACCTGGAAGGGGGGAAATTACTCACCCCCAAAATGTGTGCATTGCCATCAGCCTGAGTAATATGGACATACAGGGCTTCCACGAATTAACTTATTTTTAAGCCAGCACACAAGTTACAGAAAAACAACCAATTTGACTTTAAAAATTATCAATAATGAAAAATGATAGAATTGTCTTGAGTACAAATTTAACACGTTGTGAATTATTCTATTTTTGAAAAGAATAGCCAAGTAATCACAGCCAAAGAATAAGATTTATTATATCTTCGTTTTTCATTACAGAAGTTCATACATATATATATTCTGTAAATTATTATTGTCTCACTGTATCCATCACATACTCTTATGAATGCAAGCCCTTTTATATTGATTTCCTGTTCATTGCTTAAACAGGCATAAAGTAACGTATGGCTGTGATTGTTCATATTGTCCTCAAAGTGTATTTTTGTTTGTTGACTTAAAGAATCAATAAAGCTTAAAAACCAAAAAAATCTCTGAAGTATAAATTAACTCTCTGATGCTGCACAAGCAATAAATTGGTGTAAAATATTGATTATAGTAGGCTTTTCAAATATTTCTTGAGGCAGGCACAGATTTAAAGAAGTGTCAATTCAGTAAAGCTTGAATCCAGAGTCCAGAAGACAGACTATTTAGGTCAAAAATGTCTTCCATTTGAGAAGAATCAGACTACAGCTTAAAAACACTATGTGTGGCAGTAATAAGGATATAAAGATAATTACATAAACGCAGAATGGTAGGGACTGGAAGGGACCCCTGTAGATCATCTAGTTCAGTAACCTGCTAAGACAGGTTCTCACAGAGCAGGCTGCACAGGATTGTGCCAGGTAGGCTTTTAATATATCCAGAAAAGGAGACTCCACAACCTCTTTGGGCAGCCTATTCCAGTGCTCTGCCACCCTCAAAGTTTTTCCTTATGCTGCGGTGGAACTTCCTGTTTTCCACTGTGTGCCAGTTGTCCCTTGTCCTGTCACTGAGCTACCTCTAGATACGTACCCTTGAGATATTAAGAAGCATTCTTAACATCTCCTCTCAGTCTTCTTTTCTTCAGCTTCTCTCAACCTTTCCTTCTCATATCGGTGCTCCAGTTCCCCTTGTTATCTTCATAGACCTTTGCTGTAGTCTTTCAAGTGGTTCCTTGTCTTTCCTGAACTGGGGAGCCCAGAACCTGAACACTTGAAACTCAGAAGAAAGTCATTTCCTATGCAGTTGTGTATTGCATTCTAAATATTAGATTATGTCTGAGAAAAAGACAACATCAATCTGCAAGTGTATCTTACCCTGCTAAAAAATCCGTCTTTCAACTTCTGTTTATTGTGAGAAATAAAAAAAGGAAATAATTGTGAGAAAACTTTTAAACAGAAACATTATTTTAATAGTCTTTTGAGAAAATAACAACTTTCAAGTGCTTACTCTAGATAAGCAAAAAAATAATTTCAGTAGATCACATTAGCTTTACAAGTGATAAAGATCTTCAAAGCTTGTTATCATAATTTCTATTATACTAGATAAGCCATTTTAATAAGGAGCCTACCTTTCCAACTCTCTCGATTACCTCCCTGCTTACATCTTTAATTCCAGTTTAAATTTGGATCACATCAAGAGCATAAAGAAGAGATTCACAGAAGTGATTCTGTGAATCTAAATGAACTAAATGAAAAACTAAATGAAACTGTGCCTCAGAAAGCTGAACATAGCATTAGGATGTCTCTTCCACTAAGGTAAACTTTCATATGCATTTGCCTAGATCAGCTGGGAGTGCCAGTGCCCCACATTACATTCCCTTCACAGAACAAGTAGACGTTATCTTTTTTCTTATAGTTCCTTAGCCTTCTGTGTCTCCCTTCTCCCTTGCTTGTGTCAATCAAGCTCAATGCCTAGATGGCCCTTGACTTTCTTTCCTCTGTGTTCAGTCCTGTGCAATTTCTCCTCTTGTCTCCGTACTCACAGTATTGTACCTGACAAAACCCACTGAGGTAGAGAACGTGGCTGTAGCCCGTTTGTTTCTGTATGTGCTAGTCTGCTTAATTCATACTCTGATGAAACCATAAAGACTGTCTTTTGCTTCTTGGTCGTCGTCTTCCTGTTCATGTTTCCATTCTTCTTCCTCTTTCTGTTCTACTGATGCTGCTGCTGGTACTACTACTACTACTTCTCAATACTAAGAGTCAATCTTTTCTAATCTCTGACTGAGAACTAGTGTTTCAGAGCTTTCCTGAGATCACAATTATAGAATCATAGGATCACTAGGGATTGGAAGGGACCTCGAAAGATCATCTAGTCCAATTCCCCTGCCAGAGCAGGACCACCTAGACATTTGTTAAGGGTCATTAAATGGACAGTTTGGCTAAGGAGAGTCTACACATCTGAACCTACTCTCCAGAAACATCCAGGTGATTTTTAGAGCCCAACAGCTGGCTCCCATTGGGTAGCCAGTTGAAGTGTATATAATGCTCTAGTATATGAGATCCAAGACCTGCCAAATCACAACTGCTCTTTAAAATTGCATAATTCTGATTATCGTGTTGCATTTTTCTAAATCCCCATAGATATCGACAAGATCTTGTCAAAGAACTCTTTGTAACTCCAAAACTAGAGGAAATCTATACAAGGTGCCTCAAGAAGACTTACCAAGGCAACAGTATGCCATGTCTGAGAGACTACATTTCACATCATTAGAAACTTCTGGATCTACTCTGTTTCTGTAGATTAACAGGCATTGCAAAACACAGAACAGAATTTTACAGTTGTTGTTCTTTTAATTTTATTTTAATCTCTAGAATTCCAAAGTATTTGACCATTGATATGATTCTTGATTTCTCAGTTTAACTATGCACTGTTGGTATGGGTTCCTAACTATTTACACCAGGCCTCCCACCACAAAAATTAGTGCACAAGAGAAGAAACATTGACAATTATTATGATAATAAGCTATTTTTTAGAAAGAATTTTACAAAATAGTTCAAAGAATCTAGGCTCATGTCTGACTCTGAAAGCATCACACAAACATCAAAACAGAAAACCTTTATAGTGTTTGTTCACTTGCTAGTTGTGTAAAGGCTGGTTTCCAAACCATTTTTTCTAAAGATATATAAATTATCCTTTTGTCTTTGTATTCACATAAGCATTGAATTTCAAAAAGTCAATATCTGAAATTTTGCTCACTGTAGCCCTCTTATTCCTACATGTGTTTCAAGAGATGTTTTCTGTTAAATACTAATGGTGGTTAATGAACGTTGTCCAATTAAACAGTCCAAGGGAAAAAAAAATCATCCCTTTAGTGCTTTTAAAAATCTCAATAAAATTATGTAGCTGGGTGAGAAGTTGCTTTTTCCTCTTCATCGTGTCCACCAAGGAAGAGGAAAACAATGGTAACAGTGTAGGAAATTTCTTAATTACTTTATCTGCTTGGAGAAAGGAGAGGTTCTGTAGACTAACCTCTTTTATACTACTTCTTTTTAAATTTCAAAACCAAACACTCTAAAGATTAACAGATCTAATAAAAACTTGCAAGCGCACACAGTTTTTATACATTATCATGTCAAAGTCTGACTTTATTCTAAGAGGCAAAATAGTTTCAAAATGAGCTGTAACATTCGGTACTTACCCATTGATATGAAATTCTATCACTTGGGATCACATAATATGTATTATCATGACAGATGTTTTATTACGTTTTATTGGGCTAACGCTGTAAATTGAAACAGTACTTTTAAATCATTTTCAAACCAGATTTCTGCTAAGAAGCTGTCAGTGTGATTTGGATGGGTAGTAAAGAAGCAGCACATAGTTAAAGAAAAATTACAGAATTGAACCCAGTAGTGGAAAGTTCTATACAATAAATGGAGGAATTTGGAGGAACGAGGAATTTAAACGAGGAATTTTAGCTGCTGTTCAGTGTGGAAGAGCGTATCTATTCTATATCTATAGTATATATAGTGAAGACTAATTGCACTTCAGGATTTACAGTGCTCTTGTTAAAAGCCAAATCTGACTGTTTTAAGCAAAAAGTGCTGATTCGTTGAGAAAAATCAGACAATAATACGGGTGAAAATACAGTTAGTGTTTAAAATACAGGAATCTGAGATCAGTTGTTGAACCAAACAAAAGTGGATTTTAATTGGTAAAAGACAGTGTTGGAAGAAAAAGCTAGCAGCAGGGAGAAAAGAGCATAGGTACAGAACTGGGAGGAAGAAGAGTTTAGGAACAGAGGTGAAATGAAACAGGGGTGACATGAAAACAGAGATACTATTTTTAATAGGATTTGAGAAAACTTTGTATATTGTAACCCTAAGAACTGAAATCTGCTCTTGGAACTGGAATTCTTCTTTCCTTTCCTTGCATTTTGTATCCAGGTATTTTGTACCATAAGCTGTGTTTCAAAGTTATTAAGTGGGCACACAGTTACATCTACTTTACCTTTGGAATTTCTTTCAGGCAGGCTTTGGTAGGATAGCTTTCTGCTCAGTCTTGGAGCAGAGCATTATAATTTGATTACCAATGTGACCTGGTACATGTCTTGAGAAAATTATCAAAGCACATGGTAAAAAGCAAGATGTGTCTCGTCTCTTGTGTTTGTCTAGATACATGCAGCAAAGCAGCTGATTAATTAGCCTTCTTTAGTGACCACTGCAGGGGCAGTTCAGGGAAGGTAAGTGAGGACAATTGACTGTGCTGTTATTAAAGGAAAAAGCATGAGAGAGAAAAAAGCTGGAGAGCCAAAGAGTTTCCAAAACTCATATGCCTACTCAGCCTGAGTGATTTGACTGACATGACAGAAAGACAATGAACTCATCTGCTAGGAAATAGTACAAGACAGTCAGCAAAGCAGCCAAATGGTGGCATTTCAGACATGGGGATAAAGGGGAAGTGCAATGCCACAGTAAGTTTGATTGGAGATCAGAACGAGTATATCTGATTACCTCTTGCAGGTCTCTCTGTTGCTGGAGACTGGTGCTTCAACCTTTTCGTCTTCTTAACATCAGTATGTGAAAAATTGTATTAGCAGTGTTACTGTATTATTAGTTTTCTGATGCTTAATTGAGTAACACTTTTGAAAAATACAAGAGTGCTTGTACAACACAAAAGTACAAACCACTTTTAAGTACCTTGTTTGAACATTAAAAGGTGTCATGTGTGCAGTCATGATGTTCACTGTGCGGATGACAAAGTTAGATTGTCACTAATTTCATTAAGCCATCAGCTTGATCGTTTCCAAGAAGTACATAGAACAAAAGCATTAAGCCTGCTCTTTCCATTTCTTGGAACTGGTCCCTGAAGTCCCTCAAAATGCTTTGTGTGCAGATGGATAGACAAGAGGGAAAAAGAGACAGATATTTGCAGACACAAGGGAAAGACCGTGAGAGAGATTTTACAGTATGCATGTATGCATATGTGGTGCCTAATAATCTCGCTATGATAATGGCAAATGATCACTTATAAATCCTCTGCTTTGGGGATGATAGTACAGGGCCGTAAATGGGAGAAAAAGGAGGTGTAAAAATTTCAGTTTAATACAAATCAGATGTTAGCTTGCACTCAGTATGGCTAACAGTTCTTCAGCATGCATACTTTCAGGGGAGGAGTGGCCTAAGGCAAGGCTGAGTGCTTTCCTCTGAATGTATGTATACTCCTTACAAATTGCAGACAGCCTAAAGACATGAGCCTGAAGTGAGGACACAAGGTGGCGGGACAGGGAGTTAAGTGGAGTATACTGGTATGGACACTTGATATGATGCAAGTTTCTTTTTAAATAGCTTTTTCTTTTCTCCCATCCTTTGCATTTTTACCTTGCCTGCAGCCAAATTTGGGAGTATTTTTGGTTTGGTTTTTTCCCTGTTGCTCTGTCTGAGTCTGGAGGAACTGAAAGAAAGCAGTGCTGGTGAGGGGCTTGTTGAACTCACTTAATGGGGAAGGGCTTTGCATGTGGATTAGAGTCGCTAATGGGGCATAAGAATATCTGAGAGTCATGTCTCATTGCCGTGGCAAGACAGATTTCTTTACATGAGCTGAGTTCATTCACGTCAAGAAGAGGCATTCCAATTTAATGCACCTTAAACTTTCTTTCTCCACCACACCGGACTTGGTTGCTCTGAAAGCTTACTGTAGCTCTCAGTGTAACTGTCTGCTCTTCATTAGACACCATAAGCTGTGAGTTTTTCAGGGTGGTGTTTTGGTTACAGGTTCTTAACTGCTGCTCATCTCCTGCTGATATTGCACAAAACCTGTCAAAAGCCTTCTTTTGTAGATAGAAATAAAGCTGGATTAGTTTCCAGACATTCTTTCAAGAAATTGTACAGCACATAGGTTCCAGAAGGCTTTTTTTTTTCCATGACCATTTATGTACAGGCATTTGTCTACTTTTATCCACATATGGTTTGCTTTTCTGAAAAAATTCAAATAATTTAAATGTACAATTCAAATGAGCATGCTTAACAGCCAGGAATAGTTTGTTTCATACACAGCTTCTAGAGATTCAATACGGCTGGATGCTTCACTATCCATTGGTCAGCACAGACAGCAATCAGAGAGAGAAGTAAGTGGGAATAGCAATTTCCATTTAACTTTGCATTTCTTTTCAAATTATTTCCTGTCTACGTGAAGGTGTTGATCTTGTGTGGTTGCTGTTCAGATCAGTTTGCTCATGTGATGATGTAAATGCTAATGTTAATGTAAGTAAGAGATAATGTGTTAGCCCCACACTGCTCACTAATCTGCAACATCCAACATTTTTATCTCCTCTCCCTAGCACTGCAGTGATAACACCCACCACTGCCAATCAGATATGAACATAGTAGGTGCTTGGAAGAGAGGGTACACTGGAAAGAACGTTGTGGTCACCATCCTGGATGATGGCATCGAAAGAAACCACCCAGACTTGATGCAGAATTATGTGAGTGTCCAGAGTCCAGATTTGCTGCTTTATTATTGCCTGAATAAGTTTGCTGCTTCTGAAAAGATGGAGGGAGGGAAGGAAGAAGAAGCATATAAGAGTTTCTTCAAATGCTAACACCAATGGAAGAAAGAAAAATAGGTTTTGGTAATATTTATTGTTTCAGTCAAGACCATGTTCTGTATGAACATATTTAATGTCTGAATGCCTCCTATAGTAGAGTTATGAATGTCTAAAGGACTGGAACCAACCACCTGATACTACTTCCGTTTTTCTGTAATTATTTTATAGAATCATAGCATCATTATGGTTGGAGAACACTTCCAAGATCACTCAGTCCAACCTTCAACCCAATACCACCATGCCCACTAAACCACGTTTTCCTGTGCCTGTGGCACATGTTTTTTAACACATTCAGGAGTGGTGGACCTGTCACCTCATTGACATCCTGTTCCAATACCTGACCACTCTTACAGTGAAAAATTTCTCCTGATGTCTAATCTAAACCTCCCCTGGCAGAACTTGAGGCCATTTCCTCTTGTCCTATCACTAGTGACTTGGGAGAAGAGACCCATCCTCACCTCTCTACAAGCTCCTTTCAGGTAGTTGTAAAGAGCAATAAGATCTCCATTCAATTCCTTTCCTCCAGACTAAACAACCCCAGTTCCCTCAGCCAGTCCTCATAAGACCTGCCCTCTAGGCCCTTCACTAACTTCGTTGCTTGTCTTTGAACTCACTCCATCATCTTAATGTCTTTCTTGTATTGAGGTGCCCAAAGGTGAACATAATACTCAAGATGAGGACTAGTACTGAGTACAGAGGGACAATCACTCCTCTAGTCCTGCTAGCCACACTATTTCATTGGTCTTCTGGGCCAACTGGCCTGGTTCCTCTTCAGCTGGCTGTCAATCAGCATCCCCAGGTCTTTTTCCACTGAGAAATTCTCCAGCCACTCTTCACAGAATCACAGAACATTAGGGATTGGAGGAGACCTCAAAAAATCATCTAGTCCAGTCCCCCCACCACAGCAAGATCACTTAGATCAAGTGGCACAGGAACATGTCCAGGCAGTTTTTAAACATCTCCAGAGATGAAGAATCCTCCCCACATCTGTAGCGTTGCAGGGAGTTGTGACCAAAGTGTAGGACCTGGCACTTGGTCTTGTTAAACCTCATAAATCAACCTCAGCCTATCAATCCACCCTGTCCAAGTCCTTCTGCAGAGCTTTCCTATCCTCAAACAGATCAACACTGAATATCCTCACACTCCTAACTCAGAAATGGAATGTACTGCTTTTCAATTAATACATGCAGCTGAAGCCCATTTTTGGACAATGTGTTTAGCTAGTAAGGCTAGCATGTCTCAAAGACTGTAATTTTAGGCACATCCTTCCATGTATTTATTTTTAAAGCTATCCTTCTTACTGCTAGAAATAATACAAAAAGGAAAATACTTGACTTATGATTCATGTAGTAAAAAACAAGTTTAGAATATTTTGAGGTCTTTGTAGTAAATTTCTTAATACTAGTTAGTCCTCTCCCAAATTGTAATTGGGACTGTTTCTGTGTCCTGTGTCTCATGTTGCCTGAGGTTCATCACATTTAACTGATTAATTTAATATGCTTCAGGGAGGTTGTATAACATGATAAGAAACTCCTCCTTTAGTGAGTGACTTCTAGTGTTAGTGTCAAGGCTCAAAGCTGCTCAGAGAATCGGTGTCATTGATGTGCTGGAATGATTAGTCCTGTACTTTAATAGTAGTACCTGAAAGCATGTAACTTGAAGACCTTATCATTTCTCTGAAATAAATTGTTCAAGATGTACATTCATATGAGGTAAGAAAACAAACGTAGTTGGATTGAGCCAGACTGGTGATGACCGGTGCAAGTCATGTATGGGCTTTCAGTCCCATTACAGATCTAGAACCCTGAAAACAGGCTGCTTGCCAGTAGACTTGACAGAACATTGACGAGATAAAGGTGACAAAAACATCTTTAACAACCCTTCAGAAACTACAATTGTGTCTGCGTTTTAAAGCTACTTATTTTAAATTAGCCACACTTACATCCATATCCTTGCTCGTGAGAAATGTGGAACTTGTGTTTGAAATGCATGAGTAGGACTGCGCAAAGTAGGAAGCAATTGTCCTTTTTGTCAATGTATGCTTGATCCTAATGCATACCACATCTTTTGTTTTAATCTCTTAAGTTATTTAAGCAAACCAAATATAATTTTACCTCCTCAATGAATGACATGTGATGTATCGTATGTCTTCTCATCCCAGCAGTGTCCTTCTACTGAATTCAATGCAGCTATGAATTCCCTTACCAGTTCCTCTCTCCCTTTACTCACACTAACAAGGAATTCCCCCAAAGCAATACGCATTTCTTGGTTATGACAAATGCCTTCTATATGTCAGAAGAGTGCTGGTGTGGCTGCAAACAGAAATACTTGAGGTGGATGTGGTAACTGGTTTTGAACAAAGAAGAGATTAAAAAGGGCTGCTTGCTATGTCAGTACACCACATGCTGCTGCATTGATTAATGGGAGCCACACAAATCTATTTACTCTATAAACTATTTTCAGCTGCAAGAATTAAAAATTCTGTAAATGTAAATTTTGGAACAAAACTACGGAGATATCTTGCAAATATTTGAGACAGTTACACTGTCAGGGAAATGGGAATGTTTATGTCACATTTCAAGCTGTATTTTTATAAAAATATCCTAAAGTAAATTAGGTTACTCCTATTCCTTAAAACTATGACTGAAATTTCTCAGTTATCATTGTGCAATTTATTTCTTGAACCTTGACACTTTTAGCACAATCTCAATTTTGAGAATGTACTCTTTTAACTTCCAGAAGTTTCTTACAAGAAATATGCTCTTCTGGTTAAGTGAAATAGCACTTTCTGTTTCCTCTCTGACATTAGAACTATGCTTTTGTACAGCATTTGTTATTTTTCTCCCTTTCCAAACAGAAAATATGTAATTCCATAATTATTAAATAGCTAATCCTTTCCTAAAATGTGCAATCATCATACATCCACTGGAATGTTAGTTAACCTTATTACTGTCTTGTATGAACCTTATGAAGAACATACAGACTACATCAATCAATGGCTGATTAACGAGAAACTAATTTTCTTTGTTGTGTTTGCTACAGGATTCACAGGCCAGTTTTGATGTCAATGGAAATGATTTTGACCCTATGCCCCGATATGATGCCAGCAATGAGAACAAGTAAGGCACTATGACATTTATGACGTTTTCCACCTGGTTTGTCAAGGAGAAAGTACTAGTTCTTCTATGAAAGTCTAGGAGACCTGATTCTTTATAAAGCTGCATAATTTGGGTTTAAATTATCATGAAATTTATGTCTCTTCCATGTACACTGCATGTCATTTACTCTTTGAAAGCATTTGGAGCTATCAAAAAACACATTAAAAATAGCTGAACAGTCCTGGAGATGTGCCATTTTCAGTCCCTTTGGTATACAGAACATGAGGGGTGACTTCACCTCATTGTGTTGTTGGGAGGTTATAATGTGTGACAACTGGCTTGGCTTCTGGCTGTCTTGAACTTTAAAGATGTTGTGTATTGAAGAAATAGAGCAGCTGATGAAGGTTTTTTTTGTTTGTTTTGTTCTCTAATAATGTCTTTCAAAGTGATGGAGGTTTTACATGTGGAGATTTGATAGAGACAGTTCTGCCAGATTACAACATATGTGTCACAAGACCTATTGCATGTATCTCCATGAATGACACACTTTTCCTTCAGAGGACCACTTCCCAATACTTTGCATTCCAGCTCTGCTCTTTCGGTGCACTGTGGTGAAGGCTGGGAGAGATGCTGGGAGGGGCATTTCACCTCAGGATGCAGGCCAACTCTCTACCCCTATGGGTATTTGCAGACAGTTATTTCTTATTACTTTTTAAACTATGTACTTGGCAGAAGAAACACCTTTCTGTGGAATCGCATGAATTAGAGGAAGGAGAATCCTTCTACTTGTCAACATGCTGGCTGCATTTTGTTTTCTTGAGATTTGTTTGGTTGCTGGTCACTGGTTTGTTGTTCGGGTTTTTTTAAATTGTGGACTGCATTTAGTATTGTTTGCTTGTGGAAGAGAGACTACAAGAGGTGAAACTTTGTCCTTTACAGAGCTGAAATGCTTCTGGGTTTGTTTTCTGTCTTCACAACAATTGCACAAAATTTCCCCAGAAGAATGCAGCAGGCGGGAACTGGCAGAGAGTAGCCAAACTTGACATTGGTTTGACTGACTTGATGATCCAAAAGATCTGTTCTAACCTTTTCATGGGTTTCAAGAGTTATGTCTGATATCCCTTTCACAGGGTTTCCTCCAGTCCTATCACTTACTGCTTGGGGGAGAGTAGACCAACTCCTGCCTGTCTACATCCTCCTTTCAGGTAGTTGTAGACCGTGATAAGGTTTCCCTTCAGCCTCTTTTTCTCTAGACTGAATAACCCCAGTTCCCTTAGCCACTCCTCATAGAACTTGTTCTCTAGTCCCTTCACCAGTTTCATTACTCTTCTTTGGACAAGATCCAGTACTCTGGTGTCCTTGTAGTGAGGAGCCCAAAACAGAACACATTCAGGGTGAAGCATCACCAATGTTGCGTACAGGAGAATGATCACTTCACTAATCCTGGTGGCCCCACCAGTTCTAATACAAGCCAGGATGTCATTGTCCTTGGCTACCTGGACACATTACCAGCTCACATTCAGCTAGCTACTGACCAGCATAGATCTGCTCATCTTAGAATGAATCTCGAGGAAGTGTCATAGCTACTTTCAGCTGTAAGTTGAAATAACTGTGAAATCTGAGGTGAATTCAGCAGTATACTTGTGTGGTCAGTGAGCCTGAATCCTGCCTGGTAGGCCAATGAGTCATATGTAAGAATTTAGCTCTTAGAAGATACATAAATGTGTGTACATACACACACACACACACACATACTAATTGTGTTGCATAGAAATACTGTTTCACATACAGATATGTTGGCATTGATTTGGATAATAATTTTATTTATTTGGGATGGCATATGTTCTCTCATTCAGTTGTTTTTATGTTGTGCTGTTTACATGCTGCCAAACACCTTTTTCTAGAAACAAGCACTTGCAAGTGCTGTTTCTTTTTCTTCTGCCTGTTAGGCACGTCTTTCTTATCCTGTTTTCAACCACTTTACTAAATCTTACAGTCCTCTTCTTCAGTATAAATCTCCTAAAGCAAGAGTATCATGAGCAAAAGAATAAATAAATTCAGTAAAACTCTGTTTTGAACTGTGCATGCATTCTACATGTGCAGGCTAGTTTAAAGATTAAAAAAGAAAATATTGTTGTGGAACAAATGACAAATAGACCCAGTTGCTCCGTTGCCTCAGTTAAGTTAGTGACAAGCACAGGTGTTCAGAGCGAGATGCTCGTATCAAAAATGCTAATGCTACACTGACATTGGTAGACACACATCCATTGCAACAGAAAAATGAATAAAAGTCTATCAAATCTTACTCTTTTCAAAACCTTGTATTTTTCCTGCAGTTGAAGAATTTCCTACGCTGTCATTATCTCAGTACCTGGTATAGAAAGGTCTGAGTCAGCATATAAGCTATACATTTTTGGTGGCTAGTAAATCTTTGGTTCAGTTTATGAGCAGTCTCAGGACTACAGGCAAGGTTTGTAAACATGCTAGTTACCTGGAAACAGAGTAGGAAACACAGGAACATAAACTGTTTTACAAACAGTCCAGAGTGTGGACTCTTTGCCACTGACACTACTGCAACGTTCATCTGTTCAGCTGACCTCTTCATCGTCAGCCCTAGCTTTGAACTGGGTGTCTATATTATAGGCCCATATAGAGTGTTAGAAGAGCAAAACCATGCAGCTGCATGGTCACCACAAAAGGGTGATCACTCCCACTTCTCTCATATTTGCTCCTTCTTACATTCCCCAGCTTTGTAGAGATCTCCAGAGTGAATCACACTGAAAACTGCACTGCCAACAACAGCAAGAACAAACTGCGTTTTCAGCCGGGTCAGGCAGGCACCTCATTCCGCTCAGCCTGATGTCAGAGATAGGCACAAGCAGGGAAAATGAAGCTTGGCCTGAACCTCTCATTGGCAATGCCGGTATTAATGGACTAAGGTGACCCTATCACAGTGCCCTGAGCGCCTGCGACTGCTGTCCAGAAAACTGCGTCTAATGAACACGCAGTTGACAGCAGCGGTCTCCAAAGAGTTTTGAGAAAATATGTGACAGTCAGCCTGGTCTTTGGTGAATAATTCTCAGCTGAGCTGCCTGTTTGCATCACAGCACGTCCCTCTCTCCTGTTGTCCACTACCATCTATTCCCACGCACATTTTGAAAACACGTCCTGGCTCTTCTGCATGAAGGTGCTGTTGGAGCATGGGGAAGAAGGAATTTGGGAATGGTGAAGGTGCACTTTGAGGCCTCCCACTTCAGGTGTGCTTTTACATATTTACCCTCTTCAGTCAAGAGGGGCCGTGTACCTCCCTCTGTGAATCACAGCTCTATCTTCTTCTTTGGCCAAGCACTGAAAGCACTTTCTTAACAAAGCACGTTGGGGGAGGGAGGCTGCTTTCTGTTTTCTTACTAATTAGAGTTTTATATGGGATATTAAAATGAACCATTGAATTTCTTTCCTAAGGCTGGGGGGTTTTATTTTATTGCACCCTGTCTACCTGGTGAGTACTCTCACTGCCCAACAATCAAGGTCCTGCGATGAGGTGAGGGGGATGGGGCAAATACTGTGCTGTTACCTCCAGGTAGCAGATACATGGTACACTGAGCCTGGTAAGCACCACTTAAGCACTTGAAGCTTTTGGGGCTGTCACTCTTCCTTTACTAGTTCCCACCAGAGTAATTACTACATATAGGTACTAAAAACCACTACTACTAGTAGTTTGTCTATATTTTTGTGTGTCTAAAATATCTTCAGAAATTGGGTCAGGGATTCTGATTATGCAGCATACCTTGTCATTTGACACTAGATACTCAAGATGCGTCTGGAAGTTAACTAGGAACTCAGAACCAGGAACATTCTGCAAACCATGCTTTGCAAAGACTTAGTAATGCACGAGATCAATTGGGCTGATTCCTGTAATAATGCTTTTGTGTCTTCCAGTGAAGGGGGGGATGTACAAATGTGCCATCATTTTGTGAAATCACCTATTTTAATGATCTGCCTCATTTTGTAACCCAGTCTGAGGGAATGGAATGATAAAGACTAAGAAGAATTGCTGTAAAAATAAGCAGGTCTTTCTGGGAAGCTTTGCATGCAGCTGTGAAACATCAGGGTACTGAGTTAGTTTTTCAGTTTAGCTTTTCACTTTCAATTAGTATTTTAGGCTTTCAGTGCCCGAAGCTTACTGGTGAGGAAAAAGGAATGAGAAAATTTAACCGGCAGTTTGTGAAGAGACTGCAAATAACCAGAGTGGCACTTTCAAAAATTGTATTTTTGAATTTATACATTTAAGTCCTGTATTAGTTAAGAGAGTAAGAGGGTAGAACAAAACATTAATCTTTCAAGGCTTGTAGACAGAATCAGGGTGGGATGGTAATTTCTTTAACCACTGTGTTATATATGAGTCCTGCCAGAAGCATACTTTGGTTTCTACAAATCGGCAGCAAATCACAGTGTTTGTAAATGCTACAGACCCATACTAGAGGCCTTCCTTTTGCTCAGACGGCAGTCAGCTGTGGATGAAGCCATTCCTGCTATGCCAGGTATCTTGTTACGGTTTAATGCTCTGTAATGCTTCTTTATTCTTTTTGTGTTATTCCACCACCACTGCCTGTAAACATCTGTGTTGAAACAACTAGGCATTACCAGTCACAGGTCCAGGTCCCTGGACAGAATGCAGATGTGATCACTGAAACAGTGCTTTACTTACCATATAGCCTCAGACACAACCAGACATGTTTGTATTATTAAAATACGTTGCTATTTTGATGAAACAAAAATAAGGTTTTCTGCTTCATGAGAAATTTCCAGAGCTGAGGTCTTATTCTGTCAACAGGTATTTTTGTAAAAGACGAAACCTTTTAAACCAGTTGACGTTAATGCAGTTCTTATTAAACTTATGTAAGAAAAAGTAAAAGTAAGCTGTCGTTTCTGTTTTGGAGATACTGAGTCACTTTTTGGCTGCCTCTTCAACATTTTTTAGTGATGCATCTCACTGCATAAATAAGTTATTTTAATAACATTCTAAATTATTTTTTAATGAGTGTAAGATTTTGAGCAGACAACTTTTCCTGTTCAAAAATTATAAGAAATATACTTACATCTAAACTTTACAATATGTGTTCATCTCTACAACTTTTCTACAAGAGCAAAAAAGTTAACAATTTAATGGGTTTGATCTAATACACTGACTTTGTTTTTCTGTGGCATCCATTCCAATCATTATTACTTTCTTTTGTCAGTCACATTAGTGTAGAAGCCAATAAAATGCGAAAGACTTAATTTTCTTCCAAGAGTGACAAGCTGCTAGTTTTTACGGTCTCCATATGTCAAAGATGTGCAGTGTGTCCTGAATCATTTAATTGGAATAGATGCTAGGTATCTGACAGGCAGATCAGCTTCTGCTGCCTCCTTCATGGTCAATAAAATAAAATTAAAAATCTTCATTGACTGCTGTGACTCTGTTCAGAGCAGGTATCTGAGGAACTGAGCACAGTTAAAAAGAGAGTGCCTGAAGTCTTCTCATTTCTGACTTGAAAGGTCATCTCGAAAAGGTTCTGAGACAGACAGAGAGTGCTGACCATTGGAGATATCTGTCTATGTAGTTTATGCATTTTGATGGCCAGTACATGCCTATTGTTATTACTTCAAAATTGACTGTATCGTGTGCAGACAAAACTTAAAGGAAGATAAGCTGTACTAAGAAGTGCTTCTGAACCATCTTCTGCTTTATTTTTTGTGTAAAAAATAATGCTACTATCATATGAGTAGTCACAGCAGTAAAAAAAAATGGCCCGTGGCAATTTTTTAGACTAGTCACTACTTTTTTTTGCTTCTGCCAGCTGTGGAAGTTGTCCAGAGATAAATGGGGGCAATGTTTCAGCTCTCAGGAAAATACTTGTTTTTTCAGAGGGCGTCTCCATTGTGTCCGCTCTTTTTCTGTACTTGTGACTTTTTACGCTGACCTTCTCTAGAGGCTTGCAACCCAAAGGTTTCAGTGTGGTGTTGTCTGGCATCGTGTGGCTTGTCATCAAAGCATCTCCGAGAGCTGATAAATCTTCCTTAACAGGATGGTAATTTAGAGTAGAGAGTTAACATGTATATGTTTTCCAAATCAATAGATCACACGCTTACACTGAGTGCGGTATTGGTAATTCCTGGTACCAATGACTGAATGTCAGGTGTCTAGTGTGTCTCAGTGTCACTGCAACTGTAACAGACTTAGGTTAGGATTGTTAGGAAACTGCTAATTTTGGATTGCTTCCTCTCAGCTTGCGAAGTGTTCATTTATGAAAACCAGTGTCTGAACCTTTCAGAGGTCATTCATTGGTATAGAAGCTGCAGTAACAGTCTGCAATCTTGATTTACCATGTGTTAGTTCTACTCTTGTGTTAAATGCATTGCCCTTATGACCATGTCCTATTGTGCTGCAATTTTAGCAGCTGTTAACAATGAAGTAGGATTCAGCCTGTGTCAGCTTTCGGTGACATTGCCACATTTTGCAAGGAGCAGTGTTAGTGATTCATCAGCTAGACTCCAAGTTAATTACAATCTAGTAACCCCACCAAGTGCCTAGGGGCATGACGCAGCATATTAGATGTGTTGCTTGCCATTGCTGTAGTTAAAGGTCCCAGTGTACAATTTTTAAAATAACGGAGATAAACATTGCAGTTTACAGAGTTGTAATGTGTTGAAGCAGGTACAGTCTTTTAGAGGAAAACTTTTTTCCTTGAATGGAGCATAAATCCCCACCACATAATGCATTTGATGGTTTTTCTTTTAATCTCAAACGGGTTTTTAGTTTATGGGAAGAGATGTGGTCTGCATTAAAACAGATCAGAAAACAAACAAAGCATTGAATGTTTTGAAATTCTCATGTTTTCCTGCTTCAGAATGAAATAAATGGGGCCCCAAAACTACTGGTAGCTGTGGACTATTAGCCGAGCAGTCTTGGTCAAGTTGATTTACTCCCCTGTGACAAGCGCCTTTGTCACTGGTCTGTATGGTCAGTCTCTAGTGAGAACATTTAATACTAACAAGACAGTGAAAAATTAATTATACTACAGATAGCTTGATTCTATTGCCTTTTGTTCCAAGTTCCAGCTTCAATGGTGCAAAATATCCTAATACAAATTTTGTTGAACTTCTGAATATTGTCTTTTTCGTAAACTCATCTGATCTGCTGGTATTATCACACTGCAGTACATAATCTCCTCCAAAGTTTACGAGTGGTATAAACTGTAATTTTCTGAAAGCCAGAGGAAAGAGATTTCTTTGTATATCAGTTCCAAGTTAGAGAAGGCAAACAGAGAAATAAACAAAAGTAAAGTTCAGCCAGAATTACAGTTACTCAAAGAATTAAAAAATAGCCCTTTTTCCACTACGTTGGTATCAGTTGCTGAGCAGTGTTTTGCATCACCTAGCTAGTGTTTGAGGCATAGGGCTCTTCCTTTTTATAATGTACAAGGTTCTTACAATCTCAAAACATTAATCACAACACTACAACAAGGCCTTTTTCCTGTTTCTAATTACTGAAGTACTAGACAATGAGCTCACAAATAAAATGAAGTTCTGAAGTGTTGTGCAACCACTTCTAGTTCTTTTATGTAAATAATTGATAACAGTGAGTCAGATCTTCCCTTCCAATTCAAAGTCAAGAATGAGAGTGATATAAGCTTTGATAGTTACGGCATTTGTGGCATTCACTTTTCTGAATTCATTTTTACGGAGCATTAGAATGAAATTTTTTTCACGTGGTCCTTTTCCCGGAATTGGTACTTCATCTAAGTATGTGCTGGTAGTGCGTGTATTTTGAATTTAGGAGAGAGTAGACAACTATTGATTCAGTAGAGCAGTTTCACGTTGTAAACATTTATACTTACAGGTCTTAGAGCTGAGTAGAATTTGAGAGCACAAATACATTCCTATGTGTTGTCCTCTTTTAAGACGTCATAGATATCAAAGACATTTAAACATCTGCACTGTTTATGTGTTAATTGGTTTTCCCAGATGGTTTCACAGTGATCGACTCAGTCAAAAGCAGTGCAAAATATGGTTCATTGAGCACATACATACAATAAGTATAGGATTGATTCCCTCTTTAATACTTGTGGCATCAAAATCGGACATTGATAAAACAATTGTGAATCCAGTGTCATAAGCTTTTTAATTGAAGCATTTTTCTAAGCAATGTCTACTAACAGTTGAACTCTGCAAAGTTATGCTATGAACAAAGGTCTTAGTAAGTGTTTTTATAAGGCATTTTCAGTATTAAACACTCAGATGTTGCTTTCCTTTGGAAATTAAAAAGTGTGTGTCTGTATGAATTTATTTCTGTAAGCAGGTTTTTCTAAACTCGTTTTTCATTACTATGATTTTGTAATTTTTCATAAAGACGCAGTCAAGCTATTACATTTGATGCGTTAAGCAATGTCACATTGCTTTCTTGAAGATAAGTTACTTTTTTTTTCCCTGAGTAAAAGTGTTCAAGGGAGAGAAATTCAAATGCAGAACTAAAGCAGTGGCTATCCATCATAGGTGTTGATTGTGCTGATGGGGTCTATGCTCCAGAAGTTTAACCTGCTTTGAAAATCATATTTCTATGGCGTCTCAAAGCAATCATCAAATCTCTGGTTTCAGCCTGCTGAGGCAGACAATGGACTGTTTACTTCTCCAGCATGTAGCATGTAGGATTGTGAAGCTGTTTACTGTAGTTGTCAAAGAGTATCAAAGAGAGTGTAATGAGTTACTCCTTCTACCAGCTCAAGCTAAAGTCCTGCACTACTTATTTTAACACTCCATAAACATGAGATGAACACTTACTTGTTGTGCAGGGTTGTGAGCTGGTGAGAATTAGACTTCTTACACTGAAATGCCTTTTCCAGTTAGGAGACAACCATGCTCCTGCCGAATCAATGATGTAAGCATCATTAAAAAGCAATTATCAACTCAGATAAGAGTAGACCTGAAACTTATTTAAATAATTTCCTCATTCATCTTTGAAATGCAGTGCTAAAGAGAAAGGGAAATTCCATTAAATGCAGAGCAACCTCAAATCAAATTTAAGATGAGGCACAGTACATAACTTGCACAGTGCAATTGAAATTGCAGTCAGAATTAAAAATACATAGGATGTCTCACAGCTGGAGTATGGTGGAGAATTAAAGTTATAAAATACACATTTCTTTAAAATGTTGTCACCCATACGTAAAAAGGGAATATTCAAAATGGGTAAAGACGAATTTGTGACCTGCTGGCTTGTAGCTCTATTGCTCCTCTTTGTTTTTGCTTTATGACCTTAGTATCCTTGCATCTGTCAATATCTTCCTTGCACGAAAGCCTGAGTATCTTTTTTTCCCTTAAAGCATTCCCCAAGATTGTCTTTGGGAGATGAAATTGACTGCTTTTCCTGCTAAGGAGATATTTTTCATTTCTGCTTAGGTGTGATTTCATTAGAACTGATGCAAAATATTTTGGGGACTTTTTTCTGCTTCATTTGTTTTTTCATTGCATAGAAATGAGGAGACTTTAATGCAGAGCTTTTTAAGGGGAAGGGGATTGCTCAAGCACCCAAGATCTCTCCAACTGATATATATTGGTGTCAGTCTGGATGAAAATTATGCATCAAGATAAGTAATGACTGATAATATACTGTCATACAAAAGCTTGTGAAACAGAAGATGTGGAATGGAAGATAAAATGTCCAAGTACAGAATGTATCTATAACAGAATACTCTTACGGCCCTGAATTTAAGATGATAAAGAACATAGGCATTATTGTTAGTCATGGTAGTCTAGGAACATGGGTTGTCCTGATAAGGGATTACTAATGGCTTATTTTTCCTAGTTGTACTGGGCTGTACTGAATCAGGTTAGAGCAGAGCTAGTTTTCTCCACATGAGGTAACACAGAGCTATGGTTTAGATTTATAAACAAAACAGTATCAATAAATCTGCTTTAGCTACTACTGAGCTGTGCTTGCACAATGTTAAGGCCATTTCTGTTTCTTACACTGCTCTCTCAAGCAAGGGGACTGATAGTGGACAAGAGGCTGAAAGGAGACACACCTGGGACAGCTGATCACAACTGACCAAAAAGACATCATGTGAGATCTAAAGCTGGGAAGAGGCAGTTTGCCCAAACTAGCTGGGCATTGCTCTTCAGATAAGAAGTTATGCATCACTTGGTTGTGATGTCTTTCTGTTTGTTTTTTTTTGTCTTTGATGAACTGTTTTTATGTCAACTGACAAGTTTTTCTCACATTTGTTCTTCCAGTTCTTCCCCTGAGCCTGGTGAGAAGGAAAGAGTAGGTGACTTAGTTCATAACCCTCATTTTTCATAATGTATTAGTTCTCAGGAGTAGTCCTAGTAGCTGTAGAAGGATTCTTTATGGTAGCAGATATCTGAAGCGTTATCCCTGTGAGCACAATTTAATAGTGAAGTTGTCCACAAGATGTGGCTAGGTAAGCCTCTGTCACTGTACATATGCATGCTTTGGCATAAGGGATTTAATGCTCCAGGGAAGTATCCAACATTTGGAGCTGTTGCAGAGCTGCTGTTTCCACAATTGCTGTCCTGTCCATTGGTCCTTGAAAAGGAACACATAACTAAGACCAGTAGCAGTGGAAGTGGCCGGATGATTTGCAGTTTAACCTTTTGGTATCTCTTCAGCAGAATGAGAACAGTAGTATTTTCTTACATCTAACAGTATGACTATTGAAGACAGTAGACTTTATAGGAAAATGTGAAATATGAGCAAGCAGGAAGGCAAATTTACTGAACAGTTAATGTGAAAGGAAGTATATTTTATCTGTTCCATAAGAACTTCTATTCATTGCTTGTTTTGTGTTTGATAACAGAAGCAGAAAAAAGGCATCTTTATTTTATGTATTGAGATGCATTTGCCCAGTCACAATAACAGAACCAAAATGGTAATTAAAGTTGTAGAAGCACAATCCTGTGCGGGGCTCAGAACTTCACACTCGTTGGAAATTAGCTGCTGTTAGCTAACAAATGTAGAGTGACAAGGTGGCATCACCGTTACCCATACTGCTGAGCTTAAGATGTGTGTACCTGAGATGAGAACTATTCAGTGTATTTGTTTTAATGCTGTCATCTTCGATTCTGCTTGTGGGCAATATATGAGATATTTTCTAGTTATTCTTTAAGTAATTTCCCATAATCATGAAAAAATTTGTTAGCCGTGGGGACCTTGACTCGAGTTGTATGCTCTTAACCACATTAGAACACTGTGATTCTCAGAGACACTATCTTGTGATGTAACACCCAAGCCATTGGCATTTTTCCTGATATCTCACACTGAAGATTTGTGTAACTTGTTTTTCACATTTACCCTGTCATCTCTTTATCCACTGTTAATATTCAATTATCTGTTTATTGTGAAATAGCTTTATGTTACATTTTCTCAGCTGTAGCAGATTGTGTTTTAAAAGCTGAAGACTGAGGTTTTCCTTGGCCCTGTTTTTAACTGCTGACAGTTCCTCTATATTTCCTTTTTCAGTTGTTTCTAGAACAGCATGCCAAATAGTGCCATTTTGGAAAGTATTTTTCACACTCCAGATTATTAGAGACCATTTATTTATGAACCGGTCTAAAGCATTATTTCCCCCGTTATTATACTGTGGTGTATCAAACAACACATTTCCCTCTTCAGATATGTATTCCAGAATAAGTTTCAAATGAAAACATTTGAAAATTCAACCAGAATTTTGTCAAAATTAAATGCTAACTTGATATTTTCCTACAGATAACAATGGTTTCCTAAAATTCTGTTCTTCCTGTTCCCATGGAGAGTTGAAAATTAAGTTTCCTTCAGTTCTATGATTTTCACTGTCCACAAACTACACAGTTGGGATCATGTTACAGGTTCTGTCCCTGGGATTCCTCTGTACCTTACCATAAAGACTAATTACACTTTTTTCGTCATATTAATCCATTGTATTTATGCATGGGGAATGTGTTTATTATGTAATTCACTGAAAAAGGAAGTTAATGTAAAAAATGGGTGTTTCAAGCACAGCCTATTCAAATGTATATAACATTATGTAAACGTTTAGAATATCTCTTCTAACTTTTTTACAATTATTTAGTATCCACTTTCACAGTATGTGTAGCATACAATTTACGGAGGATGTGAAGTTTTTTTTCTTCTCTGTGAATGCAGGCTTGTAGACACAGTGAATCAAACCTCAAGCAAACAAACAACACACACATGTCCCCAGCAACAATTCCACTGTTGTTTAAAATTGTTTACAAATTAATTCTAATTAATAATGTATATCTCATAAAACTTCAGTAAAATCCTAGTATGCTCAGAGATGTTTGTAATGGACTTGCAAGAGATGTTTGTGATAGGCTTCTGCTCAAATACTCCAAAAATCTTCTGAAGTTCCCATTCTGAAATGACTTACTGGTGACAGGTTGAAGTGGGCTAGACTGTAATGTTAGTACTATGAAAATCTGGAGGTATTTAAATCCTTCAGTCCCCTGGACTTCTTGTTTTCTGAAATACTTGATGAACTCCAGAAGACTAAAATATGGCACAGAAGTACACTGGCAAAATGCTTTTGGAATTCAGAAAATAGCTGTCAGAGATAGAGGCTCTGAAGTGCAGAGCCAGTTTAATTTTCACATTACCAGCAGCTGTCTTCAACAACTAACTATTTCCTTACTTTCAGAGGTGAACTTAATTAACTTCTATCTTAAGTCATTCCTGATACCTTTAACCTCTTCCTCTTCTGAAAGGCAAATTAAGAGTGGTTATTAGAAGATAAATGTCTAATGTTTCAGCTATGTCAGTGGAATGGAGACCAATATTTAATCACAGAGCATGGACCTTTTCTTTTTCTGTCATTGCCTGAAACACTGAGCCATTTCTGCCTCAGAAAAAAATCTGTCACTGAAGAAAGTTACTTTGTGCAACAGATTAGTGTGTAGTTCTTAAATTTGTCTTAGACTTAGATACACATCTAAAGACTGTATCTTTAGCATTCAGGTACTTAAGCACTCTCCATGCATACCACAGGAAGAAGTAACATACACCTTTTCATGGAACTGTGTGTCTTCCAGTAGTTCAAGTTCTTCATATAATAGTGAGGGGGTCATAAGGCAAAAAAATAAATCTTTATTAAGGTCTTTCTGAGTAGGTCTTTAAGACCTTACTGACTTACCATTAATGAATCGTAGTATGGCTTAGGGTTGGAAGGGACTTAAGGATCATCTTGTTCCAAACCCTCTACCATAAGCAAGGACACCAAGGTTGCTCAGAGCCTCATCCAGCCTGGCCTTGAACACTCCCAGGAAGGGGGAATCCACAGCCTCCCTATGCAGCCTGCTTCATTGCTTCACTACCCTAATTAGTGAAGAATTTCGCTAATACCAGACTAACAAATTTGCTCCTTATTAAAAATACGAGAAAGTCAGTGTTAATTGCCTGCATATTTTCTTTGTCCTTTTTGTTCTGTTTTGCTTCTATGCAAAAGAAAAACAAATTTCTGAAAAAGTTTCACTTGTTTTCCTGGAATGGAGAAATTAGCCAAAGCAGTTACAGCTAGGCAGAGTCATAAATGATGGTTTTGTGGTGGGAATTTCTGGTTAACTTTATAAGTAGCTATGTATACCTTCTATTTTAACGTAACGCCTGTGACATCTTATTTCTTCTACCTGGTGGCCTCTTGAGCCTCAACTTCTCTTTGAAGAGTGATTTCACATCTCTGTTCTTACAAGCCAAACAAGCCACAACAAAAAAAGCTTTTTTTCTTTCCGTTCCTTTTCTTTCTATTAAGCTTCAGGTAGGAAACACATTTGTACGTGGGCAAAGTATCTCAGAATCCAGTTTTCTTGCATGTTTCTGTTCTGTGACATTGCATCACCCTGGCATTAACACAAAAGACAAGTGAAAAGCTTTTAAGCTGAGTGTCTTTTCGAAGGGCTACTTAATAGCCTGGGGACTTATTTCTGTTTAGAATAACTGACAAAAGATCCAGTGAAATGAAGCAACAAGCCTTAAGTGATGTAATTCTTCCCCTGTACTGGACACTGGTGAGGCCTCATCTCAAGTACTGGGGGCAGTTCTGGGCCCATCACTTCAAGAAAGATATTGAGGTGCTGAATTAGGTTCAGAGGAGAGCAGTGAGGCTGGTGGAGGGCCTGGACAGAAAAGTCTTATGAAGAGAGGCTGAGGCTGCTGGCATTGTTGAGCCTGGAGAAGAGGAGACTCAGGGGGGACCTTCTCCCTCTCTACAACTACCTGAAGGGAGGTTGTAGTCAGGCTGGGGTCAGGCTCCTCTCCCAGACAGCTGAAGCTGCACCAGGAGAGGTTTAGGTTGGATATTAGGAAGCACTTCCTCAAAGAAAGGGTTATTAGACAGTGGAATGGACTGCCCAGGGAGGTGTTTAAGAAAAACATGGTCTAGGTTGTAGTGATGCTAGGTCATAGGCTGGACTTGATGATCTTGGAGATCTTTTCCAGCCTTGATAGTTCTGCAATTCAGTGAAGTTTATCTAAGTAGGCCATCGTACTTTCTTCTAGGACTGCATCCACATTTTAAACAACTTGTATCTGATGCAGGCATCCCACAAATACAAGGTATTACTGTGTTTTGACAAAAACCACTAACTTGAAAGTGCCTCTTGTTTTCACCTCTTGCTACTCATTATGCTGCTGCCATAAACTGCAGTTTTAAGTTTTCAAAGTTTCGTGCTTCAGGTAGTTTTAAAGTAGGCTTAACAAATCCCAGACATCAGTTTCATCACATTTACCAAGCTGATTGAGAAATTAGTGTAATGGTTAATCAGGAGGCTTTTCTAATTTTAACTGTAGAATTCAGAGTTTGTTCCAAATACTAGACCTCCAGCAAAACGCTAGAACAGAGAGAATTAAAGGCAGCGTGGAAAGATCATAAATTTTCATACATAGATTTTTTTAGAAAGTCCTCCCTTTCACAGCATAACTGAAATATTACTTGAAGGAACCATTAAAAATAACATATTAGAACAAGCTGAGTTGCACATATGATTAACTCATACAGCAGGAAACTGATCGTAAGAAGTATAATTTTACACATATGACCTTGAAATGCATAAACAACTTTTAATATTGTCATTTGAATTATAAATATAGACTCTAGCTAACAATAAACTTAGAAGAGAAGTTAGGTTCTAATATGAAAATCTGCTTGCAAAATTAATTTATAGCATTAATGGGCTTAAAATATGATGGAATTATTTTTCAAGATGTGAGGACTAGTGAAATATTCAGCAAACCCGATTTAGCTTGCATGTTGTAAAACTGTCCAAGGATCTGATTGTCTCTGCAGTGTGCTTTTCTGTATGAGAAGCTTACATGAAACTTCTTACTGAGTTTTAATTCATTAAGTATGTGTCATGATACTTCCATACCAATAGTATAAAGCCTTAGCTAATTTTTACTGAAGTTACACAGTTCTACTATGGGTTGCTGCTGGGAGGTGCAGTCACACTGTGAGTTCACCTTGCCCGACACAGGTCTCCTCTGCTCACTCTCTAAGAACATTATGTCTGCCCTGGGGTGGCAGGGGTGTATTTGGTAATCAGGTGAAAATCTAACTCTTTTGATGATGCTTGATGGATGTAGCTAAAAAAGATGTCCGTGTAAGCCACTGGGAATGAGAACCTTTGAACAGTCTTTTTCAGCCAGTCTCTATCCTCTGGTTATGTTTTCTGTCTGTTCCCTTTCTCTACTGAATAATCATAGAATCATTAGGGAGTGGAAGGGACCTCAAAAGATCATCTAGTCCAATCCCCCTGCCAGAGCAGGACCACCTAGACCAAGCCACACAGGAACATACCCAGATGGGTTTTAAACATTTCCAGAATACTCTTCCTCCCATCATTGTTTTCCAAAACTGATATGGAGGAGGAGTTTCTTGCCATTGCAGTCTCCATCAGCCTCCTGCTGCAGCTTAGCTACAGGCCTTTCTCCAAGTAGGCAGTGATTTATTGGTAGTTTGTATGCTCTGACGTTCAGGTACATTTCTAGAGTACAGTCATCTGTAATGCCTCTAAATTCACACGTGCAGCCTAACAAAATCATAGAAGAAGGGTAGTTTGGGAAGTATGTGTCTTGTAAATTACTCAACACAGGCATTTTCCTCCAAAGATTAGTACATTTTAAAAAGACACTAGTCACAACAAGCACAGAAGTAGAACAGTATTTGAAGATTCTTGGAAATGAAGAAGGATTTTTTTTTTTTTAAATTATTCCTGTATTATTTACTTCAGGCTTTTCAAAATAGTTTGGTAGTAGAACAAGACGTTGTTTTTTTAATGCTTTTCTTCAAATGAAGAGGATTAGTCTTGAAAATGAAGCTTCATAAGAAAAACAAGTTTAAATTCACTCTTGGAAAGATCTGTGATCAAATTTGAAAACCAAATGATGAATTGTGCTTGGGTTCACAGTAAATTACTTGTGATATAATTCTGAAACCTTGACACAACTTTAGAATCAGCATCCAGCTTGTCACTTGGATTCTGTGAATCAGTATTACCCTTTCTCATAGACTATATATATTTTATTAATCTGATAAACTGAATTATTTCCTTTGAAATTCCAACAGCTTGATCACTTTAATTGCTTATTTTTCATTTCCTCTCCTTTTTCCCTAGTCTTGTTTGTTGTCCTGGTTTTACATTAATGGAGTCCAAATAAGTTAGCTTAGTGTTTGTTCTTTACGTCTTTAAAAGGTTAAGAGGAAAAAAGTTGCACTAATTATAAGGAAATGAGGAGTAACTCTACTCAAAATGAGCTGCTCCAAGAGAAATCAACTGTGATTCTTGTCTGTAATGTGGGTATCAACTGTAATTCAGAAACACCCTTGTTTGACCGATGTCTTTGTAAGCTGTCAAACACCATCAGCAGGAGAGTGCCTGTGTGAAAAACTGACCTCCCTTAGCCTGCCCTGAAGTGCTTACTATGTTGTTATCTATTTTTTGACTCGACTTTTTAAACTCTGTGGCTAGCCTAGCCTTACATTATCTTCCTGTCTCTGTCTTATCAACTGCCCATCTCTTTTCCTGTCTGGCCTAAAATTCTGTCTCCTCTCCACTGCAATTCTTTATAATTGAATTGGTCTAGGTGATCCTGCTGTGGCAGGGGGATTGGACTAGGTGATCTGTCAAGGTCCCTTCCAATCCCTAATGATTCTATGATTCTAATATTCCCTGTCTGCTCCTTGCTGCTGGTGTCACATTTCTGCCATGGAGTTGCGTATATACAAGTACGAGGGTTACATTTACTAGTAGAAAATATAATGAGAAACCTACACTGCAGGCAAAAATAGTATAAAGCAGTATCAGCTTTCATGGTGTCCATACGAATGACCACTGCCAACCTGTAGAGTGTGGAGCAGGACTAGACAAGGCTTCCTTTTGTGGCTTTGCACAGTGGGGAAGGAGGTGAATGGCCACTGGAGGTTTTTATACAGCCCAGCTCTGCTTCCGGGTACTGGGTATACCTCTGATGTGAAGGTATCTCAAGCTTTTTTTTACTTCTCCCAGAAAGGCTTGGCAGGATTGTCCAAGGTGTGACCAGTACATACAGAAACTTTGAGCCTATTTGGCATATAGCCACTTTTTCCAAATGGCAATGACATGATCTTATCTTCCTCATGGAAAAGTGTGGCAAACACTGAGTCTGCAGGAGGTTGTATGGAGGTCTTGATACTAGCAACGTGACTGGTTCGGGGACAACAGTTCTGTCTACAGTGTAAGGCTTGGTTCAAAACCAAGAACTGGTGTGCAAGACATCTTTCTCTCGCTGTGGATTATGTATTGTGTTGTCTTTATTACAAACTGTGTGTTTCCGGTAGCTAGAAAGCCTACAACAAAGAGGTTAATATGGTTGTGAAAATGTTAAAATGTGTTTGCAGGAATATGGAAACATGAGTGTAAGTTACAATGGGGGATTAAGTAGTGCAAGACTTTGTGGACAGTTGTGCTTTTACCACCCGAGGATGGGCAAGGTCAAAACCTTTAATCCCAACAGTCTGTGCTTACTTGGAAAAATGTTTGTCTGACTGCAGGCATGGAACTCGTTGTGCTGGAGAAGTGGCAGCCACAGCAAACAACTCACACTGCACAGTAGGAATCGCCTTTAATGCCAAGATTGGAGGTATGTGAAACAATCTCCCATCAAAAAACAACAGTAACCAAAACGCTGTTTGTGCTAAATGGTACATTCAGACCATTCTCAAAAAGAGGAGGAGATTTGTATGGATAACAAATCTAGCTGTGTTAGCAAGAAAATCTCAGTTGTGGAGAGGTCATTAAATACCAGTACTGAAGGAGTTTGTCTGCAGTGACACTTCCCCAGTGCTCCTTGGAACACTGCCTCTCAGGACACACAGAAAAATGAGACCTTTGATGAAGACACAAAGCCTAGAATTAGGACATTTGGGTTGCTCACACATTCAGAGCTCTAAGTGATTAACTTTGACAAACTGGAAGTAAATTTATATGATGGGAATATTGCCTTGCACATTGATCCCAAACAAAACACTGTCAAAACATTAACCATTTTTGTGTTTGGCTGTGGTTACATACAGTGTTCTTTTGATCCCTCTGTGTGATTGGATTATTGCCTGAAATACAAAATTCAGTCACACTTCTTTGTTCATTCAGCCAAAAGGTTTTTAGTGGTCTGTATGAATTCTTAGTCAATGCCTGTTTGTTTGTTTAAGACCTTTGGCTTAATTCATGGAGATGGCTATCAAGATGTGATCTACGTGTCTCCTAGTCTGTAACATGTTTGTGCCAGATTTTAATGCCTGAAGGGAAGTTTTGCCCTATAACTCAAGCTCATTAGTTGTTGAATTTCTGTCCCAAAATAGCACCCATCTGTGAAAATACACACTTGGTTACATATATACATATATATATATATATATGCTAGACAGTTCAAGTATATAAGCAGGCAGAACTGAAGCCATACGTCCACCATTGATGGCACAGCATCTGTCTGTTCTCTAATGGATCAGTAGCAGTTTGATCCAAATCACATGTGAACATGGCTGTGTTTCAAATTAGCCAAAGTGCAGAGCATCACCTTGATGTCAGATTTCTGTTTTCCTGCTGTATTCATGGGAATAGGCAATACCATATACAGCATAAGGCTAGAGTGATGTAGAAATACACTTTCCCGTCAGGTGGAGAGCCTATCTGCACCTGTCAGAATGGTTTAGAAAATCTGAAGTGTCCAAGTGAGGGAGTTTGGGGCAGATTAACAAATTGTTTCTTTTGGACATGATATTTGGTCATGTACCAGCAGCTATGAAATCAGATATATTGTTCTCACCAGAGTCAGAGGAGAGTTAGTGCACTGAATTAAAGGGTAGGTGTTGGAGAAGTTTCATTGGTGAGTTGGGTGGTCACACAACTTGCAACAGCTTGGGTCTCCATTATTTCTCCATTGGTAACAGTGGCTTCTTAATAAGTTATTGTGTATTAAGCATTAGAAATGTTCAGTAATGTTTCAGAAACCGTCCAGGAATATTAGTTTAATCACAGCCATTTGTAAATATAGTGTAAAAACTGGTAGAAATGAATATTAATGTGAACAGGAAAGGCTGGGCACGTGTGTCCTTTATTTATTTGTTTGTTCAATATTTTTTATTTATAATACAGAGGCCTTCAAGAAATTTCACTGGTCTAGGTGAAATAAAAATTTTTACCCATACCATTATTCTGTAAAGCCGTCTACAGATGGCTTTTCTTAAAAGAAGACTCAAAAGTAGTAACATAGCACCTTTTAAAAGCATCAGCACTGGAAAACAAGACTTCAGAAGGCTCAGTAGATAGTCTACAGAAAATCAGAGGCAAGAGGGAGTTTCAGGAACCTGTGAAGGAAGTTTTAAGTTTCATCTTCACTAGGTGTATATGTTTAAGCATTTTGCTGCTGCTGACCTCAATTTGGCATATCTCCCTTTCCTCAGAAAAGCTGTAAGCTTCACTGTGAATGTACAGTGGTTGCATTCCTTTGCCACAGGCTAGACAGAGTGAAAAATGTTGAATCACGTTATGCTGTACCAGTGCTCAGCTCACTTGTTTCCCATAGATTTAAGGACTGTTCTGAGGACGCCTTGGAGAAGAAACTAGAGTCAGGGTAAAGTAGTTACATTCTCCTTACGTAAAGGAGCACCTGCCAGCAGTGATATTTAATTTTCTCCACCAAGTGTGCTATACTTCAAACACAAAATGATCTCTGTACACATAACAGCTAGCACAGAGATAAAGCAAAATGCAATGCTTTCCATTGACATTCTATCAAATACTGGCAGATGAATAAATCCGGTTAATGAACGTTGTAATGAGAATTAGTTGACAAGTTATCCACCAGTAATGCTCACATTTTCCAATTGTGCTTATACTTTTTGTCTCTTGCTCCTTGTTTAAGAACCTATGACCACAAATAGGTCAAAAATAAGATCGTTTAAAAGTCTGAGCCTTCTCCTACAACAGTGGAAGTGGAGGTGTAATCTGCAGATAAGCAAATGTGAATAAAATTGCAATCTGGACCCCCAGTTCTTTTACCAGTTGTGTTATGTTTCTTATTTAAAAATGTAGGCTGTGTGTAGCTAAACTGCAGGCCTTGTCTCTAAAAGACAAACCATTGCACCAAAGTAGGTCTTTTTTTTTCAAATATGATTCTCTGTAGTGATTACAACAGAATAATTTACATAGCAAACTACCACCTACAAAACTTGAGAAACTTTTTAAAGGAAGGGATGGTTAGTGCTTTGTTACTGCTGCAGAGTGATTGTGGAAGTTTCAAAGCATCTGTGGGGATTGGATGCTTAGTTACTTGGCTGTGCTCAATTCCTGAGGGGAAAACAGTTACACTGAATTATGGCACAACAGATGTAGATTGTCCTCAGCTCACGAGGAATTAGTTCAGCTGTTCCTTTAAGTTTAAGTCAGATGTTGATTATAAAGAAGCATTTTAAAAGAAAAATTGCTTTCAGCTCAGTTTTGCATTTTCCTGTAATTCATTGGAAGTTCATTCTGACAAAAATTCCACTTACCTTTTGGCAATTACTGTAAATATTGGAAAAGGTTTACAGAGCTTTATAGTCTTAGGTGGAACAGTCTTCAAATACAGTCCCTTAATTGCCTTCTGGACAGCTTTTGTTCTGCTATCACCACATGCCAAATGCAGTTTGGAGGTTTTACGATCAGCAGAATTGACTACTCCAGACATTTGGGGAAGAAAAAAAAGTTAGAGAAGGAGGAGAAGGAGAGGGAGAATGATAGAAAGAAGACTTATTTTCATTTTAAGTAGCCAATAAGACTTCTATTGTTCAAAGAAACCCTTGAAGCAAGTCTGTAATTTGCTGGCTGGAGAGAGCAACATCTAAAGTCACAGCCTTGTCTTTGGTGCTTTAGATTTAACTACTTCATCATTAGTAAAAAAAACCCACAACAATCTGTTATGACTTACTTCGGATACCAGGCACATGTATTACTATTATTTAGGTTTGCTCTTCTTTCAAAAGCAGTGTACCTTTTATTTAGAACTAAACATATTTTAATGTGCTTGAAAAAAATTAAGGATTCGACTTCCACACACCATTCATTTTCTCAGATTATGTTGAAGAAGAAAAACAAAATCTGAGAATCACAGAGTCCATTTAATGACTTTTTTATTAAGTAAATTTCATACTGATATCATTGTAAAAGTTTATTATCTCACAAAACATGGGCAGCTTTTGTGTGAACTTAGAAATATGATCACTTTTCATTTTTGAGGTCAATTAAAGTAAGGAAAAAAAGTCCCTCTTCCAACAAAGCACCCCCTGTGCCTTCTGTTAATTGGAAGTTAAGGTCTTGGTAATCACTGAAGTTACTTCAGCCTGAGCTCATGAACAAAATCAAATGTGTCAGTAATTAAAAATATGTAAATTTGCCTTATAAATAGCAATGTCCTTTTAAAAGGGAAAGATCATCAAACTTATTAATTGTGGAAGTAATCATTACTCTGTAGTGTCATACAGTTACATGCTAATTATTATTTAATACTTAACATCCCTCTGACCAGATCTCATGCCAGCTGTACATAGGTCCTTTTCTTGTTTAGGTTAATACTGGCATTGCCAGTTTTCTCAGTCAGAATCAACTTAGAATCATCATGGCTGGAAAGGACCTCCAGGATCATCAAGTCCAGCCATCATCCCAACATCTCCCTAACCCGTAGATCATGGCCTCAAGTGCTCTATCTACTCATTTTTTAAATAACTCCAGGGACGATAACTCCACCATCTCTGTGGGTAGCCTGTTCCAGCGCCCAACCACTCTCTCAGTAAAGAACTTCTTCCTAACTTCATTAGTCAGAAGACTAACTTCAGTTAGTCAGAAGAACAACTTTAAGATTTCCTTGGTTTACAGATTGAAGAGTACTTCATTCTATTTACTGATCCTACAACGTTGTGATGCCATTCACTTTAGAAGGGTTGCGACATTTGCTTGTCTAAACTCACATGAATGTATTAACTTAATAATTTCAAGTTATACCTTTCAAAAGCTTCTGCACAGATAATTATTTTCACAATATTATACTTTCAGGTTGAATATTGTTACATATAGGGTGTTTTTTCTAGTAACTGCCTTGCCGCTGTGTATGGTAATTGATCTGTACACGTGAGCTTTTCCCCCAGATTCTTCTTTGCAGACTCATAAGATGAAGGAACAAAGAAATAATCCCATGTTTATCTGTCAGCAGACATCCTTTTATTACATCTCTGTCAGCATACTTAGGGCTATGAATGACTCAGGTGCCGCAGTTTTGCTGCAGTATAAAATAAGAAAGAAAAGAATAAATTGTCTTCAAGTGCAAACATTTCAAGTCTTCCTCTGATGTAAAAGTTTGTTATTGAGTTTTTAAGGCCAGGTAGTGGGTAAGTGACTTGTAGATATTTTCATAAACTCAAAGAAAGAACAAAACATGATTTCCTTTTTGTGTTTTTTCAACTAGAATTCTTTTTTTTTTTTCATTTGAAAAAACACCCCACATATCCAAACAGGTTTTCAGGGATTTTTCTGAACAGTTTAAAACCTTGTGCTGATTCAGTCCAACGTCCAGCACAATACTTCCCTCTGTGGAACTAAAACAGAAGCATTTTGAGTTGCTTGGGTCCTGTTCATTGTATTTTTCGTTTCAAAGGTGTACGGATGTTGGATGGAGATGTGACAGATATGGTGGAAGCAAAGTCTCTAAGCCTGAATCCCCAACACATCCACATCTACAGTGCCAGCTGGGGACCTGATGATGATGGTAAGACTGTGGATGGACCTGCTTCTCTAGCACGTCAGGCCTTTGAGAACGGCATCAGAATGGTAGGTTGGCATCAAAATGAGTCTTCTGCATCTGCTATTGTGTGCAAGTGTAAGGGTGTATATGCCTGATAAATGGAAGGGCACAGCATGGAGAAGAGGAAAGGATTCTGAAGGAAAGAAGAAAAGCTTCCTTTGAGTAAAAATAAAAGTGCATTTTCCTTCTATAGTGACCTGATTATCAGTCCTTCCTGAAACATCTTTCAATGTGTGACTTGGTCTAGGTGATCCTGCTGTGGCAGGGGGATCGGACTAGAGGATCTTTCGAGGTCCCTTCCAATCCCTAGTGATTCTATGATTCTGTGATTCTATGATTCCAATCCCTAGTATTGTGTGTGATTCTGTGATTCCTTTCTCTCATTGATTTGTTTTACGTGATTTCTTAATAAAAGTTTGGCCATTTTAATAGGCAGTTTGGGGCCGAAAGAGCTTACAGCAATATTTCTTCTAACATTTAAGTCTGGACTCAGAAATTTACAGCCTACTTATAACTTCCATGTATAATTCTCTACAAGTCTCCACGATTACATTTTCTCTCTGATATAGCTCAGAGACTTTCAATATACAGCACACAAAGTTCCATCTGCCCCATAAGAAAAAAAGTGCAAGGCCTTTTCCATTTTCTTTAATAAGTTACTGTCAAACCAACAAGACCACTGAAAGAAACAAAAATTAGAAGGACTTCAGAGACCGCTTTTCAATTCCTCCTTTATGTCTCCAGAGTTAAATAGATCAGTGAAATCCTTGTTTGCCAGCACTCACAATGTGTAGAACTGGTAGAAGGGATTTTAAAGCTTTGCATTTGAAGTACTGATCATTGTTTTGAATGCAACAAGAGACTTGCTTGTTCAGTGGTGGGTGTGTCTAGGACTAGAAAAGAGGGAATTAATGCAAAACATTTGTGTAAAGACACTGAAAATATTGGGCCAAAGTGGAACCAGAACATAATTACTGCAACATGGTAACATGCAGCAAAATCAAAAAGTGCAGATACTCTGGAGTCGGTGAACACTTTAACCAAGACTGCCAATACTGATTTTAGAAAGCTATAGTGAACATTCAGCCTGGAAGATGTGTGTTTTGTTTAAAAGAGTGTCTGCCACAGAGAGACTACATTAATTTAAAATACAACATAAAAAGCAGTCATAACAGCATACACAGACAAGAATCAGGTATTGGAATACCAGTTTTCCCCATCACCCAACTACAGTTCACTCCTGTTTGACAGTAACCACAAACAAGAAAAACAATAAAGTGATGAAGGGCGCTTTAGTGGAACTGCAGGATGCAGGGAACTTAAACAAAATATGGGGGGGTTTTTGTTTAAACATATGTATATTTGGGTGTTGTATTTATTCTTGAAGGTAATGCAATCTTGAAAATTTATTCTAAAATAACTTAATAATTTCCTCGCTGAAATCTCAAACTGGAGATAAATCTGCTATAAATTAAGAATGTGGAATAATTTGCCAAAAGGGTGGAGCTTGCCTACGAGCATTATTCTTCCACTGTTGTATCTGTAATATGAGAGGATATCCTGCAGAACCCAGATGAATTTTATTTTACCAGCACATTGCATATTTGTAGTAATTACCAGTATATAGTGGAAACACAGTATTAATTTCAAAATTCTTAGGTGGTCTTTTTCCTGATAATGGTGTAGAAAAATTTTAATCAATTTATTTAATTTTATCAACTCCTTGTTCGACAACCACTAAGAATCATCCAAATATTGAATGCATCCAAATATTTCCATGTATTTGGAAATTTTGTCTAGGTCTGATTGTGAAAGCTTTTTAATTTCTAATAAAGAAATAAAGATTCTCTTTAAAACATACATAAAGTCATACTGATAAGGAATGCAAAATGTTTAAGATTAATCTCTTATTTATATTCTTCAAAATGTGGCATAAAGTGAAAGATTGCAGAAGTACATCTCAGTTACCACTGTCTTTAATAAGCTTAGTTTCCAGGCCAAAAACTAAGATGACCATGTTTTTTGTAACAAACCTTTTCATGTTTGGATTAAGATCCATTTTATATATTTCCTTACAGTACCGTGAGACCTATCATTTTAAAAGATGAGGCAAATGGGAAAAGTCAAATTATCTCTGTTCCAAATATTCCTAAACTCAGGTCGTAACTAGATACTCAGCCAAACATAGATCTTCCCAAGCAGTTCTAGGAATTGTAGCAATACTTAGACAAAAATATTTATTACGGGCTTAGAAATATTGTACTGAACAGCAGTAGTATTATGTCTAGTGCAGTATTTGTGAAAATAACATTAATATAGGAAAATTTGGCCAGACCTTCCGTCAGATCTACACCAAAGTTCGAGATTTATATTTTTCATTTATTGTGCGTGTGCACACAGAACTGGACGTTGTTTTTTAAGATAAATGGCAAAGCAAAAGGTCAAAATTTTTGAAAGCATCTAAAAAAGGAAGTTATGTTTGGCTTGTTTAGATGGGAAAATCAAAGTTGGGGCTAATAATAACTTTGGTTAAAGTACAATTGAACTAAATTACTAACTTTTTTATTATACTCATAAAGTTAAAAAGAAATGCATATAAAAGCCAGTGTTACTTACTCAGTTTGCTGAGAGACTGTTATCCATGAAAAAATTGTCTGGTTTATCTTTAGCACATATTCCAATTAACAGCTTATGCAGGGTGTTTTAGAGCTGCTATTATTTTTAAATCTGCTGAGCTAATATGGTTGCCCCTTCCAGATCCTGCGGAAAGTAACAGAGATAAATGACAGTACAGTTTTTCCATAGAGTCTCATAGAAACAGTACATGCCATGAATTGAAATACGAAAGTCTTTTTAAAGACAGTATACTGAGTAATAACTGAGTTTATGGAATAACAACCTAGAGCCACAATGCCTAAGGAATTTCTGCGTAGGATCAAGGTAAAGGAAGAAAAAAACAATTTTAAAACATGTCTCAAGTACCGTGATCTCCTGTTATACTTAGGGTATGGTTTTTTTAATTCTATTAAATTTGCATATTTTAGTTCAAAGAGAAACCTTGCAGACTGTCCTATCAATTTCTATGCAAATATTAAAGCTTCCTTTACATCATTCTTCCAGTTGACAAGGTTCTTTTCTTGGAAATAGTGTAGTCATAAGAGCAGAAAATTCTGAAGACTTGAGTTTTAAATACCAGTGTATTGTAACTTGTAGACCTAAAAATCTTACAAATAATTCCAGTACTCATGCAGAACTTGCTTGAAAAGCGTCAGACAGAGGACAGTATATCTAAAAGTAGCATATTCATTGAAAGATTAGGTATGCAACTTCACATTTCACCCTGTGTTAAAGAACAAATAGATTTAGCATTGCAAAACATGACTGTGGCCAAATCATGCAGTGAAACTGTGCTGAGTCTGGGACAAAGGGAGAACACAAAAGCCTTTCCTTGATTCAGAAAGACAAAACCAAAGTACCGTTATGTTTTAGGATGGTTGTATCTCACAGTCTATGAGGACAATTCTATGAGCACTTGAAAGACTTGGGTCAGCCGATTCTGGGCTACGTGATATAGGACTCTGACTATTCCATTTCTATTCATACAAATAAGCTTGTTGTTCAGGGATCAGTCTCAACATCACTTCAAGGGCAATACATTTCAAGTTTTATGACTTTTTCTTTCACTGCTGTTTGATAACGACCCAATAGTAAAGTTCCTGCATACATGATCCCCATGGATATTTTACATTGCAGGATTTCAAAATGCTGTTTATGTCACCTCTGCAAACATCACACCAGCTGTATGCCTTGTGTTGCTTGCTCTACGGTACCCATGAGGTAGTCCAAGACAGTAACAGGGTGGGTCAGCCTTAATATAATGTAAGAGGGTAACTAAGAGGGTGGAGAGACAGGAAATCCACAGGGGCCTTCATGTTATTGCCATGACACCATTTTGTTTAGCAAGCTGGACACAAGCCAAAATGTTTGATAAATGTTAATGATCAGATGTTCTGTAGCTGGAACTCTTGTGTGAATTCTGCTTGGTGCCTTCTGTCTCATCATCACTGCCCCTTCTCATCTCTCTTGCTTCAACTTTGGCTGTAGAGTATGTGTTTGCAGTGGTTTTTGGGAGCAGAAAGCTATCTTAGAATCGCTAAACAAGCCTACTCAGATGCAAGAAAGAGAAAGGAAAAAGAAAGGAAGGGAGACATGAAAGAATTTCACATTATTATTGCTATTAATTTTGTTGTTACCATCATCATCACCATGTTCATCACCATATGCTTGTACTCCAGAAGTGACAGAGATTTTTCGTAATTTGAAAATGTCTAGCAAAAGTTTTCTGGCTGTGCTTTAACAAAAATTTTTATCTTAAATTTGTCTTACCACGTCTCTGCATAATTCTTTAAGATTCTAGGGCCTGTGTGTATCCTGGATCACCCTGTATAGCCGTTGCTTCATACAGAATAATATAAATCCTTGTGCGTGCATATCCCAGATCATATATACGTACATCCTGCGCAAGACCTCCGGTGTATTTCTGCTTAGTTAGCCAAAAGCTACTTTAAAGTGTGGAGAAGTATGACCAGCAGGTCACGGGAAGTTTGCATATATGCTGTGTATCTGTATTGCATCTATGGTGTATACATGAACATGGGATATTATTGCTACCTCAACATGTTGAGTTAAACTTTAGGTGGTTCTGTACTACAGGTGTGTGCTGACTATGTACCAGACAGTCATGTGGTGCTTAACATTTTAATTCTTCCTTCTTACTGTGCAGTAAGACATAGCACCATAGGGTTCAAATGATATTCACAGTACTAGCATCAGAAATTACGAGTATCATCTAGTCCTGGCCTTCATCATAAGCAAGATCAGCAAAATTTCAGCCGGTTATTACTGTGTAGATATCCATGTTTTCCTGATACTTCTATTTTCTGTATATCTTTTTGAGAGAGTCAGTCTTGACTGAAACCTGTTATACTAAAGACTGTGCAAGTTAGGAACAACCTTGATTATTAAAAATATGTAGTCATAGTTTGTTACTCATTTAAGTTGCTTAGTTTCCATTGCCCTCTAAAACTCATCTTCTGCTATATTATGTTAGAAATCAAGTAATTACAGATTTTGACCAGGAGATCTCTTGGATAAATTAAATTGGAACATAGAAACGTAAGACAGAAAATGACTGTGTAGATCATCCAGTACAGTTCTCTGTTATTATCAAAGACACTATGACCTCCACATGCATTCAGAAATTTCTATTGTAGAATTAATTAGATTTTTCCCCTTATTCTGCTAGAAGACCATTTCACAGATTCTTGATTAGAGACGTTTCTCTAAGTTACAGCCAGTTGTACTCACGTGAAGTTTTCTACCCATTTGTTCCTTGACTAAAACTTTAGCTTAAATATCTTTTCTCCATCCTTTTAAAAAAAAAATCTTGTTTAGAGAACACTACCCTCTCAGACTTCATTTTGATAAGATAAACAAGCCACTCAGTACTTGCATCAAAACTAGGCTGTCCATTTCCTTGCTCATCAGAGTGGTTCTTCTTTCCACATCTTGCAATCTGAATTCTTTTTCTTATGCAAGTGATTGTAATTACTAGATTCACTGAATGTCCTTTTTTTAATGTCAAAATCACCTGATAACTTCTCATTTCATCCCTAAAATACTCATAACTCCCTTGATTCCCCTGTTTCTCCAGCTCAGCCCGTATCATCCCTGATGCAACCATTTCCACCTCCACCTTGCTGGTAAATGAACTTGCATGGTCTTTTGTTTCATTAGTGATTTCTTGGAGGGCTCGTTATATTTTGCATTAACTAGACTGGTCCTAATACATTTCTCTGCATAAAATAACTTATCAAAAAAAAAACTTAATGGATTTACCTGAAAATCTGAATGGTTTATTGCGTTTTACACTATTTCCATTAAAGCTGGTTGCTCTTGCTCTGTCCTACAAAATCTATTCTACAACCTTAACAGTAATATTTTGTGTATTCAGTTTCCTTCTGTCCTTAGTCATAATTTCCAAACCACAGTTCATTCCTGTAGTTCTTTCTGAAACACTGTCTGTTTCCTGGCATTATATATTGTGTGGATACCAGAATAGGGCATGGAAGTTGTACCTTTCACTATGCATGCATACTACTGTTCCCCTATTCCCTGTGTGTGTTCCTATTCACCCTGCTTACTGAAGAGGAGTAAATTTCAGGGCAGCTCACTGCCAGTTGGCTGTCTTCCATGACCCTTGTATGTCTTAACAAGAAGCTTAGTTTCTGGGTCTTAGTACCTTGCATTTGGCTGATACATGTATCTCAGACTGCCCCAATGGCTTTGGATATGTGATTTATACTTGATATTATTTATTTTTTTCCCAAATTAAGATGACCTAGTAAAATCAGATTAGGTGAAAATTTTAACACTGATCTTAAGTTGATAACAACTTTCGCTACCATTTGCATGTAGCCACTTCTAGTATTCAGATGGTAGGGTAAGGATTGTTGCCTTCCGGTAAATGAAAGAGAGTTTAGGCTCAGTGGTGTCTGGATAAATTGTGACACTATGCAATGTATTTAATTTTGGAAATATGTAAACAAAGCTAACCTTACAATTTCTCTCCTTTACTTTCTGTGAAAAGGAAGCTTTTTCACAGAGTCAATATATAGAACCAAACGAAACACACAAAAAAAGGCAGAAAAAGAAATTGTATACCGAACGTTACGTTCGGTGCAATATACAAAATCTAAAAGGTAGGAAAATTTGGAGTGAGACTTACAGGAAAATATACTTCGAAATGTCCGGGTTCCTTACAGTACTTCTCACAAAATGCACTGGAATCCAAAAGTGTTGAGTTACCTCGTTCCATCTTACACATAAGTGGAAACTGTTGTAACAAGCCAGGATAGCATTACTCCTTTTGGACTTCTTGTCAAAAGTGGCCTCTAGTTCTGGGTGCCCAGACTAAAACAGGTGACATATTCTAACATAAAAAAAACCTTACTGCATCCTTGTTGTGGGGTAAATTATATTTGTAAAGCCAATACTGAAAAGCAGCTTTGGCGACTGCATCTGCTCCATACACTTAAGTATTTGCATTTCAGAGAGTGCATTTTTTAAAGATGAATCTGGTTACTTTATATGTGTAAATCACATATAAATCACTTTACTCTTACACTTGAACAACAGCAGAATCTATGTATTTCTAAGTGTCTGTTATGTAGGAGAAAAACAGATTTCTCAAAAGCAGATTGCTGCAATCTGGTGTCAAGGTTTTCCTGCGCACAGAATTTAAGTGTAAGGCAAAAAACCATGAGGGCAATGCACGAGTGCGTTGTTTACTCCTAAACAAATGTTATGGAAGAAAAACTGCATGAAGCAATTACTTAAGGTAGATGTGGAGCAGCCTTGTTTTCCTGCTCTTCTCCTGAAAAGAGCTACATTTGCAGAAAATTTGAGGTTTATTATTGAGCCTCATGGAAAAATCTGACTTAAGTATAGTTAAAAAACAGCTATGTGGATGTGGTAGCCATGGACTCATCTCTAGAGTGTTTAATCAGATGACAAGGTCTTCCTGAATCTGCTCCATACAATAGGTGTTTGTCAATCTCGTATCTAGTCCTAGCACAGGTTGCCTCCATGTGCACTGCCTGTTTACTTTGGTTTGGCATGTAAAGACAATTTCACATATCAATAATTAGAGTTTCTTTGTGCAACAGAACTTTTTGAAAACCCAGCTGTTGTTTTATCACAGATGTTTATCCCAGTTTGTGTCTTGTATTATCTGAGTAGCAATATCAGCAACAATTACAATGGTGATACGCAGATACGGCCTGTAACAGAACTGCAAATCTTGCAGCCCTGTAGCTGGCTCTATTTTGTTTAGGAAAATGAGAAATTCATTCCAGCATTCCACAGGTTCAGATTTCAGCTTTCAGCCAACACTTCTTTTGGTTGCACTTTTAGCACTAATTATAGCTCTGTGGGGAATATCTTGGAGCTGTTTAAGCTGTTGTTCTAGTGAAGAGTAAAATAAAAAATACACCACAAGCAAGGGTGCATGTTGAAATGTTTCACTGATATATGCTAGTAATGATTGTGTTAATTCATGGGTGCTTGTGGTTATTCAACATGTTAGGTTTTTATGCAGACATTAAAATGTTATCACACTAAAGATACTCTAAAGATATTGTCCTGTGAGCTGATAAAATCTATTTGTCCTTCTTTTATTCATGATTATTATATCGTTTCCTTTTCTTGATTAAGAACCTAGTTCAGAAGTAGCCAAAAAGTGTATTTGCAAGAGACCACTTGCCTTTTCAACAATAATACTCAGGTTAGACAGATGCATTGTACATATATACATTATGTGTATGCATGTTCAAGCACTAGGAGATAGTTCCTTGACTTATGCTTTTTCCTAGAACTCAGTTTTTAAACATTCTCTCAAACATGCATACTTATTTATATACACCTGTTTGACTTGATAATCATTTCTTCTTAAATACCATAGGTGCACATTTTTTAATTAATTGATGCACAGATGTGAATTTTTCTGAGCATGGATGCCTCAACAGAAACAATGACCTCTGAAATGTCACCATTTGTTTATGAAATTTTGCTTTTAATATCCAAGGAGATTGTTTCAATAAAAAGTAATCTGTTGTTTATCATCTGGTAGTACTATCAGAATTAGAGACTTGGAATCTCAGCTCTCCACTATCTGTTTTGGAGAGAAGCCTACTTTTAAGTGAGAGTATTGTGCAGTCTACAGAAGAGTCTTTTGGGTGTGGTGTAACAGACTACTTTTTTATTCCCAGATCAGGGGTTAAACAGATTGGTATAAATTCAGCATAGGCTGAGAGATGCTTCTCAAAAGCAAAATGCTTCCAGTCAGCAGATTGGCAGCACTGTGCCTCTACACAGGGCAGTCATGTCCAGCAACATTAAAATGCAAGCAAGGAGATGCTGCCTCTCACAAATGCATCTCTGAACTGTGATCTTTGATGCCTGACCCCGAAGGGATTTGTACTGCACTAAAAATTACACCTATATAGTAGGATGTTTTTTCAGGTCTCCAGTGTTCTGCACATTGAGTTATATACATTTCCTCATTAGGAATTCATTTTTAAAGAAGAGGTCATACCATGGGCTGGTTTTTCCAGATTCCACATCAGGATCAATTTCACTTCCCAGCAGTAGTTCTTGTTCTTGGAAGCATGAAGTAAATTTAGAAAGATATTGGGGACGATAGAGGAAATTAAATGTTTAGGTTGTGGGAGTGGATAGCGTGTCCCTCCATCTCTCTCCATTTCATATTTTTATGAGAGGTTTTCTGCTTATGAGTATGGGGTTTCCAGCCTATCAGTACCAAATTGCAGTGGTTGCAAGCACTGTTCTTCTAATTACTCCAAATCAGTGGTTATGTTCTCTATTTTTCCTGCTTTTTCACATTTTCATTCCAATTTGATTTTTTTTTTTGAGACAATGACTCAATCTGTAGACAGGAATGGTTATTACGAGATTCGATTCCTGAGCAAGAATCACAGAACATCAGGGATTTGGAAGGGACATTGAAATATCATCTAGTCCAATCCCCCTACCAGAGCAGGACCACCTAGATTAAGTCGCAAAGGAACACATCCAGGCAGCTTTTAAACATCTCCAGAGAAGGAGACTCCTCAACCCACGTGGGCAGCCTGTTCCAGTGCTCTGTCACCCTCATTGGGAAGAAGTTCCTAGTATCAGGATCACAGTCTGGATTAAGTCAACTTCACTTGTAAAGCACTGAATGAATGTCTAGTCTAAACTTCGTAAAAAAGTGTGAATAAATCATCTTCCACTGGCTCAAACTACAGAGAAATAATAGATGGAAACTTTTTATTACATAGAAGTGTGCTGGAAGCCACCTGAATGTATATGGGGCTGCTGGTTGCCTTTAGATGAGTGTCTGAAAACTGGTGTCTTATAATGGTTAGTGCCAGTATCACTAAGGCATTTGCTCATAAAGATGTGATTTGTATGTATACACACACACACACACACATGCACAGACGCACTTGGATTGGGGATGTTCTTTTAATAGTGTTAATAAAATTCTGCAGATGCCATTACAAGCATGTTCGTACTGGCTCTGGTTCTTGGCAAACTAATCCTTCTGTGCTGTTGAACTGGAAAAAAAAAAATTCTTTCATATCACTTACCCTGCTTGCAAGTTGCTGACCAAGGAAAAGGAGGCACTAGCAGAAAATAAATGGACATGTCTTAAGATTCTTGGACATGCTTTTAAAGGTGCAGTTTCTGCCCTGGGCCATTTCGTCAATATCCTGAGTCAGTTTCATTCAAGGTCAGGTATCTCTTGAGCCTTTGTCCAGAGTGTGTGAGGATTGGATTCTGACTATGACAGCAGCCTGGTATTGTTAAAGATTGTAAGAGGGGAGTCTGTAGCTGTCATTGCCTATGGAAGGGCAGAAACAGCGCTGTATCTAAAGGGAAGGGTAGTGCATTTTTAACATCATGGAACGAACACCAAGTGCGGTTTGCTGCACATCCATTTTTCCCAGGTCTGTGCCTCTGCTATAGTTTAGTCTTTCAGTTTTGCTCAAGTTATACCCATATGGTTTGTAAATGCACCTTTGCATTTGAGTAATAAATGACACATGACTTCTTTGTGAGCTTAAGGCTTGACTTTTCATCTTGACACCCTTGGGCATCTGGCAGATGACAGATGGTAGATTTAGACAAACAGTAAAAGCTACAGAGTGCATTGCATGTGTGTTTATCTTAACTTTGTAATATGGTCCAAATGTTGCTTAACTTTATGTATATAAAGGAGACCAACTGGGAATGGCATTCACATACAGTAGGACAGCTGATGCTGTTTCTCTAATTACTTGTTTGGTATAGTTACTAGCAAGTTTATAATTTCCTGAGCATGACTGGGTCTATTGAATGAAAGCAGGGTGTTTGGAAACAGGGAGAAAGAGGAAACCAACTGGTAATCTAACAATAGGCAACAAATGTAAACCAGAACTTGTTTACTTGGCACATTATTTTAGTCAGGTTAAATTTAGTTTGTTAGGGTTGCTTTTTTATTTTTTTTTTTTTTTAAGGCTTTGCCAAATAGCTTCTAGGAACAAGATCTTTACTGTGTTTTCTAGACTGAAAGTAATGCAGTTGTTTTCTGTGAAAATTAGTTGTTAAATGTCCAGTGTTGCAATGTTCTAGAGGAATGGGAATTCTTTCTTGTCGTGTATTATAAAATACTCTGTTACACTACTCGGTGCACTTGTACTTACTGGGTTTTTCTGCAGTAACAGAGGTGTTGAGACTCTGTGTATTTGCAGGAGACATTTGAAGAAATATTTTCTGTTATTTGTTTATAAAAATTTAGGTGTAGATTACTATTATTTTTAAAGTCTAGACTGTGCTATTACCGTTTATTATTTAAATGCTGCATTGCAGAATTTGTAACATCCATTAGTGGGCGTTCATCAGGACAATTTTCTCTTTTTTTACAAAGCTTATTTTTTTTAAGGCAGAAGTTACACTTTTAGGAAAAGTATCTAAATAGTTAGACTTCATTTTTCTTGTCCTTGGATCTGTCTGTGGCTTTACCAATACGAATGTCCAGTTATTCTCTCTTGGTTGTACTGTTGTATTAACTTCACCTAGGATATTCATTTGGCCAAATGTGGTTACAAAATACTACGCTTCATAGAAACACATGTAAAGAAGAAAAATGTAAAGTTCTCTAGAGAGCAGATACTTCTGAAAATTCATCAAAAAGGTTTTGTTGGAGTATTTTGACATGTTTTGGAGGCAGAAGGGTGTCTATATGGTATGCTTTTTCTCATGTAATTTATCTGCTTATGCATATATTAACATCATTTGGAATGTGTCTGTGTAGGAGAGAGAAGTGTTTTCAAGGGCAGGAATCTGTACATGACTCTGAAACAGGTGTCAGAATGTATGGACAAGCCAAAAATGACCATTGAGGAGACGTAAGATGAATACAACAATAGAATATTGCTGAGATCTAATTGCAAGAGATGACGGAATGAGACCAAAACAAACACAGTAAAAATCAGATAGAAGCAAGTCAAAAAGTAGAGAACTAGCGTATATCATTAGCATAATCCTCCATCCCATTTCCCACAGACATAGAGAGGGCTCTAATATCTGGCTCCTTGACCTTCTGGGATAATAAGTCCGTGAAACACATGAAAAAATCTTTCAATTTATATTTTTTTTTCATCTGCTGTATCAGATGATTTTAGAATGGAGAGCTAAGAAGTAATGATATGTAGTGGGAGAAGATCAGCTCATAGAATGAAAGAGAAGTAGTTAAAAAGCCAGTTACACTTCCATGAAGATGCAAAACATATCCCACTGGCTTTGGGCAGCTCTGAATCAGACCCTACTGTCTGAGAACTCAGATAGAATAAGAACCTCAAATAGAAGAGGGAGGTTAATTTAGCAAGAGTTTATAATGTGGGGAAGGAGAGCTGTAACACTTGGTAAAAGTTGTCTAAGTTGTCTTTAAAACAACAAAATATGTGGCCCCTTTGCTTTTTTTTTTTTCTTTTTTAGTATAGTAGCTAAAATCAGCTAAAGGAAGTAAAGTAAGTTGACAGTTATACTTCCCAGCTGGTCAGACTGATCTTGTCAGTTGAATGTAGATTTCATAATACATTTAACTTGGCACCCTGTTGTTATTTTTATCTGCTTGAAATGCCTTCTTAATGAAAAGTTGCATTTTAGTGACATAACCTTATATAAACACCAGTCAGGAGAATCTGATATTTAATTTACTTTGCTGGAGAGAAGTTTCTCCAGGTACCTACAAAACTAAATTCATCAATGTTTGAGAACTCACGCCTGGATTATGAACTGTGAGTGGTTTTTTTGTCTTACACTGATATAGGTTCAGTTAGCACAAATAGCCCCAGTGAAACGTCTCTGAGCATGTGGATTAGATGAAACTTTGCATTGTTAATTGTTTCAACTTGACCTGGTTGATGTCCAACAACCATCCTTATGGGGGTTTTTTGCGGTACACAGCTGCAAAATCTTCCTATGTCTAAGCAACTAATTTATGCACAGGAAGTGGTGCTTTATGCCTTAAGACATTAAATTTTTATACACAGAGGTAGGCCTACCCAAAACTGAGGTAGATACTACACGACGAGTTGGAAGCAAATGAATTATAAATGAAGCTACTAGTTTAGTCCTTTAGTGAACCTTTCTATCTGAATGGCAAAGTGCTTCCGGACAGTGAGTGCACCTAATTAATGTAGATGATACAGCTGCATGAATCTGAATATAATTCACTGGCGTTGAGCATGTAAATATAAATAGGGAAAACACCAGTTACCGTATATCTCACTTCCCATACATCATTACAGGTTACGGATACTATTCAGTTTTCATAGCAATGCCCATTTAAGAGTAATAGCATTGCCGACAATGCTTTTATTCATTTGACCACTGTTTAACAATGGAACATTAAAAAATATCAAGGTGAGGTTACCTATTTTATATCCTCATTAAAAATTATGACTATTCCTAAGTAACTTGCCCAACTAGTCATATAGTAAAATTATCATGCCGATGTCTCAGTGCTTCAACAGAATAGATTTCAAAGACTTTTTTTATCTGTTTTTGTTTATATATGCTGGTTTGCATCATGGGCTAAATGGATAACCTGAGGTCTCACCTTAGATACTGTGGTTCTGTGATTTATATGTCTGTGAAGCAATGATGCTTTGGTTCACAGTGTATAATTCTACCTAAACAATACCCGGGGCCACCGGGTAACCCAAGAAACTGAGAGCACTTTAATAAGGGAAAAGTATCGTGTTGCAAAGGGGTTTAGTTTCCTGTGTAGTATTTATTTTATTTTCCAGCCCATTATGATGTTTTAATGCTTCCTCTGAGTCTTCATCACCTTTCTTGATATGGCTGGATAGCGTAGATGCAGAGCAGCAAACAGACTCTGTATAAAAATTTCTAAAGCTGTGTTCCTACCACTTATTTTCAGAATTTTTCTGTTACCTGGTTCTGAACTCCACTAGTCTGGTTTTGGTTCAGATTGTTCTTAGCAAATTAGTTTCTTTTATTGTCTTTCTCTCATCAGGTGTCTTTTGTGGGGAAAAGATGTGTTGTTAAGCAGGTGAGGGGTAATAGAAGAATTATTAATCAACTCTTTTGTGTTCTTTTCAAACAGGGACGAAGAGGCTTAGGTTCAGTCTTTGTTTGGGCATCTGGAAATGGTGGAAGAAGTCGAGACCATTGTTCTTGTGATGGATACACCAATAGCATCTACACTATCTCCATAAGCAGTACAGCTGAAAGTGGGAAGAAGCCATGGTATCTGGAAGAATGTGCATCCACGCTAGCTACAACATACAGCAGTGGGGAATCTTACGACAGAAAAATAGTACGGTTTTTTAATATTTTTTTTTATGCATATGGGCTTGTGTTTTGCCTAGTGACTTTATGGAGAGAGAGAGAGAAATCTTTTATACTAATTAATGGACTGCTTTAGAAAAATATCCTGTGTGGACAAGTTCATTTAGCACCAACATATTCATTGATTGGATTAATATCAGTCTTTGGAACCACCATGACTGCCACTGAATGTTACACTTGATGTAGTGCTGGTGTATGAATTCATGGGTTTTCCCACTCAGTTGCTGTCATCACCAAGTGATGCTTTCAAATATGCTATTACCACTGTACCCAAAAGAGTTTTCTTTCATTACCAGTATTCTGTAGCCCATCAGTAGGCATGAGAACATATTCTCCTTTTGTTTTTAATCCTATTATCAATACTTTTTAACAGGCATGATATCAACAGTTTCCCTACATACCTTTCTATTTTATTTTTGTCCAGTATCATTCCTCTTCACCATTCAGTGATGGTCAGTTATTACTCATAGTGTACCTTATTCTGGCTGATATATTGTGTCATAGAATCATAGAATCATTAGGGATTGGAAGGGACCTCAAAAGATCATCTAGTCCAATCCCCCCACCACAGCACGATCACGTAGACCAAGTCACAGGAACATATCCAGGCAGGTTTTAAATGTTTCCACAGAAGGAGACTCCACAGGCCCCCTGGACAGCCTGTTCCAATGCTCTGTCACCCTCATTGTGAAGAAATTCCTTCTGATATTTATATGGAACCTCCTATGTTCCAGCTTACACCCATTGCCCCTTGTCCTATCACTGGATGACATTGAGAATGTCACGTATTTATAGACATTAATGAGGTCACTCCTCACTCTCCTCTTCTCCAAGCTAAAGAGATCCAGCTCCCTCAGCCTTTCCTCGTAAGGGAGGTGTTCCACTTCCTTCATCAACACCACCAGTAAGGTTAAGCTCACTGTTTATGTTTCCTGCATTGTTCTCATTTCATTCCTAAACAGACAGCATGTATTTTCCATTGTATTCTCATCCTAAATGGAAAATGACTATTTTTTTAAAATTCTTTTTGATAATCTGTTGATAACAGTGGTAGTGGTACATTGTATCTGTTTTTTCAAATTGATGCATTCAATATACTACTTCTAACAGCTTAAATTCTTGTGCTAGGGTTAATCAGATTTGCTAATATTGTCCTCTTACCTGCTGATTTATTCTAGTGTATAATTTATAGATCTTAATTTCTTTCTGATCAGGAAATGTAGGGGTTTCAGCCTTTTTCCCCAGATGTTTTCTTTAGCACCCATCTAACAAGACCTTCTTTCTGGTCCTTAGCTGATACCTTTCATGGTGTTAGGAGTTAAAAATTCTTGCAGCTATGTTTGTTTTTTTAATATTGTCTACCTTGTATTTCTTGATTCTTCAGTGATTGTTCTGCAGTCTGTCCTCTTTTGCAGCCTAGTCTGTAGGATTTCCGGGAGTCCCTCAAATCCAGCATTTGCTGTAAATTCAGTAGTTGTTATACATACAGTCAATCTTGCTTTCAAAGTTTCAGGAAAAGAAAATTTAAGGCAAATTTTTTGATTACTCATTGCTGTTAAAATGCATCTCGTTTGCAATCTGAGCTTCTTCAGCTTCAATTGGTAGGCATTTGGTTGTGTCACAGATTGTACTGATAGTATACAGAGCACTCCAGTTATCTCAATGTCTTTCTCTCTGTCCATGTAGCCTGATCAGTTAATCCCTTTTGATAAATGAAGCTTAGCTTTTAGTATCGTTCTGTGTAAGGCATGTTTCTTTGTAGACCCTTTCCATTTTGCAATCTCGAGCATTCAAACTGAACACACCAATCATACAGTAGCCATATCCATCCCAAATGCACAGGAAAATGTGTTTCTGTGAGTGCTCAGAAGCCACCCCTTTATACATGTGGCCTGACTGAGACTTGGTAGCTTCACTGTCACATAATGTGTTCATCATTGTGTGACAACCAGCCTATTTTCAGAGCTGCTGCTTTTCTTTTTCAGAGGTGGTGGTCCAGGCACAGGTATGAGGGTAGTTGTGGTCTCTTTATTGCACCTTTTACCACTGACTGTACTGGTTTGGTACTCAATCCACATCAGTTTCTGCAGTTTCTCAAGTGTAACATTCATCAGAAAGTGCTGCAGTTTGATTGCAGGTCTTTCAAAAGAAATCTTTCAGTGATGCTGAGGCCGAGGACCAAAGTGTAGAAGGCCTGATTCTTAGACACATTTCTTGTATGTGCTACAAGCATATATATGTATGTTTGTGCTTCCCAGTGTGTATCTGACTTTTTTTATATATAACTACATTTTAAGACCTCATAACTGCTCCATTTTAGATCTATGTATTATGTATCATATACATTTTCAGTATCTTAAATGCAAACAATTTATTTTTATAATGTGCAGTACCACATTATATGTCTTGTAGAATCCTGACTATACTACCTGCAACTGAAGTGATGACTGGTGAAAAATATGCAGCACTTTGGAAAACTCTCTTTTCTAGCAGCTTATGATGATGTCCCATTAAATATATTACTAGTTAATTAATTACTAATAAATTAGTTTAAATCCTGCAGTATTACACTAAATAAAACCTTGACAAATATGTTAAATTATTAGGACAATACTGCTTACCCTTTCAAAATATTATCACTATGTGGGTTTTCTTCCATCTTCTGGAACTTCTCCAATGCTCAAAGTCTTGGTAAAACCAACAGTACGGTCTAACATGTTCCCGTTCCAGCTCTTATAAAAGTCTTGGGAGTTTCCAAAATTTCTGATTTGAACTAGCTAATTAAAATAGTTAGAAAGCAGATTTATCATTTTTGAATGCTCTGAAATCTTCATTTGGATCTTTTTTTTCTTCAATAAAGAACATTCAGTGAAACGGTCATTTACTGTGCAATGCTATTACCTACTCTCTTATTTACAAACAAAATAATATGGATTTGAGGGTTCATTTTTTTCTGATATATTTGAAATTAAAACATCCTTACCATTTATTCTCTTCTTGTAGGCTTCACCTTATGAACCTTGTCTTTCCTTACCACTTCTGTGCACCTTTCTTCTGAATTTTATTCATTTCTGTCAACTCCATATACTTATTTACATCTTGCACCTATCAATACTTGGTTTTTTGACCAGAATATCCTTGCTTTTTTTTTAAATCTAGTGAAATATCTGTGTGTTACTTAGTCCTTTTTTAATGCTTTTGCATTCACCTGATAATGTACTAGCTGTAATTTTCTTGTTTATCGTGTTCTTGATTGTCTTACACTCTTTTAAGTTAGTATAGACTTTCTACAGTTACAATGCTGTCATGCCAAAAACATCTGCAAGCAATCTCACTTTTACTAGTTAGAAATTGTTTTGGAAACACAGGAATAGGTAATTTTATACTTCATAAATCAAATAATGTATTAGGTTGGAAGAGACCTCCAAAGGTCTTGTAGTCCAACCTAGGTACAGCAGGCAGGGACATCTTGAACTAGAACAAATTGCTCAGAGCCTCATCAAGCCTGACCTTTAATGAGTAGTCATTAATGAGTGGATTCAATAGTACTGGTCCCAGTACCGACTTCTGGGGGACTCCACTAGATACAAATCTCCAACTAGACTCTGTCCCACTGACCACTAATCACTGCTTCTATCCTGCAGCCAGTTCACGGTCCATGTCACTACCTCATCATCTCGACCACACTGCCTGAGTTTGGCTGCTAGGATGCTGTGGGAGACTGTGTCAAATGCCTTACTGAAGTCGCGATAGACCGCATCCACTGCTTTGCCATCACCTATCCACCTGGTTACGCCCTCATAAAGCATCTCCTCCTTTTGGTGAAGCCACGTTGAATGCCTCTAATGACCATCTTGTTGTTGATGTGCCTAGAGACAGCATCAGGGATAAATTGTTCCATCACCTTTCCTGGGGTGGAGGTGAGACTGACCAGTACATAGTTACTTGGGTCCTCCCTCTTACCCTTTTTGAAGATTGGAGTGACATTTGCTATCCTCCAGACCCTAGGCACCTCTCCTGATCCCAACAACTTAGTAAAGATGATGGAGACTTCCACCGTTTCCCTTAGCACTCACGGGTGCATCCCATCTGAACCCATGGATTTAATGTACGTCCAGTTTGCTCAACTTATCCCTAACCCAGTCCTCATCAAGCAGGGCAAACTCGTCTCTTGTCTCAACTTCCTGTGGTGCCTCAGCAGTCTGGGACTTGATATCAGGACAGTCCCCAGTAGTACAAATGGAGGCAAAGAAGGTGTTCAGTATCTCTCCTTTCTCTGTATCCTCTTGTCTTCAGGGCACCCACCTCATTCAGGAGGGGGCCTACATTGCCTCTAGGTTTAGTTTTAACTGCAATGTATTTGAAGAAGACCTTTTTGTTGCTCTTGACCTCTCTTGCAAGGTTTAATTGCAAGGAGGCCTTGCCTTTTTTAGTTGTGTCCATACATTCTCTCACCATAGCCTTAATCATCCCAAGTGGCCATCACCTCCTTCCATGAACTATAGACTTTCTTCTTCTTCTTGAGTTTGACCAGTAGCTCCCTGTTTAACCATGGAGGTCTTCTGGCTTCCTTTCTTGACTTCCTACCCGTTGGAATGCTCTTATCTTAGGCCTCAAAGAAGTGGTCTTTGAATGTTAACCAGCTATCTTGGGCCCCTTTACCTGCTAGTACCCTGTCCCTTGGGATTTCCCTGAGCAATTGCTTGAAAAGGCTGAAGTTGGCCCTTCTGAAGTCTAGGGTTGTGATTCTGCTAGGTATTCTGTTCCTGCCACATGAGACCCTGAACTCCACCATCTGATGATCACTGCAACCAAGGCCGCCCTCAGCCTTCACTCCTTCAACCAGACCCTCCCTGTTGGTGAGTACAAGATCCAGCAGCGCTCCTCTCCTAGTGGGCTCCTCCACCATTTGCATCAGGAAGTTGTCACCCATGCACTGGAGGAACCTCCTGGACTGTGGCTGGCTGGCTGAGTATCAGCAAATATCAGGGTAGTTAAAAACCCCCATGAGAACCAGGGCCTGTAGCTGTGAGGCTGCTGTCAGCTGTCTGTAGAAGACCTCATCAGCTTCCTGATCCTGATCTGGTGGCCTGTAATAGTCCCCATGACAGTGTCACCCATGCCAGCCTGCCTCTTAATCCTCACCCACAAACTCTCAACTCTCTTTTTCATCCAGCCCTAGACAGAACTCAATATATTCCAGCTGCTCTCTCACTTAGAGAGCAACTCCTCCACTTCACCTTGCTGACCTGTCCCTCTTGAAAAGGACACAGCCGTCCATGACCACATTCCAGTCCCACTGTGTGTTTGTCATTGCCACCAGATCACAATCACCTGACTGAACACGGATTTCTAACTCCTGCTGCTTATTCCCCATTCTGTGTGCATTGGTGTACAGGCTTTTCAGAGACCAAGCTGAGTGCTCCAATTTTACCCTAGGAGAGCGAGAGGCTGCCTGGTTTTCATTAAGACCAAAGCTCTGTCCCTCTGGTGCACAGACATCAACAATTCCACCTGCCTTCAAATCTAGTTTAAAGCCCTGTGAATGAGCCCTGACAATTCCTGCCCCAGAACCCTTTTTCCATTCTGCAATAGACCTTTCGCATGTGTACCTGTAAGGTCTGGTGCCTTATAATACCAGCCATTATCAAGGAACCCAAAGCCCTGTCTGTAACACCAGTCTCATAGCCAGGCATTAATGGACTGACTCCTTCTATTCCAGCCCATGTCCTCACCCCCAAATGGACGTAATGAAGAGAATACCATTTGTGCCCAGGACTCTTTTACCAAATGTCCCAAACCCTTGAAGTCTTTCTTCATTCCCCTCATGCTATGCAGTACAGCTTCCTCTCCACCTGTCTGGAAGATCAGCAGTGGGTAATAGTCAGGTGATTTTGCCAGGTTAGGGAATGTTCTAGTGATATCCCTGATTTGACTCCAGGCAGACTGCAGACTTCCCTATGATGAGTGTCAACTCTGCATATTGGGCCCTCAGTTCCCTTCAGGAGAGAGTCTCCAATACCTAGGACCCTTCTCCTTTGTGGAGGAGATTGTCATATTACTGAAAGTCATCTCCAATTTATAAAACCGTGCTAGGACCTCCGGGATGGGTTGCCTGTCCTCTATATCCTTATTAGACTGGCTGTCTTCCAGTAGGGGCTCATATCTATTTAGTCGCAACTGGGTAGGTGAGGCAGACAATGGTGTTGCTCACCTTCTGCCATGGCCCTGCACTTGGCTCCCTGCACCCCTTCTGCTTTGGCTTCTGTCCTCCATCTGAGAAGTGCAGGGTACAGGGGCCCTTAGATTCTGGCTCTTATTCGACCGCTGTCCAGTCTCCACTGGCTCCACCAGTTTACCTCTATTCAGCCTTTCTGATGCTCCTGAGCCTTTGTACTTCTACTTGCAGCTTTTCAATCTTGTGTTGCAGCTGTGCAACTCGGTTAAGCAGATAATCTACCTGTTCACACCTTACACAGCCAGGAAAAATTTAGCCAGTGTTACATTCCTGGCAGCCTGTCACCTGCACAGCCTCATCTTGTTGGAGGACCTCTGTTTGGGTTCCCACATCCATGTGCAGTGGTGACCGTAACCTGGTCTTCCTCTGCTGCTGCGTTGACAACATTGGTTAGGGGTTTTTTTTTACCCCCTGGTGGCTAGAGGAGGCTGTAGTGCCGCTGCTCCATGTAGTCTGAGTGTGACTTCCAGTTTCACTGCCTTTAAAGATCCAGCGGTTTGAACCCCACCGCGTTGCCTTCTGGCTTTTCTCGCGAGAGATTCCAACCCCCACCGGCTCCCTCTTAAATTCCCCAAGATTCGCTTTTTAAAGGGACATCCAAATAACAGAAAAACCTCGATAAATAGTGTTTGGGGACCAGGCTCCAGCACTGCCAACGGTTGAAAACCTTGTATTAACTTATGATGATAAGGTCTTTGTCTGCCTAATGGCTACTGAATTGAGAACTGTGAGGAGAAAGGTAACCAGCGAAGGTTGACGCAAAGAAATTGTTAAAGGTCTCAGCTTTCTCCTCATCTGCTATTACCATCTCACCATTGCTGGTCATCAAGGGAGGTGTGCTTTCTTTAACCTTCCCGTAGAAGCCTTTCTTGTTTGCCTTTGCATCCACTGCCAAGTTCAGCTCCAGCCATGCCCTGGCCTTCCTGACCTCATGCCTACACGGCCAGGCAATGTCCCTATACTCTTGCTGTGATACCTGTCCCTGCCTCCAATACCTGTGCAGCTCCATTTTGCCTTTCAGTTTGACCAGCAGGTCTCAACTCAGCCATGCTGGTCTCCTGCCTTCCTTTTCCTGTTCTCTTATACCTGGACATTGAGAGTGATTTTGCTCTGTGGAAAGCATCCTTATAGATCTGCTAGCTATATTCTGCCCTCTTGTCTATGAGGGCCATTTCCCAGGGGCTAACTCATTGAGAGGGGCTAACTCAGTGAAGAGCTGGACAATTGCTTTCCTAAAATTTAGGGTCCTAACTATACTTCTTATCTGTCTGATACTCCTTAGGACAGTGAACTGCACTAGTGCATGATCACTGCAGCCCAGGCTGCCCCCAATCTTGACATCCCTGATGAGCTCATTTGCCTTCGTCTGACCGTTAGGTCTGATAGCACATCCCCTTGGACAGTGCTGTGTATTTCTTGACTTAAGACATTGTCATCAAGACACTCCAGGAGTCTCCCGGGTTGCCTATATCTTGCCGTGATTGTTTTCCAATAGATATCGGGGGGCTGAAATCTCCCAGCAGGATGAGAGACTGTGAGCATGATGTCTCCTGGAGTTGGAGTAATAAGGCTTCATCAATAAAATTCCCTTGATTGGATGGCCTGCAGTAGACTCCAGCCACAAGTCTCCTTTCATTGTTTCAATCCTACCCATAAGCTTTCGACCTACTCATGGCTCTTCTTTAAGGACAACTCTTCATACTCTATCCAATTCTCCACCCATCCTTCCTCTCCTGTCCCTTCTGAACACCTTGTAGCCATTAATAGCCACATTCTAGTAGTACAAATCATAGCACCAGGTTTCAGTAATGTCCACTATGTCATAGCTTTTCTACAGCATGGTAGCTTCCAGGTACAATAGATGCAGTCAATGCTTTCTATTAGTGGCATGTATAAACTCGTTATCCTCAAAAGGGATTGCAACGTCTGTTATGCCACAGCCTAGTGAGAAAGTACATGAAATTGTGAATACAGATTTTCAAACAGTATTAAGCAGTCCTTTCAACAAGCGTATACATGGAGACAGGTACCTATGTGACTCTCTTGCTTGTAGTCTGATTTTGAAAGTAATCATGATAGTATTACTATTTTTCAACTTTTCTACTGAAATCCCTCATTTACTTCAAATTAAGTAAATTGAACTTCATTTACATTGGAAAGAAATACTGTTTAAAAAATAACTGAAGACAGAGGTGAACGTTTTGAGGACCAAATTTTAAAAACAAAGTCTAGAATATGTATTTGCTTTTGTTGTTTTACCACACATATTTCTCACTGCATCATCTGTCATGTTTTTCTTTAGACTGCTGCTCCTTTTGAGTAAGGGATTGTATTATTGTCTTTCGTTAAAATGCCTAGAGCTTGCAGTAAGTTTAAGGGGGAAAATAACAATACAAGAATAAGTTATTATCAAATTTAAATTAGCCACATTCTACTAATAATCTAAATTTATATGCATTATACAAATGCATTATAAAGGGCTCAATTCTGTGCTGTAGCATGAGAAGAATGCCAGTATCTGACAAAGGTATGTAAAGATATGGTTCTTTGGAGTGTGACTCCTCAAAATATTCAAAATAAACAAAAATACTATTAGTATAAATCAGAAAGAATTTACATTGAAAATCAAATTAACTCATTGTTATGCCAAGAATTTACATTGAAAATCAAATTAACTCATTGTTATGTCACTCAGAACAAACTCCAGTATCATGAGAGATTCTACAGTGCTATAGCACAGAAATGCCTATCCACACTTAAGGGACAGTGAACAGTTACAACTTTATAGTGTAATTTTCCATGGTTCCTTCATCTTTTTCCTTGCAGTTCTTCAGTTTAATATCTCTTGTGTCTTTTCTAGTTTTCAATCTAATATCTGCAGAATGTACTATAACATATGTGTTATGAACAAAAAATAACCAAAAGTTGAGCATTCATTGTGTGGACTAAAAATTCTTATAAAAATGTTTTGGTTTCAGTATGGACTAACTAAAGCATCCACACTTTTATGACTACACAAAATACACTTCATTGCCTTTTCATTAGCATGCATTTTTATATTTGCTTGTTACAAAGACAGGATATAACCATGTTTTTTACATGGTTTTCTAGTGTGAAGATTTTTCTTTCACATAATGATAGCTTAAAAAATAATTTCATTGTCTGCAAAGCTCTGTTTTCGATAACGGAGGATTTTTACTAATTTTGAACTGAAGTAACTAGAAACCAATTCTAGTCTGAAATAATTCCAGCAAGCAATTAAACGTACACTTAATGTCACCATCCTGCATGAGTTCCTTGTTGCTCAAAGAAAGTACTCCAAGTGTACTTGACTGTATGCTGTACCAAATTTTATTGCAGTAACTGTTACCATTAGGGACCAAGTTTCCAACCTGTTGATTAACATGCCTAAAATGTACAAACGTTGTACAGATGCATCTGGATGTATGCCTTATATAGAGACTCTTAAAGAAGAGAGCTGGAATTACCTTTAGGTGTTTTTAAGAGCGGCTGCAAAATGCTGTAGTAGGTATAGGCATAGAAACTCACACTCTGGGACAAAAGCAAATCCACATTAGATAAAGACCATGAAAACATACTTTACAGAGATTATGTCTCGTAATAGAGTGAGTGCTGAAGTATTGATTGTCAAGGTATTTTTCATGTTACTCTCTTCTGTTGACTACTATAGAACAGTGATGGAAGCCTTCCTGACTGCAGAATGTGCAGTTTGGATAGGTTAAGCCCTGCCTAATAAATTATAAGCCTTCCATTTATCAAACATGTTGCACCAATGTAACACAGTTCCTTTTAATTCTTTTAAAACTATTTCTTAAAACTTAAGGAATTGACAGAGTCACCCACAGATACAATCTATAAACCTATTACATAACCTACCTTTTGAAAATAATCTATTTACTGTTCCACCTATTTCTTTGCTTTCTAAAAAATGCCAATTAATCTGCTGTGGTTTTTTTCCCTTCTATGGTTTATTTCTGCCTCGCTGGTTAGCTTCTATTCTAAGCAGAATTTTAAAACAACAAAAGACCCCAATTTCCTGCCAGTTTTTAAAACACAGACAAAAACCTGCTTTTGTTCAGAAACTCTTTTCAGGGTATCCGGATACACACAACTCAGCACCTTCAATTTTGTGTTGATGCAGATACACCATGGATGTTATAAGGAACAAATGACTTTTGTTAAATACACATCAACTTCTAGGGACACTTCTATCAACAATATATGTTGACAGAAATCAATATATATTGAGGAATTGTAGCAGAAGGTAAAAACTTGTTAAATCAGTTCAGAAATCTCATGTAATGAAATATGAAATATCAAGAAATGCAGTCTTGGAAGAGGAAGACTGAGTGTGATCACTGCTAAAGGAAATCCATTTTTTACCTCAGTCATTAATCTACTAGTCAGTGAAACTTGAGAAAGATTGATGATACAACCATAGTAATGACTGCAGAGAAAGGCCCTCTCCTTAATTCTTCAGAGCAAGTTGCTACTACAAACCTATTGCAATGTGTCTAGAACTTTTTTCTTTCATATGTGTGTAAATTTTCTGAAAGCTGTTATACTTCTGCATATTCATATAATTTTTATCTGCCTTTCATACGGTGTCTGTCCTAGGTTGGTCTTTTCATCTCAATTAAACTAGGGCAGTACCAGAAACATCATCTTTGTCTTTGATCTAGTCTAGCTCGTGCAAAATATTTTAAAGTGGATATAATTCGTGGCCCTAAAAGTATTGCATGAACTTCTCTTGGGCAATCTGATCAGCATTTTCATAGATAGAAATTGTTAGGAATGTATTTGAAGTTTAGAATTGTGCTGTACTAAATCAAGGATTCAAAAATTTATCCTCCTTCCTGCACAATTGATCAGAACAAGAACTAACAGACAGTAAAGACAACTTAATCTGGCTGTCAAATACCACATCCTTTTATTGTGATTAATGATGTTGCCCTCATGTGGTTCAGGAATTTAAAGCACCATTTTTCTTCTTTAAACTTGCTTGCCAGTTGGTGGTCCTGTATACTTTTCTCAAGATAGACACAGCATTTCTCCGACAGGAAATCCATAGTGCTGAAAAATGGGCCTCAGATCTTGGAGACAATGTACACCTGTCAGTAAGTTTCCTTTGAAATATCATATGGGAGTTCCACTTAGGAAGGTTTCTCTAAACGTTTTCTGGTAAACATTTTCTGAGTGGCAGGCAAGTGTCTGTAGTTCAAACTGGTGCCACAACATCTACTTAGAATGTAGGAGGCAACATTGCCAAGTAAAGAGGTGTCACAGTTTATTGTGCTTTGTATCTGTAGCTACAGGACAATAAAAACCCTCTGGAAGATACTTCTTTCAGAGGGTGAGAAGCACAGATAGTGCAGTGCAGTGTGCTTTCCACTGTATTGAGGGTCAGTCTATTAAGGAAAAGCTACTGTGAGGGTACTTCTTCCTTTACTACCCTTTGGTCCTCTGAAGAAAGTTGCATCACTTTTTTGCACAACCCTTCCAGTCCTCACTATGGCACAGACCAGTGTTTTTCCAAATGGAATCTGATGTGTCTCTTTTTGTTTACATGACATTCTGTAGTCCTTGTACATAGAATTATAGGATCATAGAATCCTGTTGTTTAGAAGAGATGTTCAGGATCACCAACCGTAAACCTAACACTACCAAGTCCAACACTAAACCATTTCTCTAAGTACCTCATCTACATGCCTTTTAAATATCACTAGGGATAGTGACTCCACCACTTATCTAGGCCTGTTCCAATGTTGGACAACCCTTTCAGAGAATAATTTTTTCCTAATATCAAGCCAAAACTTGCCTTGGTGCAGCTTCAGGCAGTTTCCTCTAGTCCTATCACTTGTTACTTCAGAGAACAGACTAACCCTAACCTCACTACAACCTCCTATCAGTTAGTTATAGAGAGTGATAAAGTATGCCCCTCAGACTCCTTTTCTCCATATTAAAATGCTCCAGTTCCCTCAGCCGCTCCTTGTGAGACTCATGTTTTTGACCCAGCTTTGTTGCTCTTCTTTAGACACACTCCAGCCCTTCAATGACCTTCTTGTAGGGAGGAGCCCAAAACTCAAAACTGAGCACAATACTCAATGTGTGAGTATTATGCTGAGTACAGGGGGATGACCACTACAACTGCTTTTCCTGGCCACACTATTTCTGATACAAGTCAGGAAGTAATTTGCCTTCTTGGCCACGTCAGCACACTATTGGCTCATATTCAGCCAGCTATTGACCAGATCTTTTTCCACTGGGAAACCACTCTTCCCCAGTCCTGTAGCATTGCATGGGATTGTTGTGACTCTCCAATCACTTGGCCTTGTTGAAGCTCATACAAGGAATATATGAAGTGACCTCAACCCATGGATCCAGCCAGTGCAGATTCCTCTGCAGAGCCTTTCTACGTTCAAGCAGAACAAAACTCTTTCCCAACTTGATGTAATCTACAGATTTACTGGGGAGCACTTGATCCTCTTATGGACATCACGGACAAAGATATTAAAGATAACAGGCCCTAATACTGAACCCTGGGAAGACCAGTTGTGATGACTGCCAACTGGATTTGACTCCATTTACCACAACTTGTGGAGCCAGCCATCCAGCCACTTTTTTTTACCCAGTGAAGCATACCCATCCAACCCTTGAGCAGCCATTTTCTTCTGGAGGCTGTTGTCCAAAACAATGTAAAAGGCTTTACTAAAGTCTAGATAGATAACATGCACAGCCCTACTCTCATCGGCTAAGCAGGCCACCTTATCGTAGAAGATCAGGTTAGTCAAGTAGGTCCTGCCTTTCATGACCCAGTGTTGACTGTGCTTGATCCTGTATGTGCCATGAGAAAATTAAGATTATAATCTTCCCTGACACTGAAGTCAGACCAACAGTCCTGTAGTGCCCTGGATCTTCTTTCTCTCCTTTCTTGTAGATAGGCACCACATTTGCTAACCTCACATTTGCTGGTACCTCTTCATTTTTCTAGATATGTTGCTGAATGATAGAAAGTGGTTGGTGAGAACTTCTACAAGCTTCTTCATTACCCTTGGGTAGCAGGTCACTGACCATTCCATCTTGGACTATGGGAGTTAATTCTGCTCCCCAGCTGTGTTGTCCAGCTGAGGGGACTGGACACTTGGAAAGCAACTGGTCTTTTAAAGACTGAGATGAAGAAGGCATTCAGTGCCTCAGCTTTTTCCTCATCTGTGGTCCCATTTTCCTTCTCTGTTCATGAACAGGTCTAGCAGTGAGCCTTCCCTAGCTGGCTTACCCACCAGCTGTGTCATGGTTACCTTCTACACACTGCTGAAACCTCCTACACTGTTTCCTGTCTTCTGTATTGTATCTCCAGGAGATGCTGATTATATTGAAATTTCCCATGAGAACAAGCGATAGTTGATTGCAAGACTCCCCCCAGCTTCTTGCAGAGTATTTTGTCTGCCTCTGGATGTCTTTAACAATCAAAACATTCCCTAACTTACAAGGTCACTCTGCTACCTTTCCTTCATGCTCTGTCTCTTCTGAAGTGTTTATAGCCATCCATTGCAGCTATTGATCCCATCACCTTTTCATAGAATCATAGAATCATAGAATCATTACGGATTGGAAGGGACCTCAAAAGATCATCTAGTCCAATCTGCCTGCAACAGCAGGATCACCTAGACCAAGTAGCCCTTTCTGTAGGCATGATAACAAAAATAAAGTCTGTTTGTTCAGGAAACAGAGCAGGTTGTGAACCCTTTGGCCATATGTCTACTGGTAAATTAAAAATGCTAGGGATGTTCCCTAGATCTTAAAACAGCTAAAAAAAAGCACAAGAACTCCCCATATATCTGCTAGGAATACATCTGCTTCCTTCAGAGACCACCTGTTGCAGATGGAGTCTTGAATGCAATCACTCTGGAAGAGAGGGGCTGGTGAGAGCAGCACACAAAGCATACGTGGACCATGATTTGATGTTATAGATGCCTATGTCCCAGCACTATTTAACTTCTAGGAAAGATAAAATTGTAAAGTTAAAACTGTAAAACTACAAATTTCCATCTTCCACAAATCTATATTCTTTGAATGTCAAGACGGTGGGATGGGAGGAACATAATCTGTGTATCAGACACATAACTTACTGCTCCTATTCACATTGTTCTTTGTGCAGATGTCATGGTTTTGAGGATCATACTTGAAATAGAGGCTGGATATAGAAAGCAAGTTTTTAAATCCCTCCCCTTGTGTTGTGTCTGTGTTGTAGTGCTTTAATTTTCATGAGTGCAAGTAACTAATGCAAGTAACTTTTGCATAACTAACTGGACTTTGTTATAATGTTAAAAAGTTTAATTTACTTTTAAAGTTGCTTACTTACCTGTCATGACAAATTTTTAAAGGGAATAGTTCCCCTTACCTCCTTCCCAAGTTTTTAGTATTCTGCTGTTTTTCACAAAAAGGAAGTTTAATTTTTCCTTAAAGAAGATGGATAACAAGTTTTAAAGTATTTACTTTTTGTAGTAATAAAAGTAATTTAATTTTAGTAGTAGGAAAAACAGCTTATTTTTGGTGACATTTACCAACAGCTGGCATACTTACAGCAAGGAGATGTTTCACCCAGACTTATGGACAGATAGGATGCATGCATGCAATGACAGTACTGGTAATTACGTAAGAGATGGTGTAATGCAAACAATAATTCAGCAAAATGTTTAATATTTTTTTGTTAATTTGAACAATTTCATTTGCATATAATCATAAACATTTGTAAACAAAATGTTTATTATTGTAGCATGAACTTGGGTAACTTGACTCTTGTAACTAACTCACTCCGTCAGTTACTGTCTACCAGAATGAGTAGCTTTTCAGTGAACACTTACTTATCAATCTTCCTTAATTGGCATAATTTTTGATTTGGTTTATTTTCATTCAGTTTAAGAGTTTTCTAGCTAGATAATGTCTTGCTCAGTTTGCCTCCAGCTTCTTTTACGTGTTGCTTGTATTGCCTCTGTGGAGTTTCCCCCTCTTTCTAGAATCTTCCCCATCCTTTCCAAGCATCTTTCCTAGATGGCATCTTCCTCCTTGTTCCTTACCACAGATTCACCCCAATGAAGCTCCTTCCCACTACAGTTCCCTCAGGCACTTTACAGAAGTCATCTAAGGCAGGCTACTTATCAGATCCCTTGAGACTGCACTCTATACCTTTTCTATTTTCTCACTGAAGAGATGGGATAACCCTAGGGTGAAAGGAATGAGCGTCATCTCTCAACCCTCATCCAGCTTTCCCAGGAAGGGCTTCTGGCTTAGACAAAGCAGCTTTCTGATTGTCTCCATGTTGAAAGTGAGACTTCATTTGCAATATAACCGAAAACACCTGTCAGTTAGCTACACAGAGCAGAGTTGACCCCATAGCTCCTTGGTATGACTCACTATTGGGCAAGGAGGAGTCTAGGAGTTTTTAATGAGAGGCTAAGCATGTGATTAAATTTGGACCAATTAAAAAATGAAAAGAAACAATTCTCCTTAGTATTACACCTTCCCCATTTTCATTTTGTAGCATTGACAGATGTGTCATGGTGTATGAAGGAAAAATATCCTGCTTTTCTAAGTCTCTCAAAATATTTTAAATGCATACAGAAAAGCCATCAAAATTAAAAAAAAAAATACAGGAACTGTGTTTTTACTTAGTAAATAAATGTTAGTAGCCATTCTGGTAAAGTTAGTGGTGTATAATATTATATCATATCATTTAGAAGGATTGAGAAGAAATGTTTTGTAAAATGTGTTTCCTACTCTTGCGTTTTTCCTATTTCTTTTGACCCAATGTATAATAGTGAGTGAGATACAGAAAGTATGATCATTGTCTTTCAAAAGATTAACAAAATACACAAGCATCAATACTGTGCAGATGAGATAACTAAGGGACTGAAAGGTTACATTCTTAGCCAAAGCCTAATGCAGCATCTCTGGAAGAAATGAAAATCAAAACAAGCCAATGCTGATTTCAAGCTCTTGCATGATAGACTAAAATCAGTGTTTCAGAGTTTTAAAATGTATTTTCCACTTATTTTTAAATACTATGAGTTTCTAATAGTAACATAAATACTACTATTATACAATAATATTAGTAGTAGTAGTAACATAATAGTAACAAAAAATTCAGTATATAAAAGCTTATATGTTGGTGGTGTCCAGTAGGAAGAAACAATATCTCTAAATTTCTAATTCTGAATGAATAAAAGAGAAAGCAGCGTAAAATAGCTCTAGGAAGAGAAGTCTGAAGTAATATTTAATTTGCTTTTGAAACTATTTACAGCCTTTTGCACTGTTAGTTTTCTTGGGTTGCTTTTATTTTTTAGTATTTTAGCGACGTTTCAGACTCAGAACCACACAACAGACAGAAGAAACCTCTGCTGCCTGTTCTTGTCTATAAAAAGAGTAAGAAGATCTGATGAGAAAGTGGTGGATAGCTCTATTTCATATTTTGTATTTAACCTTTTTAGAATAGTAAAGCTTTGTTGGGGCATTTCAGCCTAGTTTAAAGGTAGAACATACCTTGTGCTAGTCAGGTCAGTTTTAGTTGTTCTTGAAAATACTACCAATTGAGTTATTTTGGTCATATATGAGGTGGCTTGGGATTTTTTTGTTTTACTCTCAAAGGGTAATAAAGGCAAGGACATGCAACAGCTGAGCAGATTCTGTATTTTTTGGTATCAGTTCTATTTTGTCATAACACTCAGGAAATCTTTGAACTCTAACTTATATTTTATGGTGTTTAATATGTTTGACAAAACTTGGCTTCCAGCAATTCTAGAGATGAGATCTAAAAAGCATACAAGTTTTTGTCTTTTGCAGGTGGGTAGGTGGTGGAGGAGAGTAGGAGAGATTATTCTTCTGATTAGATCGTGTAGTACACCTAGAAGACACTGTATTACTTTTCACAGACTTCGTGCATCAGGTCTGTCTCTGTAGAGAAGCAACACATTTCTAGAGCTCATTTCCTAAGGTGAGCCTTGTAAAATAACAGGTAGTTTGATGATGGGCAAAACTTGCAGGAAGTCCTTGCAAAAATAGTTTTCTTAGTTACTAATCATGCTATTCTCAGTTACAATATGGGTGAAAAACTTGAAATTTAAGCTTCTTTTAAAAGCTTCATTCTTCATAATTTTTTTACCTTCAATTAGTATAAATGAAAGAATGGCCTCCAAGTTATTCTCCTGGCTTTTTGCTAGTGTTATCAGAATAGCAATCCTTTGGTATAAAGAGTCATTACCTTGACAGAAATAAAGTTATAAATTATTTTTAGTTTCAATAATATAGGTTAAATTCTATACTGAAGTGCTGTTCAAAATTATTACAGAATCACAGAATACTCATGTTTGGGAAGGGCATCTCAGATCACTGAGTCTAACCAAACTCACAACAACAATAAAACCCTGATCAAACTCTTGATCAGACAGAAGCACCAAACACATTCAACCAGATAAAACAGAAAAATAAACCCCCACAATCTCTGCCACTACAGCAGGTCCTGAAGTACCATGTCTACATGTTTCTTTAACACCTCCAGGGATGGTGACTCCACCACGCTCCTGGGCAGATTGTTCCAGTACCTGACCACTCTCTCAGTAAAGAATTTCTTCCTAATACCTAACCTAAACCTGTCCTGCCACAGCTTCAGACCACTCCCTCTGGTCCTGTCATTGCTCATTTGGGAAAAGAGGCCAACATCCACCCCTCTACAACTTCCTTTCAGGTAGTTGTAGAGAGTGATAAGATCCCCCCTGAGTCTCCTCCTCTCCAGGCTACACAACCCCAACTCCTTCAGCCTCTCCTCATAAGACTGTCCTTCCAGTCCCTTTACCAGCCTCATTGCTCTCCTCTGGACCCACTTCAGCACCTCAATATCCTTCTTGAACTGAGGGGCCTAGAACTGCACACAGTACTTGAGGTGAAGCCTCACCAGCACCAACTACAGGGGGAGGATTACATCCCTGGTCCTGCTGGCCACACTACTCCTCATACAAGCCAGGATGACATGGGCTTTCTGGGCCACCTGGGCACAGTGCTGGCTCATATTAAGCTGGCTATCAACCAACACCCCCAGGTCCTTTGCTGCTAGGCAGCTTTTCAACCACTCTTCCCCAAGCCTGTAATGTTTTCTGGGGTTGTTGTGACTGAAGTGCAGGATCTGGCACTTGATCTTATTGTACCTCATACAGTTGGCCTCAGCCCATGGATCCAACCTGTCCTAGTCCCTCTGTGGAATCTTCCTACCCTCAATTAAATCAACACTCCCACACAATTTGGCATCATCTGCAAACTTACTGAGGTTGCACTCAATCCCCTCTTCCAGGTCATCAGTAAAGATATTAAACAGAACTGGCCCCAAAACAGAGCCTTGAGGGACATCGCTGATGACTGGCTGCCAACTAGATTTCCCCCCATTAATCACAACTCCTAGGCATGGCCATCCAGCCAACTTTTACCCAGTGAAGAAGCTATACCTAGATATTGCTTCAAGATATGGAATCTTACCTACAGACTTACTGAAATTTTTGTCCAAACCTTTTCTCCCATTAAAGGCAGTAGTTATTTTAATATTAAAGTTCTTTAGATAAGAATGAGTTGGCACACACTCATGTTCTCATTTTAAGTACTGTTCAGTATTTGCTAATTGTGTTATAGTGTTCCGAACACAGAGATGCTCAGAACTCTTGAAAAATCTGATAAATACAGGTTATACATCCTACAATGAAAACATAATTGTAACGTCTTAGGCTGGAATTGATTATCTCGTCTATTCCAGCCTTAATAATTCTTTGAGTCTGTTACCTCGTTTTCTGATTTTTGTAGGTAGATCCACTGGAATCCTGAAGCCATTGGAAGAGCAATGTACCTTTCCTCTCTGGAAGGGATAAGACACTTAAATATAAAAGCTCAGATACTATGTACTAGTGTTCATCATGTTACTGCAAAAGAAAATTACTAAATGTTGCTAATGTCTGGTATAACATTATTGCTCTTTTGTTAAATAAAATGTTCAACATTGTGAAAATGCAGCTAAAAGACACTTAAAACTTTGTAATAAAGACTGTTAGAAATGCGTTTATACTGTCACCATTTGGGATCTGATTTTAGGAGCACTCCTTTACTGAGAAAATTGTCCATTAGAATAGGATTTTAATTATAAGATTTCTATTTTCCATCTAGTTTTCAAATATTGTGTTCACTGTATCAAACCTGTATTAATCGGATTTTAAGCCTACTATATAAGAATGCCTGATTCTTCAAATTGAGTGTATATTGCACATGCTGGGCTTGGAGTATGAGGTCAAGTGATTTGTATGTCTTCATGGAGTGACAAAAATATGTAACAGTACAGAATTAGGGATGTTTCCATAATTTTCTTTAAACATTTGCTTAATTAGTCTTAGTGTGTCTCATACTTGCATAACTATTTGGTTGTCCTACTCATGCAAATGAACAACACATTTCAAGTGCTTGCTAAAGCATATTTCTAACTTCTTGTATTTCACCCCACCATCTAAGTGTGTGTGCTAAATAATTAATTAATCAATTAAAGAATCAATTTTAAATTAAACTTTCATATTAAAATGAGTTCTAAAACTTATATTTAAATGTGGTTAGTAAAATGTCTATGGTTTCATTCATTATAACTCAACATTTTCCACATGTTTGTTTCACTATTTGTATTAAATGCTTTTGTATAGTGATATAGATAGCCACCAAATATGGAATGAGCTGTCTCTCTTCAGTTATCTCACTCTGTAGTCTGATTTACACTGAACAAAACCTTAAATTATGTACTATATTCAGAGTACTAAATACGGATGAAAGTGCTAGATGTGTTCACAGAATCACAGAACATTAGAGTTTGGAAGGGACCTTGAAAGATCATCTAGTCCAGTCCCTCTGCCAGAGCAGGGTCACCTAGACCAAGGAACATAACCAGATGGGTTTTAAATATCTCCAGAGAAGGAGACTTCACAATCCCCCTGGGCAGCCTGTTCCATCACCCTCACTGCAAAGAAGTTCCTTCTGATATTTATATGGAATCTTCTTACACCCATTGCCTCTTGTCCTATCATTAGATGACATGAGAAGAGCCTGGCTCCATCCTCCTGACACCCACCTTTCACACATTTATAAACATTAATGAGGTCACCCATCAGACTCCCTTTTTTCCAAACTAAAGAGACCCAGCTTGCTCAGCCTTTCCTCACCAAGGAGATGTTCTACTCCCTTCATAATCTTTGTGGGTCTACACTGGACTCTCTCCAGCAGCTCTGTGTCCTTCTTGAACTGACGGGACTAGAACTGGACACAATATTCCAGATGTGGTCTCACCAGGGCATAACAGAGGTGGAGTAAAATCTTTCTTGATCTACTTCTGATCCACCCCAGGATGGCACTGACCTTCTTGGCCACAAGGGCACATTGGTGGCTCATGGTCATCCTGCTGTCCACTATGTCCCACTGGTCTCCAACAGGTTGGTCCCCAATTGATACTGGTACCTGTGGTTGTTCTTGCGTAGATGTAAGACTCTATCCTTGCCCTTGTTAAATTTCATCAAATTTCTCCCTGCCCAGCTCTCCAGCCTGTGCAGGTCCCACTGAATGGCAGCACAGTCTGCTGGTGTGTCAGCTACTCCTCCCAGCTTTGTGTCATCAGCAAACTTGCTGACAGCGCACTTTAATCCCTCATCCAAGTCATTAATGAATAGATTGAATAGTACTGGTCCCAGTATTGACCCTTGGGGGACTCCACTAG
>JAOXOE010000874.1:22826955-22863158 GCA_028565055.1 Phoeniculus purpureus
TTGAATGTTAGCCAGCTATCCTCAGCTCCCTTGCCTGCCAGTACCCCGTCCCATGGGATGTCCACTAGCAATTGCTTTCAGGGGAAGAATGCTTAATTCCTCCTTGACAATTCCCAGACGCTTCTGTGATCCACCCGTATCACTTCTGTCTTTGCTACTGATTGGCAGTCCATTCCCTGCCTTGACTGGTATGTCAAACCTAAAGACCTCACAAGCAAACACTGTATTTACAAATATGAATGCGGCCCTTGTAGGCTTGTCTCCAGTGAACCTAATTTTGTCTCTTTCTCTCTTCAAATCTAGTTGAAAGCTCTTTCAATCAGCCCTACCAACTCCTGTACAAAAATCCCATACCCACCTTGAGACATGTGCACCCGTCTCTGTCACGAGCACGTGTGGTGTCATGTAAACCAACCCATGACCACGAAAGCTAAAGTCCTGTTGGTGGCAGCAGGCTTGGAGCCAGCTAATGGTCTTTGTGTTTCCTGTCTCGTTATTGCCAGCAACTGGAGGCATCAATAGAAGAGAGCACTACTTGTGCTCCTGATCCCTTGAACAGTTGTCCTAAGGCCCTGAAATCTCTCTTAGTTGCCCTTACGTTTCTTGATTCTAGTTCATCACTGCTTACCTGAAAAGTCAATATTGGATATTAATATGAGGGCTGTACTAGGGTAGGAAGTTTTCTTGCCATGTCCTTAAACCAGGACCCAGGAAAGCAGCTGACCTCCCTAAGAAGTGGGTCAGGTCTGCATATGGACCTTCTGTTCCCTTCAGAAGGGAGTCACCTGTAACAACGACCCATCTCTTTTTCTTTTTAGACATCACTTTGATGGAGGGGTTATGCTCCCTTAATTTCAGCTACATTTGCAAGCTAGACAAACCATCATCCTCATTATTGTTTAGTTCCACTTGCAGGCCTTCAGATACCTGTAAAGATGTTGCTGAGGGAACACCTGCTGGCCTGGCCACCACTGGGCTCTGTCCTTCTGGACACTGTATTCAGTTAGGTGGAGAGGGGAAAGGGAGTCCTTCATATTGTCTATCTTGTCTGACTATTGGACCTGTCTCAGGGAAAGCAGGATGTGGTACCGTAAGTCATTTTCTCTCATTCTCAGACACATCTCAATCTACTCACATGCTTTTGGAGCCCTTTCACTAAGTGGATGAGTTGCTTTACTGGGCACACCTCACTGCTCACTGCTGCCCTCTCATACTACTCTAACAGCTGGGCACATCCTGCAGTCTGATGTCTGGATGACTGCATGTTCCCACAATGTCAATCACATCTCCATAATCACTGCTTGCATTTGCACATACAGGCAGTGTAGTGTTAAGGCTGTTCCTGCTGCAGTTTCTTCTCTTAATATTGTCAGGACATTAATGGAATTTGCATATGTAAGGGTATTTCCAGAACTATTCATTTTCGTTCTCTAAATTAATGCACAGTCAGGCGGAGAGATGGCAAGAGATAAAGAAATCATATCAACATTTAATTTATTAAGATAAACTTATAGCTGGTGCAGATAAAAGAAATTGTTTAACAAGATGAAGGATATTAAGTCATAGGGAAAAATGATTCTGTCTGGACTTCAGTGTTCAAAAAAATCTGGCCGATTCACTGGTTTGAAGATATGACTGTAAATGCTTTTATCTATCTATCTATTTCAACATACAGAAGCTTCCATTCTGTTTCACTTGCTCACTACTGGCTTTCAACAATCATTTCCCAGGCACTTGTAGCTCCATCTCTGTTAGAAGACTTTTGTGCTAGCTTGCATAAGCTTACCTGTTAGAACTTCAAGCAGCCTTGTACAAGTTATGTATTATGTGTACTCCTGAAAACAGCTAATGTAAATGTTCACACATTATAGTTCTATGTTCACACAAACCTGGACCTCCTACATGCAGTTGTATTCTGCCCAGATAGTATGTGGCAGCTTTTTCAGATCATATTTTGCATATCTTCTAGTTTCAAAGCTAGACAGGCATTTTTACATGTCCTGTCTTTTTTTGTGAATTTTTTTAAATTTTGATCCTCTGATCCCCTCCTTCTCCCATCTTGGTGCTTGTCTGTGTTGCGGATGAAGTATGATACTAGCGAATTAGAGGAAATGGAGACATAACAATTCTGTATACTTAAGTAAGATGATATGTAAGCAACTTCTATACCACTCAGGCAGATATTTTATGTGACTGAATCTCAGATACCAACTGAAATGGTGAATATAAGGTTTGGTGTCTCAGGTCATTCACTCTGCCATCTTCATGGAGATTCCTGTGCTGTGGACTGCCATCTGCTGATAACCATTATCAAGTCAACATGGGTTTTGTTCAAGATTGTGTTAGATAGTAGTGACTTCTTGTCTCTACTACCTTGCCCTTGCTGAGAACCACTTCTTTAAGAAGAAGAATATCAGTTAAAATGACTTTAGACTAATATTGCCTGAAAGAAGCAGAATTTAGAATAAACACATTTTTGTGTTTGCTTTACTGCGTAACAGAAAGAATTTGCCTAAACTGCATTGTAAGATAGGAACATTCTAATGCTGAGTGGAACACTGTGCCTGTAGTTGATATACCACATTGCAGTTAATAAATCCGCTTAGATTACATACAAAAATATATGGCAGTGTATAATTAGGCAATACATAACCATGTAAAGCTGAAAATAAATCACTGGCTGGGCCAAATTTGTGATTACATCAGGATTACATCAGGATTTTCTGATGAATTGTTGCTTAATTTCATGTGAATTATTGCAAAAGTCATGAATGGAGGATTAAGCGCAAGTACTTAGCATGAGCCCAACTGTATCCTATTCTGTCACATACTTCCACTGTGACTTCAGGCAATCTAAGTCCTCCATACCCATTTTATAGTCCCTGCACTGGGTATAACCAGTCTGTATGTAGGGAGCACTGTAAGATTACATTCACTCCTGTTTGTAAAGCACTTTGAGATTCTTGGATGAAAAGTGCTCTGTAAATGCAAGTACAAGGTCAGAGTTCTAACTGTGTGGTTTTAAAACCCTTGTTTTTCTAATTTGCGAGTCTTTTTGTTGATCATGCCATGACAAAGAGACTGAGATATTTTCAGTGCAATACAGAGAACACTGTCCAAGTGACCTCAAACTCAGAACACTTAACACCATGTATTCAGACACCTGTTTTTTACCTTTTCTTGCAATAAAAGAAGAAAATACCTTCCACATCATAAATGCGACTTATTCAAGCAAATTAAATGTGTTCTTATTTCTGAATTTGTATCCTAAATTTCACACATTCAATTTCTTCCAGATCACCACAGACCTGAGGCAGCGTTGCACAGACAGCCATACTGGAACTTCAGCCTCTGCACCTATGGCTGCAGGCATCATTGCACTGGCACTGGAAGCAAAGTAAGATCTTAGTTACACTCTGAAAAAAGATAAATCAAGCATACGGAGAGCTCTTTCTCATCCATCCAGCACCTTTATCCAGGGATCTCAAAGTGCTTTGGAAACTTTGTTGCAGTAACTCACAGTACCTTTCCAAAAGCAGGAAAGATCTGTGTGCTTATTTCATATGCAGGAAAGCTGATACTGTGGATATGATGACAGAGTACTCAGCGCTGAAATAACCTGAAACAGTGTTAAGTAGTTTCCACTAAATGATGCATGGAATCCCTCACCACGCTGCCCATATCTGCTGTAATCTGCAGACTGCTATAGGCTGCCTCTTGCATTCATCAGGTGAGGACATGGGCTGGAATAGAAGGATTCAGTCTATAAATGCCTGGCTGCAAGACTGGTGCTACAGACAGGGCTTTGGGTTCTTTGATAATGGCTGGTTTTATAAGACAGCAAACCTGACAGTAGTACATATCCCTCAGAAGGGAAAAAGGCTTCTGGGGCAGGAATTGGCAGGGCTCATTCAGAGGATTTAAAACTGCGTTCATAGCAGGGTAGGATTTTTGCTGGGTGAGCACCAGTGGGGCAGCACTGTGGTATTGATGAAGACCACAAGGCCTCTCACCTTCCTAGGGTGACAGGTCAGCAAGGTAAGGTGGTGGAGTTGCTCTTTACATGAGAGAACAACTGGAATTTATTGAGTTCTATCCAGGGGTGGATGAAGAAAGAGTTGAGAGTTTGTGGATGCGGATTAAGTGGCAAGCTGGCATGGGTGACACTGTCATGTGTGACTATTACAGGCCACCAAATCAGGATGAGGAAGTTGATAACCCCTACAGGCATCTGACAGCAGTCTCACAGATACAGGCCCTGGTTCTCGTGGGGGATTCTAACTACCCTGATACTTGCTGGAAGTCCTACTCAGCCAGCCATACGTGGCCGAGGAGGTTCCTCCAGTGCATGGTTGACAACTTCCTGATGCAAACGGTGGAGGAGCCCACTAGGAGAGGAGCGCTGCTAGATCTTATACTCGCCAACAAGGAGAGTCTGGTTGAAGCAGTGAAGGTTGGGGGCAGCCTTGGTTACAGTGATCATCAGATGGTGGAGTTCAGGATCCCATGTGGCAGGAGCAGAATACCTATCAGAATCACTTTGGCGTTTTCAAGCAATTGCTAGGGGAAATCCCAGGGGACAGGGTACTGGCAGGTAAAGGGGCCCAAGACCACTTCTTTGAAGCCCAAGATCAGACCATCCCTACAGGTAGGAAGTCAAAGAAGGGAGCAGAAGATCTCCGTGGTTAAACAGAGAGCTGCTGGTCAAACACAAGATGAAGAAGAAAATCTATAGGTCATGGAAGGAGGTGATGGCCACTTGGGATGATTATAAGGCTCTAGTCAAAGGATGTAGGTATGCAACTAGGAAAGCCAAGGCTTCCATGGAATTAAACCTTGCAAGAGAAGTCAAGGGCTCAGAAAGGGCTTCTTCCAATACAGAATCACAGAATCACATAACATTAGGGACTGGAAGGGACCTCGAAAGGTCATATAGTCCAATCCCTCCACCAGAGCAGGATCACCTAGACCAAGTCACACACAAATATGTCCAGGAAGTTTTATATGTGTCCAGAGGCAGAGACTCCACAATCCCCCTGGGCAGCCCATTCCAGTGCTCCGTCACCCTCACCATGAAGAAGTTCCTTCTCATATTTGTGTGGAACCTCCTAGGTTCCACCTTATAACCAATGTCCATTGTCCTACCATTAGATGACATTGAGAAGAGCCTGGCTCCATCCTCCTCAAACCCACCCTTCACATATTTATAGACATTCATGAGGTCACCCCTTAGTCTCCTTTTCTCCAAATTAAAGACACCCACCTCCCTCAGCCTTTCCTCATAAGGAAGGTGTGCATAATTCAAGACAGAAAAACTAAATCATAACTATTCACAAACTTTCTTGTCACCACTTCCATTTTCCTAGGATAAACCCTTGGATTTAACAATATGACTATTTAGGGCTGACTTTTCAAAGCATAGGAAAAAACCTTATGCTTTTCATCTCTGTAAAAGCACATTTTTAAGCCATAGGCAAATTTACTAGGCTAAATACAGAAAGGGTAAACTCTGTCTAAGTCAGAAACACCCTTCAGAAGTAAGCTGAAGAATGATCTGCATATACAATTTATGTACACACACACACATATGTACACTCTGCGTTACATATAATAGTTTTGTTATATTGTGAAGATGTTAAGCATTTATGTTGTACATAAATGTACACAGAGGTAGTCATAAAATACAGTTTGTTGCTAACACAGTGACAAAATGAAAAACATCCTCAACAGAAAATAATGTCAGAACTGTTAAATGTGAAAGCACTTTGTTCCCATAAAGGTGTTTTGCTCACATAAAACTGTATTAAATGAAAAAAAAAGATTTCTACTGAAAAGTAGTATCTAAAAATGTTAAAAAAACCGAACGTTTTGTTACTGTGTAACAAAGACATGGTCTTCCATATAAGATAATGCAATAACTGAAAGACAATACCAAAGCAAATTTTTGAATAATTTCATGTTTATGAATTATGAATACATGAATAACAAGCTGCCCCTACTATACTACAGGTGATGTAGGAAGTATCTGACTGTGCATAAAAGAGAACTGGTTTTAGCTTTAAACTGTTTAAAAAAAAAAAACCAACACAATTTTATTGTGTGGCACTGAAACACAGTGTCAGATCTGAGTGATTCCTGGCTTTCAAATGTCTGTATTTATCACCACAGCAGCTAAATGGACAAACAATTTCATGTTACTTTTGTTTTAAGTCCCTGTTCAACCAGACTTGGTTCACAGCAAATGCTAATACGTTGCAGAAAAAAACTAAAACTAGAGGCAGTGTAGGCTCCCTACTGAGTGAGGTGGGTGCCCTGAAGACAGAGGATACAGAGAAAGCAGAGATACTGAACACCTTCTTTGCTTCTGTCTGTACTACTGGGGACTGTCCTGGTTTCAAGCCCCGGACCGCTGAGGCCTCAGAGGAAGTTTGCCCTGGTTGATGAGGACTGGGTTAGGGATAAATTGAGCAAACTGGATGTGCATAAATGCATGGGCCCAGGCGGGATGCACCCACAAGTGCTAATGGAGACAGTGGAAGTCATTGCTAGGCCACTCTCCATTATCTTTGCTCAGTCATGGGGATCAGGGGAGGTGCCTGAGGACTGAAAGATAGCAAATGTCACTCCGATCTTCAAAAAGGGTAGTAAGGAGGATCCAAGTAACTGTAGACTGGTCAGCCTCACCTCCATCTCAGGAAAGGTAATGGAACAATTCAACATGGCTTCACCAAAGAGAAGTGATGTTTGAGCAACCGGATAGCCTTTTATGAGGACACAACCAGCTAGACAGGTGATGGCAAAGCAGTAGATATGGTCTATCTTGACATCAGGAAAGCATTTGAAATGGTCTCCCACAGCCAAAAGGAGGCAATGTGGTCCGGATGTTTGGGTCATGAGGGGGATTGCGAACTGGTCAAGTGTAGAGTCTTGCATCTGGGCAAGAACAACCCCAGGTACCAGTATAGGTTAGGGGCTGACCTGTTGGAGAGCAGTGTAGGAGAAAAAGAGCTGGAGTTCCTGGTGGAGAGCAGGATGACCATGAGCCAGCAATGTGCCCTTGTGGCCAAGAATGTGAACAGCATCCTGGGGTGGATCAGAAGTTAGTAGATCGAGAGATCTCCTCCCCTTCTACTCTGCCCTAGTGAGACCGCATCTGGACTAGTGTGTCCAGTTCGGGGTCCCTCAGTTCAAGAAGGACACAGAACTGCTGGAGAGAGTCCAGCGCAAAGCTGCAAAGATGATGAAGGGAGTGGAACACCTTCCTTATGAGGAAAGGCTGAGGGAGGTGGGTGTCTTTAGCTTGGAGGAGACTGAGGGGTGACCTTAAGAATGTCTATAAATATGTGAAGGGTGGATGTCAGGAGGATGGAGCCAGGCTATTCCCAGTGTCATCTAATGTTAGGACAATGGACATTGGTTATAAGGTGGAACCTAGGAGGTTCCACATAAATATGAGAAGGAACTTCTTCATGGTGAGGGTGACAGAGGACTGGAATGGGCTGCCCGGGGGAGTTGTGGAATCTTCTTCTCTAGAGACATTTAAAACCTGACTGGATATGTTCCCATGCAACATGTTCTAGGTGATCCTGCTCTGGTGGAGCAGGATGATCTTTCAAGGTCCCTTCCCTAATGTTCTGTGATTATGTGATCAGGCTCCTCTTTGCAGTGTTGGTTCTTAAATGTTAAATGAAGTTTTGGGACCGTGTTAGGCTAACATAAACAGAAATTGTTATAGTCTGAAAAATAAAAATTTTGATCTTCTACATGCTGATTCAAGTCTGTTTTTTCCAATGAATAAAGTTGGTTGTAAAATCGTTGGTAGGATACCTCAGAAAAGTTTCCATCTTGCAAACATATTCTCAACCGCAGGATTTTGTTTTATGTATACTATATATTCTTAAAGTGCTTCTTGGAGCAGCAGAAAGTTTATCAGGTAAGTCTCCATTACAAAACTTTTTGCATTAATTTGCACTGTATTGGATAATATTCACATGGTACTAACATGAGATTCAGGGTGAAAATATTTTGGTCTTATTCCACCCCAAATCCTGCTTGAAATCAAATTTTTCAAAGTGCTTGGAGATTGATTCTGAAGAAAAGCAGTTGCCTCTGGGGGCAGCCCGTTCTTTGAAGGAAATTTGCACACAATAGTCATTTCAAACTGTAATTCTTTGTAATTTGTGGAAACAGAATTGTTTTTTCATTTTTAATGTTGCTTTTTTGAAGAAACAGCCTATATTCAACACATGATACTTTTTTGTCATGGTAGTCAGCATAATCTTTAGTGCAGCACTCATATGATTGTAATTAGATTATCCTAACAAAGTTTTTAGAAACAAAGGTATTTTTATAAGTTAGTAGAATGGTAATGTTTTTTAATCTCATCTTAGTCTCAGTTTTAAAATGTGTAGTTTATTGTAAGCAATGTGCACATGCAGGTAAAATTGTACGTGCATAAAATTCTTTCAGTTGAAAATTTTTCTAATTATTTCTTACCACTGAACGATTGCTTGTAATCTATTGTTGGCATTTTATATGACCTTTTTAATGTATTTTTTAACAAATTATTGCTGTAATTGAAAGTTTCAAAGAGTTACAGCATGCACTGCCTACAACCAAGTTTTTTCTTATTAAAACACAGAGAAGCTTACATTTCATGCAACGGTTTTTCTCTGTGAACTCTGGTAACTGCCAACAGGAAATCCATATTAGCGCCTGTGCAGTAGTTGGGGGTTTTTCCAGGTTAATAGTTGCTATGATAGGAACAAAGAGAAGATTGTATTAAAGCTTCACATGCAGTGGTGGAGCAGAATGGGGCAATGACTAAATATTCTAGTCAATTTTTGTATTTGTGATACTTGGTTCCATGGCACTAACATGAGAGTCAGGATGAAATTGTTTTGGTCTTAGCCTGTGTGTTTGAATAGATACAAAGGAATTGAAACATCATAAATGTGGGTTTACTCACTTGTCTTCCATTCGCTAGCTTTACTCTTCTACGTGCACGTAAAACAATTTCAAAGAAAAAAAATAATCTAAGAAACTAGCTAGAAAGGTATTTCCACAATTCCTTTGGTTTATTTTACCATAAATGAATCGTTTTGGAGAAATCTTAGGTGTTGTGAAGCTACAGATTATGAAGTAAGACTTTTAATATTACAGGGAGATCATGTAATCATTTAAATGTTCAAGACTTGTTTATGTGAAATCTATTAACTTTAAGTGGTGCTGCATGGTAATTCTTATTTATTTTATGTGAAAATTTCAGCTTGTGTTTTTCACCTGTGATACCTGGCAATTTAAGTGATCCTAAATAAACGCTAGGAATTACGGAATCATAGAATGGACAGGGTTAGAAGGAACCTTAAAGATCATCTAGTTCCAACGTGCCTGCATAGGCAGGGATACCTTCATTAGATCAGGTTACTCAGGGGGCCCCATCCAGACTGGCCTTGAACACTTCAGGTATGGGTGGGTCAACTGCAACTTTTCTGGGCAACCTGTTCCAGCATCACACCACCCTCACAGAAAATAATTTTTTCCTAATGTCTATCTTAAATCTACGTTTTCCCTAGTTGTCTTCTTATCATTGACATACCTATTAGAAATTTTTCTTGTTGTCCTTAACCCTTCTTGTGAGATCAAATTCCCTCTGTGCTTTTGCTGTCATAACCTGATCCCTTGCTTCTCTGACTGCTTCTCTGTACTTCTCCCAGGTCATCTGTTCTTGCTTCCATTCTCTGTAAGGTTTGTTTCTACCACTAAGAGTATCCAGGAGTTCCTTCCTCATACATGCAAGCCTCCTGGCACTCCTGCCTGCCTTCCTCTTCATTGGGAAACGTTGGTCCTGCACTAATAAGAGGTGATCCTTGAAAAGGGAACAGCTTTCCTGGGCTCCCTTCCTACCCATGGCTTTGTCCCATTCTACCCTACTAAGCAGATCTTTGAAGAGACTAAAGTCTAACCTTTTAAAAATCGCCATGAGCTTACCTTACACTTTTCTCACTGTAGATTTTGAATTCCACAGTACCATGGTCACTGCAGCCTAGTCTCCCATTATGTTTTGCGTCATTCACCAGCCCATCTGTTTGTGAGTACAAGGTCTATAAAAGCTCCCTTTCTCGTTGGTTCGCCTAACATTTGGAGGAGAAAGTTGTCATCAATGCACTCCAGGAACTTTCTGGAATTACCCAGCCATCCCCAACTCCTGCCATGGGAGCCATCCCACCACATCTCGTGATACCAATAATATGACAGCCCTGAAGGCAGGCAGACAGACATGTATCTCCTCTTATTTCTTTCCTATGCTTCATGCATTGGCATGGAGGGATTTGAGATGTGCCCCTTTCATAGCAGTCTTGCCAGTGGGGCTTGTAATGACTACCCAAACACATTGTTTCCTGTTGGTCTGTGATTCTTTTCCAGCCTCAGAGCATCTGCTAGTAATTCTGGCCTCAGTGTGATGGGTGTAGGGTGAACTGAGGATCCCCTCTTCCATCCTCTCTAGTTTAAAGCCTCCTCACTAAGTTGGCCAGCCTCTGGCCAAAGCATGTTTCCCTCTCCTCTGACAGGTGGACCCCATCAGCCTTCAGCAGACAAGAAGTTTATCAAAAAGAACTTTATGGTCAAGGTAACCAAAACCTTGATAATGGCGTCACTCCTTCAACCATTTATTGACTTTAAAAATTCTGTCTGCCCTTTCCTGCCCTTTTCCTTTGACTGGGAGGACTGATGAGAACACTACCTGTGCTCCTGAGTCCTTCACTGCTGCTCCCAGAGCTCTGCAATCCTTACAGTTTTCATATTACCCCTTTCTTTAACGTTGGTGCCCACATGAAATAGCAAGCAAGGATAGTAACAAGAAGAATACATGCATTTTGGCAATCTTTGAGTGATGTCCTTAATTCAAGCCCCTGGTAAGCTGCAGAACTCTCTAGTGAGTGGGTGATATCTGCAAACAGGACCCTCAGTGCCCCTGAGAAGAGAGCTGCCTACTGCTATTACCCTTCATTGTTTCTTCTGGGCACTAAAAGTATACGAAAAGAAATTTTGAAGACACCTGAAGTATTTTCTCCATTACTTTAAAAATATATGGCATGCAAAGTATATGTGGTATTGTAGCTTATTATAAGGGCTTACTGAAACTAGTTTCTTTTCAACAGAGTTTACATTCACATAGATTCTTCCTTAGATTCTGTATCAGTGTCTGTACTAAGAGCGCTAGTGTTTATACGATGTTTTTTTTAAAAGTCTAGAAGGAAAGGGGTTTTGCAAGGTTAATTATGCTCTTCGTATACGACAAGCTGCTTGAAAATTGGAACACTTAGTTCTGAACACTTCTTGAATATGTCTGTAATAATGTACAATTTCAATTTGTGCTGGAAAACACAAGAAGTTACAGTGTGGAAGGGATTTGAGGTTGGTCTTATCCAGTAGCCAAGTTCTGTTCCTGTGAGACATCAGGACGTGAACAGAGCACTAGTCTGGCCTGGATGTTGGAACAGCCAAAAGTTTGGTTCAGCTCACATGCAAAGGCATGTTAAACCAACGGAGAAATGGCAAGGCAGATTTCAGCTCCAACCAGCCTCTTTCTTTCTTTGACTGTGGTAGGATTGGCAAATAGCTGGTGGAGGACCTGTTATCTACCTACTGATGTGAACCTTCCCCTTAGTTGTTTTTTCCAACTAGGATCTGCCCCTGAAATCCTGGCAACAAAGTGGTTTGAGGTGATAGTCTGCTTACTACCCCAATTTCAAATGTGAACATATCTTTTTATTTTTGGTCCAGTATTTGGGTACCAAGTGGCATTTTTTTTTCTTTAGGAACAAAAGAAGTATGTCTGAATTTCAGACTGCTTGTTTCAAATCTGTGAGGGTGTAATACCAGAGATGTAGATATACAACGAATGTAACACAAAGAAATACATCTCTAAGTCTTCATGTTCTGTCATTTTTTTATAGTATTCAGGTAGTTAATTGTTGTATCTGATGGTTCCAAATATATCTGCTATCCTGTTCAGGCTCTATGAATAAACACCTTCTTAGCTATTGTACTTCTTAGTCATTAGAATCATAGAATTATTTTGTTTGGAAAAGACCTTTAAGATCATCAAATCCAACTGTTAACCCAGCAGTGCCAGCTCACGACTAAATCATATCCTTCAGCACCACATCTATACATCTTTTAAATACCTCCAGGAATGGTGACTCAACCACTTTCCTAGGCAGCTTGTTCCAACGTTCAATAACCCTTTTGGTGGTTTTCAGATACGTGAAACTTTGCCAAAGAATAATTGTTCACTCTGAAATTTTCCATGTAACTTGATTTAGAAAGGTTTTAAGAAAATTCCATCCAGACATTTCTTAAACTGAATCTAGTTTTAAAATAAAAAAAAAAAAAAGCCGTTTGACTGTGATAAGGTTTTACTTTTTCTGGTGCCAGGGCAGAGTCTTTTGTAAGCTTTAAAAAAAAACAAACCTCAGTTGGCAAGTGTTGAGAGTTGTAAGAGTTTGACAGCTCTGTCCCCTGTAATTTCTTGGTTTTCCCAAGTGTTCTGCAGCCTCAGCTTCCAAAGCCTGTCTAGAATTGTTTCTGAAGTTGCTCTTAGGTGCGCTGTTGGCCATTTCCTTTGAGAACAAGGAGCCCATCTGCTTTTCCCTATGTTCTGGCAGCAAGAGAAAAATGAAGAAGGTCACAGAGGAGCAAGTTCACTGCATTGCAGTCTCCCTGCAGTCTTTCTTTTGAGACTGCTTGCATCATAGTGTCATACTTCAATCATATTCCAAGTGATCAATATAATTAGATTTGGCAGATAAATCAAATCAATAGCCTGGGTACTATGCTAATTGTAACTACCTGAATTAGCCTAAGATAATGTAAGGCTTCCCTACGTGTACAGTCACAGCTGGTTCTAAAACTGGCAACTGATCTAAGGTTTTTATTGCTGTTGCTTCCAAGCTGTTGTCCTTCAGCTGACTGTGCACATTGTCTTTTTGTTCCCATGCTGGAGAATGCATAAAGAGGGATATAATTTGGGTCCCTCCCTCTCAAGAACTTCCCAGGAGGCCATCATTATCAACTTGCAGCTGGGCCATTGGTTCTTTTTTTTGGCAGTTAATGTCTTCTATCTCTACAAAAAACAGAGTACCCTTTGTAGGCTTTGAAATCTGCCACCACTTTGTACACTGCAGATCTGACACAGGTACACCAGAACACCATGTTGGTGTGTCTATGTATGGCTGCTTATCGTGCTGTTCATCTAAAAGAATACATTTGTCATGTCATAACACAACTTATCTGTATTCTATCCTAAAAAACAATACTAAGACAATAGTTTAATAGTATTTGTTTAACATCTTTTTATGGTTGCAGCTAATGTGAAAGCTTTGAAATACTGGTTCTTGAAGAGACTAAAATGCATTGCAGAAACTGTGGGGATGCTGCATGAATATAAACTGAATTACATAAAGTAGAGCCAGACATAAAATGATAATCTCATGCAAGTGAATGCTGTTACCTTGAAAAGATGTTCAGTAAGCTATATGTTTCAATGGAAAATTCAGGTATTGTAGAACTTAAGAGCTTGAGATATTTAAGATCAATATGTTTAAAATATGAATGAGGTACTGAAGTTACTTAATGACTGTTGAAATTGACAGTTTGTCCGCAGTGAAACTTGACAGATACCAAGACACTTCAGCTAATATTCTTGTAATGGGTCTTACATATTGGAGTCACTAGGACAGATAGCAGGGGATTAGATCTCATAAGCCATTTCAGCTGATTTGTAAGTGATGCAAATATGAGAATAAACCAGGCAACCATTTTTTATGTTTCATTTATAAATTTGTCATAAAGCCCTTAATGGTGGCATTATCCAGAAATTAGTTTTATAAATTATCTCCTGCTGCTCTACAAAATGTCTAAGGCACAAAGACTGTTTTCTGTAACAATAATTATTCATGTCTGTTCTCGCATAGCCCAGATTTCCAAAAGGTTATTTGATGATGCTTCCAAATTGAATGGTGATCATCTTTTTTATTCACCTTATGATGCTGAGGTTTTTTGCATGATTATTTGGAAAAATATTTGTTGTATTCTTCTACCAATTCTAATCAGACTTTGTTATTATGGCAATAAATACGTTTTTTTCAGATAGGCCACCTTTGTCATACTCAAATGCTCATTATGACAATAATATACCAATCCTTATCCATGCTGCTAAGCGTATCTTTTTGCTTAAAAAAATCCTGACAAAAAACAAACCAAAGGTTCAAGCTATTTTTTTATTGCATTGAGTGACATTTCTGCTGATTGTCTGTCTTGCGTAAATTATTTTTTCTGAACAGTTTTTTTTGGTACAGTATCACTGTGCAAAAGGATAGCCTGAATTCTTTACTATTCCCTGGATTGTCCCAATTGACACTAGGGACACTGCTGTGGAATGAAGAAATCTGTACAAAAATGATGACCTTTTATTTCTAAGCAGTCTGCTTAAAGATACAGTTAAATCTCAAATAAATATTACAGTAACATAATTTAATATATTTCACCTGTTTAATTTTCTCTCATGTACCCTTTTTCATAAGCGTTTTGAGAAGCCTAAAAGACTACGGTATATATCTGCTGGCTAAGGACACAACATTCATTATTTTTGGCTGCTGTACAAGCAGTTTTGTATGTAGTTGTTCTCACTTCTGCTTATTCTGGTTTGAATTTGAGTATTGTCTGGTATGTGTAATCCCAAGGCAATTTCAGATGAGACATTTTTTAAAAATTTCTGGAAGAAAGAACCATATTTCTTGAAATCAATCCATTATCAAACAGAGTTAGTACTGTTCTTGTTAATGTATTTGTTCTTTTCAAGATGTTTAGCCATTAATTCTTCTGAGATTAATCAAGTGGTAAATCAATTAACATCAGTGACATCTTGTCTGGATCTGGGGCCCACATGGCTAGCAAACAACTGTTTACTTACTTAGGATCCAATTTTAACATGTTCTACAAATATTTGACCAATTCTGTTACTTTTCCAGATGCTTTAAAATTGTCTGCTAGACAAAATCATTAAAAAAAAAAAAATCTCTCTTCTTTCTCCAAATGAACTGCTATTTTGACATATTTCCAGTCTGCAGCTTTTTTGGTTAGGGTTTTTGTCAGGGCAGGGAGAAAGGGGTGTTAAAGTTTTACGAAAAAAAAAAAGGGGAAATAATTGCAGACCTATTTTGTTTCAAATGACATGTCTACTGTAGAGAGAAAATTTCAACCTGGCAGTAGCTCAAGTTTTACTGAAGTTTCTACTATCTACTTGTAGGCTACTACTGTAGCCTACAATATAGTTCCTATTAATATTGATCCTATGCTGTTAAGTCTCCTAGATATAAATATACCCAAACTGCCATTTCTTGAGACAAAAGCGTAAGTATTAATTATACAGTAAGCAAGCAGACTGATTTAACTATATGCCATCTGTTCTGGAAATCAGTCTTTGACTGAGGTTTTTCTGGCCCATGAATTATTTCATTTTTTAATTTTTAGGTAAGGATGGTAGTTACAATAGTGCATGTCTCAGTTTTCAAGATATGCCATGATTTTCATTTTTAGAAGTACATTATGATTCTGAGACATAGTCTCATTTGCTGTCTGAATGAGAGGTTAGTGTCATCAAGTGGAGACTGCTGTATCTTTAGATTCTTTATCTATACACATAGTTAGACCTACTTGTGACCTAATCATTTCTCTTTAAATACTCAGTTGTGTGCTATCTTGAATTTTTCCTTTAGAAGTTGAGAGGAGTATTTTAGTACCTTATTTTTCACCAGTAGCATGAACAGCATGCTTTATATAATAACATTGTTTAGATTCCAGATTATGAAGAATGCAGCTCTCCTGGAGGTCTTCCTAAGGGCTTGAAACATGTTTTTCTAAGATTTTATTTACACAGACTCCCAATGAAATCCTCAGCTGGTATAAAATCATATTGATTTTTTTCTTGAAATACGTTACGTGACAGAGCACACCCTATCTTACGAATTCTTAATGCTGCTTACATTCCATGATTTTTTGGTTGTTTGTTTTTCAGACATTTTCACCAGCTCAGCTGGATAAACAGTTACAGCCATTCAAGTCCAACTGTCTAGAGCAAGAAATTCCACTTTAAGAAAAAAAACAACCCATCCATGGACATATTAATATTTTAATATGTGCCTAGGACAGATGGCATCAATTCTTAAATATAACAGAATACTTTAAGCATGGGAATACACTTATGTCTAGTAGCCAAAAACAGAGAGTAACTGAATGGCTTGAAGGAAATTACAAAAGAATCCTGGCTACAATTATTAAGAGATTCACTTAAAATTATCTTCCTTCTTCAGATTTCTCTATCTCCTATTCCTTTTTCAACAAGCAGAAATAGAACTTTCTGTGTTGATTCTAGAGTCACAGAATCAGTACTGTTGGAAAGGTCCTCTAAGATCATCAAGTCCAACCTTCAACTCAACACATTCTTGACTACTAGACCATTACCAAAGTGCCACATCTACTCACTTTTTGAAGAACTCCAGAGACAGTGATTGTGTCACTTTCCTGGGCTGCAGGGCCCAATGTTCAACTACTCTTTCACTAGAGAAATTTCTCCTATTTTCTAATCTGAACTTTCCCCAGTGCAACTTATGGCCATTTCCTCTTGCCTTGTCATCCGTTATTTGGGAGAAGAGGCCAGCACCAGCCTCCCTACAACCTCCTTTCAGGTAGCTGTAAAGGGTGGCTAAGAGAAACAATAAAACTATAATCTATAAAGAATTTATCTAATCCTGCAAGATAATGGGTATTAATATCATAGTGAGAATACAAGCAAGATTTTCTTTCACCTTCTCAGTGGACAGGTTATTAAGAAGATACATTTGTGCAATCAGGTGCTTGCTCTGTAATGGTTCAGATTCATTGCTGGCTGCTTGACCTTGACAAATACACACAGAACCTCAGTGAATTCCAGAACTGGGGTAATGGACAAATGAATAACAACAGATGCACCAGCTCAAAAGGAAATACCATATTGAGCATGCAGTTAGTAATACCTAGCAGAGCTTTTCAGCAAGCCAACTTTCTGCTGCTTTTTTCCTTTGCACTGGTCAAGGTAGATAACATATAGCATTGCCTGTTATACACGTTGCCTCTCTTGAAATGTACTCCATCTTGCCTGAAGTTTTATGTAATGTAATATTACTGTACATTGTTATAGACTGCTTAATACAAGCCTCCCCACTGTATAAATAGTTAATGTGGTAGTTCTGTAAAATTAGGATAGAATATGTTCTCTTGAAATGAGCAAAGGAAATCAGAGAATAGTAATCAGGATTGCTTTGGTTTGGGTACTTACTTACGTGATGCTTGGATCCATACATTCTGGTAAAATATGTCTGATCTATGACTGTCTTTCCCCTTTTTCATAGTCCGTTTCTGACCTGGAGAGACATACAGCATATTATTGTAAGGACTTCACGTGCAGGACATCTGAATGCAAATGACTGGAAAACCAATGCAGCTGGTTATAAGGGTGAGAGATTCTTTTCTTGTTTGCTGTTAGAGGCAGCATCTTATTTGGTACTTCTAAAGAAGCAATAATCTCAAATATTTTGTCTGACCCTATATTGTGCATAGTTTTGAGCCCTTTCAGGCTCAAACTGGAGTGACTTGTCTTCCATTTCATAAAGTAAACCTCTTAGAATGACTTAAACCCAAAAATGGCTGCTACAAAATGCATTGACCACATCTTCTTAGTCCCTTTCAGTCTTACTTCATGCACCGTTGACAGAAAACTATGTATTTTAGTGAGTTTTAATTTTGTCTTATAGAGTCTAGAATTCAAGATAAAGACTTCTGAATTCAAACCAGATTCTCATTCATAATTATTGACAATCTAGATTTAAAAATTATGAAACATCATTTAAAATTCTGTTTTATATGAATCGTCCTACATGTTTATATTTAACATTTCTGTCTATTGCTGTCAGGACTTTCAAAGGGGCAGAAAAAGTGCTATTCCATCAGCTATCACGTAGGTTTCTAAACTTTTGTACACTCTTGTAGTTTTGCATTACAGCTACGCATTTTTAACTGTTTTTCTCTTCTGTAATGCAAACAGAGGTAAACATTAATGCCAGTAAATAACATACAATTTCTGGGTAAGTTAGAACTGGGCCATGAGTCCATACAACATTGTATTTCTACACAGGCTTCTGATTCCCGTACACTAAATTCTTACTGCTTTCAGTTTAGATTGCTTCTAAAAAAGAACCTGCAGTGGCTTATTTCTGGTTGTTTTTTTCATAAGATTTCTATCCAATACTTCTTTTAAGATGAGATTTGAACTGTTTAGTGCTAGAATCTCCTGAGAGAAGAATCTAATATGTAAGAACCATCAAATCTTTATCCTGGTTTCGTTTTAAAACTGAAGCCTAGTTTGAGTCTATTTCAGATGAAGGTACTGATGTATCATTCTGACCTATGACATTTCTGCTGCAATGGAATAGAAACCAAGCAAAAAGAAATAGTTCTTTTTTTTTAATCTAAACCAGGCTCTAACTGTAGAAGATAGTTATAGAAATAGGTATTTGTCTCAATCCACCTCATCTCATGAAGGTTCTGACATTCCAGAGGCTGCTGGTTTCCCATTTACAGTTGCATGCCTACACACAGACATTTACATAGGTGAGAAATAGATGCTTCCTTAATTGCAGTAACATTGCAGGTTTTAATTGTGTAACTTTTCCAAGGATTTAAAAAGTTCTGGCAAAAGATCATGAATGTATTGTAATTTTCTTGGAGTTATCCGAAGTTCAAACGATGCTTTTCAAGTAGCATAATGTACAATAGTTCTTTTTTTCCCTAGCTCACTTCCAAACTTTTATGGTTTTTATGGTTTTCAATTTGTTGCCCAAGAGATGCAAACATCCTGTAAGGCATTTCACAGCAGCTGTCCCTCGTTATCAAAGCAGAGGTCAAACAAACACACCAGCAGTAGCAACAGAACTTGCACTGTTGCACCACTGGAGTGTGCTTATTCTGAATCCTTGGAGCCACATTGTGGCAGGTAAATACTGAGTATAAGGCCTGGAAAAAGGTTTCTACACCATTTATGCAAAGTCACAAACATAGATAAGCTCAACTGGTAGACTGGAATTCAGGAAATACAATATGAACTGGCAGAGCTCTGCTGTAGACCTTATGGTGGAACTGAAAAAGAAGACAAACTAAGTTCCTCAACGTCAGTGGATCTCAGGAATCAACCTTAACCCAAATAAAAGCAATAGTTTTAACTAAATTATTTTGGCAATTTCAGCTGAGCAAGTGGTTCCAATAAAAATTCAGCTCTCTTTAAATCTCAGTTGGTTTTGGAAGAAGAAGCAAAAGATTTAGATTAAATCATAACATCCAAACCTAAATTAGAAAAGGAGTTTGCACACTGCTGCTGACAGGACTGAAACTTTTTTTAGTATTGCACAGGGCAATATTTAATATAATCTTACACTATTGTCTTTTGCTGTTGCCAAGTGTAACAATTAAAATTTGGTTTTTAATAAATTAATTTCTCTGATCATACTGTGTTCCTTAGGGAATTCTGTCATAATTTTGTTGATGGCAAGATCCATATTTCTTCTACAGTATAGTCTTAGCAAGGAAAGAAGTAGAAGACTTTAAAATTTATTTTTAAATAACTAAAGCAAAGACAATCACAATAAACAGTCTTCCTCTCTTCCATGCGCACTGGGGAAGAAAGAAAGAAAATAAGGAGAATGAGAGAGAGACAGGCTTGCTCCTGTACAAATAAGAACCAAAGGGGTGAAAACAACAAAAACTTGGAAGAACCTCTTGCCCAACAAAGGGTCAGCAAGAGCTAGTAGTTGAAACTGGGTCAGCATGCCCTTTCATGGGGCTGTTTTAGAGCGCTGCATGGCAACCCCTCTCCACTATAGTCCCTGGCAGCATTTTGCCATTGCAGAACACACAGAAGGAGCTCACCAATGACATTACTGGTAGCAAGATCTCCCTTTTCTTCTTCCTTACATTCATAACAAGGAAGATTAACTAATGAAAAACACTTGAGACACAGCTGGTGATTTGTTAAAGCAGTGCCTGTTAGTTGTTTAATTTCCTAGCAAGTAAACAGAGTTTGTTAAGTGCGTACCCATAGAATTAATTCAGGAATGGGAGAGATTGTTTTTCTTGGTAATTTTTTGTATTAATATTTTGTTGTCAGCCCACATTTTATCTTTCCACAGAAACTTATTTCCTGGTAGTCTTAAAAAGAAAGACTTGAATATTCATTTGGGGATATTCCCTGATTAGTCAATTACACTTGCAGTTTGTCACTAGATAAAGAGGTAGGTTATGCTCAGTTTTCTTTAAGATCAGAGTTTTTTAATAATTAACATCAGGTAAGTGATTGTATGCAAAACTATTAAAGAACATCTGTTTTTGTAAACATACCAAAAATGTTGGGCCAGTTTTGGTGTGACAGATTTGTATGCAAAGGCTCCTTGTCCTGTCATTTGCTTTGTCCACAACAGGGCACGCAACTGCGTTCATAAAAGGGGAATGTTGAGTTAACACCAATGTGCATTGAAGGTGTAAGACGCAGAATGAAACTGTAACCCTAAAAGCAAAGACCAAATCATATGAACGATTCTTTTATCTGTAACTGACACTCCAAGTACTGTCATCCAGACCATTTGCAATGAAGAAATACTATTAATTTTCAGGAAGCCTTTTAGAGAACATCCTGGCTCTAGAGTGCAAGCCATAGCACTTCAGTATAGACAAATAAAATGCTACTGAAAGAGTAAAAGGAAATAAAAACTCCAGATACCTTCTTTTTCATTTTCTGGCCATTCCTAACCCTAGTGAAGATACTCTTGCTACAGTAGTCTCATTTGCCAGACAGTAACAGGCTAGCACATCATCATATCTCTTTAGGTTACCCTTAGTACCTGCTGCTTCCACTGGAGAGTGATCACTGGAAATTATTAGTTAGTTAATCACAGAATCACACAGAATACTAAGGCTTGGAAGCAACCTTGAAAGATCATCTAGTCCAATCCCCTTGCCATAGCAGGACCACCTAGATTAGCTCAGATAGAAACATGTCCAGGTGGGTTTTAAACGTCTTCAGAGAAGGAGACTTCACAACACCCCTAGGCAGCCCATTCCAGTGCTCTGTCACTCTCACTGTGAAGACGTTTCTTCTCATATTTATGCGGAACCTCCTAGGTTCCAGCTCACACCCATTTTCCCTTGTCCTGTCATTAGATGGAGCCTAGCTCCATCCTCCTGACACCCACTCTTCATATATTTATAGATATTAATGAGGTCATCCCTTGGTCTCCTTTTCTCCAAGCTCAAGAGACCCCGCTCCCTCAGCCTTTCCTCGTAAGGGAGGTATTCCACTTCCTTCATCATCTTTGCAGCTCTGCGCTGGACTCTATCCAACAGTTCTGTGTCCTTCTTGAACTGAGGGACTCAGAACTGGACACAATATTCCAGATGCAGTCTCACCGGGGCAGAGTAGAGGGGGAGTAGAACCTCTCTTGATCTGCTAACCACTCCAATTCTGATCCACCTAAGAATGCCATTGGCCTTCTTGGCCACAAGGGCACATTGCTGGCTCATGGTCATCCTGCTCTCCCATCCTGCGCTCCACCAGGACCCCTCGGTCCCTTTTTCCTATGCTGCTCTCCAACAGGTTAGTTCCTAACCTGTACTGGCACCTGGGGTTGTTCTTGCCCAGATACCAGACTCTACACATCCGTTGTTGTAGTTCATTCCATTTCTCCCCACCCACCTCTGCAGCCTGTCTAGGTCCCGCTAAAAAGCAGCACAGCCTGCTGAGGTGTCTTACAACCTTTTAATATCATTATTTTAATATTCTTGTTGTGAGACAAGCATTAGCATTGTAAGAGTTACAGAGATACAAGCCTATCTCTGGTCTTAAATAGAAAACCTAAATTAGCCAGATTTAAATTCCTATAGAGTGACCAGTAGCCAGGTACAGAGACCAGCAATAAGATCTTCACAACAATATGTACATTTCAGAGAAGACAAACTATTCGTAAACTCTCTGCTGCATATTTTCCGCAGCTTAAAAATTGTATTTCAAAATCATTGTTAGAAGCATCAAACTTCTGAAAAACAGCAAGCACTTGTGAACAGTTATGTCTACCAATCAAAGATGTAAAAGACCTTCCAAGTGTATTTGCAATCTGACACCAAACATAGGAGTTGCACTGGAAAGGAAAGGTCTTTGCAGAAGTGAGCAAAACCATATCCTAGGCAAGCTAGACTAACAAAGGTTTTTTGCTTGAAAAGTTAAGCTGATATTTTCAGGTAGACTACTTGGAATGACGATGTGATTTTCCCATTCAGCTTCTTGATGAATGTGAGCAAATGCAAACACATTACTTGCATCTCTCACTTGCACAGGACTCTGTTAGCTCAAGGCAATATTTCCTCGCCAGGAATAACCCGCCACCACCACCCGCAGTGTATGTCTTCTGGCCACCTGCTCTTCTCAGGAGCCTTGTAGCTTCAGTGCTAGTCTGTGACACGAAGCTCTTTATGCAGTTCTTCACCACCCAGTGAATCCCCTTAAGCCAGATTTTTTTGTCAAAATTGGAAAGGAAAGACTCCAGCTCAGTAGCTGCTCTCCAAACCACTGGTGCGGTATGATAACATCAGCAGAAGAACTTGACATCTGGACTCCTACTTAACAGCTATTAAGCTACACAATTTTAATGTTGTCATAATTGCATTTATCAATAAATAAGTGCATAACATGTCATTTCAAAATGTAAGCTGCACAATTCAGAACTTTTCTAAGTGAACCCTACTAAGAATTTTTTGTGTAGACAGTGCTGAAGTTGCAATAACAACTCCAAGTGCAATCAAAAGAGACTTCAGCACCTTGGGATGACCGATCAATGAATCAAGAGCACAAGTAATGTTCTCCTGTCTCCCTTCAGTTGCAGACAATGGTTAGGGAAGAAACAGGAAGGCACAGCATAAAAATAACTAGCTACAAGACTGGTCTCACCAGCAAAATTAGGAGTTTTTTTGTCATGGGTAGGTCTACATGACATCAGGCCTTCTGGCAACGGACAGGATACACCTGTCTCAACAGAAGAAAACAATCTATGCACAGGGGTTAGAGGGCTCATTGAAAGATAATTAAATTAGATTCAAAATGGAAAAGGGATAAAACTAGGCTTACTAGAGATAAGCCTGGGGACAACATGCCACAATTTGTGGGACAGTGTGCTAGTGAAGTCCTTCAGTCTGCTCCACATTATACTGAGTACACTGTAGAACATTTGAAACGTGTGTATACTAATGCACACAACACTTTAGTCATATCAGTGAAGGCAGGGAATGGAGATCCATGTGTCAGTGGAGATATAAAGGTTGTTAATGTGTCAGAAACCATCGAAGCATCTGAGAACAGTCACACAAGAATCAGGTGTTCTCACAAAAAAAGGATACTGGATCAATATTCAAATTGAAGTGCATGGACACCAAAGCATACAGCATAGGCAATGAACAGGAGGTGGACACAATGTTCTCAAAGGTCTTTTCCAACCTAATGATTCTGTGATCCTTAAATGTAACATTAAAATTACATTAAAAGTTTTTCAATGGTTCTCACAGAATCAGTTGGGCTGGACTTTCAAGATCAAGTCCAACCATTAACCTAACTGTAGTAAGCCCACCACTAAACCATATCGCCCAGCTCCATATCTACTTGACTTCTAAACATGTCCAGGGATTTTGCTTCAGCTGCTTCCATGGGCAGCCGGTTCCAACGCCTAATGACCCTTCAAGAAGGTTTTCCTAATGTCTAACCTAAACTTAAGTTCCATGGTGCAACTTCAGGCCATTCGTTCTTGCCCTATCACTCATTATTTGTGAGAAGACCAGCACCTACTTCTCTGCAACCTGCTTTCAGGTAGCTGTAGACAACAGAAAGGTCTCCCCTCAGCCTCTTGTTCCTCAGACTAAATAGCTCCAGCTCCCTCAACCATTCCTCACAGTACTTGTTCTCCAAATCCTTCGCCAACCATTCTTTGGAGGAGTTGTTGCTCTTCTTTGTTGAGGTGCCCAAAGCTGAATGCAGTACTCTAGTACAACTGCCGAGTACAGGTGGACAATCACACCCCTGCTCCTTCTGGCTACACTATTCCTGATACAAGTCAGGATGCCATTGGCCTTCTTGGCCACCTGAGCCCACTGCTGGATCATATTTAGCCAATGATCAATCAGTACCCCCAGGTTTCTTTTTAGTGAGAAGCTGTCCAGCCACTCTCCTGCAAGCCTGAACCATATCACTGGGTTGTTGTGACTCAAGTGTAGGACCCAGCACTCGGTCTTGTTGAATGTCATAACATTGGCCTTGAATCATCAATCCATAAGATAAACCCACACAAATTTCCAGGTATCTGAACTCTGCCAGCCTGGAGTAAGAACCCAAACAATCTCTGAGGTTTGGGGATGGTAGCTGGGAAATACATTGAGTTTTGCAGCCTAGATCATGATTGTTGGAATTTTTTTTTCCAACTAGGGCAACTTGAGATCCACACAGTTGATTCCACTTGAAAGACATGTAGTATCAGGAATATATCAAGATGGTTCCAGAGACATTGATGTACAAAAAAGGAGAAAAAAACTCTCAGAAGAGCCAGAGAGGTGTCATTACTCCTTCCAGCTTAATTATGAAAACGCCTCATTTCTTGTGGGGTCTGTGGTCTTGTTTTCTGCTGGCTAGGAAAAGCAAGGAATGGAGCTGTGAATGTAAGATGGAGTCTAAGATGAAATTTCAGGCCTGTGCTGGGGTATATAAAGAAAAGTAGGTTTACCTTTTGTATTACAGTTTATTGCTTTCCTGGGGTTGTATGTTGTGAGTGAATTGTACATGTGATTTAAATGTAAATTAAACGGTTCCAAACCAGGAGTAAGAACTAGCAAAAGGCAAAAATATGCTTTAAATTTCTCTTATAATAGTACTCAGAATTGTTACCAAACTGTGCACACCAGAGCAGACAAAGAATTTAGCATTGCCTTAACTCAACAACTGATAGACCTGATGTCCATCTGATCTAGGTGTACAGCTCCACACTATTATTATTATGCTCTGCAGGTCCTAATATTCCAAACTGACAGACTAAGAGGATGCATCCCGTGAGAGTGATAACCTTTGACATTTTTTTATTTTAACAAGCCCACCTCAAACTTTTAGCAAAACTCCGCATAGGACCGGAGGGCAGGAAAGAAGTGGAGGGGTAGAGAGTCTTACACTTAGTGTAAAAGTTACACTTTCATATTTCAGTATTCCAAAAGAAGAACCAGGATCAATGAATGTAAAAGTGAGTGATAAACTGATACAACTCTCCAAATCAGAATACTTTCAACATAGACAATGAAAACTGCATTTTTAAACTGCTTGAAAGTTATATGCATTTGGAATAGTTCTTTGTTTACTAGTAAAGAGTACACTTGTGAGCCCATTATAGGCAGATCTCTAGCCATACTTTTATATAACCATGGCAAGGGTGGAACACTTGTGCATTGGGTAACTCTCTTTTGAGAAGCAAACACCTACCTTTAAGAATCCCTTCGTTGCTGTTGCATTGCTGAAGTTCATTTCAGTATTTTCATACAGTATTTTCAGTACTTAGAGCATCCTGTCAGGATATAGAACATCTAGTAACTATAGGGCCTACATAGGACTTTTCAGATCTGGTAGATGCCTGAAGCTGTTTAGAACTGCATCACTTTTTGTCCTCCAGAAAAATTGGCTATTAGGGATAACTTTTAAATCAGGGCTTGCAGAAATTCATCCAGAAGCTCTAGTATTGCAATTATTTGTTCAGCTATTTTTGTAGAATTTGCTTATTGTTCAACTTCCCTTTGCTTGAAGTAACTGATCAGAATGTCCTACATAGCTCTATGGTCATAGTGTGAAGTCTACTTATTTAATTAGTAACTTACCTGCATTGGGTGAGGGTGGTTTTGTTTTTCTTCTAAAAATTGCTATAATTGCTATTAAATAATTTGCAAAATACTTTTTTATGACTTATTTGTGTATGTCTCTCCTCTGCCAAAATCTGCTGCAGCCCTATGTTAACTTAGGAATTATTTGAGTATAAATATTCCTCTGGAGCACTGACACTTCTGAACAGACACAGCCGCTATGTGAGACAGAGCAAAGATGTTCTGCATCATGTGTCTGCTACACCTGACAGCACAGAGATGCTGTCTTTATGTCTCCTGCTAACAATCTCTCAGCTTTCCCACTTTCAGTGCCTTTGACTCATCAGTCATCATGTCTTCTGAGATGAAGCTTAGCACAGAGACTCTCACCAAAAGGTGTTTTCATTGTTCAGTAGGCTGACATGACATTTGACTTCTTTTCAGTTATCAGGGAATCCTAAATGTATCTCTTGAAAGTAAATTTGCTCTTAATAGAGGAAATGCATACGTTTCCTTAAAAGATGTTGCATGTTACAGTCACTAAATGGCTTTCTTTGTTTAAAGAAAATTTGCAAGCTGCCATGTTTTCTCAATGATTTTTGGAGAAACAAAATTCCAATATAAAGACTAGTTTAAAAAATTAACGTTTTCTTACTGTAGATGCTCCTTCGCCAACTTTATTTCAGCAAACCTTTTTTTTTACCTTCTAAAGGCACATAATCCTCCCATTTATTTCAGTCACATAAGATGGCTTATTTCAAGTGAAATAAATGAATGTCTTTGGTAGAGCCTTTATGATTTATGGCCAAATGTTGCTGCAGAGAAGCAGCAGCCTGTTTGTCTTAGCAGCCAGCAGTAGTCATTTTTTTTCTGCCTCTCTCACAAGTTTGCTTCTTCAGAGGCAGAGAGTAAACCAGTCACCTCACTGAGCTTTTCAGTAAGGCTTACTGGTAATGCCTCCATGCACACACAGTAGATACCATTTGCTCTGACATCTGCTTTGACCTGGTTTACTCATACCTGAACAAGCTCTGAAAAGTAAATTGGGAACTGATTCAGGTATTGCTGCAGGCAGGGGAGAACTTGGCATGGCCGTGTGCAGTACAAGGAGGTGCTCACTGCTGACTGTGGACCATGGGGTGGCTGAATCACAAGACTAAAGACCTCTACTCACGAGATGGAAGAGTATTTGGGTAGTATTAACTGTCGCTTCTAGTCTGACTCCAATGCTCCAAAATCATATTTTGCTCTTAGTCCTTTTAGTTAATCAATGTCTGTGCTTAATAAATGTATGTGTTCCAAATTCCTAAAGTAGCTGAATGCGGTGAGGATGTGAATGCAAATGTGGTCTTGGATTTCATACCATAACATATTAAGATTATGTCATTTTGGGCTATTTTTGAGTGGCTGCAAAGTCTTATAGCTGATGATGCACAGTCAGAGCTGCATACAGAAACTATTCACAAAGTTACACTGGCTACAGAAGGTTTAGCTTCTACCAGCTGCCCTGCTAGTGTTTCTGAACAATCTATGTTTTGTTTTATCAATAAATAGAAGCTTTTTGGCAGACAGAAAGAATTTTAAATCCAGAGGGCTGATCTCTTATATCAAATCCATTATCAGGATGTACTACCTACCACAGGTAGTACATTATTGAATAAACTATTTGTACTAGTACAAAAATAAGAAATTGACATAAACACAACTGGAAGCTCAAGAAAACAAAATTTTCAGAAAACTAGAAAAACTTTTCTGTGAGACCATGCTGAAAGAGTTGGGATTTTTCAGCCTGGAAGGCTTCAAGTAGACCTTATTGCAACCTTTCAATACGTAAGTGAGGCTAGTTAGAAAGATGGAAAGACTTCCCACCAAACCTAGTGCCGGAAGGCACTAGGTTTTAAGCAGTAAGTCAGTAGATTTAGATTGGAACATACTGTGAAACTTTATGATACAAGTAGTGAGAAATAGGAATGTGTTGCCTGGAGAAATTTTGGACGTGCCATCACTGGAAGTGTTCAAGGTTAGATTGGAGGGGGCTTTGAGCTGCCTGATGTAGTAAGATGTCCCTGCCCACATCAGGTTGGTGAGACTGGATGACTTTTAATGGTCACTTCCAAACCAAACCGCTCTTGTGCTTCTAAGATTCTGTGATACAGCAGCCCTTCAGTTTCTCATTGTGGATCTTTATAGCTGCCACTTGTAAGACTTTCTGATTTTCAAATCCTTCTGGGATGTGCTGGTAAGAGTAAGAACTCAATTTTCTGCCATCCTTGCTGAGTCTTTAAAAATACCTGTCTTCAAGGGAATTGTTGGGGAGGGAGGGCTGAGTTTGCGATTTGCTTTCTCTTTAGGTAGAAAAAATTAGAGGTTTGTTCTGTGAAAAAATGAAAATACAATAATGTGCTTAATCTAAAAAGCATGAGGGAGTTGGTTTTACGAGCAAGAATGGAAAAGAATGTTCTTGCATGGTGGTATTATTGGCTTGGAAAGCGGTTATGCGTTTCAGAAATCACATCCAGGTATCACAGATTACTGGTCATAGGTACACACAAAATGGGATTATGGCTGGAATGAGATGAATTCTCATTCAAGATCAGTGTTATTTTAGTTAGGACATAGTAACACAAAATTAAAATAGTTTAAGTTGTGTGACATCACAACATTTCATTTTTGCTCCTCAGTTTTTTTAGACAATTGTCCTTCCTGGTTGAAGTGTTTTGATACACTAAGCAAATGACAGAAACTTAAAGTAGTGCAGAATTAGAGCTTCATTGTCATAAATGAAGCATCAAATGTCAAATAAGCATTGGTGTTCCTCGGTTTGACATGTATATAGGATGTAAGTCCCACATCTGCTAGTCTTGCTAAGCAACATTTAAGAAAACCACAGCTTAAGGGGCATTTTTAACTCCTAACTTGTTGGTTTCATTTTGAGTGAGACTGGGTCAAGTAGCAAGAATAAACAAGTTACAGTAATTTACATATCAAACAGCTGAATCTAGTTCAGGACAAACTGAGTTTATTACCATTTCCCTTCTTCTGATTTAATATTTGATATGTATACACAACATTATGTTTCCATATGTTTCCACTGCTGCTTTCACACTACAGAAAATTCAAGGCAAATGAATATAGTAGAGAGAAAATATTTTGCAATGGGTTTTTTTTGTCAGATGGGGTAAAATAGCAAGAGAGGCTTAGCATCTGATCTACCGTTGAAACATTTTGGTGACAGGCGATGGAACTACAGCCTAACAAATCACGTTTATCTGCAGCGAGGCACTAGAAGTGCTGCATTTTCATTGTCTGTGCCCAGTTTTCCTGGAGTCTGCATGATTCTGCATTACGATTTATCAGGACCAGACATTTGTATTTCTCGTAGCCGAGTCGAGCGGGCTATACCTTTAAATTTGGGGGCAGCATTGCATACTCTTTGTATGTAAATGAGAACGTTATTGAATTTCCAGTAGTGGTTTCAGACAAAAACAAACAGATTGTGAAAAGCTGCAGAGGTCTGTCTAGCAGCTGAGCCGGCCTTGATTTCATGGTGCACGAACAGAGGAATTGCTCCAGGGATAAATAAATGAACTTTAGCCCCGATAAATGTTCTTTAATGATAAGAAGAATAAAGAGATCTGCTAAAACTCAGTATTTACTTCATATTGCAGGGGGGAAGTTTCTTCTGAAACTTGTCCTGCGTTTGTCCACAACTGTGAAGTCGTGTGTGTGTGACTGAGGTTTTGCAGAAATAGAAGCGGATCAGTTAGCTTTGCTTCATGGGCAGAGAGAGAACTCAAGAACAGCTCTGCCCATTGACACTTCGGTCACAGAGAGTTCAGTTTTACAAGCTCACAAGAGCAACAGCCTCCTTAGTCACCAGATTACATTGCACAAACCTCACATTCCTGTTCTGTCTCTGGAAGGCAAATATCTTCTTACAAAACAGCCCTATTCAGAATCACAGAATTGTCAGAGTTGGAAGGGGCCACAAGAAGCCATCAGGTCCAGCCGCCTGCCAAAGCAAGGCTGGCTGAAGCACATTGCACAGGACTGCATCCAGGCGGATTTTTAATGTCTCCAGAGGCCACAGCCTCTCTGGGCAGCCTGTTCCAGTGCTTTGTCAGCCATATAGTAAAGAAAGTTGTCCTTATTTCTAAATTAAACTTGTTATGCTCCGGTTTGTGTCCTGTCACTGTGCACAACTGAAGAGAGTCCGGCGCTATCCTCCCTACAGCAAAGCTTCAGATGTTTATAGGAACAGATCAGGCCTCCTCTCATTTTTCTCAAGGGTATACAGTCCCAGCTCTCTCAACCCTTCCTCGTAAGAGAGACGCTCCAGGTCCCCAGTCATCTTCTTTGCCCTCCGTTAGACTGTCTCCGGTAGTTCCCTGTCTCTCTTGAACTGAGGACCCCAGGACTGTGCACAGAACTCATGCCTCGCTCGTGCAGAGTGGAGGGGGCGGATGGCCTCACTAGGCCTACTGGCCACACACTTCTTAGGGCAGCCCAGAATAAATGCCACTGTCTTCTTGGCAACGCGGGCACACTGTGGGCTCATGGTGAGCTTACTTGTCTGGTAGAACTCCAAGATCTTTATCTCCAAGGCTGCTGTCCAACAGATCTAACCCACACTGATGCATGGGATTGTTCCTCCTCAGGTGCAGGACCCCACACCTCCTCCTGTTAACTCACTTGGATCTTCTTTTGTCAACTCTCCCTCCTGCCCGGGGCACACTGGATGGCATCACAGCCACTCCTTCCAACTTTGTATGATCAGCAAACTTGCTAAGGATACACTTGTCCCCTCATCCAGGTAGTTGAATACGTTGAACAAGACTGGACCCAGTACTGAGCCCTAGGGAACACTGCTGGTCACAGGGCTCCAACTCTGACATGCTCAGTCATTCCTAGCAGCAACCAAGCCCAGTAGCAACTCACGGCGGTGGTAATGTGGAGCACTTCAGGGGTGTATGCAAGATGCAGGAGTATTTTTTACTCACACTCAGCTTACCTGACTTACTTACTTACTCAGCAGCCATCAGTACATTTCAAACATTTCTATGGGGGTTACCAGAAGTGAGCCCAGCGCTATTCATGTACAAATCAGCAGCCATTCCCATGTTTCTGGGAAGACATTTATGGCTCCACGTAGACCACTGTGGTAATTTTTAGCCTCTAGCAGAGCCACCCTGGCCTACAGTTTGCAGCAGCATTAGCATATAGACGAAGGACCACAGTTTGAAGACAGCTATAAAAAAAGAATGTTTTTTTCTCTAAGACGTGTAGAATCAAGTCCTTTTGTTAATTTCATGATTCTTTTCCAAATTGCTGCTATTCGGTCTGAAAATTTTGGGCCTCTGCTGGTACCTGCAGCTGCTAACCAATCGACTCGATCGAGGGCTTTGAAGTACAAATGTTGCAGACAGCCAAATGTCAGCTACCACTGCATGGAAACTTCCCACACAGAAGGATGCAGGAGCACCCCTGACAGTCAGGAAGTATTTATCTGAATAGGAAATCCTTTCAGGGGGAAAAAACCATGCTTATCTTTCTACTATAGAGAAAAATCAGCAGGTGCAGAACTTCTAACTCCGACCTCTACTCTCGTGTAAGAGAATCTAAGCTTTGAATCGTGGACAATTAACATAATTAAATAACCTTGTGTCATAATTTTTTCTCCTGTATGAAAAATTCTCTGAGTAATTTTTGAGGTAGAGAAGCTCACTGTCTAGGTTTTGGGGCAAAAAAAATTCTAGGGAAAAAAAATTCGGAGGAAGGTGGCTTAGAAGCCCTAGAAAAGGCGGGTTTGAGCTCAGCAGTTGGGTTCAACACACAGCATCTTACAACTGGACATTCTGGTTACTAATGCTTATCATTAACCTGTAAGCTGCTGCTTATCAGGAGGTAGAAGTGCATGTTCCATGGGTTGACTGAAAAGACTTTTCCATTCATTAAAATGTAATGGTCACTGTGTCGATGCAGTACTTCACAGAATAACTGTACAGTTACAGCTTGCGTGAGTCGACAACCTTTTTCTCCCTCTGCTCTTTGGAGGGAGATTAATTAAAACTTTAGATATCAGAACAATGCATGCAGTGTAAGAACAGACAGATGACTTCACAGATATTTGCACTTTCATCAGCAGATGTAGTTGCTGCAAGATGCTGTATTAATCCATTACAGGAACCATCTTTATAGTACTAACAGTTTCTCCATCTAAGCTTTTCTTGCCCATTTTCCAGCTGCCTCCACCCACATGTAAAAATAGGATGTCGCTTTCCGTGTTCATTTGTTTGTAGAATACATTAAAGATAATTCAGAAGGGTAAAGGAGGGCTGAATTTAATTATTTTCATATATGTCTGTTATTTTGTTCCATTTTGGAAAATGGCACCTGCCTCATTCAGCAGAAGAGCTATGAGTAGTTTTCTCAAAATGAATATTTCTATACACTTCAATTTGAGGCTGAAGGACCAGGATGTGGGAAGAAAATCATTTAATTCTACTGTCATGAAGTCTTGCTGTATTTTCCATCGGGAAACTCTCTTCACTTGGCAGTTTCAGAAAGTATTAGATGCTGCCCTATTTGGAAGATGGAATCCTTAAGCACTGATTATTTTTACACTTTGAACTGCTTTTACAAGGTTGAGTTTTGTTTTGCCGGAGTCCTTTGAGTTCTGGTTTGGCAATGAACAGAGAAGCTGCTTTTACAAACCCTCTGCGAAGTGCAGTTGGAAAGACTTTGTGCCATGCCTTGTTGCATTACTGAGTAAAATAACACTTAACGTTTTTCTGAGCATTGTCTGGTAGCACTGTCTGTGATGGCAAACCAGACTTGGTTTATTAGTGTTTGTGATCTAAAATTCTCCCTGTGGAAGCTTTTTTCTTTCACCTTCTCCTGTTAGAACTCTACCAAGAGCAGCGGTTTGTCACAGTAAAGCAACATGGCTAGCAGCTTTTCTAATTCATCAAAATCCATTTGCAAGCTTCTGTTTTGATTGGTACAGCAACCAAAACCACACAACTGAGTCAATAAGTAAAATTTTTAGCCTTTGTGAACTGCTAGAAATCTTGCCATAGCTGTGTCAGGTTGAGTATTCTTAAAAGTACAAAATACTGGAAGATGTGGAATTGGCACAGGGTGGTTGGACGTACTGCTCCCTACGGCTTGGGCATTTGAAAGCTTGTTATTTTGAATCCCAGGAGAGATAGTGTTTTAAAGACTTCTGTTTCCTTGAGTAAAAGGCATTCAGGCAGTAAAACGGAATTACAAGGCACTGAGCTTCTTGCAAGGAGGCCGTTGTTGGATCTCCCTGGCATGGTAGGGAGATGCGAGGATGAAATATGCAGTAATGAGTGTGAACAGAATGCTAACCTCTAGATGTGGAAGCTTCATACCACTGTGTATGCAATGCCTGCAGAGGTGTTTACAGCTGTCTCCAGACTAACTTCAGGTGCAGTTCTGTCCTTCATCTGCAGATCTACAAATAAGGTGAAAGAAGGACCTTTTCTGACAGAGATTCTCTATGAGAACTAGATTGTCTTTAGGGCTATGGATGTCACATACCGTGGCTTCTCATGCTCATCATGCACACAGCTTTAGGGAGGTGTGGCTGGCCATTGGCAACCATACTGAATGCAGGAGTAGAAGAGCATCTACGTGCTGCTGACACTTGGAGAAGTAAAGAGCATACAGCTGTTAGAAAAGACAGTCTGTTTCTTCCAAAATGTGTTGTCTCAGCTTCAATATTTACATTCATTCATGCATGTGTCTGGAAACAGATATAACACTCTTCTAGTTCTTTACACCTTTTAACATGATGTCATATAAAAAGACTGGTCTAAATTGAGGCACACAGACAAAGGGCAGTCAAAGGCAACTGTACTTCCTGGCATTCTGCCGGAATGGCCCGTGGTCCTTGTGGTAAGGAAGTGTTATTCATGATGATCATTTGCTGCTCCGTAATAAAACAGCGAACAGATTCAGTGAACAAATTAGATATGGTCATTATTGTTTCTGGCAAGAAGATTTTTCAGCTTTCTGCAAAAGCAAGGAAGTAGAAAAGAAGCAGCTGCTATTAGGATATGATTCTCTGGAATTAGTCTATGACTAAAAACAGGGGTTTATGCTGTAATTGTAACCATTCTGTTTATCCCTTGCAGTGAGCCACCTGTATGGATTTGGACTGATGGATGCTGAAGCAATGGTGATAGAAGCAGAAAAGTGGACAACGGTCCCTCCACAGCATGTGTGTGTGGAGAACACAGATCGGCAAATCAAGTAATACCTGCTGCCAAAACTCTTGCTGGCATAAACTTATGGAAAGAAATTTGGTATAATTTAACCCTCCCTTGCGTTGTGAATAATGTGTCATTTTGAAAGCTATACTGGTGGTCTCTGTCATCTTTACACGTCAAGTCATTTGCCTGTAAATGTTGTTCTCCTTTACTGCTTGGATCCTAGTGTAAAGAATACCCCAGAAGTTGAAGGTGTAAAACAAGCTGGTCTTGATAATGATTGATTCTGATGTAGACATTTGTTTGGGCATAGTGCAGTCACCTTGATAAAATTAACACAGACCCATCAGTCAAGAATTTAAAAAGAAAATACTCTTTTCAACAAAACACTGCATGAAACTGTCTCTTTCAGACAGTGTCAGTAGAGTCTCTAACTCGGACACAAAGACTAAACTGCTTTCAGCTTGCTAGGGTGGGCTCCTTATAGAGGTGAGCTTAAGAGCAAAATGCTGTGTGCACACTCTGTGGATGCAGGGATAACATCAGTCATAAGGAATACTTCCAAACCATTAAGATTAGTGCTTGGTCAATATACTTGGTAGGTTTGATCCATAACTGATATAGTCTAGAAGAATGTCATGGCAATTTAAAATAGCTGAGTCAAAAGCTGTTTGGTACAGTTAACATGTAATACTTGCTATTACATAAGCAAGAACTGTGGCTATGTCAGGCATTTCCTGGGGCTTAACAACCAGCTGTGATCCCATGACAATCCCAACAATTCTCAGCTGGCCACTAATCCACAAAAATGCTCTGTCCCAAAGGCTTATTCCTATTGCAGGTTTTTTGTTGTCCTCTTTTAGAGTGTTGTACGTGCTTAACAGAAAGCCAGGTAGTTGCCAATACTAAAATAATCCGATAGTCTCAGCTAGGCGGCAAGTGTTAAGAATAACAGGTACAGGCTGCTGACTACTCAAGAACAATTGTCTACGATTGTCATTTACTCCTAAGCAAAAAAGATATGGTTGTGATGTTTTACAGAATACGCAAGAAATGCTGATGTTGTTTTATATCTTTGTATTATAGAACAATACGACCTGACAGTGTTGTCCGTTCAATTTACAAAGCTACTGGCTGTTCAGATAATCCTAACCACCATGTGATCTACTTGGAGCATGTCGTTGTGCGCGTCACTATTACTCATCCTCGACGTGGAGACTTGGCAATTTACCTAACCTCACCTTCTGGAACTAGGTCACAGCTCTTGGCCAACAGGTACAGTATGACAACACAAATTCAGAGTCCAGTCAGTAGGCAGAGCCTGCACTAAATTTGCAGCATCAGCAAATGCTCCCATTCCTATAAATAACTCCTAAGTCAGTAGGATTGCTGATAGCCACATGTGAAATGGGTTTTTTTTTAAGAAAGATGGAGAGAATAAAGTGCAAATAACCCCAAAGACATGAATCTCAATCTTTATCGGCTGCTGAAGGACATAAGATTAGTCAATTCCCATAATGTTGTGTGGCTCACTAATTAATAGATGGACAAAAAATGTGAAGAGAATAGTAACAAGCTCAGTGCTAACAAGAGAAGGAAGCTGAATGAAAGTGTGCTTATGCATACTACTGGCAGTTATTTTTTCTTTTTCTCCTTTCTGATGCTTTGTCACTAGTATTGAAAGTCAGACAGAATAGCAGTTCTCTACCACTGTTTTAGAATCATAGAATCATAGAATAATTGGGGATTGGAAGGGACCTCATTAGATCATCTAGTCCAATACCCCTGCCATGGGCAGGGACATCCCACCCTAGGTCAAGCTTGCCAGAGCCTCATCCAGCCTGGCCTTAAACACCTCCAGGGACAGGGACTCAACCACCTCCCTGGGCAACCCATTCCAGGCTCTCACCACTCTCACTGTGAAGAACTTCCTCCTCACATCCAGTC
>JAOXOE010000874.1:22863258-22922638 GCA_028565055.1 Phoeniculus purpureus
CTCGCTCCCTGGTCTTTTATACTGTCCTGACCACGGGACTTTGGGAAAGGTCACTTCCCCTGGGACAGTTCCGGGGGGAAAGTCGTCTTAAATCAACAGGATATTTTATTTTCTTCATAAAAGCACAAACCTGGAAGTCTGAAAATTCTGGAAATTTTCAAACCACAATACTAACCATGCTGAGTGTTAAAAGGGCCCTGCCTCCTGCCAGTGGGGGAGAAGTTTAACAGGGTTAACAGGAATTTTGTGCTCACAGATACAGTGGCTGTCAAATCTTCACAACTCTTCCTCAGATTCTTCTTCACTCCAGATCGCTGGCCACATGTTCTCCAGAAGTCTGGCCCATCACCTGAGCCATCTTTTTGGGCATTTTGGACACTGGTCATCTGCTCAGCTACTTTGTACAGAACTAGTCTATGGACAAAGGTGTTTTCACTGAGGAACAACAGGTTTTGAAGTTGTGAGCTTTTTCCCTTCATCTTGGAATCACAACCATACTCAAGAACTTAAAAACAATAGTCTAAAAACACCCTGATTTTTTTTCTCAGACAAACTTTAATTTAATTTTTACTCACTGTACATGTTTGAACACTCACTATTACCTCACATGAATTTTGAATAAGTAAAAAACATTGCTGTAGTTCACTCAGTATTTCACATAAAGATTACTGCTACCAAGAAATACTGGTCTTGCTACAAACTATTGAAACATTTTCCGTAAGGATATGCAAAAGAAATTCAAGCACTGAAGATGATTTGGTTGGGGATGGGGTGGAAGAGGAGAAGGGTGTGGAGCAGGCAAAAAAAAGCAAAACACTGGCAGTACCTCCATTTTCTACAGGAGGAACTGAAGCAGCTAGTGGTCAGAAATTGGTTGATTGCTGAGACGTGAGCTCTAGGTCTGTCCTACAAATACCCGATCTAGTATGTAGATAACATCACCCTCTCTCACTCTCTCCTCATGGTTCTAAACTCTGGAGTTTCACAAGCAGAGTTCTTACAAGAGTAAAGACAAAACCACTTATTTATCCTCGTGTCTGGCATGGGGAGGGAGGAAGAAAGATATGACATAAGAAGCAAAATCCATGTGGTGAAAAAGTACCCAAACCTTACTTCTAACAGTAGTTAGGAAAACAGGATGCCATTCTTACCTGCTCTTCTTTGGAATGAGGCCCTTTTCCACTTCATTTCCAATTCTCACAGCCAGCCAGTTGCCCAGTTTGCCATCATACAGCGTATAAACTACCCTAAACATCTTTCCTCTGGTGAATGCCAAGCTCTGCGGTGACTCTTTTTCACACTCAAAATGGCTCCTGATGAAGAATGAATCTTCTCTGCCACATGCCATGATGTCTCTGTGGACTGAAACAGGAACTCCCCCTTAGTTCAGTTTAGTTCTTTTACCCTTGAAAGAAAGATTGACCTGTAATTCTAGAAAACAGTCCTGAAATTCTTCCCCTCCATACATAAAGATGCAGAAAACCAGCCTTCAGATCCACTGGCCCAGACACATTATGAAGGTGTTCACTACTTGCACACACACCCCCCTTAAGACTCTAAGAGATATTGTAAGTACTGGCACCTTCCCACAGCTATGGTACTTCAATGACATAGTACACTGTGTCCTCCACAAGAAAGCAAGAGGCTTTGCTTGCTTCTTAACCATTTCCATCAATAAAACTGATGAATCTTGCTATTTGAGTGAATCCCTTGCAACGGCCAAAGCACAGCAGAAAAGCTACGCTGACAGCAGACCTTGGGCCAGCAGTTACAGACAGGAAAGAAGAAACAAGCAGTACGTTGCCACTCTTCAGGGTTAAGGAGATGCTATTTTCCAATTGTGAAGAGGTGGAAAAGCACTCTGAAAAAGACATCAGGAATGCATCAGAAATTTGTCTGACACTCGTAGTATGCAACATGGCTATCTTCTAACCTCCTGAAAAGTAAGATAATTACAATGCTATCAAGAGCAAGTATAGAATAGTTGTGAGTTTACCAACAAAGTAAGGGCCTGAAAGCATCATGGGTATACACACACTTTGATCAAAGCACCTACCTTCATATCTGCTTTGAGCCAAAATTGTCACTGTTTCACCTTTAGGAATTTCTAAGAGTTACAGAACAGCATCTTCCTGAACAATGCCTCTTAAGTCCTGAGTGTTTACCTATGTAAAATAGAATAAAAATGACAATGAAAGGAGTAACTGATGATTTTTGTTTCACCTAAAATATCTTAAAAACTCTCTTCCCTTACTATGCTGGACTTTAAAGTCAGTATAGGTGTCCATTGCCATAAAGAGTTTTTATTCCAGCATTAATTGATCTGAAATACCAAGGTACTTCCCTCAGAAGTAGCAGCTAAAACTTTGCCCTGAAGGTAAATGTTTAATGGCTGGGACAGAACACAAGACTTCTTCCACTTGAATCATGAAAGAAACAAGCAGTTTTTAAAGTTTTGGGGAAAGTGTGTAAATAAACCAATTCAAAGGTTTCAGGCTGTGAAGCCTAAAGCTGCAGCTCGCTAAATTCTGACTAAAGCAAAGAAATCCCCAGAGCTGGCCCAATTTTCAGACACTGTAGGAAGGCTGAACATGTCTTGGTAGTCTTTTCCGTTAGTCTAGCTTTTTGTGCTGTCACACTCACACAGCTTTGTGTAAGACCAGCAACTAACTGAGTGATAAGCTTGGCAAAGGAAATGAAACGTGTGACAACAGGATGTCAATTACAGTTCATTTATTAATGGTGGGGTGCACAAACATAAATTGAAATACAGTTACTTGTATTTAATACAAAAATATAACCCCTCATAAAATTTATACTGTGCTAGCAATCATACATTGAGCTTAAACAGTTGATATATAGCATTTCCTCTTAAATAACATGGGCAGGTACACGCAGACAAATTAATCTAATGGCATTTTCTATAATTTGAAGACAAACACACGAAGTGGTTATTAATTCAGTGAATCCATACATAACATCTCAACTACGATTTGAGACCAAACTAACAGTTTTTCAAGTCTTCCCTTTTCCACTGTTCTCTATCAATTGCACAGTGATTCTAAAACCAAACAGTGAATTAAATCTTTGATAGTAGCATTTATTAGCAGATACAGAAAAGCTTTATTCAGACAAACAGCTTAAGGCACCATGGTTCCCACAACAGACACATAAAACTACTCACAAAACACAATTTTAAACAAGGGTATGAAGTTTAGTGACACTACTATAATGAACAACAATCTAGTCTTTAAATATATGCTTGACAGTATATTCAGTTGGCTAGTGTGGCTTCTGTTTATTCTTAAAAAAAAAAGTAACAAGAATTTGACATCATTAAAATCTCAAATATTTGCTAAAATGTCTCCATTCCTCCATTTTGGCAAGACAAGCCTTTTAAACTTTCTAGAAATACGGTTTCCAACATATTATCTAGTAAACATACACTGAATTGTTTTGTTGTGTTCAAAAGAAAGTATACCTGTCTCCACTCAATACATGCTGAGCATTGTCGCAATTAATAGTAATTTGGAAAGTACTTCTTAAAGTATCCCTTGATAAATTTTTCTATCCAGTACTCATTGAGTGGAAGTAGGTAAGATGCAGTGATGTCAAGTTCATAATCTTTTGGCATCAGTGTGTGACAGGACATTCAGAGTGGTTCTGTGGATATGTCTTTTCTGTAGTTGTGGCTGAACTACCATGTGCAATTTGGAATGCGCAATTTCTGTAGTGCAGTTTTATGAGTGTATTCCTTGTCCTGTCCTATTTGAATTGTGCTTGTCACTCTAGGTTTTAAGAGAATTTTAATAAGGAAGCTGTTTGGGCTTCATACTGTTTTAACTTTCAAGCAGTATCATAGGATATTAGGAAGAAGACTTGAGGAAATTAATCACAGGATCATAGAGTGGTTTAGGTTGGAACAGATCTTAGATAGTATTTAAGTGGGATCAGCTGCAATTACTTGCAGTAGATAACCAATAACCACTGCAGTGTCGGTGCATTATTCCATGAATCCCCAAAGACTTTCATGCATGTATTGATCTGCTGGCCAGTCAAAACCTTGGGTCTTACTCACATCTGGTGCAGACTTTACAAGATCTTTCTGTGCCTTACAACAGTATCAGTCGTAAAGTCAGTCATTTTATTGTCAGCGTAGTGAATAACTCCAAGGTTCTCCCCATTTTCCTAGGACAAAATCCAGCAGTACATAAAATGCAAAATTGCCTTTCATCACCTCTTTTGTCGAGGTGATGAAAGTCACATTATACTGTTTCTGCATCTTTCTCCCCTGTTCACACTTTTACTCATTACCTGAAACACTTTGTCAGACAAACTTTATAGGTAATGGGTACAGTCAGCTATAAAAAAAGTGTCTCTTAGATTCCAGTAACATAGTGAGAAACAGTGATTTTTCGAAATTTCAAATAAACTTAAAATAAATAATTGCAATTAAAATAATAGTTCTAACCCTGACAGCTCTGTAGCATATTAAAGTAAAACATGTAGCAATTAATCTTGCTATTGTTACCTAATCATTGACTTCCTGCACCTCAGGAAATGTCTGACTTAATAGCAAAATTGTCTAAACAAATATCCAAATGCATTCAGATCTCTGAACAACTGGTAACTTTATGATACACAATTTTTGCGTAAACCTAGAACAGAATTCTACTCCTTTTGCCTAACTGAGTTAACATAAGGAAACCGAAATAATCTTGTATGGTTGGTTCTGACCTCAGTTACCTAAACAGACATGCAATAACCATGTACTCATAAAAACAGTGCAATACAAAAGCTTTATGATAGGGAAAAAAAATAGAGAAAAAAAAAAATCAAAGCAAAAAAAAAAAAGCAGCACAGGTTTGCTCAGTGGTCGTGCACTATTTTGCCTTCTGGCAGATGAAAGAAGTTGTCTTCTTTGAGTCTAAGATGTTCTGGTAGATCTAGCTGTCTTTTTGCCTCCTCAATGTCTCCCTGAATCGCTGAAATGAGTGCCTCTGAAAATGGTAAGAATAGAGGTATTTAAAAGTTGATTTAAATTCTTAATAAACAGTAGCAAGTAAAAGTAAGTTTTACCACAAAATACCAAACAACAATCACAAAAGCAGAATATAATTATTACATGATGTGTGAAAGGCAAAATTATTTGGTTTTAAAATGCTTTTGTTTTTAAACAGGGAAGAGTTGCATTTCTCATCTTTATAACATGAAAACAGTACCATCTCCTTGCTCCAAAGACATTTTTTAGCAAAAGATCAACAGTGTTTCACGAACCATTTCAATTCTAAGAGCTGCATTTTAAAAACAAATCAGACTAGACTGATGCTTTCGTGACAAACCCATGATTTTAAAATTACTCCTCAGACAAGTGACACAACACAGTTTTGTGGTCTGTTACACTGAAAGACAAAGGGATATATTTTGGGGTTTTTTTTAATTAAATCAACTTCTGTATATTACTCAGATAACCCTTTTATCAAAATATAAAATATTTTATATAATACCTTATTATTAATAATAAATTTTAACATATTATTATCATTATGAGATACTAACACACTTTGTAATGGAAAGACAGACAATGAAGACACAATACTTCCATGAATAAGACAAGTAAGAGACTAGTTTGAAGGTGACATGCCATACTGACCTAAGGAATTAAAATTCTTTTCTGGTCTAATATATCCAGTTATGACTATACTAAGAATTTCTCCATAAAAGTCTTCTTTGAAGGTGTGGATAATGTGTGTTTCCTGAAGGAAGAAAAATTGACATTTATGATTAATTTTGTGTTTGTTTCCTGCTTTACAATGTTGTATAGCTAATCTTAGTTCGAATTCCCCCCAACACAGATCAAAAGGGACATTCAGCTCAGCAAGTATAATGCAACATTAAAAGGCTACGGCTTTTACTTATCTCAGGTGGGAGAATTGTACTTTGCAGATAATTTGAGATAAGTTAGTCATTTTAGAGTATTCTGATAGCCAAAAAGAAGAAAAAAAAAAAGCAATACTCAGAAAAAATTCTTTGTCACTTCTCTGAGGTAAATTTTCCAAAACAGCAAATCACAAAGCTTAATTTTTGTTATGTTGATGCAGCCAAGTAACTACACAGATTCTTATCCAAATAAGTTGGCCTGAGCTTTTACAACCAGCTCACGTGGGAACCAAATGATAAAATTCAAGGAGGGAAGGCTGAAACACAGTCCTACTTTATGCTCTATGTCATTTTATGCACATCCCTGTATCACAGTCCCAATCATAGCATAACCTGCACAGATTCCTGATCAAGAGCTTTTGAGTGCTAGTCAGAAAAGTTACCCGCAAAATATTTTTAAATTACACATTTGGATAAAACAAGAACATTATGGACTACTCAAATGCTTAGAGCCTTAAAAGCACAGACTCGTGTCCAAATAAAAGTGTTTTAAACAATTCAAGCAGAGTTCTGCAAGAATCAGGATAAGCAACAGGACCTGACCACAAGAAAACTGCAGCTGTTTACAGCTCAGGATTTTAACTGCTCCCATCCTTAGTTAGCTGTCAGCACAAAGACCAATCACCATTTCAGAAAGACTGTTAAATTTTTAAGTATGTAAGCACTGATGGAATACAGAGAATTAAAAAAACCCTATTCTCTGGCTATTACAAGTATTTTCAGAATACAAACTCATGATATAGATATCAGATACAATTTTAAGAGCAAACAGAATTTCTAGATCTCATTTATGGATCCAATTGTGCTTATCTTACTCAAATTCAACACCTTGCTCATTTGTTTCAATGAAAAACCCCCACAAAGCAAAATCCTTACCACTGATTTCTTAATATTCTTATAGAAAGGATTCCATCCTATGCTCAAAACCATTTTATGCACATCTCCATTTCCAACACAGGCCCATCCATAGTATATACCCGTAGACATATCAGATGGAAAGCTCTCAACTACTTGTTCAGAAAAGTTAGCTGCAAAAATTCAGAAAGTGTAAAGTGTGAGTGACTTTGTGTAAGTCAAGGACAAAACAGAAGCTTCAGACCCTTAGGCAACACTTACCTTACTTAGTAATTAAAAACACCCATGATGATGGGAACAATGTTTGGGCATTCTAATTCTAATATATATTGTAATAATATTATAATGGGTACAAGCTGGAATACAAGAAGTTTCATTCAGAAATACGGAAAAACTTTACAGTGTCCGTCACAGAGCACTGGATCAGGTTGCCCAGAAAGGCTGTGGAGTCTCCTTCTCTGGAGATATTCAAATAGCACCTCGATGCAGTCCTGTGCAAGGTGCTTTACGCAGCCCTGCTTCAGTGTAGGGGGTGAATGGACTTGATCTCCTGAGATCCCTTCCAACTTCAAGGATTCTGAGATTCTATGTAATGTGCCATTTGCAAAATTATAGAACACAAACCAGTTTCATAAAATTCAGTCTCTGTGGTAATACCAGTTTTATCTCAGCTTTTATGCATAGTATATTTTATAGTTTGTTGTCTTCTGTAGTAATAATTAATAAGTATGTAATATATCCAGCCAGGATTTCCGTCTGTGGATTAACTACTCCACTTTTAACATGGTAGAAAATGAGAAAAGCAATGAAGAACCTTCTGCACCTCAGAACTACTTATTTCTTTTAAAAAAAAATTACTTAAGAAATAAAATATGTAGAAATAAATTATGTTTTAATCACTCATCAAGTCTGTACAAGATGACTACCAAAGGCATCTGTGGATTAGTGAGGTTTTCTTTGAAAGCCACTTACTTATATTAAAATAAATTCTCTTTTGATTGAACTTAACCCTCTTTCCGAATTACTGTTCTAATTCTGCTTCCCACGTGAGTGGTGCAAGACTTCAAGTTGATTTCAAATAATTTACGGCTGCTCATAATCAGTAAGAACTTATGTCTTGTATTCGCTCATATACATAATTTATAGACAATCGGGGCAATACTGTGACATTATCAACCCATGTTGTCAGAGACACAGAATCACAGACCAGTTCACATGGGAAGGGACCTCAGAGATCATCTAGTTCTGGTGCCCCCACCATGTGCAGAGACACCTCCCACTTAAGCGGGTTGCCCGGAACCCCATCCAGCCGAGCCCTGAGCATTGCCACAGACGGAAACACTTCCAGCACCTCAAGCCTGGTCTGAAGAGATTTCGTGCTTCAACACGACTATTGCCATCAGTGTCTAAAACAAGGCTGAGCTCCCTGGGATTACAGATCTACCTGTATTTATACAACCGAAACAACAAAGATAAATGTATTTGTAGGCCTTGTCCGCGTGCTGTTTTTCAACATTATTCCCCCTTGGACCTTCTCTCTCTCTCTCTACCCCTCTCCCTCCCTTCCCTATAGCTGTTACCAGCAGCTGCTCCCTTCCCTGTTCGGAGGCTTAAGGGAGCGGGCTGTTTCCCGACCTGGCGCACGCCCCGCATAGGTCTGCACCCTAGGGCCACTTATCCCGGACATCACCGCCACGACCAGGAACGCTGCAGCCACCCCAAGGCACCAGCGGCATCACCGCCCACCATCACACCCTCCCCGTCTCCGGTTCCCGCTCACCGGTGGGGATTCCGAGCTCTCTGGATCCTCTCCCAAAGCCTTTCACCACCTCTCCGCGACAGAAGTACGGCAAGTACCTCATGGCGGCCGTCCCTGCTGGCTACCTAAAGAAGCAGAGCAGAGCGCAGCGCAGCAGGGGAAGCCGGTAGCGTGCGCCTCTCCGTAACGGCTCCACCGCCCAGCCGGCTCTCGGGAAGGAACTCGCCTCGCCCGCCCTGCGCATGAGTCCCGGGGCGGAGCGAGGCCTAGTGAGGTCTGGTCCGGCCGGGCCTCCTAGCTCAGCTTTGCTTTGCTCGATTCCTTAGCCTCTTCTTCCCTCGTAGCCCCGCTCGTATTTTCCTGATGGTGATGAATTATGCCTCAAGTAATTCGTATTTAAGCTGATATACATGTCTTTTTCGATTTTTCTTTTTCCCGTTTCTTTTTTTCTTTCTTAACGAATGTGCCTTTTCAGAGTAAGTGTTGGTGTTCTCCTGATACCCACAAGGTGGCAAGCAAGGCCTTCGTTTCCGGCGTCTGTGGGTACAAAGTTCACAGAGCCAGTGAAGTTACTTGTTGAAGAAATACGTGGTGGTTCTCTGAAGTCTTGATGTAACTGTCTCAGTCTGACAAATAATAACGACACTAATAATTTTTAGCTGTCATCATGGTGGGTTGCTGTTACGCGTTTCTACCAAAAGTCAAATTTTAGTGACAAGCATGTCTGCTAGCATTTTCAGCCAGGAGAGCAGTTTGATAGTTCATACCTGCAACGAGAAAAGTCAGGAGCTATTTTGGACAGCTAAGAAGGTACTTCAGTTCCCAGCTTATGCTGATTATCTAAAGCTGTTGTTGTTAGTGCAAAGTATTTGAATATTTTTCTATATCTACAGCCATAGAAACCTGAAAAAACTACACAGAACATATGTTCCCTTATCTGTGTAGGGCCCATGTCAGGTTATCTGACTGAATATAAGTTTTGTGCATTCCATGTACTAACCGATGTTTAATGCAGTGCAGAATGTGCTCTGATCACCTTGTTTTGTCTTAAAACATAAAACTTGCAGCACAGCCCTGTCTTCTCTTGCCATGCTGCAAAGGGAGGCCTTCCTAGGCATGGCTTTAGGCAAGAGCAGAAATACCCTTTTTCCTCTATGTATGATGGGAAGATAGAAAAAAATACTTACTGGATACAGGGATATTCTAGAACTGTTTTCTACAAGCTGGAAATTCTACATAGGCCAGGGTCAGCAAAATACTTAGAAGATGACTAAGAGAAATGAATGCCATGTAGCATTTTAACCAGCAACTCGGAAAGTTCCCAGTGTGAGAAATCCCTCATTGATTCAGAAGTTCAATCCAAGGACACGGTGACATACCTTACTTTTAAGGGCCTGAAGACCGGTGATGAAATCAGAGAACAAAGAGATACACCAAGCACTCTTGAAAGAACATAAGCAGACCTGTATTGAAAACACATTATTTGTCCTTTGGGGTATTTTTAACAGTCTGAAGTTCTGTTGTATTTGAAACAACTGCTTTCTTACAGAATAAAAAACTGTAGATTAATGTGGCATCTGCCAAGACTGTATTTGATTACAGTGAGACAACAATGTTACAGTGTTTGCACAGTAGCTGATCCATCTACTAAGCAACTTGTGGTAAAGAAAATTCTAGCAACTACTACGTTACTAAATGGTGCATGAGAGATACAGCTTGTTTAATTGCATACTGGTGCAATTCAGATACTGCAGACATACGACATAAAAATGTAGAGTTTGATGCTTTTTGAAAGCTTATATCAATACGTTAAAAAAATTCCTTCGGCTTTTGAATGACTACTTCTAGTGCTTTTTCTCCAGACTGAAGCCTTAACTAGCTTCTTGAAAGATGCACAGCACTGCTTTCAACAAGCTTAACCGCTTTTCCTTGTCACTGTGCAGCAGTGTATTGTTCCCGTAGAAAATATTTCATGAGTAGCAGTTAATATTCTCCAAGTTTTAAAGCTGCTAAAGTCTGAGTTTGTTTTTGCAAAATTGACTAATTTACAGCCTTCTTTATTTGTTCATTTAAAAAAAACCCCCAGATTTATGGACTTCTCAGATTAAGTAGCTGTGATCTAACTAGTCATCATTAGTCTGAACCGTAATGATGGCCAGCTGAATGTGAAGTGTATTTCACTAGCCACAGCTGACCCAGATCAAACAATTTGCAACCAGTCTATCCCATATTAGAAAATCAACTAAACCTCTTGGTTTAGATTTCTAATCTGCTACAGAATGAAAGAGACAACATAGCCTAATTAAGGATTGACCCAGTCTTTGAGAGAGTCCTACAACAAAGGTTTTAGTAGCACAAGAAAAGTAGTATAGTCTAGGCATCTTAGGCTGCTTCCACACTTGATTAAATATGATTCTCATATGTTTGGAAGTTCGTGTTCCAAAATACCTCACATTTCTCAATGACCATGGATTGCTACCAGGAATCCCACACTGAAATGTAGAAGAACAAGATGGGTTTTCTGTGAAGTAGGTTATTAATTTTTTTACTGTATTGCTATGAGTTATGCAATGCCTTGCAGATTAATAGATCTTAGGCAACTTGGAGGTTAGTACTAAGCTATTTCTGATCCCTATTCCTGCAGAGATGGCATGTAAGCAGTTGTAACATTTTACAGGAGGTAGTTAGCTGTGATCTACTAAGACAGCCACAAACAGTGGGTTGAGCAGGGGATTTTTCAAATCATTAAGTGAAACAAAAGACAGAAGTAACTCCATTTCATAATATGAGTAATTTCAGTTTCTGCAAAGAAAAAAACCACTGTGTTTTTTCATCTAGAACTTCAATAGTGCATGGGGTTTTATTCACACTTTTCATTGGGAAGAATAGAAGGCAAAAGTACTAGAGGCTTACGGAAGAGCCCAATCTCTCTGAGGCAAAAGCTTGTTGGAAGGGTGATAAAAGGTGCAGATAAGTGTTGTTTATGAGACTTGACGATTTTGGAAACACCTTCCAAAAGAAAGTAAGCCAGTTTGTCAAAACGGTCTGTCTTTACGGCAAGAACAATTATATAAACAACAAAAACTTGGACCAGTGACCAGAGAACTTCTTCACAGATATTGTATTTAGAAGTGCTAAGATGAAAACAGGACCCCCTCAAAACCACAAGAGACATATTGACTCAGTGCTAGATTGTATTTTTTTATGTCCAGGAATACCCTGCATAGACTCTTACCTCTATTCTCTTTCTGGAAAGCTGAAGAGCCTTTGTTAATTTTCAAGCTACAAAGGATAAGCTTTTTTTCCTCCATTGCAATAGCATCAGAAAGAACAGAAAATTAAGTGGTTGTCCTGGTCAGTGACATTGCAAGGAGGAGGTAATGAAGGGAATGGCTGTAGTGGCTTTTGCTGTATTCTAATTCTATGGAAAATCACTCTTGCTAGGGGCCAGTGTTCACAACGGAGACAGAAGAATCCTGTAAAAATTGCCTTTATTTGAATAGAGTCCATCAGAAAAATATTCCAGAAAAAGCCCCTGGATTTCTGGAGGATGCAGACTCTAGCCTGATTTCCTGACTGTATGTTGTCCTTCCCCTTTCCCCACTGGTTGAGGTACTCAGGGTGTATGGACTTCTGATCCATGTACTACATACACTCTTCAGTATGTACCCCACTTTACATCATACATCACTTGTATCATTAACTGTGATTTTATGTCACCCAAGGTGGAGAAGTTAATATTCATAGCTCTGTTACACATGTGCTCTTAACTGAATGGCTCAAAAGTCTACTTAAGCAGTTCATTTTTTTTGCTTTTGATTAAACTATCTATGTCTCTCCACTCTAATTGGCCCCTATAAACTATGTCATCAGATTTAGAATACCTAATCCTGATTTAGTGCCTTGTCTGCCGGATCCCTTATCTCTTCCAAACCATATGGCCAAAATTTACAGCCTCCATCCAGATACGCTTATGAAACCAGATTCCTGATTTTGTAGACACCCTTCTTTTTCTGATCATAATTACCAGGTTTAAAGACACTTGTTGTTTTCTTTTTTTTCCCCCCTGGGCCTGCGCATGTTCACACACTGAGAAATGGCTGAGCAAACAAGAATGGTTCTGTTGGAAATTTCTCAATTCTTAAAAGAAACCTGGAGTAATTTCCACTCTTGGTTCTACACAGCATTCCAAGTGCTGTGTACAAAATCACAGTACTCCTGCAATCAACAGTGCACAGGAGGGTTACTCTGCATCAGTCTCCCAAAAGCTGCCTCACAGGCTGTAGTCATTTGCCTTTGCTAGTAAATCTGGCATGGTGCTGCTCTACCCATCTGCAAAGCCAAAGCTGTCAATATGGAAGACATGTACCAAGATGTATCCCATACGCAATAAAAGATCAGTTTCTGATTTCTTTTCTTTGGGAGCTGGTTGGGAGAGAATAAAGCCCTAAAGTACAGGAGGAAGTAAAAATTGTCACTCTACCTCAAGCAACTCCTCAACTTCAAACACTGGAAGAAAGTGATTTCCTTCCAGTGATTACACAGAACAGCGATGCTGATTCAATAAACATTAACACTCTTAACAAACAAGATGAAATGTACAAGTGCTGTCTATTAACTATATATGGATTTAAACAGCTAGGGGCAAAATTAGGCTGCATTGCCTTCAAAGCTATCTCTTCTCCCATGGACAGGCAAATTCCAATTAGAAGCAATATTTAGAAACAGAATCAAAAGGCTGTTTTTCTACTTGGTCCTTCTTAAATCATATCTTACTCAAACAAGCCCAACTCTAATAATTGATATATAACTGCAAAAAGACATTAAATATGAAAAGATAAAAGGCTGTTCCTAGGATCTGGGTATTTAACAAATGACTGTTACACTGTCCATGTTTTTCCTGCTGTCTTTTTGCAACCCATCATGCACTTTGTATGTGCCTTGTTGAATAAATAATTACCACCTGTATCAGTAAGATGATAAAGAAGAAAGTATCACTACTGCAATATTTAGAATTGAACTGTTAAATTGCATTCACTTCCTCACATAACTCCATTCAACGTCTGTGAAATTCAAACCCTTTCACCTTACTTTCTTTCTCCTTTCTCTCCAGTTTGACTCTTCACACAGCAACATGCAACCTATCATGTTAATAAGATTGCAAAACTGTGCCAGAGTTTGAAACAAAGAAACTCAATAACATCAAAGTGCTATTAATCAGGGATTCTTTATTGCAGCACTGGATGTGTGGGTGCTATCTTCTCCTCACACAACTACCTACTGGTTCAAAGATTATGCCCACGGGGGTTGTGGAGTCTCCTTCACTAGAGATGTTTAAAACCCGCCTGGATGTGTTCCTGTGTGACTTGGTCTTGGTAATCCTGCTGTGGCAGGGGGTTGGACTAGATGATCTTTTGAGGTCCCTTCCAATCCCTAATGATTCTATGATTCTATGATATATATATTTTTTTTTTTATGGTTAATTCGTACATATTCATTACATTTCTTGGAAGGTTTAGGCTAATTACTTCTTGGAATCTATTTACATAGATTTCTGCCTCCTTGAGCATGCACATTGTTGTCCAGAGGATCTTCTATGGGATCACAGAATCACAGAACATTAAGGATTGTAAGGGACCTCGAAAGATCATCTAGTCCAATCCCCCTGCCAGAGCAGGATCCTTGGGGTAAAGGCCTAAAGTCTACCTCAGCATTCAACTTCTGAACTTTCCACTTGACACAAGCTCCTTTAAGTTTTTTCTATGTATTGATTCCTAAACCAGTTGGTTTCAATCAAATTTCTGTAATCAGTCTTTGTGGTTTCCATGTTGGAGAAGCTAACCAACAGGATTTTTAAAAAGTCTCTTTAGAACATCCCTTCTTGCTATTTAAAGTTTTAATTCCTTTTCCCTCATAGATAAGGTTTATATTTAGTATAAAATTCTACTTCAGGGTTAATATAAAACTTATTACTTCTTTGCTTCAACTCATAAATTCTTTACTTCAGCTCCTGAATTCTTTGATTCAAGTTGGATGCCAAACATAGGTTTGCAAATGAGTAAAATATATCTTTTGGCTCAAGTGTGATGTCTAGCAGGTAATGTAAGTTTGTATTCCATCCACTTTTGCATCACCAGTTTGTCTAACAGGGTGTCACACTCTGATTAACAACAGATGAGATGGCTTAAATGATTGTCCACAGAAGAGCACAGGAAGGCCTGCACCTAGCAAAGAGATAGGTGCTCTGAATGCAGACAGAACAATCAAGTCCTAAGACACCACTCTTTTGTCTGCAGAAGTCTGCTTATGCAGTGGGAACACAATAAATTGCCATCTCTCAAGAATTTACTTGCAAGCATTTTATCTAAGTTCCTGAGAACAAAGTCACCCATATCTTTGGGGTGAAGAATACACCCCAGGCAGAAGGGATAAAAGAAGGGATTCAGATATCGCCAGGTTGTTCATCAGCCCCACCCCCAGCCTGCGACCATGACAAGAAACGAAAGGACTGCTGGAGACACCAAAAATCTGTGAAGCTGAGGAAGCAAAGAGGGACTGATCACTTATCACCCCCACCCCCATCTATGAAGCCGACTATGCCCAGAAACTGACTACGAAGACAGCCAGAGAAAGCAAGGATTTTTCCAGAGATCTGCAAACTGAGGAGTGAGGGGGAGGCTGAAACCTACCAGACACTGCTGCAGCCTGGAGTTGTGATCTAATCTGTTGTCTTGTCTTCTCTCTTTTCCCTTCTCCCCTCTCCCTCTCTGTCGCGGTTGGGGTGGACATGCAACACAGAGTCCAGACCAATGTGCAAGCTGTCAAAGAAGATACCTTATTAATGCAGCTAGCTCCTTTTTATACCCTTTTTGCACGCAGGTGTCCTTATTTTATTGGTACAACGCATATATAAACAAGTGGCCATTGGTGTTTCAGCTTCATATGCCCCTTGCTCATCTCTTACCAAGCTTCTTCCTGCACGGACACACCGTTACACCCCCACACCTCTCCCTTTCCCTCTCCCTCTCCTCTCTGCATTTAGCATCTGGTAACGTCAATAAACTTAATTCCTGTGGAGACCTAAGCTTGCTTGGTCTGAATAATGCTACTGGTATGTTTGTGGATAAATTAATTGTGTTGTGGAAACACTGTGTGCTACTCCTGCAGTTTTCCCAGTTGAACTGTATCCTTCAGACATTAAAGCAATGACTGTTTTGCTTATAGTAAATTATAATTAAAAATCATTTTCCCCCACATACTTGTCTCCAAAGCCCCAAACAACTAATAAACAAACACTTCAGGATGATTTTAGGACATGTCTTATTTCACTTACTTTCTCCAAGGGTATACTGAGTTGCAGAGGTTCAAAACAGACCATCTAACTCAGTACAAGGTTATTGTGATATCACTACCTCCTGCATTGGATTGTTTATTTAGCTCCACACTGTTTACCTTGGCAAAGACATCACAGTGGGAATCCCCAAGTTATGCTACAAAACAGGTTGAGCAGAAGTTTCTGTAGAGTCTGCTTTACCTTACAGAATTAATTATCCCCACAAAGTCAGGGGTTTTCATAGCCATCATCACTGTGGTGTCAGATACGTTTAATAAAGAGATTCATGTAGTCCTTTTTTGCCTAGAAAAATAAATCAAAAAATATATTTTTCAACCGGAGTGCATATGGAATGTTTATTTAAAATATGGAATGTTTATTTTGAGGTATTGTAAAAGATTTACTTGTCAGTTAAAAAGGGCATCATATGGGGTGGTTTGAGTAACCTTCCACTTCCTTCTGTGACAGGAGAGAAGTAGTGTTTTGTTTACTTTTCAGATTAATATTTCCTCACATCAGACAACCTATTTCAACAGTCATTAACTGTCTCCTTTAAGTAAGAAAGTGTCAAAAAAGCATTCCAACTGTTTTGTCTTACATATTACGTAGAATATTGAAAAAAATTAGCAAACTGACACTTACTTCTTTTAAGGAAAAATCAAACTGTTGAAAAGAATCTGTACAAACATCTATTTTGAACTACAGTTCTCTTTTCATGCTAAATATTAAATAATTTTTTTTCTGTCCATAGAAGGCCTGTTAACTAGAATGTACCTCTGAACCATTTGCCTTTTGGAGTAATGTATTTTGCATATTTTGAAAAACTTTTGAGAACACATACCAAAACCAGCCTCAGCACTTTTTATAGTGTGTTGGGTCTCCACACAGCACTTTCCCTGGTACATCACTCTCCACATCACCCCCTTATAACCATGCAATATGTCAAATTTAGAAGCAAACAATCTGAGGACAGTGCTCATAAATAGGGCACAAACATGACTTCATGGGCTGATTGATGACACTGTGTCTCGCTCCATTTCAGTAGTTCTTAAGACAAATACCTTGCTAATTACCACATTGGGCTGAGATTTTGCATATGTAGGGCTCAAATTCACAGTCCTTCAGTGAGAACACGACTGTGCAGTTTTTCTTAGTGTGAATGATGTGGTATCTCCCATTCACTCTTACTGCAGCCAGGTGGAAAATGTGCATGGCTGAACCTGGAAGTTTAAGGATGGCTCTGTCATTCTGATCTTTCTGTGTCAGAATTTAATCAACTTCACTGTCTGCTTTTGTTTTACCCTTCTTATAGACACGGATTAGTGAATTAATAGAGTAAAGACTAACAAAAGGCAGTTGTTTACTTGAGCACTTAAAAATGCTGCCAAGTTGGTATCAACTTGTTTATGCCAGTTAGCTAGTTTTTGTGTTAATGCGAGCATTATAAAAAAAATAATGTCAATCATAATGTAAATCTGGCATTGAAGGCCCTTCCATTTCAGCTTCAGTCGCCAATTAAATAATCATATAAAGGTTATCCTTCACTTTCTTACAAGTAATTCTGCTAAATATATCAGACAGCTAATTTATTAGTAAAATAAATTAGATTGTGAACACATTCATGGCAGCCTCACTTGCCAAAGAATCATGGAATGGCTTAGATTGGAAGTGATCTCAAAGATCACTTGGGTGGTCAAGCACTGGAATAGGCTTCCCAGGGAGGTGGTTGAGTCACCATCCCTGGATGTGTTTAAAGATTGTTGGATGAGGTATTGAGGGATATGGTTTAGGGGGGAACTTGTAAGGTATGGTAGATGGTTGGACTCGATGATCCCAGGGGTCTTTTCCAGCCAGAGTGATTCTGTGATCATCTAGTTCCAACTCCCTGGCCATAGGCAGGGACACCTCTCACTAGACCAGGTAGGCAAGGCAGGTGTGAATAAAAGCATTTTAGAAAACTCCACTGGATATGTTCCTGTGTGACTTGATCTAGGTGATCCTGCTGTGGCAGGATGATTTTTAAAGGTCCCTTCCAATCCCTAATATTCTGAGATTCTGAGGTTGCCCACAGCCTGGCCTTGAACACTTCCAGGGAAGGAGCATCCATGACCTCCCTGGGCAACCTCACCACTCTCATAGAGGAATTTCTACAATCTGATCTAAATCTACCCTCTTGTAGCTTGAAACCATTACCTCTTGTCCTATCACTAGATGCCCTTGTAAAATGTCCCTTTCCTTCAGTCCTACAGGCCCCATTCAGGTACTGGAAGCTTTTGTGAGGTCCCTCCAGAGCCTTTTCTGGAGACATTCAAAACCTTCCTGGATGTGCTCCTATGCAATCTTCTCTGGGTGACCTATCTCTAGCAGGCCAGTTTGGACTAGCTGGTTTTCAGAGGTCCCTTCCAAACCCTAACATTCTGTTCAGATAGTCATGTCAAGTTATGCAGACAATTTAATCAGGAAACTTCAAAGCACTTTACTGAAGAAATAATTGCCCTCTTCAAATCAGAAACTGCAGATACCAGGAAATGTATATATCAGTTACTCTTTCTTCTTGGTTTACATTAGAAACACTTTTTAGCACCGTTTCAAGCTGCGCTGTAAGAAAGGATTCTTTGTATTTACTGAAGTACAGTTTTTCACATTGAGATAAGTTTTATTTCTCATTCCTTTTCTGTTTGTCACACAACAGCCTTTTCACCAGATTATTAAAAAAGCAGTGTTTTGCTTGATTTATTTTCTCTGCTGTATCAATTTATATCACTACAGCCAGTTGTTGTCTGCTGGAATAAAGATTTTTAGCATCACACTTCCTTATCTTCCATACTTTAGACAACACTGGGAATAAAGTGCTGTCTCAGATTACAGGATAGTTGCTTGGTACATTAAAACTAAGTCCATTGTTTTTTCAGTGCTGGTTTTCATAAACACCATCCTAAGGTACAGAGAGCAGCCAACTGACAGATCAAACAACAGTAAAAGTAAATAGAATGTAAAATATGTGGATTAAATGAAAAAAGGATTTGTGTGGGACTATAAAGTCTTTCTGAGTACGAAGTTCAAGTCTTCATATGTGGATTCTGAAAAAAAGTGTTTTCTTCAGAGCGGCAACAACCCTGTTTACTAGCAAGCTGCCAAGATGACTTTTAGATGCAATGGAAAACCATAGCAAAATATTTGTTTATAATATATTTTGTACTAAACTTTTTTACATCATAGTGTAAACTCCTGAATTTTGCTTGGAAATCAGTTCTGAGTTTTCTTTGTGTGTTTATTTACTTATTTTACATACCTCTTCCTTTTATAGAATTTTTTTCATTGTTTAAAGTAGTTACCACCAGTGTAAGATCCCCCTGGACTTTGCACAAGCAAAAAAATATGTCATTTCTCAAAAGTTTCATTCTTTTAAGGACTGAAAACCTTTTAAAAAACAAGCTGCTCCTGAGGGCATACTACAGTACTGAGAGCAAGAAATTAAACTATTTCTCAGAAGCTTCTTATTATAAGTCATCATCAAAAGGTAAATACTTACTGCATTTTGGTTGTGGTTTCATTGAATATTTACCTCTGCTACAAAACAACTTCACCTCTGACGACTATATTGTAAGCCTGGGCTTAGGAGAAGAAAGATAATCTGGAAAAAAATCCAAGAGTCCAGTGGGAATTTTTTCTCTCAGGAAGGCTCAATGGAGCTGCTGAAAACAATTGAGAAGAAAGTTTTAGTCTTTGGTATTTGAAATTATTTTAATAATTGATATGTAAGTGAAACTCTAAATTTATCAGACAGTACTAAGGAAAGGTGCAGGGTATTCTTAACCTAGAAACATAAAAGGTTTTAGAAGAGGCAAATTAGGAAGTTCTTAAAAGAGAACTCTATCTCCTAGGCAGTCTTAAAGTCTTAGGGAATTTCTTGTGTAGTTTCTGATTGTGACAGACAGACTCAAACATGATTTAAACACAGATTTAAACTTAGAATAAAAAAGGACTGGTGAATTGCAGAATCTAAATTGACTACTCTGTAGTTAGGACCCCATGTTTACCCTGCAGGACCCAACAATAATGGATTGCATGACCAAACCACTAATGTGGGAACAGAAAGAACCTTGACATTTGGAAACTTAAGTCTGCGAAATTAATAGGATGTGTTTGTAAAGGGCATTATGAAAGACTGTATAAAGTGCGCAACACACATCCCAGCAGTGTCTGTCCTTTTCTCAAAGTCAGGACATTTTCAAGGGCTTAAGCCCTCTGCAGTAGCCTATGGACAAATATGAAATTCCTACTAAAAATGAAAGTATATTTTTACTCTACAGTTCAGGAGTGCTGATTTTAGAAACTGTTCAGCGGGCAGTTGTAGGTAGTCATGTGAGTAAAACCATGACAGTAACGCACAGTTTATGTGATTATGTGGGGGTCAAAGCGTACTGTAAAGTCACAAACAGGCAATAATCAGATCATATATCACGCAACAATTTTTATTATAGGTTCATGTGTACTAAATATACCAGCTAGAGGCAATCTTGTACTGCAGGAGTTATGCAGTGGCCACCTAGTCCATGTTAGGGATGATGCAGATGTTACCTCACAGCAGAGCTCAACATGAGGTTCCTGCTTGAAGAAAACAAGCTGCTAGTCTGCTGAGTAACTAAGAGGCTTATTTGTCTGTCATGTAGAACATCTCATGCTTCCCAAATCCCACCTTGGACTCCTGTTGCAGATGATTCACCACCTTTACAGACAGATTTCCCAGAAAATGAAGAAGAGAGACTAAAAACAGTTTATTGTGGAATTTTTCCTCACAGCTAGTATTGGGTTTGCATGGCAAGGGTTTGGTAGCAGGGATTCTGCAGGACTACCTTCTGTGAGAACATGCCAGAAGCTTTGCCCATGTCTGACAAAGCCAGTGCTGGCTGGTTCCAAGATGGACTCACCACTGTCCAAAGCCAAGGCCATCAGCAACAATGGTAGTCTCTGTAATAATACATTTAAAAAAAAGGGGGAAAAGTTGCTGCATAAGAGCAACTACACTTCAAGAGAGGAGTGATGATGTGTGAAACAACTCTGCAGATACCAAGGTCAGTAAATAAGGTGTTCTTACAAATAAATTCTCCTGCAGCCTCTGCTGAAGGCCATGCTCCACCATGGACTTCCTGCAACTCACGGAGGTCCATCATGGAGCAGCCCATGTCCAGGCTGTCCCCTTGCCACCCATGGGGAAGAATCCATGCCACAGGAGGTAGATGCACCTTGAAAGAACTTGCAGCCAGTGGAATGCACACATGGGAGTAGGATTCTGGAAGTAGCTGCAGCCCGGAGGTGGAACTCACACAGCCAGATCCTAAAGGAGTGAATCCCAGGGCAAAGCCTGGGCCCCATGCTGGAGCTGTTTGTGAAGGACTGTATCCCTTGGAGGGACTCAGGTGGGAATAATGTGAAAAGGAAGAAGCAGCAGAAAGAGACAGTTATGGACTGATCACAACCCCCTTTCCTCATCTGCTATGCATCATCCCTGGGATCCTTCTAGCAGAAGAGTCAGAAATGAAGGAATGAAGGAATGAAGTTGAGCCTGGGAAGAAGCCACAGGGGCTAGCAGGAAGGTGGTTTTATTTTTGTCTTTGTTTCTTACCATTCTACTCTATCTTTAAATGGCAGTAAATTAATTCCCAAGTTGAGTCTATTTTGATCATGGTGGTAACTAGTAAGCAATCTTCCTGTCCTTCTTCCATCCCATTAGATTTTCCATCTTATCTTCTTGCCCTATCCTGTTGAGGAGGAAGAGTAAGAGAACAGCTGGTTAGGAATCTGTCAGCAAGCCAAAGCCAAAGCCATCACAGTGGTACAATGAGATGCCCCTAATATCACTAGTGTATGTTTTACAGTTAATTTTGGCAACTCAAGTCTGTAATTCACTTCATGCTCTTCTTTACTCTGTAATTAGTACTAACTGCCAGCCAGTGTTCACAAAGAAGTTTGTCCTAGGGCAGCCTTGATCATGCAGTACTGAAACGGCTTATTTATACTAAACTCATTTTAAACTTACCTGAAAAATTAATTTCTCAAAAACTATGACAATTTTGTGTACACACATAGCAAGTAAAATAGAAGAGTATTTCTAATATGTATTGCACAAGTTCTGGGGAAGAAAACATGATCTTTCCTTATTAACTTCAGGCATGAGACATATTAATTCCTCCACATTCACCCCTCAGCTGTCTCAGAAGATAGTTTGTTCCAACAAGAATCTGAAGCAATGTGCTTCAGATAGATTTTCTTAAACAAGATAGGGTGTCTTGTTGTTGTCATACATTTTGTGTTAAACTGATTTTGGCAGCAGTGATCTTGATCAGGAGCTGGTTTTTTTGAGTGTTTATTTTCCTGACACCCACTCTCTGACTTATGCTGAGCCTCAGCTTTCAAGAGTTCATCTGCAAACTGAAGATAAGAATTTTTTTTCGCTACTCAGGCAAAAGAAATATTAATACTGATCTTTACAGATAAGACAGTACTAGGTTATAGATTACAGCAACATTTTCTTTAAAGAAGATTAATGTAGTAAAGGCACATTCTCCACATGAAGAAACTCTCAAGCTCTAGCAGGATTGAAAAAACTAGTAGAGAAGCTATTAACATTATACAACTGTCTGACATTTTTGGAAAAGAAAGTTTTTACTTCATTAAAACTTGTAAAATTGAGAAGACAAAAGAATGTATTTAGTTTAAAATGTTTTTGCAGCTCAAACGTGGACAGAACTTTACATTTTTTTCTATATTATCAAGGGTTTCCTTCTTTCCTAAAGAAACTGCCTGAAGGCAGCTGTTAAATGACAAATTAGATATTAATAGCAATTTGGTGTTCAGGTTTCCAGCTCCACCTTTTCCTTTGACTTCATCTTCATTTATGGTCTGTGTTTCAGAGGGAGAGCACATGAACTGATGATCCCAGGGTCTTTTTCAACCTGAATGATTCTATGGCACTGAGGCAGACATGGCAGCCACCTTGCCTTGGAAAACATGGTGAATAGAAAGACTGGTACCCTGGGCATTGGTGGAAGGAAGATGTCATCTGGATTTTGTGGTTTGCTGAGCCATAGAATTCTTCCCTTGGTGGTGGCCGTAGGAATCATCATTTTGGAAATGGAAGACTGGCATGGAAGCACATGGAACTGGACTTTAAAATGCCTGTTGATGGTGATAGACATGTGCATGGACATGATGGACACTAAGTTCCCACAAGAAGCAGGAGCAGCTGGAAGGCTCTTCCCTTTGAGGGGCTGGACATTTGCAGTTTGTCTCAGTCATGTAAGAATGTGATTAACCTTGTTATGTCTTTGTGTGTCTTTTTTATATGTGGTTTTTATGCAGGGTGAATTAAATGTCTTATTTTTTCCCCAAATCAATGTAGTCTTGGTTTTTTCTGCAGTTCAGAACTGGTTTTTCAAACCCTCATTGTTCTATTTTTCTTCCATCCTGTTAGTATATAACTAAATTAATTGGTTAATTTTGTTGGAGTCTTTTAATCTTTGACACCACAGCTATCAAATACTCATTGTACAGACTCATTTCATGCAAATCAAAGTTTACAAAGTCAACTATATATTTTGAATTTGCAACTTGTTTTTTGTTCACTTTTGTCTATACATTAAGTGCCACTTCATTTTATTTAATTCCTCTGTAAGTACTTTCAAAATGGTGAATGATATATCTTTTTTCCTTTCGACTATATTCTGTTCCATGGCTGTGGTATAGTCACATCTCTTGCTCGTCTGTCACATAGCTTGTGGACTCTGTAACCTTCATATTCCAGCCTCAAGGCTAGAAGAGCAAAAGCCAGGTGCAAATTCACTTCATCCATTTTCTTTCAGGATCAGTTGAGGTAAACTGTCCATGAAAGGAACTATAACTGAAACACAGTTCTTGAAATTTCACACAGCTGCAATAAACGAATTGTGACCCTTTGTCAACTTGGTCAGCCAGGGATCAGAACCTCTCTAGTCATGTCCACTTCTCCAGTGCAAGAGTCAGAGAATAAAAGATTTTTAAACTTCTGCTGGCTACCTGAGGTAACTACTTTCAGTAATGACTGTAATGCTTTTTCTTCTTCTTTCAAAGCGAACAAACCAGTCTCCCTCAGGCTCGCACCCGACTTCCCAAACAGGACTGCTCCCTTCCCACTGGCCCCCACCCGCCCCTCCTACGTAGGTTACCCGGCGCTGTCTGAGTCGAAATGGGCGGGCAGCACTGCACGAACAGCGAGGGCGGAGAGGTAGGTAGGTGGTGCTGAGAGACGTGTAGGGGGCTGGCGGGGCCGGAGTGTGGGAGCGACCCAGGAACACCTCCGCAGCCCCGGCGAGCCTCTCCGCCACAGACAGACTCGAGGCGAGGCGAGGCGAGGCGGGCCAGAGGGGCTGCTACTCCGCAGGTGGGTGCAACGTGCAGATGGGAGACACGCAGCTCTAGTTCGGCGTGAGAGACAGAGTGCGAGAGTGAGCGTGGCTGTGCACGGGCTATCGCTGAGCATCAATCGCTCTGTCTGCCCCAAGTCCGCGGCTGCAATCTCCTCCTTTCTGCTTTCCCCCTTTTCTCCTTGCCCTGCGTACTTTCTTACCCCTTCACTTCCTCTCGTTCTTTCTCTCGTTCTCTCTCTCCGTCTCTCGTTCTGTCTCTCTCTCTCGTTCTCTCTCTCTCTCTCGTTCTCTCTCTCTCATTCTCTCTCGTTCTCTCTCTCTCATTCTCTCTCGTTCTCTCTCTCTCTCTCGTTCTCTCTCTCTGTCTCTCTCGTTCTCTCTCTCTCATTCTCTCTCGTTCTCTCTCTCTCGTTCGCTCTTTTGCACTTTTGCTCTCTCGCTCCCGCTCTCTCTCTTTCTCTCCCTCTCTCTCCCCCTCTCTCTCCGTCTTCCGTCTCCCTTCCTGTCTTACTTCCTTTGTCTCACTTCCTTTCCTTCACTTCTCCCTACTCTCTTCCTTGGAGTCTGCAATTTGAAACTTCTTTTTTAACGGAATTGAGACAATCTCAATTGTCTGGGGTAATACTTCTTTTCTGAGGCCAATGGAGCCAAAAGTTGTCTTAATACGAGAAATGAAGTGGGGAACATGTAAGCTGAAGATGGTGATTTACTGAGCAAAATGCTGCTCTCTGAATTCACTGTGACAGTGGAAAACCCACTCCTAGTCTTGTAAAAAGTATACTTAGTTCCATTTTTGTAATGATTTCCTCCTGGTTTGCCTTTTGATTCCAATATAATCCAAAAGTTCTCCACTTACTTTGGTTCATAAACTCCTGAAACTTGAAAGGACCTAACTTTATCAACACAGAAGTATATCTTAAGAAATGTAAAAAGAAGTTATTCCACAGGTAAGCAGCATGGCCAGCTGATAAACCAAAATGGCTTGTGCTATTAGATTTACTTTGTAGCAGGGAGAAACCACTTCCTGCACTGTGAAGCACTGTTGTGCAAAAGGGCCATCATAGCACTAATAGAGAAACTTAGTAAAGCAGAAAATCACCACATTTCAGACAAATGGATTAGGTTATTTTAAAAAAGTTGTTTGCATCCACCAGACAAGAACATTGTAAATCATAACAAAAATAATCATACATACTGTTCTCTATTAGATTTTAAAGTCTTCTCTTTTTTTGGTGGTTTGTTTTTGTTTTGTTTTGTTTTTGAGGTATGGAAAGATTAGACTGTCTTCCTACTGAAAAATCCAGTAGGGGAGAAAGTAAGAGGTGGCAGTTCTCTGATGATACATACAACACTATAAACTATTTGTGGGGACGGTGGTGTATGTCTGACTTTTAATGTAGGTTGCAATGGAACCTACTTCCCGGGCAATATATTTTCCTTAGACACTAAAAATTTGTGGGTTTGAACTGTATTTTCTGTGCCGTTGTCCTGTAGGTCAGATGAGACTTATCTCACCAAAAGTGAAAATGAACACAAACAAACAAACCACTATAGCACCTCTTAAGATGTAGATTAAAACTAGGTAGTCTAATTTTATTGACTTGTACAATACAGTTAAACCTGTGCACCTAAACATGATGTTGATTGTTGTTAGTCCTTAGAAACTTACAAGAGACAAGTGTAGTAACTTACAAGAGACATCTGTTCTTTCTGGAGATTATTACTGCTAGTACAATAGTCCTTTAACTCACTGATGGCATAGCTTTGAAACACTGGCTTCTACAAAGGGCTGAAGAAAGTCTGCTCAGAACAGTATTTTAAATGTTGTGCTTGAAGAGAGATCAAAGGACTCAACAAATGCACAGTCCCTTCCTTGATGAAATTTAGTTGTGGTTTAACAGGTGCTACCTTTCCCATAACAGCCTGCCTGTGTCCCATTCTGAAACATGCAGCATTGTTACAAGTCAGCAACTAGCAAAATTCTGAGAATGCAGCAACTGCTCTGTTCCTGGCAAAAGTAGTTCCTACTTCAAAGTGATGTGAAAAAAAATATATAGGCATTTTACTTTGAAGTAGCCAGTGTGTAGAAATTGTCTTGATGAATACCAGTTTTGCTGGTCATTAAAGTGAATATTATTTTATTTGTTTTAGATTAGTGAGTCTACTTTCATGGTTGTTTCCTTGACATAAAACACATCTTTCATTAGTACTAAGAGTCACAGACTTAGGAGTCAGTCACTGAATGATAAAATGGCTTGAAAACAGGATCTCCAAGTAACCCAAGAGTTTGATTTTCATCCTTCTTTCTTTTTTTTTTTTTTTTTGTGAAAAACAAACACTGCTGTCTACTTTTAGCTACTCTCAATGTTTAGTCTCCTTGTGGCAGTAGGTGTAGCAATACTGGTAATTTGTGGAGCTTTTTTTAAAGCTGCCTTCTGAGGTAGCAAGGGACTAGAAATGTGTGTGTGTGTGTTCTATAAAAAGGAAGTGTCTTGTTTTATTGCTGAGGGGGTTTTTTTAGGCAGCTCTGAAGGAAAAGTCCTGCCTTGGCATCAGTCAGCAGACAACTGCACCTACATGGAACCCTGCTGCTGCATGACTTTCATAATTAAGGTCTTGGTGTCATAAAGTCTAATAGTAATCCAGATAATCAGATGATGGCCAGTGATTTTCAGTAAGACTGAAGACTGTCTAAACAGACAAACGTGTACTTTCATTCACTTTCAGGCTTACCTATTTTTGAGATTGGGCTGTTTAGTGTCAGTGTCTGGCAGATCTCTGCAGATAACCCTGTATTCTTTGTGCTTATGCATGTTTGTGTTTATGTAAGCTGCTTATGGATTTAAAAATCACTTCCTCATCAGAATGAATGTTCTGCATAACTGAACCTGAATGGAAGCAGGTTAACTGTAATAACTGCTTGCGGGACATATGTGCTTTGAAGTCTGAAGGATATGCCTTGGTAAAACTCAGGGACTTTCCAGAAAATCCACCTTCAGTGGAGGGTTCTCTCTTGAAGCATTGAGGCAATGTTTTGTATCTCTGCTAGAATATGTGGATAGGGAAAGAGAACATCAAAAATATGTTCAACTCTTGCTCACTAACTATTCTAAGAGGGTGCTGAGGTGCAAGTTTCCTTCTGTCTTCCCTCCCTCTGGGGCAACAAAAGGGAAAAGTAACTTTGGGTTTACTCTCATGTTTTATGCAATCTGGCATGAAGGTGGCCCTGCCAATGCCTAAGAACCAGGAATGCTGTTTTCCCAGTCCTGATGGTGTCACTCAGGCAGAACAAATAGCCACAGAGAGCAATGCCACTCCAGTGTAATGCTGATTAGGGACTGCCATTGCTTTTAACCTCATTTAGAAGGCACATCTATCACACTGAGCCATATCAGTCCAAACAAGAGTCTAAAACCTGGAGCCTGGGTTTGCTGGATGTGACATGGTGAGCAGAGATGCTCAGGTGCCCATGGTGAGTCTGTCAGCGCAGGGACTTGCATCCAGGCCTGTCTCACCACCCCACCAAGAAGCTTGGCAGTGGAGTGGCCCATGAATATCTCCCTGCGGATGGGGACAGGCCAGACTGGGTTGGGAACTGATCTCAGCTTGTCAGTCCGCATGGGTTGACTGTGAGGCTGAGGACCAGCTCTGCTATGTCATCACTGGGACAGGGGTTGACAGCCCTGGAAGGTTGAAATGGGGCCACGAGTTAGCTCACTGCAGTCATCAAAGCCCACAGAGTGCTTCCCAGAGGCCAAATGATTGAAACTGCTGTAGTAACCCTCCCAGGCTCACAGTAGGACAGCTCTTTCCGCCACCAGTTTATCCTGATACTGGACTAGTGACACTATGCAACTGCAACTGCAACTGAAGAGGTTGGCCGTGCTGGTGGCCAAATCCTAGTTTCCATGTTGCCATGGCTGGTGTAGCAGCAGAACTCTGCTGGCTCTGCACCCTCACAACGATTCTTTTAGGACCAGTACCTAAGAGGATGTAAGAGTCCTTACTGGTGTAACTGCTATTATGTGCTGCAGCTCCAGTCCAGCTGTCAGTATGAAAACTCCATGTGAATTTTTATCTCCTTCCAACCTGTGGTACACTTTTATAAAAAGAGGTTTTTTTTGTTTTGTTTTTTTTCTATAAAAAGTTAGGTTTCTTGTGGGTCTTTCTTTTTAAGGATAGGTGTAGCCAAACATTTCAAATCATATGCTGAGCTGGACTTGAAGGGTGCTGCTCCATTCTGTCTGTGTTCACAGCATTTATTTGATAAAGATTATTCCCCTTCAGCGAAGTACCCATGTAGTCTGTTGCTGGCTTATGTCAGTCAGTCAGTACTATTGGTCAGATTAATGATTTACATACAAGCCTAACACAAGTTTATATAGTAGCCGCCATTGTTAATAAAAGCAGCTGTTTTACAGTAGCACCTTCACAGTAGTAGAAATATTGAACCAAAACCTTACTTTTACCAAAATGTCTCCCAAACTGCCAGGTATTGAGCAGTTGTTTCACTGATGAGTGAACTGGGAGGCGGATAATTCAAGTTATTTGCCTGTAGATACAGAAGAGGTGCCAGACATGGAAATTTAAGATAGGTAAAGAAATTCTTCTTTCCGTAAAGTCTATTTAAATGGAGAACAGAAGTCTTTAGGAGAAATCAAGCTGAAATTATCATGGTTTTGTGTTTAGTCACACTATACAGCTTGTGTACAGCAGTGAAGGGTAATTTTGGCACTAAAGAAGGAAGTGGGCAGGTAACTCAGCTGTGGTACTAACTCCTCAAAACATCAGCAACTGCAGTTTTTCCTTTTAATGATTTCTGCATCAGAAATACAGGCGCTGACTTGGGGAGGACATAGTAAAAGAAGGAAGTGGGTCAAGTACTTAACTTGTGCAACTGAACTTCAGTTGAGAGCAAGACCAAGAATGCAGCATGACATCCTTCTGTCTGTGGCTGCACCAGCTTCCCTCATTCTCTACCCACAGTGCAAAGTGCTTCCTTTGACACTGCATGCCATAGTGTGTGCACTTAACCTTGCACAGAGATTGAGAAAAAGATGTTAAAAGCTTTAGTGAATGCAATCTAAACCTATGTTAATGAGTTAGAAAACACCACCTGGGTGTACTATTAGAGAGACAGCAAATCTTTTTTGGTATTCCCCATCTGGGAATTGCACCCAGATGGGTATACTAGGCCTTTCTGAAAGAGATTGTCAGATAGGAGCAGGAAAGACTTCTTAGCAAGCCTTATTCTTTGGAAATTGTAGGTGAAGTCTGCAGTTGAAGCTTTTGGTTAAGCTTTTTGCATTGCTCACGAAGAGCAGGGAGGAAGTGACAATCCTATTGAAGTGTGTGTTAGTTCACAATGTTAGTACAGATGTAAAAAGTGAGTATTAACTCTCATCTTAATAAAAGCAGGATTTCAGCTTCTGTCAGCTAAGCGTATTTGAAGTGCATTTTAATGTCTAGAAAAGTCTTTAAGTTGGGAGACAGAAAAGAGCAATTCAAGGGTAACTGTCATCACAATCTGAATCTTATTGGAATATATACTCAATAGAAATTGTAGACACTTAGCTACTGCCCTTCCTTGGTAAAGGTGGTCATTGTGGAATTTCTTAAAATTTGTTTTAATTCAGCTTGTGAGACCTGATACTTAAAAAGTACCTCTTTATGCTTTCAGCTGGAATTTCAGACTACTTCTCCTGGCTAGTTACTTGAGGGTTAAAATTTTATTTCTTCCATTTGACTGTACTAACACCTAAAATACGTTTGGAACAAATAAGTACTATATAGTTAAATAAGTTGTTTATATAATGCTCTTGGTCCCAAATAATTTGTGGTATCTGCCTGTTGGTGGCTTGAATTACAAAATACATGGTTATAGTACTTTCTTTAAATACTGCTGATCCTTACAGCTGTGCTAGACGTTTGTGCAGTGACTGGCATCTTAACCCCACCTACACATGCATCAGTTCCTCTGGTCAGTGTGCAATGCTGTGGACGTGGTGGTGGATCCAAAGTGTAGCGCATCCCAGTGGCAGCATTACTAGCAAAAAGCTCCTTGCCATGTGACATCATGCTCCCTATATAAACTAGGGGGAGCTGGCCAGGATGGGTGAATCTAGGCTTCGCCATCAATCAGGTAGTGAGCAATTGTATTCTGCAACAGTACAATTGCTTGTAATTCTTGGGTTTTGTTTCTCCCCATTTTTGTTATTTGCATTCTTGTTACTACAATTTCTGGGTTTTCTTAAAATTTCATGTTAAGCTGAGCAGTCTGTGGCAAAACCCAGAACTAGACACAGCACGCACTTCTTTTTCTTACACAGGTTTTCTTAGCAATTTTTAGGGGTAAGAGTTATTCTTGCAGCTATTCAGAAGCCGTAAATCTTTCTTGAATGCAATGAAACCAAAAGGAGCTGTTCAAATTAATATTGTATTGTACTTCAGTATTTCATCAACACTTTAACCTTACAGATTAAGATTTTGTATTGGCTTGGTTGGCATTTGCAGTTAAAAGTTGGTTTGAAATTCAAACTTGCACTGAATTATTAGGCAGTGAATCTGTGAGTACAGTGGCCTTTGAGTGACAGCATAAGTTGTTTAATGTTATCCTGTTCTTCATCAGTTCTATATTGCTGTTTTCTCAACAGCTACAGCTGTAGAAGCTGCATAACTGGTTTTGCATAACAGGCCCTGCAAAAAATATGTTTTCTCATGTTTCTTATAACCCCATTTTAAGTACTGAAAGGCTGCAATAAGGTCTCCCCAAAGCCTTCTCTTTTCCAAGCTGAACAACCCCACTGCCAGCCTGTCCCCATAGCAGGGGTGTTCCAGCCCACTTACGATTTTTCTGGACCTCCCCTGCACCTGCAGGATGAGCAGTTTTGCATCCTTGTGCTGAGGACTCCAGGGAGCTGGACACAGTAAGGTCTGAGCAGAACATAGTAGAGGGAGAGATTCACCTCTGCTACCTGCTAGCTGTGCTGCTTTTGATGCAGCCCAGGATATAGTTGGCTTTCTGGGTTGCAAGTGCATATTGCCGGCTGATGTCCAGCTTTTCAGTGACCAGTACCCCCAAGTTCTCTGCATTACTGCCCTCCCTCACATCATCCTCCAGCCTGTATTAATACTGAGATGCAAAGAAGCATATTATAAATACTGTTGTAACTCTGCTTTGCAGTGTATTTCTACATAAAAGCAATTGCTGAGTCATAAAAACGAGTGTGATTAAACAATGGTAACACAGCCCTGTTGTGCATCTGCAGTGACAACACAAGTAACCTTTAGAAACAGCCCACAAGTGTTGTCTTTTACCTTAAAGAGTTCAGCAGTTGGGTCACAGGTGTTCTCATGGCTTGGAAGAAGGAGCTGTGCTATGCTAATTGCATCAGCTCTTTCCCGATGGTATTTCTAAGCTTGTCTGAAGGCTGTTGAAGGCATTGCATCTGCCACAGAAATCTTAAAAGGCTTCAGGGACTGCTTTCACAGTGAGAAGATAAAGCATAGCTGGCATCCAGGAAGTGAGTGGTAGGTTATCATGAAATCTGTATCTGTGCTGAAATGAGTATAAAATATTCTTGTCAAGCTCTGAAGTGTGAGTTAATGTCAAGTACTTCCTTCCTAGCAGTATAAAGACTTATGGTCTTTAACTGGCTTTAACTTTGTCAGATGCAACTGCATCAGCTGTTTGCTTACTGAACTTTGGTCTGTAGTCTTAGTACCACAGTAATAGTGTCTCATGAAAGCTATCTGCATCTCCCAGTATTTTTGGAGAAAAACAAACAAATACTATTAAATAACCTATAATTTTCAACATAATATCTTTGTCTGAGTGATCAACCTTTTTACTGTCACTAAATAACGAAGTAATTATTAACCAGTAGTCTTGTAAAGAGCCGTTTGTTCTCTGAATGACAATCATATTCCATTTTGTTTCAGGATTTTTCCTTCCATCTCCCTGACAAACTCAGCAAATTCCTGAGAAACACAAACTGGTTTTCCTGAAGTTGTTGAAGCCGATATGAGGAGAGGGGAGGGCAATTTTTTTAGCCCTGCAAAAAATTTTTGAATTCCTGGTATTTGAAATGCTGAAGAGGAAATTACGGTTTTGCCACAACTCACGCTTCAAGATTTTCTTGGGTCTAACTCTTATTTTAGTAATAATTTCAGTTTTGAAAGTTAACCAGAAGCAAGATTTCTTAAATCGGAAACATCTAGAGCTGACAAAAGAAGACCCTATTAGCGATGTAAACTGTACCAGGATTATAGAGGGGGATACAGAAGAAATTCAAAAGGTAAAACTTGAGAAGTTGTCAGTGTCATTTAAGAAACGCCTCAGACTAACAACAAGTGATTATATTAACATGACAGCAGACTGTGCCTCCTTCACCAAGACTAGGAAATACATTATGGAACCTCTCAGCAATGAAGAAGCAGAATTTCCAATTGCTTACTCGATAGTGGTTTATCACAAAATCGAGATGCTTGATAGACTTCTAAGATCAATCTATGCCCCTCAGAATTTTTACTGTATTCATGTTGACAAAAAGTCTCCAGAATCTTTCTTTGCTGCTGTGAAGGGAATAGTGTCGTGTTTTGATAATGTCTTTATTTCCAGCCAGTTAGAGAGTGTTGTATATGCTTCGTGGAGCCGCGTGCAGGCAGATATTAACTGCATGAAAGATCTCTACAGAAGAAGTTCAAACTGGAAATACCTAATAAACCTTTGTGGCATGGACTTTCCTATAAAGACCAATCAGGAAATAGTAGAGAAATTAAAAGCTCTTAAAGGTGTAAACAGCTTGGAAACGGAAAAAATGCCTGTTCAGAAAGAAGTAAGGTGGAAAAAACACCATGAAATTATTGATGGTAAAATAAAGAACACGGGTGTAGACAAAGAACTACCACCTCTCAGTACTCCCATTTTTTCTGGCAGTGCCTATTTTGTAGTTAGCAGACGATTTGTAGAACACATTTTAGAAAACAGCAAAATACTGAAGTTCATTGAGTGGGCAAAAGACACGTACAGCCCAGATGAATACCTGTGGGCGACAATCCAGAGAATTCCTGAAGTCCCAGGTGCGGTTCCTTCTAGTGACAAGTATGATGTTTCTGACATGAATGCCCTGGCAAGGTTTGTCAAGTGGCAGTACTTTGAAGGTGATATATCCAAAGGTGCACCCTACCCACCATGCAGTGGAGTTCACGTTCGCTCTGTCTGTGTTTTTGGGGTAGGAGACCTCAACTGGATGCTACGAAACCACCACTTCTTTGCTAATAAGTTTGACACTGATGTTGACCCTTTCGCTGTGAAATGTTTGGAAGAGCATTTGCGACACAAAGCTCTGTATTTCCAAAAAAACTGAAATACATCCTGTTTCTGTTAGGAAATACAGCTACGTACTTTACATTAGTGGTGATGCTGATGATGGGCATAACAGTTCTTGCCATGGTAGTATGGTGGTGATGACATTCTCCCTGCCTTGTCCGTGGAGAAGGAAGAGAGAAGGCATGTCTCAGATGAAAATGGGGATCCCTTTTATTGCACACTGAGGCTTGGAACTTTGGTTACAATATTAAAGATAGACATTTTAGGAAGGGCAACTATTTGAAATATTTATTGTCTAAGAGGTATAGCGAATGAACTTCTTCTGGCTAAATATTTGTTTAAAGGCTTGGTAAATGCCTCTTGTTCTTGGCCATTCATCAGTTCTTTTCCCCAGGAATGTAATGCTATCTAGAAGGGAAAGATGAAGGGGAGAGGGAGGAAAAGGGAAAAAAGCAGCTGGACTGCACAGACTGGGAAGTGAGAGATCTCAGGAAAATAACATTAGAATTTGTCTGAAAACTACACAAAAGGGGATATACCAAAGCCAGCTGTCATCGTGTAACTTAAACCTGATGATTGCTGTAATCTGTAGTTCTTAATTGTCCTCAAAATTTCATCTTCAGTGTGGAGTATTAAGGACTTGTGTTTAAATGTTTGTAGCCAAATCTTGCTGTTATACTTTTCAACCCCTACCCAATAATGTGATACAAAGCTTGTACACCAGTTTGTAATTATGTCTTCTCAGGGAAACTTCATTTTCGTGCCTGGTAAGAGTTAGACCTGTAATTGTACACTTCTTACTCTATTGAGAGTCTTGCTTTTGAATCCAAAATGACTCAAGTTTCTCACGTGTCACTGGTAGAACTACTGTTTTTTAATTCTGTCAAGCTCAGCTTGCATTCCAGATTCTTTTAACATTGAGTAAGCAAAAATAAAGTAATGTTTCTGAATTGTGTCTCTTTTTCTTACAATTAAATTATTTGTGAAAGCACAATCAAAAACTTCTAATGGTGAAAACCTGAAACGTTTATACTTTTAAGTTGCCATACACAGCTGAAGCTGCAACTGAGGTAAGTCTTGCCTTTCCTCCACGTGTTCATTCATTCTCATGTCAAAGCTTGTCTAGGTTTAGCTGGTGCAGGTGATTTTTGTTTGCTTCTTTTGGCCAAAGGGTAAGGAGAAAATCTGGATGAGTTTTGTTCTGGGTCAGATCTCTGCTTAGTTTAGCTGCCGCAGCATGGCATGGAAACGTGGTGATGAGAGAACAGGACACTGTGAAGGATGATATTTTTTTTTTCTCTCATATGAATTCAGATTTGTCATGAACATGCTGCCAGGAGTCTTATTTTACTCCTTAAGTGACAGCGGAATTCATTGCAGGCACTAGCAAATGACAAAATAGACTAATTTTTATTGTTTCTTGAACTGTTGCTGCGATGGCAGCACATGTTTGTTACAAAGGTGGTTTGTCATGAAGTTTCTCCTAAGGTGTGCCCTGATACTTAGACATTAACATAATGAACAGCTTAGTGTTGATCATGCAAACAGCTAGAGAAGAAAGCAGTTTAATTTGAAATAGGACCAATTCTTGCCAACAGCACCTTCACAACCACCTGAAAGCTCATCGGGGAGTCTGTAGAGACTCTAATATGATGCAAGCACAGGAATTAAAGCCTGTGAGCTGAGGCAGTGGAGGGAAATACTGTCTTCTCCAGTCTTTGGCTTTTCTGCAAGAACACTATTACAACCAGTTGTGCTGTACCACCTTTACACAAGCTATGAGGTGCAGCTTCAATGCATAAAGTTCTGGGAAATTCCTGGAAGGAAGTGATGTTACGTTTTTAGCAGAAATTAAGCTGTTTGGCTTTAGGATTTTTTTACCTGAATACAAGCTACATCAACATGAGAGCAGAACTGCTAGTTCCAATAGATAATGAATATCTCTGCATAAGACAGACTGGTTACTCAATTGCTTGGAATCTACTAGACAGCTGAAGCCTCAACACCTTTGGCAGCTCATTCAGCCTGGTTTGTACTTACTCATTTGTACACTACAATTAATGTCTGTTAATAATGCTGCTACTGTGGATACTGAAGGTGCTACTTGACTACCTACTCCGAATGATACTGTTTGGATAGAGTCAAGAGAGGACCTCTGTACATGTACTGTGTTTTCTGTTCTCTGTAGAAGGAAAAATGGGTCTGTGTTGCTGTTTAGCAGACACTGTCCATAAGAAAGAATTAATTTTTGTTCTGGGGAAATAGAATCACAAAAACATCCACCTTCCTAAAATTGACTTGTAGAAAATAAAACCTATAGATTTTAAGGCGGTTTTGTGAAAGTAACTCTTAATCTGCTGAATAATTACCAAATGTGCCAAAGGTTCATAGGTTAATTAACACCTTGGACAGGTATAATGTGTAGAGGAAGCAATCTAACTTACATTAGTGTTTCTCTGAATCTGCCAAGAAAGGCAAACAAAATAATCATCCTCCTAGAATTGAGCAACTTTGTGACACCAACAAACTCAGCAAAAATCTTTTTTATGTCTCTTACTGATCAGTACTTGTTTTTTTACAACTTGTCTGTTTTCTAATAGATGTTTAGAGCCCTGCAGTAAAAGTCTAGTACTAGATTGAGTCAATATGAAAGAAAAATGCTTAACTGATACTTTAGCAACAAGCTAATCTTGACGGTGATCTGGAGGCAAAGGACTATTCCTAGGAAAAGCTATAAATAAAAAATACGATTACAGCTACCCTTTGACCATTACTTATGAATACAGTGGTGCTCCAGCAGCATAATATTTTGGTCTACTTTGATCGACTTGAGGTTCATTCTGCATCAAGACTGAAATGGGAAGCATGACAGGAGATAGAGCAGTTAAACTTGAAGCCATAGTGTTTATACCTTGCCCTGTGACCTTAGCATCCTTTTGGTGGCTAGGGAGGAAACTGGTTTGCTTACTGAATAAGTAGTTTTTTCCTCTCCTTATGATATGTTTTATAGCTGGTTCAGTTTCTGAGACCAGCTCACCGGTGCTGGGAAGGAATGAGTAGCCAGTGAAAGCATGACCAAAGTAACACTTAAGCTGTTCAACGTGCTGTAACATTAATATCCACTGCTGAATTTTCCAGAATTGCTCAGGGCATCAGAGGCAATGCTCTGGTTCAGTTACCACTTAAACAAGAACGTTTTGAGTGGCCATAATGATAGTAATTATCTGCAATTTTTTGCTAATGATAATTGCCTTTAGGATCAAAGGCTTATCTGATCCCACAAACCTAACATTTTCGCTTACATTTGCTTCCTATGTTAGGTTTGATCTGACCTATGTGTTTTGCTCCCTCACTGCTTCCTATCTAGCCCAAAAGAAAATGTCAGAAAACCTTCAAGATGAGCACTGTAGTTACAATTAAAGTCACCAGCCAGATCAGCATTACTTGGTGCGTTCTCAAGTTGTCTGACAGTTAAAATTAACCAGGGTTATAACATGAATACATTAGAAGATAAAATCAAATTGATTGAAAGGGCTTTAAACTAGTTTGAAGGGAGAAGTGGGTAAAACTGGACACACTGGAGCTGAGCATAATGGTGACAGGCCATTGCTGGGAATTAAGTCGTTAGCCTGGGTCAGGTGCATCTACACTAATTCACAAAGCATGAGCTACACGCAGGAGGCACAGGAAGCAATTGTGCACCACGACAGCTGTGATGTAGTCACAAATGACTCTTATGAGTGGAGTGCTGCAGTGGATGGCTGTAAGCTCTACAAAAGGAATAAACAGGATAAAAAGGGCGGTGGGGTTGCTGTCTATGTCAGAGAGTGTTTTGACTGTTTGGAAATCAACAAGTGTGATGGTCCAGTGGGACTTTTATAGGTAAAGTCGAGGAAGGACAATAAGGTGGATGTCATGCTGGCAGTCTGTTATAGACCATCAGACCAGGATGACAAGGTTGATGAGCTGTTCTATAGACAACTAGCAGAAGCTTCAAAATCATAAGCCCTAGTTCTTGCAGGGGACCTCAACTTACTAGAAATCTGCTGGAAATTTAGTATGGCAGAGAGGAATCAGGAGGAAACAGGAGGTTCCTGGAATGTGTGGAAGACAACTTCCTGGCTCAGCTGGTAAATGAACCCACCAGGGGAAGGGCCTGGCTGAACTTGTTTGCAAACAGGGATGGTGGGTGATGTGGTGGTTGGAGGTCATCTTGGTCTTAGTGACCATGAAATGCTAGAGTTCTCAATACTTGGACGAGTAAAGAGGGGGGCTGTAGAACTATTATCATGGACGTGCAAAGGGCAGACTTCAACCTGTTTAGAACACTGGTTGAGGAAGTCCCTTGGGGTACAGTTCTGGATGGCAAGAGGGTCCAGGAAGGCCGGACTTTCTTCATGAAGGAGCTCTTAAAGGCAAAGGACCAGGCTGACCTCATGTGTTGCAAGACAAACTGTTATGGAAAACAAATGGCCTGATTGAACAGGATGCTTTTGTTGTGATTTAGGAGAAAGCGGAGGGTCTATCACCTTTGGAAGAAGGGGCAAGGTACTCAGTAAGAGTATAGGGATTTAGCTAGGCTGTGTAGAAAGACATTAGGGGGGCAAAAGCTCAGCTAGAACTCAGCCTGGCCACTGTTGCAAGAGATAATAAAAAGGGTTTTTACAAATATATTAACAGAAGAAGAGCCAGGGAGAATCTCCATCCTTTATTGGATGCAAGGGGGACAATCATTATCAAGGATGAGGAAAAGGCTGAGGTATCTAATACCATCCTTGCCTCAGTCTTTAAGAATCAGTCCAGTTATCTTCATGATATTCAGTCCCCTGATCTAGAAGATAGGGTTGGAGATCATTATAGTCCCCTATATGACTATATGGAGATCATATAGTCATATAGTACTATATGACCTAGTAAGCCAGCTGGGCACCCATAAGTCTACGGGACCAGATGAGATCCACCTAACAGCACTGAGGGAGCTGCCAGAGGAACTTGCCAAGCCTCTCTCCATCATTTATCAACAGTTCTGGTTAATGGGAGAGGTCCCAGATGACTGGAAACTTGCCAATGGTATGCATAAGGGAGGATCTGGGGAACTAGAGGCCTATCAGCCTGACCTCAGTACTGTGGAAGATTATGGAACAGTTCATCTTAAGGGTGATCACAAAGCAAGTACAGTACAACAGGGGGATCAGGCTGAGCCAACCTGGGTTCATGAAGAGCAAGTCTTGTTTAACCAACCTGATCTCCTTCTATGATCAGGTGACCTGCCCAGTGGATGAGGGAAAAGCGGCGGGTGTTGTCTACCTAGACTTCAGTCAGGCATTTGACGCCGTTTCCCACAGCATTCTGCTGGAGAAGCTGGTGGCTCATGGCTTAGACAGGTGGAGTCTTCGCTGGGTTAAAAACTGGTGGGACAGCTGAGCCCAGAGAGTTGTAGTGAATGGGATTCAATCCAGTTGGCGACCAGTCACAAGCGGTGTCCCTCAGGGCTCAGTTTCGGGACCTGTCTTGTTTAACATCTTTATCAATGACCTGCATGAGGGGATCGAATGCACCCTCAGTAGATTTGCAGATGACACAAAATTGAGCAGGAGTAGGAGGAGGCTCTGCAGAGGGGTTTGGACACACTGGAGTCATGGTCTGAGGCCGATGGTCTGAGGTTGAACAAAGCTAAGTGCCAGGTCATGCACTTTGGTCACAACAACCCCCAGCAGTGCTGCAGGCTTCGGGATGGTTGGCTGGAGAGCTGCCTGGGGGAAAAGAACCTAGGGATGTTGGCTGATAGCCAGCTAAACATGAGCCAGTAGTGTGTGCAGGTGGCCAAGAAGGCCAGTGGCATCGTGGCCTGTATCAGGAATGGTGTAACCAGCAGGAGTAGGGAGGTGGTAATGCCCCTGTACTCTGCACTCACGAGACTGCACATTGATACTATGTCCAGTTTTGGGTGCCAGTATCAGAAGGAAATTGAAGTGCTGGAAAAGAAGGGAAAGAAATCTGGTGAGAGGTCTGGAAAACAGGCCCTATGAAGAGTGGCTGAGGGAACTGGGGTTATTTAGGCTAGAGAAGAGGAGGCTGAGAACAGAACTGCTTGCGCTCTACAACTACCTAAAAAGAGGTTGTAGCAAGGCTGGTGCTGGTCTCATCTCTCAAGTTACTAATGACAGAATGAGAGGAAATCACCTCAAGTTGCTTCAGGGGAGGTTTAGATTGTATATTAGGAAGAAGTTCTTCACTGAGGGAGTGGTTGGGCACTGGAACAGGCTGCCCAGGGAGGTGGGGCGTCACCATATGTGGAGGTGTTTAAAATACAAGTAGATAGAACACTCAAGGCCATGGGAATAAGGTCGTATAAAGGCTGGACTTGATTATCCTAGAGGTCCTTTCCAGCCATAGTGACACATATTTGTATTGTGCTAATAAGGGGACATACTACCTCCGGATTCAGTGCTATTGCTAGCTTGGACTGATTGTGGCAGTTCCACATTCTTGAGAATATTGCTGGTGGAGTTTTCAGTCACAGAATACACAAAAGAGCTAATATGGTGAGCACCTCTTCAGTCAGTTAAACATGGGAGACTGTATTGTGTAAAATGGCATTTATCCTCAGCATTTCAATAGTCCAGCAGACCAGTTTCTGTTTTCAAATTATCTTCTTTCCAACTGTGCACATCTCTCCTTAATTGTGCTTTAGAGGCTTTAGACTGCACTGTGGTAAGTTAACAGTAACCTGTATTTGACAGACAAGGAGCCTTCCAGGTGCCTTCAACAGCAGACTTGAAAAAAGGGTTCTTCTAGGATCTGCCAACGTTCATTTTAGTTTGACTCAGTCAGTTACTCGGCACAGTCAGCCTCATGAAGAGTGGGGAGTGTAGTGGTGGTGCTAGGTGATCAGTCCCTCTTCACCTTCTCAGCTTTGCAGATTTTCAGCATCTCCAGCCGTCGCTGTGTCAGTCTCTTGCCCTGGCTGCAGGCTGGGGAGGACTGATGGTCACCCTGTGCCATTCGAATCCCTCCTTTTATCCCTGCTGACAGGGGTGTTTTCCTTCAGACACACCCCCCCCACTCCAACAATATGGGAGACTTTGTTCTCAGGGGCTTAGACAAAGCACTGGCCAGTCAGTCTTGAGAGAGATGGCAGCTCACCATGTTCTCAGTGCTTCAGCAGAGTTTTGCAGAGAGTTTGGCAGAGCTCTTGGGTCTGCCAGTTGCACAGTGCTGACCTCCCCCACCAGGTGCAGCCTCCCCTGTTACTCTGGTCACAAATTATCTTCTCGTTGCTTACAAAGGTTTGAACCATCTTTCTTGTCTGACAGCATCCATTGACAACTTTTTGTCCTCTGGAGCAACTTTGACATGTATTGGGTGGCTAAACATCATCTGCTGATGGAAGTAGAGAATATTCTTGATTATTTGCCTTTGCTTTTGTGCACAGATTTTAATTTTCTGCTTTACTAAACTGTTGTTGTATTTGCCTGCTAACCTCTCATTATGTATTTCTCTGCCCACCCAAGAAGGGATGAATGATCGAGCGGTTTGGTGGGCACCTGGACCTCAGCCAGGGCCAAACCACCACAAACCTGGATATTTAAAACACATTGTTCTCTCGAAAAACCAAAGTTGTGTAAAAAACAAAAAAGAAAGAGGACTTTTTCTAACACTTACTGGTACAAGTGTACTTCTAAAAACTGGTTTTGTCTGGGTTTGGGAACTCAGGCTTACGGGAGACTTCTTTTTGTATACAGCTGATGATCTTTTATTCTGTACCAGGAAATCACATTAAGCTTACTTACCTCTGAGAGGTTTTTTATTTGTCAGGGACTTCACCTGGTCTTCTTTCTCTCACTTAGGCAAGGAATATTTCAGGAGTCCTTTAGCAGAAGAAGTTTATGTTACCAGCTGGTATGTGAGTGATAGGGAAAGTGAAAGTTGTGGCTAAGTGTTAACAGTTGTGGTGACTCTGTAGTGTGTTTTGGCGCCAGCTGTGTGAATCGCATTAGTAGTGCTGGAAAGAGGAATTTCCCAGAGCTGATGTGAAATGAGTTTAGTATGGAAAACATTTTTAATAGGTCAAATGTTTGCTTACATTAATGACAGACTCACACTCTTCAGGTAGGCAGGCTGCTTACATCGTGCAATGTAAAGGTACCTGCCCATTACCAGTAGTTGTATTTCAGAGGATCAGTGAGCCCAGCTGCAGCTGGGATTAATGAGTTAAAACAAAAACAGGCGTGTGTGTCTGTGTCTGTGAGAATAATGAAGAAACTTGGTGCTTTCTGGTACTGTAGTGCCCACAGTTTGGCTCTCCTCACATTGTCACACGACGGTACAAACTAATACGCTTGTGAGATACAGCAACAGAATGGTAGGTCACGGTTCCCTACCTTTTCTTGGAGTGTGGTCAGACAGCGAATCAGTCTCTGTTTGTGCACGTTCTTCTTTGCAGACACAGAGAGGAGTTGGCATAATCAGGTCAACCTGTATGCTGCTCTAAGAAAGTATTTGGCTTTTAAAGATTTGTTGTAAAGGCAGCTATAGTGGTGAACTGTAGAAAAGCAAGTCTGATTTGTATGTTTGTTTTCATGTGTTCTTCTTGCCTAGGAAGACGTCTGTGTCTGGACTCGTAGTGTACTTTTAAAAACTGCTGTAGAAAAGGCTAGATGCACATGTGCTTGTGTACCTTGTCATCTGTTTGGACAGGAGCAGGTACTTTGAACAGTTTAGACTGAGAAATCACGTTATTCATGCCTTTTATGGGAACTCAATACCTAATATGTAGAATAGAATTGTTACGTGAGGATATAGCAATGGAAGTATTATTCTTTATATATAGTCAGTGGGGTTATATGTTTTAAAGGATCTTTGGCAAAAAGCAGTATTTGGTTAACGGTTGTTAAGTGCTACTCTCTTTAATTGCTGGAAAAAAGAAGGAAAAATAAGTCCACCAAAATGATTTCTCTTTCTGCCAAGAGCTCTGTGTCATTTGTTGGCAAAAGCAACGGAGGAAAAATATTGGCAAAAAAAAGTGACCATGAAATTTTTCTTTTTTTTCACGTTAACAGCACTGACTCAAATTTTCTCTATGATGTTTTGTATTGCCTAAACCACAGTAAATGACTATGATACAATTTGTATTTCAAGCTGCTAGCCTTGGCCAATTTTCAAAATGAAATGGAAGCATCTAATGTGGGAACCTGGATAGCTATGTCCAAAATTAGATCCCTGCTTCACTGCACCTGAAGTTAGAGGCATCTTTGTTCATCATATTCTTGTCTTTGGTCTTTCAAGCTTTACCTAAACATGTGAGGCTAAAGTCTCCTTCCAGCTGGCATGACCCAAGGTGCATAGCTCAGTGCCTAGTTAATTTTTAAGTCTGTTTAAAGGCATATTACTGTAAGCACACTCAGAAAAAGCTTTCCTTCCCTTCTGTCAGAAGAGCAGTACACCCTCTGTTGTTTATTTTTTGAAGAGTAGGAAACACATGTCTCCGTCTGCATGGGAAATGGGAAACCTCTAAATAAGTCACCAGCTCTATAGAGACAAGTGAATTAAAGATCAGCCCTTCTCCATACTATAGCCTTGGCCTGCCCAAAGCAGCTGATGACTCCTTCTGCCATATGTTTATGCTGTGTTTGCAGCCTGGCACTTAAGCCCAGAATAGGGAATCAAGCATGTACTTCCAATGTGGCTCTGGAAAAAGATTTTAAACATTCTGTAAATGCAGCCCAATGTGCACATCTGCACTGATGTTTGCAGATATCACATGCATTTTGGACTTGGTAACTCCAAAGGAGAAAGTATATTCCTATCTGATGTCAGATTTCTTGTGTCTTTGAGGTTACAGCATAAACCAGTCAATATCAGAGGCACATACATCATCAGAGTGAGAGGGTGAGTCTGATGGATGGTAAGTCTCAAGACTCACATCTGATAAGTGCCAGGTAGGAGAGGTCAGGAAAACACAACCAAGCAATACAAGCAGAAGCACCCTTCCTTTCAGAAGGAAAAGTTTATCAACCTCAAAATGCTGACACGAATGAACCTCATTTAGAGAAAAAAGCCCCTTAGAACCCTGCCTCTGGACATCTTTTCTGTTATCAGATAGAATTTCCCTTGTCTGTTCTTAAAAAACTAGCAGGTAGAATAAAATGTCAGCCAATGTGTTAGATGTTAATCTGCAGAAAAGGATTAGGTTGTTTGATAAAATACTGACAAATAATATCTACACATGTTTCCAGAGGCCATTGCCATATTTTTTCTCCACTGAATCAATGCCAGTGCTGCAGTCCATCATGCAAATTGTGGCTCCAGAGCTACTCAGCCACCATTTGATCACATTACTCCTGCCATAAGGAGTCCAGCTCCTGGGCAGATTTGAGGCTCCATGATGCAATTCCAGTGCTCTGCAGTGCATTACAAGAGGGTCTATACAGTACCTGTTTTGTTACACAAAGAACAACAGCATAATGTGACTTCTGGGCAAATTGAAATTATCTACATTAATTTAGAGCCAAAAAACATTCTTAGAAATCTATGAAAAGCAGATTCAGTGATGAAACTCTGTTTAGCACAAACACTTCGTTTTTTTCACATAGTAAGAAGGAACAGAGCATTCAGTGTTAGATGTGAAGTGGCTGGGGAAGCCCATGTAAGCCTTGGGAACACAGTAGTGTAGAAAAGAAAATGGCATGGATCCATTAACTGTTTCTGGACTTCAGGCAGTGGATACTTACTAGAGGGGGAGACAGATGACTTAAAAAATAAGTAAAAGAAAATGGATTAGATTTTAGGTATGACTTTGGCCATATTAGCTTTTTTTTTAGGTATGTCTTTTATTAGAGACAAATATTAGCTTGTCCAGGGGAAATGAAAGGCAGCAGAATATCACTGGATTATTGAGTGCATTGCAACTTTATCTAAACGCCCTACTGTGGCAAGTACGATGTAAAGAAATTGGAAGGTAGACCACCTTCTCCAAAGAACCTATTTACTGCAAAAATCACTCACATGCACTAAAATGCAAGTGAGACAAATATGGTATTTTTAAACAGGCAAAAATAAAACACTGTGGAATAAAGTAGATTTTAACTAGAAAAATGGGGGGGAACCAAGGAAAACAGAAAAGCTGTTGAAAGGAGACCAGAAAGAGATGGGTAGAAAAAGTAGCTAAGGGTAATAATAGCAGGTGTAAATGAACATCACTCCAGTGAGCTAAAACCAGCATCTAGTAATAGAACAAAACCATAATAAAGCTAAAGTTCTCCACACACAGTTCTCCAAACAACAACTGACATCTCCTCCCACTTGCAAGGTACTCTGTACACATTCAGCTCAAATGGCATCAGGCAGTGTCAGAAGATTTGACAGTAAATGGAAATGAAGCCCATTCACAGAGACTCATAAGACTTTTTATTCCTGGGAAGTTAAATTGTTAACTAAAATGAATGAACTATTTTTGGAAAATTCTCTTTATGGAAAACTTGTTCAAAATATAAATGCCTTTAGCCTTTTTTCATATAACTACTTACTTAAATAGGAACAAACCAAATAAGCTTCTGGAACAAGGCCATCCACACTGACTTTTATTAAATAAAAAAGCCTGAGATAATGTCACAAACAGATGAGGGTGCTCGTTTGTGTTTGAAAGCTGAGAGAAAGCCAAGCATGACACATCAATAATCTTAAACAAGGAGACTCATGCCTGGTCCCTGTATGCAGCTATGTCCTAGCTTTTTCTCACCTCGTGTCTGCAACCATGCCTAAACCTACTTTATCTGAATATGCATCTAGTGCCCACTATATAATACAGCTTCACCTAGTCTGTGCTGGTTGCTTTTTAGGCCTAAAAGTAAAATAAGGTTTTAGGTTTACTACTACTAGATACCTAAGCCTGCTTTTCTTCTGCTAGAAGCACGTATCCTGCTTACTGTAGTGATGAGATTCTGTAATCCAGACCTTTTTGTCATGAACAGTAGTCACTGCAATAGCTACTTGAATATATTCCAGGCACTTCAAACACAGTAAATGGAGATCCAAATGCATTATGTACTTATTCCACAAGAAAACCAACCTGGCATCAACAGCCTGAACCAAAGAAGGAGGTCTGAGTTTCAAAATCCCTTTCTATATCATACAGAATTTGCTCTGTCCTAGCAAAGCAGGACTGAGGAAGAGTCATGGAGATGGGCAGTGCTGCCCTAGGTGTCCTGCTAATGACAGCCCTGAAGACTGAGCCTCAAGAGGCTTTGGATGAGCGGTCTGCTCCCCGGCATGATGGTCCCTGGGGGGTTGTTGCATTTAGTGAGCTCTGTGACTGTGAGCCAGGCATCAGATACACAAACAGCCTTTGCTGTAGGTCCTGCCACTTTCACAAGGACAAAGTCAGGTGCACGAATATCAGTGTTTGTTTACACACAACATCTACAGATCCTTTTAGATTTCCCCTGGTAATTCCTGGGGAAACCCTCCACATGGCAGAAGTTGCAGATCTCACCAAAAGGCATTTCTATCGGGGGAAGAGTGAGAATAAGCCCATCTGCCTGTCCCTGTAAGTTCATCGCCCTGCTGCAGTTCATCCTCCAAATTAGGTGTGCCACTGGGCTAATATTTGTACCTTGTTATCTACCATTGTAGATAAATGTGTGTGTGACTGCGGTCAAAGTACCGCCCTGTCAGCAGTTACAAAAAACAAAACCTTTTTGTGGTACAATTTCTGGGTATTTGCGCAAACCATCCCTTGCCACACCCGTAGAGATAAGCAGAAGAGTAAGATCACATCACACAGCCTTCACAGCAGTTCATGTTCCTCCTTTGCCAGACAACCCCAGACCTCCACCCAGTTCATTTGCCTGCTCTGGCCACCAGATATTTACATGCAACACTAAACTTTTCAAATGTTTATTGTTTGTCAGCAACTCTGAGCTTTGCAGGTTTCCTGTTGTCAGCAGGGGTATACACAAGGTCGGTGGCCCCTGAGGGCCAGTGAGCACTAGAGGAACACACAGTGGCCTTGCCCAGGTGGGACCACAGTGGTATGCAGAGACTTGCACCTCAGCTGAGGGAGGGTGTCAGTGAGTTGAGTGAACAGAGCACCCTGCAACTTTTTTTCTGCCTTGGCAGTATCTTAATTCATGGTGTGGTGGTTAAGATCAACCGACTTTAATTAACTAATCAGTTAAGATTAACTTGCAGATAACCCAACGTTTATTCTTAGTCCTGTCACCACAATTAAAGGAATGTTTAAAATTTGCAGAGGATTTCCTTAGAGAAAGTCTTAACTGACTGATAGAGGCAAATAAGCTGTGCGTCTAGGAGCACTGGGCAATCTCTAAAGAGAAGCCTTTTTAGCTAGCCAGCTGCCCTGGTGTCATTAGCCTTTCACCGCTATATTTTCTGCAATTTCTTGGCATGTCGTCTATTTATAAAAATTAGAAGTTGGGCATTTAAGAATATAACAGTCCATTATTCTCACTGGATACTTGAAAACAGTGAATACAGGTGGATTCGCTCATTGAGTACAGAGTTTCAGTATAGAATTCCGTCATTCGGCTAATTCGAAACAAACGTGTCACTTTAGATGATTTTTTGTTTTTTGCCATTACAGTTTCAACCATTAAATGGCACTACCGTTTCCTTACAGAAAAGGAAGCAAAGACTGTGTTTAGTTAGATGAATCTCTTTGTAGACACACTTTTAAAATGGTGCGATGTCTTGGTGATAAAGACGTACAAGACGTAATTTTTCAGACGCCAGAGATGATCACACATCATCATAATTTCCTAATTATCACAAATCATAATTAAGAAAGCGTGGAAAGAATATAGTAGTAGAAAGAAGAGGAAGCCCTTTTCCCCCACTCCCCCTTGCACTGCCTTGTTTTTTATGGACATGTTTTAGTCATGACATTAGTAGATTTAGGTTTAACAGTTGGACTTGATGAACTTAAAGGTATTTTCCAACCTAAACAATTCTACAATTCTATGACTTTATGATTCAGTGAATACCTGATGTCACATACAAAACTGATGAAAGAGCAGCCCTGCATGTAAGTTTCTTCTAATGGTGGGAACACTTTCTGAGGAAGAGGATATAGGAGTTAAATGCTTGACACGCAAGAAGAATGTTTGTGTGTGAATATCCTGCTCACAAAGGCAACATCAAAGCTTTCGTATTATGGGGGTCCAGCTGCACCAGTGCAGAAGAAAATCTCCTTTAGCTCTATCCCTAGGGTTTTGTCTCCCTTGTGCCTGGATCCTGGGTGGACTCACGCAACAGGTAGGTGTTGAGTAGACTGGGCTTTGGCAGTTTTAGGCAGCACATGATTAGTGGGTTTCATTTTTCAGGCGCATTTATGGAATGAAATGGATTGTAGTTTGGGACTCATCCAGCAACCAAGTGCCTAAATCATGCTTTACTTGTACACACCATGGATCTAATTCAAGGTTAAAGTGACAGTTGTCTGAAGAATATGATCCCCCAACATGCCAGTACATCATTTATGTCCTTTTTCTCTAGTTTTCTTTGAACCAACAAGTGTTACCTGCTTCAAGCACGTATGTTGTCCTTTCACATTTCTCCAGTCCTGTTTATTAGTCTTACTCTAAACAGACGACAAGCCGTCTGGTCTCAGACACCATCTGACCCATCACCTCTTCAGTGCTGAGGAATCAGTACCTGAGATGCCTTTTTGACTCCAGAAGTCATGTGATTGGCTAGAATGTGGTGCACAAGAGGACTTTATGCCAGCCTCATCTCCTAGATACTACTTGAGGGCATTTTAACGCTTCACCTCATCTTCAGCTTTGCATCTTCTTGCTAGGCTGTGCAAGGACAGACTGGCAGATGCAGACCACGCTACATGACTCTCTTTCATTTTTCACAGAGCTCCCTTTCTCTCTCCATCTGGTAATAAACAATGGGAAGTTACACCAGCAGTTGCAATACCTTTGGGAAGTTTGGTGTCTATAATTCCTGTCATGTTTATTACCCACTTGTAATTTGTTATCATGACTGATGACTTGTCCAAAGACCTTCTGGGCTCAGCACTGAATCTTGCAGTCACAGGAGCAGACTGAACAGAGTAAGGATCCATCTCATCTCCTGTGCTGTTACACTCTGTAATCCTAATCTTGTTTACAAGTCCTGGGCAAAGAGAGAGACCTGCAAAGGTATCCTACAGGAAATTACATGAATGCCTAGGCTAGCACCAGCTGGGTAAAAATACTTTGTATTCTCCAGGGTTTCCTGCATCTGAGGAAAGGAAAGGGAAAAGGAAAGGAAAAGGGAAAAACAAAAAAAGAAAAGAATAAAAACGGAACGTGACACCACAAAATAACAGTTAATACTGTGGAACTAAGCTAATTAAAAATTAAAAATCAAGGACAATCATGATGTGGAAGTCTGTTAGCAGAACTAAATCAGAGGTATATCCTTTTTGCTTTATCTTAAATTTTTCTATGCCTTTACATCTGTAATTTCATCATCAATAGATGAGGAAAATTTCTTCGTAGTATAAAAAAAGTTCTTGATAAAGCAATTGTCAAAAAGAGATTCATATAATGAAAGACTGGTTACTTCCCATGGTGGCAAAATTCAGTCTTACGTGGGGTACCTGACTTTCATTTAGCACTTTACAAGATTTATCTCAGATCTATCTGTCTTGAAATCAGACATAAGTTAAGTTTTACTATTTTCTTTTCCTACTGGTGAACTAATTTTAAATGGAAACTACCTCCGCAGTGAGCCCTGATGTACAACTATACTACCGGCTTTCTGACACACAGGAAAGGATGTCTCCAAACAAATTCCTCATTAATGAAAGCGAAAATACAACTATCTTTCCTGGCTGTTCATTGGGTTGCTAGTTGATCCACACAGCATAAAACATGCTTGTTTAAAGCTCATAGGAGACTACAGGTCAGAAAAAAACCCCTGAACATTCATTTACATTTTAAAACAATCATAGAAAATTTGAAGTAATTGTTTAATAGATAAAGGTTTTGGAAAAGAAACAGAACACGTTTGGTAAGTTTCAATCTGACACGAGCCAGGAAATTCCAGTTCCACAGACATTCTACTAGTACCAGAAGGGTCACTGTACTTCCTTTAACTACCCTGGCTTTAAAAGGAATGTAGTGGCTTTTAATTTTTCTAACCAACATTTGTATTTAACTTTCCTAAGAGCAATGGGGAAATGCTAAGGGAACGTGTACATTTTGTTGATCAAATTTCTTATGGAGACGCATGTCTTTTTAGGGTTATTTGTTTTTTCAGTCTAAAATTACTCACGTGTGTATAGATACACAGTTTCTGTGGACAGGGAATTTGTTTTAATGATATTCAGTCTCCATGCTGTGGTTGGTCATTCCACTCAGTGCTCTTCAGTCAGCAATCCTGAGTGGTGCTAATCACGCCGATTGCAGAAGACACACAGGATACTTGGATTTGTCCAGGTGTTACATGTCAAACCACTGTAAATTACTTTATTGTCTTCATTACAAGCTGTCTCTTTTCCTATAAAAACAAGGAAAAAACCACAGCCCCCACTCCACACAGTCACCCAACAGTAGCACTGTAAGATGTCACTTCAGCAGACCATCACAAAACCTGACTCCTGGCTACCTAGCGACCTTCAGCTGTCTGGAACACTGCAGAGCCATGGCATATTTAGGCCATTTCAAGGTGCTACTGCCATTGCCACATCTCTTCTGACTCCATCCTCAGCAAAGGCAGCAAGGCCAGGTGTGCTGTAGGTGCAGAGAGGGCAGCAGCACAAGTGATGCTGGCAACACCAGGACAATCACAGACATCAGCAGAGCTGCAGATCAGGGCAGCAGCAGGAGTGTCCAGAAGGGAATAAACCTGAAATCAAACACTGTTCTGAATCAGTTCTGAATCATCTTGTAACTACAGTAATACAGATACTGTCCTCCAATTGCACAATATAGATCATTACAACGCTCTTTGCAAACAGGTTTATAGCTAAAGGCAAATACTTCCATCACAATCATAGGAAAAAACAGGCAAGCAATGCGCTCTTTGAAGATGGCGACGTTTCGTGGACCACCTCTGGGTTCTCTACCTTGATTTTAAACTTTGTTTCCTTGATTTCTTGGAAATTGAACCTTTGCTTCTGCAGATGCTTTCCTGGGCACCTTAGTTTACTTCTAGGTCAAAGCTCTCTAGGCTGTCCATTATTTTGTGAGGTGTATTCTCAATGAACTGAAACTCCCCAGGGAAAAATACAGTTGTATTATGGACCATTTCCCCTGTGAGAGATAAGTCAAAGAAAAGATGGGTAGAAACTGTATCCTCATATTGACTTCCCATCAAACTCATCTGGCTGTACTCACTTCCAGCAGGATGTCATGCTAGGCTGTTCTGGACACAGCATGGAGCACATTTGCTACACGCTGTGATTGCGAAGCCTTCAAGGAAGCAGTTGAGCCAAACTCACAGGGACTGCTGTTAGGATGGAGGAAATACAATTTGGTGGAACACAAGTTCTCCATGCGTCATACCCTCAGGGTGCAAAACAGTCCCATCTTGGAAGGACGACAGCAAGCCACCTAAATTAGCGTGAATAACCCTCAGGAAATACCATATTGGGTGGGGAATTTTCATTGCTGTTTCTGTTATGTTTTCATGGAACAGATTGGCCTTTACATCTCCGCTTTTAATTATGTTTAACATTTGTATACACCTTAGCTCTTTCAGGACCGCCTAGCCCAGACGGCTCACCTCTATATCCATCCAAACAGCGTTCGCTGAATGGGAAACGTGGCCCCAGTGACTATAGTTTGGTCCTAAAGTCACTGTTCATTTTAATCTCGAAATGAGGATTCAGTCAAAAGATTTATACAGGCCTGACTAGGATGACACAGACTCCTCCTCTCTGAATCAACGTGAACAAGAGTAAAACTGGAGAAAAATAACAGTTCTGTTGAAAAGTCCTGAACACAAGCTTGTGGAAACTTTTAAGAGGCTAATAAATACGACCATTCAAGTGAAAGAGGTTTTTGTTCTCAGCTTGAGACTGCAGCGGCTGAAACTGATACTCAGCCAAAGTAATATTAGGCACTCAGCAGAACTGAAGTCCCTTCTAAGTAGCAGTTACTCCTAGATGAAGCAAAAAATTTAGCTAGTGTATGATTAATATTGTGTATTGATTTGGTGTGAGAACAATGAGGGAGCTTTTAAAAAGTAATCTGGCAGTTCAAACAAACGCTTTCCAACGCTGATGACTAGAACAGCAAACAGGAGACAGTAAGACTCTTAAGAGAAAACTGGCTCACTCTTTCTCTTAAGAGAAAACTGTGGAAAAATATGCATACTGGGGTTGTCTGGAGGCAGGACCTGAGACACGTGAGCCAACTGAAGTTGTCTTTATGCTAATGAGCGGCACTCGGTGCGCTCACTCTTTTGCCTCAGCCTTGAAGTCAGTGCATGCTCCTTTTAAAATATTGCTGATATAAAAAAACCCCAAATTTACACTGCATGGTGATGTGAGAATACTGTGCCAACACGTGGCACCTTTGGCTCAGTAAATCTGCATGGCCCTTTTTACCTGTTTAGTATGTACAAAAGTTATGACTGCAAAGGAACCCCAAACAGATAAAACGTTCTGCAAGTTACACACCCAAAGGCGGACAGACACATAGGCATTTTCACTGTTATTCACTGGTATTTAGGAACTTTTGAAAGGTGTTAGCTGACTATTTCTGAAACTAACTTCAAGACTAGTATGATCACAAATTAAATTTCGTTCATTATTTGGTCGATGTAATAAAAAAGAAATAAGCAGAAGCACAAAATTGTCAATGTACTACGTGAGGCAAAGAATCACCACAGCATTCAGCTACTGCTTACCTGTGTAAGTGTTCACATGTTAGGGAATGGGAGAGGTTAAGTGGCTATTTTTGGCTGCATACATTTGCACTGACTCATTTTGGAAAGTTTTTGTCAGGATGAATATCCACATACTGACATTTACTACTTATCTCCACCTACCAGTAATAGAAATACTAGTAAAACATTCTGGGACATGTTAACTCTGCTAATAACAGCAATAGATGTCTCATCCCCATCCTTGAAGTGAAGGATTAATAAAATAATGAGTAAAAAGTTCAGGGACTGCAGTGAGGTGAGAGGGAATAATGATAACCACATAATAAATAACAAGATTATTCCCCTGTTAGCTAAAGGAGTCTGAGTCCACTGTTCCAGTTAAGCAATTTCTTCTTTAAGGGACACCAAAATAAATATTTACTTAGAAAGCAGCTTGAAATACAATATGTGTGTTTGCCCAGACTACACTTAATCTGGTGCTAAGCACAGACTTGTGTTACTCAATTCATATTTGATCTAGGTGGAAGCAAAGATCATGTGTTCAGGACTGGAACACGGTGTCGTGCTGGGAAGCACTAAGAGCAGGTACACACACTACTGTTGCTTCTAAACTTAGTAAAGTACATGAAGCAGCATGTCATTTTATCAGGTGTCTATGGAAACTGATGTAGGAGGTGTGTGGTTTTATATTCCCTATACTTTGATCTGACTTCTGCAAACCCTTTCTTAGCACTGGTCTAGGTGATCCTGCTCTGGCAGGGGGATTGGACTAGATGATCTTTTGGGGTCCCTTCCAATCCCTAATGATTCTATGTTGCAAAGAAAAATTATGGGCGTCCTTCCATTGTTCAGCTTTATTTTCTATCTGAAATTTATGTCCCACATTCTTACTGTTATATCAAGGAAAAGAGGAGAATGAGTCTATGAGCTCTGAGGCTCAGGCAATGGGACAGGCTTCCTAGTTTGTATGGTCTTGTAAGATCTTTGTACAGTTGTGTTTGTAAGGTCTTGGCTATGCCATTCTGTTTGCTGTAGCACTACATTAAATACTTCTTTCACTTAGAATAGCTACAGACCTACTCACCACTCAAAGATCTTTTAAGAGTTATACACCTAATGTTTATCAAACATTGAGGTCTTTGTGGGCTGAGTACTGCCAACAGCTCTGAGGCTTATTTCCCCAAACCTTCCTCTCCCCAGAACAGAAGTGAAAAACACATGAACAGCCGTTTAACAGGAAAGGCAGAAAGCAAATGTTAATGCAATGCACAGAATAATTGGGAAACTATGTAGTCAGCATAGACATGTCAGTGGTCTGAAACTAAAAAAGGCTTCATTGGGGAAGGGCAGAAAAATTCACCACCAGACTTCTTTGGGGGTGTTTCTTTAACTGTAGAAATCGAGCCAAATAAATAGTTTGGATTCAACAGTATTGGCAGTAGCTACCACAGATCTATTACTCACCATATTTTCCCCACCTCATAATGGCCTTCTTGTCCCAGACAGAAATATGGTTCAGGAGAAATGCAAGCTGAGAGGAGCCTGGTTATTTTTATTAAAATTATTTCCTGAGCTAAATGCAAGAGCTGATAGACACCGAGCGGTACCGTAGATGAATGTGTATGAAAATCTAATATTTAAGTATTGCAATCCTACTTTCATCAGATAGATAGCAGACTAATCATTTACCATCCGGTCCAGAAGTAGTTTCTATCTCACTGCAGTTTTCTCTTAAAGGATCATCGCAATCTTTCTTACAGTTTAGGCGCAGTGGACCATTGCACTACTAATAGAATAGCCAGAGAATGTAGGTGTGTACTGGCCTTACACCACTTTTACAACCTGTGCAAATAGTTACAACCTATTACATGCACTCTCAGAAATGCAAGAACACTCTGCAGAGAAGCCTAACCCAGGCGGCTCAGGGAAGGGTCTGCAGCAGGGCAGTGCACAAGCCAGAGGGAGGAACTGACCTGGCAGCTGGAGAAGAAAGTGCTCAGATAAAATGTTTTCTATGAGCAACAGCCTCTCCATAGGCTACCCTAGGAGGGACAAATTGCTTAGGTCTGGCTTAGACAAAGCAGTGGCAAGGAAGGGGAAGGCATCATTTGCTGCTTTTAATTTGTGAGCGGAGTAAAAGAGGTTTCTGGTTTTATAAGCCACTGCAGGATCTTGAGGGTAAAATAAGAATATTAAAAAATATATATATATATCATAATACATGTATTTACTTTTAAGCTGTGATCTAGCTCTACATGAAGAAGCTACCAGCAGATAAGTGTGGTTAGTTTTTCACTTCTCTTGTTAATATACTCAGTAAAATCTCAGCTTTGCAACCTGGATGACCATGAGTATCACAGAACATTAGGGATTGGAAGGGACCTAGACCAAGTCACACAGGAACATATCCAGGTGGGTTTTAAATGCCTCCAGAGAAGGAGACTCCACAACTCCCTGGACAGCCTGTTCCAGTGCTCTGTCACCCTCACTGTGAAGAAGTTCCTTCTCATATTTAAATGGAACCTCCTATGTTCCAGCTTACACCACATGACCCTATTTTGTATTCCCTGTGCATGTCCAGTTTCTAATTCTTGAGTGAGCTTGGAACAGCTGGCAGAAATCAGTTCCCTAAAATGAATCTGCTGATGACCACAGCTACACTACATCCAAACACTTGTGTTTCCCAAGTGTTTCCTAAGTTACAGGGACCTGTAACTTACGTTCAAAACAATGTGCAGTCAAACTCAATTCTACTTCTTGGACAGAGCTTAATGAAAGTAAAAAAGAAAACCCTAACAGTGGAGACTGATAGAACTTGAAAACGACTCATACTGAACTCAGGAGTCTCTAAAGAAACCCCCCTCAGTATGGGGGTTTCTTTTCTAGATCCATTAAATTGATTTTCTGGTTTGCCTCTTCTTTATCAAGCTTGTTTTTGCTCTTCTCTGTCCTGTCTATCACGTGTTGTTTGGGTTACTTCCTCATTTATATTTCTTCAACCAAGAAAAAATATTCGAGCACTTGAAAGACTCATAAATTTACAAAACAAACTTGAAGGTAAAAGCAAAATTTTCACTCTCACGTACTTGCACATCTCTGTTTGTATTCAGCTGAGTAGCTGTAACCTACTGGATGAAGAGCTTTTCTGTTCAGTCATGAACTTTAACAACCAGAAACTCAGAGGGAGAATTTTCTACCAAATCAGTGAGCCAGCTCCAAAACTGAGGCAGCAGTTCTTCCCATCATTTAGGACCTACCTAATCTATATAATGAGGAGTAACACATTGAGGTTCCAAAAGACAGACCCCTCTCACCACCCCCCGCAAATAGGTTATTGCTGTATTCTGCTTTCTTTTATTAATAGTACATAATGAAAGTGAAAGAACATAAGTAGTAGCAAAACTATCAATCATTACAACTTCTCCTACTGCTTGAATATCCACAATCCACAGGTATGCAGAGAACATCCTTCATATACACTTCGGGTCTGTTAGACTTTCCCGTGTGAGACCGACTCCACACAGACCGGTGTGGTCACGGTAGAAGCCATTTATTAGTTCTCATGCTGTCCCTTATATACAATCTCTCCCTTCCACGTGATCCAGCAAGTTACAACAACAAGTAGTGCTATCTCGCTCATGAGACAATCATGCCTTCTAGCTAGCTTCCCAACTCTTGTGACTTTCTCAGTTATCTCGTATCCATGGCACCCAGTTCTTCTCTGCCGGCTAGCCACATTCCTTAGCTATGATGTCTTAGGCTTGAAGTAGCGTCCGCTACCACAAGGTCCTTCCTCATATTAAGTGCAACATATGACTTTGGAAACAGATTGAGAATGAGTTTAACAAAAATACTTGGTTTAATAAAATTCTGAGAGGATCAGAATAGTAATGACATCATAGTTAAATGGGTGGAGTGTTTGGTGGATAAGGACTTGGCTGGACTATATTGACAGTGGCATTGAGTGCACCCTCAGCAAGTTTTCTATTGACACCAAGCTGGATGGTGCAGTTGATACGCCAGAGGGATGAGATGCCATCCAGAGCGACTTGGATAGGCTGGAGAAGTGGGCCTACGTGAACCTCATGAAGTTCAACAAGGGCAAGTACAGGGTTCTGCACCTGGGCCAGACCAACACAGGCTTGGGGAATACATGCTGCAGAGCAGCCCTGTGGGTAGTACATGAAAAGCTGGACATGAGTCACCAATACACAGTTGCTGCCCTGAAGGTCAACCACATCCTGGGCTGCATCAAAAGAAGTGTGGCCACCAGATCCAGAGAGGTGATTCTGCCCCTCTGCTCTGCCCTAGTGACACCTCACCTGCAGTACTGCATGCAGCTCTGGACCCTCCAACAAAATAAAGATGAGGACCTGTTGGAGTGTGTCTAGAGGAGGGCCATGAAGGTGATCAGATGGCTGGAGCACCTCTCTTATACAGACAGGTGAGAGAGTTGGAGTGTTCAGCTTGAAGACAATAAGACTCCAAGGGACCTTATAGTGACCTTCAGTTGTAGTTAGAGATCTCCCTGCTTGCTGTAGGGGTGTTGGACTAGATGACCTTTAGAAGTCCCTTCCAATCCAATACATTCTATGATCTTTCTTCTGGCCTAGAGAATGTGTATTCCCCAGGTGGCCACACTAACCTGAGAACATCCATTTTGGACCTCACCCCCCCAGAGCCTTTAGTTTAAACCTTGCTTCACTAAGCTGGCCAGCCTTTTACCCAACCTTTCCTAGACAGTGTTGCCCTTCCCTCCCCAGGAGGTTGTAATCACTGAAGGATGTCCCATTGTCATAAAACCCAAACCCCTCACGATGGCAGCAATCATGTAGCCAGCTGATGTGCACTCTGTTTCTGGCTGCCTCCTTTTCTCCAACTGGTAGGATGAAGAAAAAGACATCTTGCACACAAAATGTTTTACCTGTAACTGTAGGGCTTTTTATCCCTCCCTAACTCTGCTGCTTTGCTGTCATTCATGCCCATGAAAAAAAAAGTAACAGAGGATAGTAGTCTGTGGTTTTGATCAGTCATGGCAGACCTCTCAAGACTCTTTCAGGTTGGCAGATGGGTTTCTCAGTGCCCTTTAACAGAGAGTCACGTAGGACAAGTACCAGCCTTTTCTTTTTACAGTAGCCACAATGTGCCACTGTTGCAGTTACTTCCTGCAGCCCTGCAGTTCTTGGGCGTCTGTGGTAGGTAATTGTGGTTGTAATGGTGAAGGGGGAGCACTGAAGGGGAGTCCTGCTTTTGTGCGTCACCTGAGGTGTTTCGTTCACAGCAGACCCCACAGCAGCAACACGTTTATGAAATAACCTAGCTCTGCCTCAGCATTATCAACTTGCGTAGCCTACTGACTGTTGGTTGGAACTAGGTCATTAACCTAAGCACACCTTGGGCAGGAAATCACCATTACTCCAGGAGCTGGGGTTGGGCAGTCACAACAGCCTGTTGCTTGTGTTGGGCATTCCTGTGTTACCAGTTCTGTGGTTCTGTCTGGGTGGACACATCAGACATCACTGGGGCATTCTCAGAAGTGACAGTGGTTTCAGTCCTGAAGTGAGTACCTACCATTTCGGTAGAGCCCCTGCGCACAGCTGTGAGCCTACAAGAAGGTTTCGGTAGCCTCCTTGTTTTTCCTGTTGCAGGCTTACCCGCACTTGAACGTCTCCCCTCCTGTGAAGCTCTTCTCTGACCCTTAGCCCCTTCTCAAAGCAAGCAGAGCAGTGTCCTCAACCTCACTGACAGATCAAGCCCTGCTCTGTGGTAGGCACTGACCTCTGCAACAGCTAAAACAGGTCAGGGGCTGGGCTGGGGCAGGGTCACTGCAGGCTGTAGGTTCCATTTATGGCTTTTTAACATGCTTATGGCAACCTAGTCAGTCTCTTCCAAGAACTGCTGGGCCCTGCAGGAGTTCAGAAACCCTCGACTTCACTGCTTTTTGCTTGGGAAGCAAACCTGGGGATCCTTGGTGTCAAGATTTACTGCAGGCAGCAGTGGGAGCTGGTCTGCTGCAGCTTCTCTCAGTGGCTGTCTCTTCCCTTGGAGGGGTTCAAAATAGCATTTTGGCCCAGTTATGTAAGAACGTGTGATTAATCTCTGTAGGTCTTTGTGTGGGGATTTTTATGTGAGGTGAAATAAATGTCTTGCTTTTTCCTAAATGTTGGGTTTTTAAAATTTTTGCCTGCAATTTAAGTGGTTTTCAAACTCTCATTTTTTATTTGGGCCCATTAGCATATTAACTAAATAAATTAGTCAATTTATTCTCAGGTTAAAACTTTGACAGAAGGACACCTAGTAGTGTTCAGGAGAGTGTGGGCACATGGAAGACCAGAAAAACCTAGGAAAATTGGAAGGAATATTCTCTATCTCCCTTTACCAATAATTCTGATGGGCTGTCACATATCTGTTCATTGAAGATATGCCACATGGACTAGTGGCATGAAAAGACACGTTGAACTAGTTGCCAGTATATGAGGTGGGTTTTTTGGCTCTTCCATGAGGACAGTCACCTGGGAATGATGGAGGCAGCTGTGAGTACTTGCAGAAGCTGGGTGCACTCCATGTTGCCCCTCCCATGGGGAAGAGCAAGGTGCTGGGCCCAACTGGTCACCTCATGTCTTCCCTTTTTGACAGACAGAAAAGACTTGTGGGAAGACAATGGAGGATTTATGTCATGGCAGTTGTGCTTTCCTGTGGCTGCACTTGGGAGCCATCCTGTTAGTAACTGGTAAGCTTTGCTGATCTAATTTTTGTCTAAGGTGGTAGGTTATCTAAGGTGCTGATCTACTGAGTGGTATTACTGCAACTGATGAGGATGTTGTGTATATGGATAGAAAAGGAGACTGAGGGGTGACCTCATTAATGTCCATAAATATGTGAAGGGTGGGTGTCAGGAGGATGGAGCCAGG
>JAOXOE010000874.1:22926862-22940875 GCA_028565055.1 Phoeniculus purpureus
CATCCTCCTGACACCCACCCTTCACAGATTTATCAACATTACTGAGGTCACCCCTCAGTCTCCTTTCTTTCCAAGCTCAAGAGACCCAGCTCCCTCAGCCTTTCCTCAGCAGGAAGATGCTCCACTCTCTTCATCATCTCTGTGACTCTGTGCTGGACTCTCTCCAGCAGTTCTGTGACCTTCTTGAACTGAGGGCCCCAGAACTGGACACAATACTGCAGATGTGGTCTCACCAGGGCAGAGTAGAGGGGAAGGAGAACCTCTCTCGATCTGCTAACCACCCCCATTCTGATCCACCCCAGGATGCCATTGGCCTTCTTGGCCACAAGGGCCCATTGCTGGCTCATGGCCATCCTGCTGACCATTTTTCTGCCCACAAAACACTATTGTGAGGTTTTCTATTGCTACCAGTAATACCGCAAAGTTCTTTCACCCCCAACCATGACTCACAGTGAGCTGCAGTTTGTCCCAGTTGTTAAAAGAGGCAGCAACCCTTTTTTTGAGGAGTTTCGGACTACTCCTGCAATCGTGTTGTATTTCAACGCCACAACCCAAGTGTTTTACCTGTAAGAGAACATGTGGAGTAATACTCTGTCTTACCTGTAGAGACTTTTGTCCAGGTAACAAAAGGTTTGGGTTCCCCTATGGCATCACAAGGGATAAAAGCATTGGTTTCAGCGAGGATGGATAAGCTCTGAGACCCTCTCATGATAATTTTGGGTCTTTCTCCATGTATCCTGAAATCAGTGGGAGACTGCACTGCGCTCGAATTGTGTGGCACGATGCCTCCCACGTAAGGCACCTGTGGAAACTTGTGCTGACCGTGATGGACGTTTTTAAAGGGGTGAAATGTGGTGGATATCTGCAGTCTCGTGCGCTGAGACAGAAAGGCTGGAGGCGTAGCCTTCGAAATCGTTGCTGGTGGTGATGTGGTGGTTGTCGTGTGCGGTGCTGGAATCGCTGGAGCCTTCTGCACTGCAGTCTCAGTAGGGGAGACCTGGGCACCTTTCTGTTGATTTTTGTCTTTCGGGACTAGCTGCCCAGGGACCACTGGCTTGGAATGCAGACCCACGTGAGGGAATGCTCTTGATCTGTTGAAAAGGAACGGCATTCTGGAACCAGGATAATAGGGGATCCCTTGACTTGGCAGCCTTCCTGCTGTACTTCTGCTCTCCGGAACGTAGTTATTCCCAGCAAATCTTGAATTGACGTCGTATCTGTTCAGACCCTGATGACCAAACTTGCTTGCAGTGAATGGATTTGTTCTGTGGAACGGAGATGCTTGTGTTGGGGTCGCTGTTTCTCTCTGAGAGGCAAAAGACTTTCTGTCCTGGGTCGTAGGTGCTGCATAAGCTGTTATCTCCGGTTTGTTTGTGTAGTGAAGAGGCTGCTGTGTTGTCAAATAGCGAAACGAGCCTCGTGTTACAATATGTGGAGACTGCCCCGTGCCTCTTGCTGGAACGTGCTTTGGCGGCACAACGGGCAGCCTTTGGCTTAGGCTCGGTATCATTCCAGCAGGTGGGTGTGGAAGGTCTGGATTCGGCAGTAAACTGTTGCTTGACCTGTTACTATAAAACCCTTTGAATCGCTCCTCTTTCGACTGCACACCGATCCCGTTTTGGCTAGAGGAAGGCGTAGGGTCTGCGTTCTGCCTCGAGCTCACAACCATTTGGTCACCCTCTGCTTCAAGCTGTTTGGCTTCTGGGAGCCTTTCTGGACTGAAGGAATTGCTTTCCTCAGTGGTTTGATGCAAAGAAGGATGTGAAGTGCTTGAAATGGAAGGGGAAAGAGCGACAAGTTCTGTAAATGGAATAAAGGCAGTGGAGGTGGCCGGGTGCTTTTCAGTTGCCTGCACAGTGGGATCAGGATGAAACACATGTGAAACAGTTTCCTCTTCAGACGGAGAAGAAAACTTCATCCCAGGCTGGGAAGCAACAGACTTCTGTGTTGCTCTAAGTGAAAAAGTCTGAGTTTCTGTCACGTGGAAGGAAGAGGAAAAGGTAATTATCCCATGTTGCTGAGTCGGTTTGGTTACCACTAAAGATCCTGTAGGCTTCAGTGGCTCCTCTGAATATGAGAGGTCCTTGAAAACCTCCACTGTGCCAACAGGGATCCTTAAGTCAGTCACAGTGGGGTGTATCAGCTGGATTGTTCCGGAGGTTGTTTCATTAACCACAACACCCGAGCTGATCAGTAGAGTCTCTTCTTGAGATGCTGACTTAGTAGATAGGAACAAGCTCTCCACATTCTTAGGAGAAATCGTTGTGCTTGATTGTTCTGTCCTACTATCCATAGGTGTAGAATCTGCTTTAATGCCCTTCTCCTCAGACACATTGTCTAACCAGTGGTGTGTTGGCACCTGGCTTTGCTCTGGTGCAAGAGGTGCACTCGAGTCCTTCGTGGGCACTGTGTCGTGTACAGCCAATGATGATAACACAGTGATAGGTGCAGTGGCTGGCAGCGTTTCAGGAACAGCAGAGAGCGTCATATGATTTGCTTCAGGAGGAGAAGCAGAAGGCCTAAGGAAGGAGGTTGTGACCATATCTTTCATTTTGGTAATTTTCTCTAAGACAACTGGATCAGTAACAGAGAGAGGATTGAATTCTACTTGCTTGTCTTCCTTAGCTTGTATTTTGACCCTGTTTTCAAGATCAGGACTTCCAAGAGTCACAACAGTTTTGGTCACAACTTCAAAGTCAGGTGTCCTTGGGGCAACGGGGATGGCCTCTGTGGTTGAAACAACAGGGGAGAAAGGCTTTGGTCTCTGTCGGATTCTGTTCGGCCTCAGTCTCCTTCTCCCATACGGCCTTTTCCTAGCATGTTGTGTCTTTCTAGAGGAAGCTGTTGCTGTGGCTACAGTGGTCAATCTACCGATGGAAGAAGCCGGTTTAATGGGTGCTGCAGTTTTGTGAAGAGCATCACTACTATGAAATAGTAATGTGGGATATGGAGTAGTCAGGTTTCTACGCTCTCCTCCCTGGAAAACTTCTGCATAGCTGCTGGATGTGTTTTGTTGAGTCACCGAATTCCTGGGGGTCTCTGGTTCTTCCTTGCTCGAAATCCTGATGGGTGTGACAGCTAGAAGACTTGTACTTGCATCTCCCATTTTTGTCTGACCCGAGTAGACTTCCCCACGCTGGGGGATCATCAAGTCACTGCTCGTTTCCATAACAAACGGTGAAGCTGATGAAGAAATGGTAGCAGTGCCTACAGAATCTGGTGGGATGATCTCATCCAACTGAGGTGGTAAAACGGTGGTGTCAACGCTCATCCGGTCAACTTCATTTAAGTTCACACTCGTCTCCAAGATGCTGTGAAGATCTACAGTCTGAGATTCAGCTACGACAGTAGCATCAAGTGGTAGCTCAGCAAGAGCAGGACTTTCCTCTGATGTAGGAGATATTGTCCTGTCTGTGTTTTCCACTGTGAATGAACTGCTCTGGATATTAGGGAAGTTTGTGACGCTTTGTCTGGTCAAAGGCTCTTCAGTGAGAGAATTAGTATTTCCTCTGACTACAACTGAATCATCAAGAGGCTGCTGGCCTTGGGGTTGAGCAGTTGCAGAGTCAGGAGTCAAATGTGGTCCTGAAACAGTGATTTCCACAGGGTACACACTTGCAGGTGTATCTAAAGCCCTGTGGTCAGAGAAGGGTTCAGTTTCTGCCCTCAGTAATATGGACTGGACTGAAAACGATTCAGTGCTGTGGGAAGAGGTAACTGAGAATGGCTCATCTAAACCCACAAGTGATGCATCAGCGGAGGAATCTAACACATCAGCTGCTGTCTCTGAGGGCGGAGGGCTGGCTACTGGATGAGGGACTGGAGTAGCCTTCTGCATGATCGATGGTGGTGCAGTTGTTAAAGAAATGGCTGTAGCTGTTGTTGTTCTAGGGACCATCTTGCCACGGACCTTTGCCAAAATGTCAGCCCAATGCTGTGGATTAATCTGCTTGCTTGCCACATTAATTCTCCTTCGAGATTCAAATACTCTCCGGCCTTCTGCAACGTTGCTGTCTTGGGTTCTATCAGTACTCTTCCAGATTTTCATCTTCTTTCTGCCTTTCTTCCCCTTTTTAATTTGAGCCTCTGGCATCTGGTCACTTTTCTGTTTAAAGGCTATTTCCCAGTCTTTCAAGCGGTTCTTTCTTCGTGGGAACTCCACTCCTCCTACCCCTGACCCCTCTCCATCATCTATGACTCGCCCTCTTGTTTTTGACAAGCTTTTCGAGCCCGGGTGCTTTTTGAGCTTCACCCTTTTGAATGACCTGTCAGACACCATTTTGTTTACTGTGACCCTTACAACAGACTGATCTGAGCCCTGCTGATTGACGGCCACACACCTGTAATAGCCGCTATCGCTGACGTGGCTTTTCGGAATGAGCAAAGTACCGTTGTCCAACATAAATCCTTTTGATGAGTTTGACAAGTCGTTAAGTACCTGGCTGCTTGGAAGAATCCAGCTCAGCTGCGGCTCTGGGATGGCCACTGCCTTGCATGGCAAAACTATTGGATCTCCAACGTTTCTTTCGACTCTTACTATATCTGCGTCAGCCACCTGGATAGTGGGAGGCTGTACTACAAGCCTGTAAGCCCTTGTGTCCACATCGTCTCTCACCTGGGCAATGCAGTGGTACAAACCACCATCCATGTGACTCGCTGCTCTGATTATTAGCTGGCCACTGCTGAGGATGGAAAACCTACTGTTCTTCTGACTAAATGGTGCCTGCAGTTTAGTCCCATCTGGAAAGAGCCACTGAATAGAGGGGCTCTCCGAGGCTTTCACATTGCAGCTCAGCTGACATTCTGACCCTTCAATCACACTCTGCATCTCCCTTGCGCCCTGGTTTTGCTCTATCATCACCCAGCTCCTCTGCTGCTGGGTGCCTTTGGCATTAATTGTCTGGGAAAACACAGTGGAAAATGAGAGCACCACTTTTTTCCCCGTGCTCTGTCGCCTGTTTAACTGGATATTTATAAGAGGTTGCATCACCCAGGAAGGCTCAGCCAGTATTTGAGCTTTTACACCTGTGTAGTAAAGAGCATCGTAATCGGAGCCTTGCCTGTACTGATACCTCATTTTAGGCTCTTTGCTGAGCATTATTTCCCTCTCTAACTTGACGGGTACTTCACTGTAATAAGCTATAAGCTTCCATAGCTTTTCATAGTTTTCTCGGTTCATTGGACATTCCAAATCCAGTGAAATCGTGGCATTGATATCAATCTCCTGCACCTGGCTTTGATTCCACTGTATTTTGGTGGAGCCTGTTGGTTTTTTTATCTCACAGTTCAGGTGGACGACATTGCCATGCTCGTCGGTCATGTTTAGAGTAATGTTCCATGGAGAGGAATGAAGCTCAGCTAGAAGCTCGTCATTGTCACCGTCGTCTTCTTCTTGAGTGCTGCTGTTCTGCCTCAGCGATGACTGAATGACAGGTTTGCTGCAGGAAATCGCTCTCAAGTTTTGAATATCTTCTTTTTGCAGCTGTTTGGGGCTGCTGCACTTAGGACAGAGCTGACCCCCTTCGTAGGCTTTGTCCTTTTTACATTTCAAAACACCTGGAGGAGACAAAAATCCCAACAAAAACAAACCCCAAATGAAAACACTGCAAAAAGAAACATCAGCGAAAACAAACAAACAAAAAAGGAAAAGTAAGTATCAGTGAGCTGAAGAACTCTCTTTAGATCTAGAGAGCGCTCAGAAGTGTGAAAGAGACCGCAGGAGGAATACCCTGCAGAACGCAACACAAGGCGAGGCTTTTAAAGCTACACCTCCTTGTTTGCACAGTTGAGTGAGCACCTGATGAAACCTGGACACATGCCTGTGACTTCAACAAGAGGATTGAGTACTGCATCCTTCTGAAAAGGAAGTGCACTGCCTCCAAACAAAATGCCTGGACATTTCAGTGTTCAGAGCTACGTTTTGTAAGTTAGCAAAGCACAGAATCACAGAACATTAGGGATTGGAAGGCACCTTGAAAGACCATCCAGTCTGATCTCCCCGCCACAGCAAGATCCCCTGGACCAAGTCACACAGGAACATATCCAGGTTGGACTTAAATGTCTCCAGAGAAGGAGACTCCACAACTCCCCTGGGCAGCCCCTTCCAGTGCTCTGTCACCCTCACTGTGAAGAAGTTCCTTCTCCTATTTATGTGGAACCTTCTATGTTCCAGCTTACAACAACTGACCCTTGTCCTATCACCAGATGACACTGAGAAGAGCCTGGCTCCATCCTCCTGACACCCACTCTTTCCATATTTATAAACATTAATGAAGTCACCCCTCAGTCTCCTCCAAGCGAAAGAGACCAGCTCCATCAGCCTCTCCTAAGGGAGGAATTTTAGACGACAGCACAGACAGAAATTAGAGAGCAGTCTGAAAAGCAGTTCCTGCTTTCTTTCAGGAAAAATATTGCTAATACCAGCAAAGCAAGGATTTGAACATGTGGAGGTGGAGAGTATCACGACACTCAGAACTGACTCAGTTTCAATTTTTGGAAGGACAGGTAGGGAATGGAAAGAAAATAATGTCAAGAACTGTGATTTGAACCAGTCAAGTGTTTTTGGGCACTCAAAGAGAAAAGAAAAAAAACCATTGAGGGGAAATGAAATACTTACAGTGGTGGGTTGCAATTCTTTATTTCTGATTCATACGTATAGGTATACACATACAATGATATTAGATACCCTTGTATTGCTTAATCTCTAATTTAAGTCAGCATGGGCCTTTTAACAAAAAAAAAAAGCCACAAGTAATTTGTATGTAATCTGAGCACTCTGATACACAGTAGAAAAAATCCATATATAAAAGATTATCTGTGCAATTATATGTATTATATTCGTCTTTCAGTAAACTACTGATTTATTGATATTGATACATTATTGTTAGCATAGTATAGAATTGCTATATCAGAACTCTAAAAACAACTTTTCAAATATATTAATAAGCAAAGATAACCACACCTTCATCTTGCAATTAATTTTGCAGCATCAGATTGATCCCCCTATTTGGTTTACCCGTGACAAGTGGCTTAAACAAATTCCTTCTATCTCAGGCTGCCACAACTATTTCACCCACATTAATCATGTTAATTCATGTGTAGCTTTGCTGTTTAGTGATTGCACGCACAGCCTTTAGAATTGAACTCGCATCTGAGCTGACATCCACCACTGAAGCCACAAATCTCTTATGTCCTGCTTAAGTCTCAGACAGTGTATTAAGATTTGTGCTGAACCTCTGTTCAGTGGTTATATTCTCTTTTAGCAAGCACTTATCTCACCTATAGCATAACACAAATCATTTGTCTCATTCTAGGTGGCTTGATCTACAGGTCTAAGAGATGATGTGACTTCATGCTACTACATGGCTTTTATAGTTTAGAACTAGGTAATGCTTAACCAGAATCTAGAAGTTAATACAAATATAAATATGTACATAAAACATCCCCAATATATGAAGTGACAGCACTTTCATAAGGCAGACATAAGCCAAGATTCAAATATCTGAGAAAAGGTGGAAACTACCAGATCCTAATTCAGGGCAAGGTTATAGAGCAGCAACGCTGGTCACCAAGACTAGGCTCTTGCTCTCTGAAAACAGGAACGGACAGAAAGATTCAGTACAGTGGGCCGGCTAGTATGACAGAGCATCACCTGCCAGCACAGAGCAAAGACCGCAGAGCTGCAGATAACTTCTTTTTTATTTTTCTAGGTCGGATGCTGGCAGATACGAAAGCATTTACCTATCTCTTGCCTTTCTGACAGTTTTGTCAATCTCTGTTAGAGTAGCTGAAGAAGCGTGCACACAGTGACGGGTGGATGCTTGCTTCCTTACCTGCAGACTACCTTGCAAACACAAGAAGCAAATTGACAGAGGTGGAAATATATCAAATACACACCACAGAACAAATATATCAATCTTTTAGATGAAATATGAAATAGAACTCTCACTCTTAGACTTTATCCCCTAAGTAATTTTTTGCTTGTCTTGTCTTTCATTAATGACAGGAAGCAGGACTGGAGTTGGTGCACACATGAAAAGAAGGTGCAAATTACTTTGAATTGTGGTATTACACAAACATAATCCTAAGGCATAGAAGAATCTCGTGGAAGCATGAACAATATTTCAGACCGTGTGTAACACTATCATCTCTGTTAGGACACTCCAAAAGGGAAGGTCAAAGCAGGTTTCAAAAGTGATGCTCTAGAGGAAGCTACAGCATTAGTCATACACTTGACTCTTTTTAAAGCAAACAAACACAGAATTCGATTAATTCACACTCTCTTATAAAAGAATTGTCCAAGAGATTAGTTATTTTCCAGTGAATATGATGACTTACTGTAGTATCTTTCATGCCAATACAGAGAACAGCAGCAAACAAGACATGCCTAGAACATTCTTCCTTTTCATGTTTTTTGCTGCTGTGCTCTATGACCAGACAATAAATGGCATTGTAGTAGTTTTTTAAAATAGTAGGTATACTTTAAATAACACTTGGAAATTGAATCCTAACGGATGGGCATGACTCGCAGCTGTAGACGTATGCATTTAACCTGCAGTTATCAGTAGCAAATACCCAGTATTTGTTTCGTATTCACTGCATTAGCAGCCTCCGGTCGGAGTCCGAATGCCATCTGAAGACTCCGAACTTATAAAAAGTTTTGGGAAAACAGATTTAGAAATCAATATTAACAAATTAATGCTCCAAGGGTTTTAGAAGATACCACAACCATTTACAGGATTAGCCATGTCTATAAAACTATCCCTAACATAAAGATACTAAACTAAATCACTAAAACAAAAATAATTTCAGCTACTCATTTGTGCCCAGAGAAGTCTGCTTGATGATTAACATTTCTGTAGTAATTCAGTCCTTTCTGTGCCAGAATTAAAACAATCATTAGAGCTAACTGAATGTTGAAAAAGACTTTTCAGGCAGTGAGAAGCAGAAAAATTTAAGGAAGTCCTGCACGGTTTCTAGAATTATTTTCAGATAGTTGAAGTTGCTGCTGCTCTTTGAAGCAGCCGAGCTAACGCTTACTGTAATAATAACTAATCTCATCGGCTATGCAAAAACACTAAGGCATTGAAGACAAAAATCAACCAAAACGCTATATCCTCACTGACGACTGGTTCGTGAAGCACACTGTTGGTAAAACTGGTATTCTTCTAAACAGAAATCGCACACACACAGAGAAACAACTTCTAGACGATACAGCTTTCCTAATGAAAACTCTGCTTCTGAAAACAGCAGGCAAAACAAGTACACTCTATAAATTCTGCTGTTTCTATGGCAACAAGATGGCTCTTTTTGGTCTTACTGAATTGCTGGATGGCATCGAAAAAAACATAAACCGAACAAAATTAACCCGAATTGGCTGTTGTGCACTGCGGTCATAGTGATGAAAATCCAAGTGGACTCTCTTCTTCAGATGCCTGGCAACGACGCTTTTTATTTCAGGGTCATGTCAATGCTACGTGATAAAAATAAAAAAGAACAAGAGAACAACAGTCACAAACAAAATCGGTATTATGAAACATGTGGCTAGTCATTTCCCCAATCCTGAGACCCCACAGTCTGTTAAGAAGCCTCATCTTTCATGCACTGGTATCAAATAGTTTACATGCATCCTATACTACATATAGAAAATTCACTTTTTAAGATGTTTTGCTGTTTTATTGAAATTAATAACTACATGCCCAGCACTTCCAATCTGAAGCAGACACTATATATTAAAAGATCCAGTGGTGGAATGACACCACACCGTGGCAATATTTATGCGATTCTAAAAATCTCTCTATGAGTACATTTTTGCCAACTATTGAAAAGCGTGTGCCATCAAATATTTTATAAGCACTCTTTAGATTAAGAAATTGTCATCTCAGATGTTGCACCAGTACTAATGTGAACAGCTGCAGAACACACAGGGCTCTTCCACTGTGAATTATTTCACAATTACAGTTTTTTCAGGAAGTCACGAGGAAATGCAAGAACTGAACAAAACAGAACACGAGAAAGCATGACTGTAGACAAAAGTCTTCAGAATAAACATGGAAAATACAACAGAAGCAAACTAAGAGCTGGGCAGACTCCAGAGTGGTTTCAGCAGAAAGCATACAGAAGTCTGTGCAAAACTGCTGTTGTTATTGTGGAAGCAGAGGAAATCCTATTTCCCAAAGGATGGACACCAGAAATGAGTGGTATGACCACAGGAAAATTACTGCCACTTCTGAAGACAGATTAATATTTATGCAGAGAGAATATGTAAGAGGAATTAGCATAAATTTGGCCTCAACTGTATTTATTTAAGCTACATGGAAATTATCTTTTCATATTGCTTTTTGCTGCTCAGCTTCTCTTTAAAAAAACAGAAACAAGAAAAACAAATAGTCTTTAACATGTAATTTATTTTCTGTTCTCTTGCTTAGAAAAAACCAGCAAATCACAAACAGTTCTCATATTGGCTCACTACAAAGTAAACTGAGACAAAAAAAGATGCTCAGAGATTTTCTGTTAGCTGAATCGAGGAATCAGGAATTCAGCTTAAGCGTCTAACTTATGTATCAGTTATGATGCTGTGGTAGTTTATTAAAGTACAATTTTACTTTAAAAAGTTATAAATAAAGCTCCATTTTATTAATGCATCTGCTTGCACAACTAGCTTTTTGACAACCTAGTAGCAATCATGGAGCAGTAAGGTTTACTACATGCTATTTCCTGAACAATAATGTGTGCCAGTCAGATAGGTGGGGACTGCGAAGTCCCTGGTTGCTCCTCCTCTGTAAATGCTGGCTAGGGATACACATGCTGCTGCAATGGCCAATCCTCCTGACGAGCTGTTCTAGAAACAAGCTGGTAGTGCTTGCATGTCATGATCACAGCTGCAAGCACCCTCACTGACAGACAGTAAAGGCAGCGGAAGGTTTTCCATTTGCACGCTTTAGTTACGGTATCAGACAGAGGAACAGTGTGCCAGAAGACTGACGCATTCCAATTTCCAAGGGAACCAGTCCAGCTTTGAAAAGAAGAGACATAAAGATACTGAAGATTTAATCAAGAGAGTAAGCATTAAGGAAGCTGAGAAGGACAAAAAGCAAAGAGAAGGAATGCATGAAGGGCACAACCCAGAAATCAAAGTAAAATGTAAGAGAGTGGAAAGTTTATAGCTTTATTTTAACTGAAGACAGTGCATGGGATCATCTTCACCTACATCATGTTGCACTTTTCCTATCTGTTTTAGACATAACTTAGCCTGAATATCCTCAGGCTAAGAATTACATCTGTCTCTGTTTGGGAATAGTCAAGGACACATCAAGTGTCTGCGAGGCAAATGTAGTAAGTCTCGACTGTGGTGTCTGTCTTGCTTGCATTTGTTGTGTCAAGTTCCTGAAAACAACTACAGAAGCATTTAGGTCTCCGAAAAGCTTTATGGAGTCTACCCACTCCCAGTTCCTAGCAGCATGTTTGTAAAAGAATGTTAAAATGTAATGACAGTATTAAGCATAAATTCTTACACCTGCTCCACTGAAGTCATTTCTGGATCATTTGAGAGGCAACTAGTTCTGGACACAAGGAAAAGAGGTAGTAGTAAACATTTCTTCTGTGTTTGTTTCTTTCTCTTTTAAAATATGACATCAAATCTGGAGGATGTAATAACTAACTGTAGTGGATACCTCTTCTGACACAAACACAACAATGTTATTGGCAAGAACGCAGTGATCTTAGTGCCTGCCACACAAATTAGTTTCAGCAGTAAGCTTTAAAGCTATTTCTTTTAATTGGGGAAGGGAAATGCACTACAGTGACTTTATACATCCAACAACAACAATCATCAATTATGGCTCATATGAATATTTAGTTCCCCTTTCACTTTCTACGCCGCAGTCTGCACTCTTTGAAATGAAAGGATTAGCAAGAATGCAGCTTTCTTCCACAGTTTTCATTGCCGTATACTCAATGCATTTGAAAATGTTCTAACAGAAGGGATACAAGCTGCATTTTAAGGTTGGGTGGGCCTCTTCTGCTAAAGAAAATATTCAGGTGGTATCAGGTAACTCATGTGAATGGATTGGTTCAGAGGCTCTCTAACGGCTAACAGTACAAAAACAGAAGCCACTTGTAGTGAGAGGGGAAGGCAATTCACCGTTGTAACAACTTACACCATAACTGAAACTACAAGCTGGTTGCTGTACCAAACACATAACGCACGACTGCATTCAGTCTTTTCCTGTGAAACAAGTAAAGACAATCCCAGCACCCAGCTGAAAGCTATCTTACTTAGCTGTTTCTGAAGCTTCCCTCAGCTCTTCATCCAGTCTGCATGAGTAAAAATTATTGATATAAAGAAACAAAGAAGCAGGCAGAGCGTAAGAGAGAAGCAGAGCAATAGCAGAGCAAAGAACAAGTGTAGTACATACTTCTAAAATAGGCACCCAAACTTATGCAGTGACCCACTTTGGTTCATTATGATGACACTTACCCTGTGCTCAACCCACCTTTCATTTGTAATTCCCTACTTAGCTCATTTGGAGGCAGAAATGTAAAAGCAGCAGGGATCTGAGGCATGCCCAGTGGACAGAGCTGAAAGCATTCAGTTGCTCTATAAAATAGTATTAAACTAGCTGCAGCCTGGGCCAAGTCAAAAATAATTGCAGTTCAGTAAGTTTATTTGCAAGGGAGGCTGATCTCAACAGCTTGAAGGGCAACGTAAGATTCCACATCATTGCAAGTCCTCTCTCTTTCAGCTGTTGAGGTCGCCTGCAGGTGAAAGGCTGTCACACAGATTTACTCCATTATGAGCAGCAGCATGGGCTAGAAAGCAAGTTTTACCTCATTCTTCTCTTAATACACTTCTCTTCGTCATACCTTACAAGGTAAGAATGGGTAAAGGGAGAGAAAAGATGCAGAAGTTCATATCATGCAACAAACACACTGTATTCCACTTCAGTAAAACCCACGAATCTTAGTACCAAATCTTTCATACTTCCGCAGGTGGCATTCCTCATCACCATAGATGGTGTGTCTGTTCTTGTCAGTCGGTTAGTTAAGAAGCTGTAAGCTGAATTTTGTTTAATTTTGCTACAGGCATCTCTTTCAATTTGCAGTAGAGAGGAGGCTACTACAGAATCACAGAACATTAGGGATTGGAAGGAACCTCGAAAGATCATCTATTCCAATAGGATCCCTCTGCCACAGCAGGATCACCTAGACCAAGTCACACAGGAACGTGTCCAGGTGGGTTTAGTTTTAAACATCTCAAGAGAAAGAGACTCCACAACCCCCTGGGCAGCCTGTTCCAGTGCTTTGTCACCCTCACTGTGAAAAAGTTCCTTCTCACATTTGTCTGGAACCTCCTAGGTGTCCCTTTTCCTATCACTGGATGACAATCACTGAAAAGCACTGCTCTGCTCTTCCCTCTGTGTCACAGAAATAACCATCCACAGTGCCTTTAATGCATGCACCCACTAAGTCCTCAGACCTTGACAACGGGCACACCTGTCACCTATTCACTTTTCTTTAACAAAATCATGATCTCTTATCTGGCTGCTTCTGATGTGAAGCAGGCAGCTCTATAAAATTTCTTAAGTTGTAAATCCTGTAATTTCTTTCATATGAGTGCTGTGGTCTGAGAGGTGAATGGATTTTTCAGTTTTAAGTTTACTGCTATGGACAGAGTTAACAGTAAGACACAGTAAGGAAACAGAGAGGAACACACTTGAGTATCAGGTTAAGGTCTGTACCAAATGGAAGAGACTTAAATGTTTACAGCAATCAAAAGAGGAAGAGAGGCACAGAGGAATGGACAGAGGGAGAATTAAAAAAAAAAAAAAAGATAAGGATTGTAAAACATTCTGGACATCTTTTTATTGGGTGACCAATGATCTCTGTGCTCCACACGGTTGGAATTATTCCAGCTCTAAAGAAGCTGCAGCTGCAAATCACAGAATCACAGAACATTAGGGATTGGAAGGGACCTCAAAAGATCATCTAGTCCAATCCCCCTGCCAGAGCAGG
>JAOXOE010000874.1:22944742-22983855 GCA_028565055.1 Phoeniculus purpureus
TACAGTGGGGAAGGTACTTTCATCTTAAAGCCTGTGTTGCAGGTGCTTAGAACTTCTAGAAAACAATATGGATGTGTCCCGTTGTGACTTGGTCTGGGTGCTGCTGCTGTGGCAGGGGGATTGGACTGGATGATCTTTCGAGGTCCCTTCCAATCCCTAATGATTCTGTGGTTCTATGATTTGGGGAAGAATTTCTGCATACAAGATTTGTCCTGTGATAGTCAGAGAAGAGTCACACTGATCAGACCTCTGTTGTGGTGTCCGTGTCCAGTCTGAGCCAAATTTGGCCAATTTCTTTGAGAGCAGCCAATTTATTTAGCAGCATGTTACATCCTGCTTCAACACCATCGAGTGTGGCAAGATAGAAAGATTACAGACAGTCCAAAATATTACCTTCCGAGCTTGCTCAGGAAACATCCAAAGAAGTTTGCAGTTGTCTTCTTTTTACCCGCTGCAGGCAAATATTAGAACAAGTCATTCAAATGAACTGTGCCCAGGGGAAGGGGCCATGTTGAAGAGGAGGAATACACACAAACAAACTCTATTGCAGTCAGGTAACCACAAGTAATTTGGACTAGCATCTGGCATTTTGTGTGTATGGGCTTCATCTGCAGCTATTGTCATCAGGGGAGTGGGGCGGAGAGGGAGGGAGAGAGAAAGGACTAGACTTGATTGGCTTCTGTATTTTGGCTAAGAAGATTTAGACTTGGTGGGAAACATCTGCTTTATTTCACAGAAAGAGAAAGCAGATGGGGAAGAGGATAGAAACCAGACAACAATAAGGTGTGAGGTTAACGGGGATAGTTGTTGAGATACCACCATATTTTTTTTTAATAAGATGAGGTAAGATTAAAACAAGATTTAGAAAGATTTGTATTCCTTATCAATTATGCAGCTGTAGTTGTTCCAATAGTGCCTATGGGCTGTGTTTGCAGGAAAAGGTTTATTTTTGCTGACGTACACTGGGGAAAAAAAAGCTGGATCATCAGTAATAGGATAAATGGATCTGTTTTGAAATATACAGAAACATATTACAACGCTGCCAGTAGCATCATTTCAGTGGGTGTTTCCATTTTAAAGCTGTCTGAGTGAGAGTTGCTTCTGCCAACAGATACTCAAGCAGGCTTAACCCATCCTCCTGTGAGCCTCATAGATGATTTTGCTGCCCTGGGCCTGTTCTGCTGCTCTTTGTGGGAATCAGTGAACAGTCCTGGTGAACTTTAGGGGCTGTTGGTTAAAGAAAACTTTGCTGACCTTATTTCATAGAATCCTAGACTGTATTGGGTTGGAAAGGAACTCCAACTCCCCTCCAAGAAGTAGGGACATCTCTACCTAAAACAGATTGCTCAGAGCCTCATTTAAGCCTGACTTTGAATATTTCCAGGGATAGGGCCTCCAGTGATCCATCACCCTCAGATTAAACAAGTTGCTCCTAATGTCCAGCCTAAATCTACTCTTTTCTAGCTTAAAACTGTTTCCTCTCATCCTGTTATTTGGTGCCCTTCTGAACAGTTACCCATGAACACTTCAGCACACTGGTTTCTATCTCCCTGGTTTGGGAGATGGAAAGGAAGGTATTTCTATCCCTTTTTGTGCTGCAAGACCAAGCCAGCTGCCAGTTCGGTCTGTGGCTGTGTGAGCTAAATGTGAAGAAAGCAGCTATAGTCACACTCTCTTTTGATGCTGGGCCAAGTACAGTGCTGGAGTGACTCAGAGTAATAAACAGCCAGTGTGGTGATGTTTCAAGTTTGGGTAATTTGCACGTTCATTTGAGAAAAAGCCCTTCAATCTGAGCTGTAAAGCCCTAAGTGTTCTTGCAGCTTTAAGCATAGTTTGACAGAGCTCAAAATACCAGGTTTTCACAAACACTGAAATAACCCATGTGGGGCAGATTCTGTAAACAAACACATGGTGTTGCTGGGTAGGTGATTGTGTGGAGGCAGCCCCGACATAGCTGTGCTCTGAACCCCAGGACCTCTCCTACAGCTAAGCCCACTGCAAAGGCACCAGTCTGGCATTTCTGTAGTTTGTTTGTCTTTGGGACCCTGCCTGGCAGGTGTGTTCAGACCACATTCAAAGTCCTGTGCGAAACACAGCAGCTGCCTATTTCTGTGTCAGAGTCATGGCAAAGGAGAAGAGAAATAGCTTGATGGTTATTAGGATGTAGCTGCATTGTTCGTGGTCCCAGTTTGACTGAGTGCTCCCTGTCATGGAGATTCCAGCTTCTTTATCCTATCAAAACTGCAGATTCATGGCCTTGAGCACGGACTTGTGTCAAAGGGGCACTTAAGTGAGACTCTGCTGCCTCTAGCCAGGTGTAACGCAGTCACCTCCCTGCAAAGCACAGGGCAGGTGTTATCTCCAGTGGTTAAATCCTTCCAGTGCCCTGTGCAGCTGAAGTCACTGCTCAGAAATTTTGGCAGCCCAGTGTTTTATTACTGTTTCTGCAGAACTTTAATGGGAAACATTTAGTGTGAACTCTGTGTATTATGTTTGCTCAGTCAAATGCAACGTGGCTTATAGGAAGTGAAATTTTGTGTGTCTACCTAATAAAATCCAAGTTTGTGTGCTGAAGAATGAACCCATGTGTTGAGACAAGTGCCCAGGCACACACCTATCTGCATACGTATCCTTTTCTTTATGCACTGGTGAGACCACATCTGGAGTATTGTGTCCAGTTGAGGGCCCCTCAGTTCAAGAGGGATGTGGAGCTGCTGGAGGGAGTCCAGCGTAGAGCTACGAAGATGATGAAGGAAGTGGTGCACATCCCTTATGAGGAGAGGCTGAGGGAACTGGGTCTCTGTAGCTTGGAGAAGAGGAGACTGAGGGATGACCTCATTCATGTCTATAGATATGTGAAGGGTGGGTGTCAGGAGGATGGAGCCAGGCTCTTCTCAGTGTCATCTAGTGATAGGACGAGGGGCAATGTGTGTAAGCTGGAACATAGGTTGTTCCATATAAATATCAGAAGGAACTTCTTCACAGTGAGGGTGACAAAGCACTGGAACAGGCTGCCCAAGGGGGTTGTAGAGTCTCCTTTACTGGAGACGTTTAAAACCTGCCTGGGTGTGTTCCTGTGTGACTTGGTCTAGGTGATCCTGCTGTGGCAGGTGGATTGGACTGGATGTCCTTTTGAGGTCCCTTCTAATCCCTAATGTTTCTATGATGGTATGATTCTATGACATTCAAGATCATCTAATCCAGACTGAACTGCAGAGCAGGGAGAGATGTGGAGCAGGGAGACATCTTGTACCTGCTCAGAAGCCCACCCCTGTGGTCAGTGCACATGGTATACTAAGATCACCAGAGATAGATCATATCATTCTGAAATATGGCTGTCATTTTATGTATTTACAAAGAAATGCCGACTTAGAAGACTGAGTCTTAAGCAGTTAGTACTTGGCTTTTGGTACTTACATGCAAGTCCCAATAAGGGAAAGACGATGTATCTTCCATCTAAGTGTGCAAAGGCTGCACTATAGTTAATTATTTAGTGGAAGTCTTAAGGCTTTTGCAAGCTTACCTGTCCTGAATAAGAGGACAACTAATTTTAATTTTTTTGGGTCTATGCTAAGGGCTCCACACAAGAGGCCTGGCCTCCTAAACCTATTTCTTATCTAAACTCAAAAGTCCCATAGCTTTAGGAGCTGGCCATCCCTTATATCTTAATAGAGGAAACATCCCAGGTATGACATTACTTGAAAATAATGTTTTAGTGGGTAGAGTGGGGTTAGGTTGATGGTTGGACTTGGTGATCTTGGAGGTGTCTTCCAACATTAATGATTCTATGATTAGCAAACCCTTTTTCCTGGGAATTTTTGATGGCAGTGAGTACAGTATGACCCTTCTTGAGAACCAAGGAGTTTGCTTACTGAAAAGGAAATTATTAAGCTAAAACCAAGGCAACCTGGGTGCCTTTCAGTAAAACCTCAATTTGTACTTCCAGCCAGTGGTGAGTTCCACTGCTGGAATAATAAAAAAATAAATAACTTTAATTAAGATTAAATAAGTCCCAATTACTTTCACCATGTATTTTACAAGAAAGGCGATGGCCTCTGTAAAAAAACCATTAAAACCAGAATGAATTGCTCGGTTATTGATCCTCTCAAACAAATTTCTATAAATGTTCAACTGAAATCAGTGTGACTTTCACATCTCTTAATCTGACCATTAATGACAAAGCTAATGCTTTCCCGATAGCACAACCAATAACTGAAATCACTTACCTGATTTTCTAGCATGAAGGGAATGTCTTGGATAGCACAATTAAGAAAGCATTTATCACACAAAAGCAGAAGACTAGCTGCTCCTTCGTTGTGAAGATCAATCTGTTTAACAGTTTGCTATACAGCTGTTGAGATACCTATTAACTAATTATTGCAGCGTACCTTCCTCTCTGACACAAGTATTTCTATCTGACTTAGATTTCCATAGCTATGTTCTCCAGAACAAGTAAGATTGATACCTTTTTGGGACCTGCTCGTTTCCCGTGGAGATCCTATGTACAGTTTGAGGCTGCTCACTTGAAGAAAGAGATTGTGGGGCTGGAGCAGGTCCAGAGGATCAATGAGGTTGGGGAAGGGATTGGAGGGAAGGTCTGCTGAGGAGAGGCTGAGGGAGCTGGAGGTGTTTAGCCTGGAGAGGAGGAGTCTCAGGATGGACCATCTGCCTCTCTATATCTGGCTCTTCTTCCAGGCAACTAGTGACAGGATGAGAGGGCAGGGCCTGAAGCTGCCAGGGGAGGGTTAGGTTGGATATTGGGAAGCCCTTCCTCACGGAAAGGGTGATCAGCCCCTGGAATGGACTGCCCAGAGCAGTAGTGGAGTCCCCATCCCTGAAGGTGTTGAAGGACAGACAGGCTGTGGCCCTTAATGCCCTGGTCTGGCTGCAGTGGTGATGTTAGGTCCTGGGCTCATTTCTACCACATATTAAGGCAGGACTAAAGTTCTTCCTTGCTTACTATAATGAATACAAAGCTCTTTGGCAGCTTTTCATTTAGTTTTGCAAGGCTCTCCTGCTTAACACTGCTGCGACCAATAGGAAGGAAATTTCTGACACATAGCAACGTAACCAGGTCTACAGCACGAATATTTCTGGATACCTATGCCAGGAAGGGCTGACTGATGAATTTGTGTCTACCAAACCCCTTCTGGAGGGTTTGTTGCAGAGATGCTACACTGGAACTGCAGGCAATTTTATTGTTCAAGCTGGCAAGGCACTATTTCTGCAAAGATTGCTTTTACTAGCAATGTCTCCCTTGCATCATGCACTAATGAGAACCCAAACTCTTTTATTTTAGGTCTGGCTCTAGAGAAACATAGAAAGCAGATCCGAAGTTTAAAAGTAGTTTTTGTGACACAGTGGGGAAGAAAACAAGAGGAGCAGCTATTTGAAGCAATCTTTATCTAATGTATTTTTTCTCCTAATTTAATCTATGACTTAAAACTATTTAACATTAAGAGCGGCCCAACTTTTCTTCATTTGTCAAAATGCTATTTCTGCCTCATGATCCGGAGACTGTGCAGATTGTTTTCTGGCAAAACACAGAAAATAACTAACAGGGCAAGAAAAGAAGTGAATGCAGACTTTCTTCTGACATTATACTCAACATAGTTCTGTGCTATAGGGTTCTCTGCATAAAACCAAACCCAGTATTAGCAGAAATCAACAAAGTTTACACTGTTGGTTAATTCTTTCCTTCTTTAAACCAGAGAGGAATCCCTTTACGCATTTCAGTGTTGAACATCATGAGAAAATGTATTGCTTTCGTTCCATGTGCTACAGTGAGGACTACAAGTAGTATAAGGCAAGAGAAACTCATTTCAATAGAGGTTATCCATAAGACTTTTCCTAAATATGGGTGACTTCAAAGAGATTTGCCTTGGTTCTCAGGAGCAGTGACTGCAGGCCAGGAGCCCTGGGCTCTGCATTGCGTGAAGGTGGGAAGCCTTGCGTTTCTCACCTTATTCATTGTCAGCTGTAAAACTTCACAGGTTGCATGAAACACCTATAGAGACCTAACAGGATTATTGTTTTGCCATCCATACATCTTGTGTTTGATTTCCTGTAGGCCATGTGCAGCAAATGCCTGGCTCTCTGGTCTTCACCTGACCAACCCCAGCCTCATCTCTAACACACGTTCTCGACTCTGATCTCAGTTTCCAGGGCAAACAAAATTCCTCTGTCATTCCTCAAGATCTTCATCTAGGTGCACACTGCTTCTAGGATTACTTCAGGGAAGGACTTCAAGTCTAGTAAGACCCCTGTACTGTTTGTGGAATTGTTGCCACACACCTCCAGCAGGCTGCAGGTAAAATGGTAGAGAACTTCCTTGTGAGAACCTCGAGCACTCCTATAGCAATGAGATCATCCGGCTTAGTCTGAGCCCAGAAGCTGCAGCACAATGACATGAATTGCTCTCAGGCTTTAACCACTACCACCTGAGCAGTAAAGGTAACACAGGCTCTGTACAGCTATGGACAGGAGTAGTTCTTCATGTGTCTGCGAGAGGAACGCCAAAAAACCCTCCCAGACCAACCCAAATCTGTTAGTCATTGCTGAGTGCTCTGAGAAGACAGAAGAAAGGAGGAGTAGAGCTTTCTTAGAACAGTGGCTTCACACAACTGAGACAACCCCATTTTGACTGTGCAAGGGGAATCTTCCCCTACACCTGAACAGCAATCCACTGTCACCATGAAAGCAGAATCAGCAACGGGACAAGCACAGGCTAGACATGATTCCAGTAGTATCTTTGCAATGTTAGTATTTGCAAAAATACTGTCTCACATCGTCCTCATAACATAGCTGTGAAAGACCAGAGAAGACACAGCCAGCACTTAACCAGCAGTACGATATGCAATATTGTAAGAGAGACATCAAATGTATCACTACCACAAATGCAGAACTTTTAGAGGACTTCATTTTTTTGACTTAGAATCATATGGCTGGAAAGGACCTCCAGGATCATCAAGTCCAGCCCTCATCTCAACATCTCCATAACTCCTACACCATGGCCTCTAGCTACTCGTTTTTTAGACACCTCCAGGGATGAGGACTCCACCACCTCCCTAGGCAGCCTATTCCAGTGCCCAACTACTCTCTCAGGAAAGAACTTCTCCCTGAGATCCAATCTAATCCTCCTCTGACAAAAATTGAGGCCATTTCCCCTCGTCCTGTCATTAGTAATTTGGGAGGAGAGACCAGCACAAACCTCACTACAACCTCCTTTTAGATGTACAGAGCAGTGAGGTCTCCCCTCAGCCTCGTTCTCTCCAGACTAAATAGCCTCAGTTTCACCAGCTGCTCTTCATAAGACCGGTTTCCCTCTTTCTAAGGCAACTCTAAAGTGTGTGTGTTTTGCAGTAGGATCTTATCGATCAAGCCTGAAGACTGGAAAATTGTGACTCATTCAGCCCCAGAGCTGAATTGACAGTGGCAGGGCAATTAGCGTTTTCTCTCTCAGAACAGAATATGTATCTTCTCAGGCTTAAATGCCCCACAGATACTGCTTTGGAAATTTGGGATAACAATTGGACAGCTCCCGGAAATTTGTGCTGTGGAGGAGCACTGCATCATAGACATCAGAAGCATACTGTCTTAGGTTCTAGGATCCTGCTCGAGCAGTGGGATTAGACTTGATGACCCCTGGAGGTCCCTCCCAACCCCTAATGATCAGTGTGTGTGTATCCTTACTGGAAGATGCCCAAACTTAATCAAAAAGTATGCTGTCTCTGAGGAGATGTTGAGCAAGATTCTGAGACTACTACCAGGGAATATCTATGGCAGGACTTCTTCCTATGGGTCTAAGAGTTGGAGATCCCTCATTTCTGCCCCCTTCTCACAGGAAGGAAATGTGAGTATGTCTTATACAAAGGATGCTGCAATCTCACTATGGCCATGACCAAGATCATCCAGGAAGGAGTGCCTCTCATCAGGCTGTCTGGCATACCGTCCACACTTTTGAAATAGGGGAGAAGAAAAGTCAGCCTTTCTTTTTATGAAGTGGTCCTATGGGCTGTTTTCAGTGCCACTGACCTGTACATAATCACAGAATGGCAGGGCTTGGAAGGGACCTCTGAAAATCTCCTAGACCAGCCCCCCTACAAGAACTTTCACAAAGGGAATAGGAAAGGGAAAGGGGAAAAGAAAGTGAATGTTCCTAACCTGAAGCATGAAAGATGTGAGGCCCTTCCTTGCACTGGAATCCCTATGAGATGCCCACTTGTTCTCTCTAAGGAAGCGAACACTAGAAGAAAACTAAGGAACTGCAACAGCAGTCACAAAGGTAATATCAGAGGTCATAATAAATTGCTTTGAAACAACAGTAATCTGGGGCTCTATTAGAAAAATAGGTGAGGTTTGTTCTTTGCAGGACACAGTAATAAGAACCAGGTAAAGGAGAACACTCCTCCCTTTCCAGCGGCTGCTCATAAGAATGCAAAGCAATTCAGTGTCTAACACTGAAGAAAGTGAAATGACAAGATCAAAGATAACTAGTCAATTTTTCAAAAAGAAAAAGAAGGTTTGTAACTAATGGCTTAGCATCAGGACTTTGAATTGTTTGCTTCTGTGACTAGTGACCTTCCCAAGGTCAAAAATCCTACTCAGAGGAAGATGTGACTTCTTATGCTGCTTCCGAATGAAAACAACCAGTAGGTGCTAGGGGGAAACTCTAGCAAGGAACCTCAAGGCAGAAAAATCTATTTTTCATATATTTTTCATATATAAATCTATATATTCATATAAAGAAAAAAGTATTTCAAATTTTTGTCTCTAATTCTGTGTAGTTGGGATATCTAGGTCACCAGAGTTTGAGCTTCCACAAGAGGAACAAAGCATGAAATGTAAGTATATAAATTTAAGAAGAACTTTGTGTGTAAGTATTTAAACCATAAGATCCTCCGTACTGGTTCAGATCTAGGTCAAGTCTAGATCTGAACACACAGATCAGTCTCACCTCCAGTCCTATAGGGATGCTGGCACAAACAGAAGTTGATTTAAATGATAATTTCCACACTAAGGGTTTGCAATTCATTTGAAACCAGTTCAAATATCCCTTCAGATATTTTTGATAAGTAAAATTTTCCTTAATAAAACGTTTCTCAGTCTTTCAAGATTTTAAAAAACAACCCTTCTACAGACCCTGTTTCAGAGAGGTCCTTCATTTCTCCAAGAGTTCACCTTCTGTTTTGGAGCCTGCGTGACTGCCACTGCTAAGCCAAGTTGTGAATAGCTCACGTAACATTTCTGAGGCTTTTATAGTCACGAAGAACTTCTCTCCTTTCAGATCTGGGGTTCGTTCCACTGACACTCTGACAGATTCCCTGCTCTTGAAACATTTAAAAAAGGTTTTATTATTACCTTTTATTCCTTTAATGAGGTCCCTTAATAAGTTGTTCCTCAGTAAATCAGCATGCCTTCCTGAGGTGGAACATTTAACGTGTCAGAAGGTACGTGCTTCTCCTTTTTTGGATGTGATTTGACACTTCTTTAGGGAACTGCATTTACCCATAGACACCTTTCCTCTGCTTCCAGAGCTCTCTTCCCAGCTTTGCTGGTGGAGGTAGACTTTGAAGGAGTAACTTGTGAGGGTTTTGTCTTGTGTCATTAAACGTGTCCCCTGGTTATTAGCATTTTATTCATTTTTGCTTCTCCTTTCACTGACTCTTCATCTGCCTCCCTCCCTCATTTAATGCAATATCCAAATATTGGATCTGGGGCTTTCTCACCTTTCCTGGCAGCACTGAATTGCAACACAATAAGATTGGTCATTGTCACATACATGAGAGTGCCACTGGTTTGCCATGACAGCCAGCCCAGGACAAAGTCTTCCTAATTAGCAAAGTGCTAATGAGCTGGAAACAAAGGGGGGCTCACTCACCACTTATGAGTCACAAGCAAAGAGAGACAGGTTTGAGTTGGGGAAAACCAAACCACGTTTAATTGAACCAACAGAAAAAGCCCCAAGAATACAAAGAGAGGTGCACACAGTTCTCATATACATATTCGCGTGCCCAGCTCTTCTACATCCTTCCCCTCACTGGAAAAGCCCTTTTGCACTGCTTAGTCTGCTGACAATATGCATCATCCCCATCAGGTGAAAAGTCCTCTCCAGGACAGGAACTCTCTCCAGCTAGCCTGGGGTCTTCTACAGGCTGGGAGTCAACTCAGTGCCCGACAGTTCCAGCCCAGGTCCATTCCTCAGAGTCAGTCTCATCAAGGATCCATTCCCTCCTTACATCAGCTTTCCTCCATGGTTTTCCAGGGACACTTCTCCTTTGCTGATCTCTGAGGCCATCAGGTCCTACTCTTGCTGCAACATGAAGTACAAAGGTTCCTCAGATGTATCTGCCCCCCATACTGAATTTGAGGACTGCATGGCATCTTTTTTGTTCCCCCAAAAAAGGGGAGCTTTCAAATCCAGAAAACAGAAACAACTGGAAGTTGCTCAGTAGGTTTTCCCTCTTAAATAGGTTATATCAGAGTTATTGATTTACTCAGCCAGAAGCTGGTCTGACCATGAGCTGGGGGGAGAAAGACTGCTCTCGCTGTGGGATGTATCACAAGGGCTATCTGCCACAGTTTGCTTCCACACAGAATGGTGCCCATGGTTTGGCTGCTACCTGGGTGTTACAGTTTGAAAATTACCAGAATTTTCAGATGTACAGATTTGTGCTTTCATGAAGAAAAAATACACACCCCCCCTCCCCCCAGTGACCTGTCCTGGTGGAGGTGACACTGTCCCAAGACCTGCCCTTAAGGGGGTGTCGCTACGTGAGCATGTAAAAGGGGACAGTGACCTTGGTCCTGTCTCTTTTTGCTGAGGGCTTTCAGCCCAGCATGGGGGCTGGAGCCTCGTGCTAACCCACACCCCCCCTTCCTGCAGCAAGGGGGGAGATGGCTTCCAGTGGCTCTCTCCCCCATTTTCCCCATCAGAAACAGGACAGAGGGGGCTCAACGGGTCCTCTCCGCTCCCTTAGACTGCAGGGTGGAGGAGGATAGCCCCGTGCAGTGCCGACCCCAGTGGGGCAGGGACAACCCCGGCCCCAGCCCATACCCGATGCCACGGACCGGAGAAGCAAGACTTTGGTGCAGATATACCACCACAGAGCAGCCCTTCAACGTCGTGGTGAACTAAGGAATTCCTCTTTCTTCCTCCTGGAGCTGAGACAGGAGGAAAGAAAGAGAAGAGGGTCCTGGAAAACCCTCTTGGCCACGTGCAGAGTGTATGTGTTGGGGGGGCGGCCCTGCTGATGCAGCCATGCAGTCAGTCTCCATCTTGGTTCCTGCATGTGGCTGGGACCATGCAGCTGCTGCCATTTTAGAGAGCCCTGATCAGTAGGAAGAGAGACTGTTCGTCATTTCTGCCACTGAGAAAGACTGGGGGTCCTTGGTATTGGGGAGAATTCCTCCATGCTTAGCTGAAGAAAGCAGAAGGACTTGAGAATCCTTAAACCTTGGGCATGAAAGACAGAGTCTGGGTTCTTTGTTTGAAAGCAGGTCTCCTGCACCGAGGGATGCAGTTCAGGCGCTGAGGAATCAGGCCGTCCCGAGAGCGTTGAGCTGGAGAAGCTACGCTGAAGAATTGAAGAATTCACCAGTCTGCAAACAGCCTGGGTGCTGCTGTACTGCAGACAGGGGTGGTGCGTGAATAATAGAGAGGGTGGTGGTACTCGTCTCTTTGTGACTTACGTGCTCATTTCCTGCAGATCTCTGATGTGAAAAAAGACCCAAGGACCAATATGTATTTTTCTCAGAATATGTGATGGCATTTGGGACACAGTTTCTAATTTGTGTGCACTAACTTGCTTAACTTTTCTTCTTTTCTGTACATAGTTATAGAGTTAATAATCCCTTTTCCAGTTTCCCTAAGCTATCCATTGTCTGGCAAATTCATCCGAGATCTCATCAAGACCTGACTGCTTTGTTTTCTTTTCCCTTATCTTTAATTGTGGTCTTGAACCCACCACACTATGCAAGAGATGACTCATGGTGAGCTGTGTTGGTAGCACAGCCCTGAGTTGTCCATTAGACATAGACCACACAGGGCATTGCTGCATCATTCAAACAACTGAAACCTGAATTGAGCCTGAAATTCAATTCAAACCACTTTTCAATTTCCTGAGAAGGTAAGTTACAAATAAACTGGAAAAGTTTCAGTGTTAGCTCCAGACAACAGCTCTGTGTATCCAAATGACTCCAAGGCCAGCAACAGAGAGGTAAAAAGAAGAGCATACAGAAGCTAACCTCACCTGTGGGTGGAAATAAAAGGGAAGCTTCATTACACTGTCGAAGATAAACATCCCAGGTAGTATAATCCAATCAGGCATAGTCTTGTCCACAGTCATGTAAATCAGGGGACAAAAACACTAACATTTTGGTTAGGAGGAGTGGAACCACTGGTTCAACAACTTGCTTGCATGGAGATTCTTCCCCCATTGAGTAGATAACCAGCCAAGGTAACTTATCTAGGACTGAGAGCCTTACTTGGAGGGGTAAGTGAAGATGTACCATGCAGTAAGTTTGTAATTAAGGACTAACACAGATATTATTTAGTGTGCTTTTAAAGTTACTATAGAGTATTCTTGCTTTTTAAGTTGTAATAGTGCATGTCTCATTGTAACCATGAAGACCTAGAATAGTGACATACTATCCCAGGGGAGTGGGTGAAGAGACATAGAGATGGAATGTTGGATTAGCTAGACAGGGTTAGCTTGGTTGGGAAACAGTCTGGGTACACCACGTGCTGTAGGCTTACCCTGCTCCAACAGGGCAGGTGGGACTTAGATGATCTTTTGAGATCACTTCCAACCTCTAACATTCTATGATTCTGTGATTAATAAACTAGTAGGGGTAGTTCAAACTGATTAAGTTGGCTGCTTAAGCCTTGCAGTTAACACTGTAAGCGAAGCTAAAGTAAGTTGTTTGCTTGAGCCTTGCAGTTAAACCAGTAAGAGAAGCTCAAATAAGTTGTTTTCTTGAACTCTTCTTGTCACATAAGGTGATTTTGAATAAACGGCCAGTGAACTGAAACAGATGTGGCACTCTTGAATTTTCTTTAAATTTTACTCTCTGCCTCTCCTGTGGGATGAAATAAGATGCAAACAGAAAGACCTCAGACACACCAAATAGAAATAATCTGTGAACTGCCCATTTGTACTTCCAAGTATTGTTTCCCTGTTGCCCTGGTACTTCAAGCGTGACTTTCTGCTTGGTTTTAAAGATACCGTATTTAAAAGAAAAAACCTGTTATGACACTGCCTGTTGCACTTTGGCAGTGATGACAGAATGCATGACCTTACCAGTTCCAATGTTACCATGCCAGCACAGTACAGCACCACCTTCAGTGCCCTCATCTGCAGCTGGGGGCAGATCTCAGAGAGCTCTACCATGAAACATGTCTTGGTATCCTTAATTGGATTTCATTCGGGGTCTGTAACATTTCCTAACATTTTACTAATCAATGCATTTTTTGGTGGCTTTAAACCTTTCTTGGAACTGGAACTCCTACGCATGAAAATCCAAGTTGCTTCCAGCCCTCTCGCATGAGCAGCAACTCTTGTTGTGTAGCCAGGATCTATCTTATGGTGTGATTTGAGTTACATCTAGACCCCTTTTCTATGTGCCTTTTAGCTAGGCTTGGGACAAAGACAATTTTAAGGGACTGAATTCCCAGTACTGTGTACACATACAGGTTTACGGTATCATGCTTGTGAAGTCTGCAGCTAGAAACTCTTACAAATCATGGGGTTTCTTCTAGTTATTTTAGTTAAGTAAACAGCTCTCAAAATTCCAACAAGAACTGTGAAATGAGTTCTCTTTAGTTAAAGATGAAGAGGTGTTTTTGATGATTTAGGGCATGTCTGTATTTTTAAGGACATAAAAAAATCACTAATATTCGCTACATACCTTATAAAAGGTCGGGTCACAGCCAGAATTGTTCTGATAAACCAAGAGGGGTGAACAATTATAAAAGACTTCAAATTCTTCCGTAATCTAAGAGTAAAAAAAAAGGTTTCTTAAAAGAAAAAAACCTCCAAAAAGCATGCAGCTCATACATAGTACAACAGCGTCACACAAGGGAGTAACAGAAACGGGCTGTGTTTAACATAATGGTTGTGGATCAGAAAGGAAAGTACTGCTCACCGTCGATCAATCATCTGGTAACACTTCTTCATCCAGCCCAATCCAGGCATCCTCCTTCTTGGTGTTGCTCCATTCAAATAGACAATCATGTAGTCTTCTGCTACCATCAGCTCTAAAGTACTGATTACATACCTGATAAAATACAGAAGTAAGTGAGCACATACTTTACATTTTCCACCTAAGCCCAAACTTAAATCTAACTTTGGAATAAATCAAGGCAGACCAGACAGTTTATCACAGTACAGCAGGGTGGTTTTTCACTTCAAACCAGAGTAAACACTTAGCACTGGTCATCATCCTACCTTCACGAATAAGCGGTTTCCTTACAAGGATACAATTTCATAGTGAGTTTACAAATCTTGGTTTTTCTTAAAAGGGTACTAAATCATTAGATTTACAAAGAAGAGCATGGCAGGACCACATGAAGATCAAGGAACTTCTGAAACAAACTGTTGAGACATTTCTCTTCACTATTGATGATTATGTTTGTTCAATGCAAAATTAATAAGGGCCAGTAGAAGATACTTGTCTATAATTCTTGTGGTCCTCACACTGCTGCTACTGACTCTGTGACAGCCAGCTACAAACACTGTGACTCACAAGAGTAATATCTAATATCCATCAACCTGCCTTCTGATGGGACAGAGCATTCCATGGCATCACTTCATTTTGTAAGCAAAACACTCATTAAGTTCTTCAGCTTTGCAATGATAATTCAGAAAGAACAGTTCTCTTGGGGTCAGATTCACCCTGTGTAGAAGACCACAGTACTCTGTCAAAAAAAGGGTAGCTTTAAGCTCTTGTCTGGGAGTAGGTATGCAGATGCTGCACTCAGTAGTCCCTACCTCACTTGGAGTCATGAGCAGAGGAACGTTCTCTCTACCCTCAAGCCCCAATGCATGATTATACACACGGCAGTGAAAAATACCGTAACACACCTTACAAACCTGCGCGCCTGACTTCTCTCAGTACAAAAGGCAGCTCTATCCCTGAGCACAATGGCCCCTTTCACAGGTGTATGGGAATTACTCACAGTCTAATCTGACCCTTGAATTCCTTAAGATGCAGTTTCTTTAAAAGAATAGTAGGAAATACAGTTATCACCAAAGAGAGTGATATGTTACCTGTGTACCATTAGCCACCATTTCCATGCACTTTATCAATAAACTCACCCAATGTTTATCACGGCTCCTTTTCTCACCCTGTAGATGTGCATTCCACACTTTTGCCTGACTTTTGTAAAGGCTTATTTCTAACAGCGAAGCATCAATGTGAGGGTTTGCAGACATTCTGATTAAAAAAAAAGTTTAATCAAACTGAACCCCTACTCACTATTTGACAGGTACCAGTATAGGATGGGAACTGACCTGTTGGAGAGCAGTGTAGAAGAAAGGGACCTGGGGATCCTAGTTGACAGCAGGATGACTATGAGCCAGCAATGTGCTCTTGTGGCCAAGAGGGCCAACAGCACCCTGGGATGCATCATAAGTGGGGTGGTTAGCAGATTGAGAGAGGTTTTTCTCCCTCTCTGCTCTGCACTGGTGAGACCACATCTGGAGTACTGTGTCCAGTTCTGGACCCCTCAGTTCAAGAAGGACACAGAGCTGCTGGAGGGAGTCCAGCATAGAGCAATGAAGATGATGAAGGAAGTGGGACACCTCCCTTATGGGGAAAGGCTGAGGGAGCTGTGTTTCTTTAGCTTGGCGAAGAGAAGACTGAGGGTGACCTTATTAATGTCTATAAATATGTGAAGGGGGTGTCAGGAGGATGGAGCCAGGCTCTTCGCAATGTCATCTAGTGATAGGACAAGGGGCAATGGGTGTAATCTGGAACATAGGAGGTTCCATATAAATATGAGAAGAAACTTCTTCACACTGAGGGTGATGGAGCACTGGAACAGGCTGCCCAGATTGGTTGCGGAGTCCCCTTTTCTGGAGACATTTAAAATCCACCTGGACATGTTCCTGTGTGACTTGGTCTAGGTGATCCTGCTGTGGAGGCCCCTTCCAATCCCTAATGATTCTATGATTCTATGTTATTAAATTAGCTTTAAAGGTATTTAGACATTGAAACACACAGAAAAGTGTGTATTTCTCAAAACACTGCAGGACTTTCAGTTACAGAAACAGACAGTCTGAAAAATATCTGTGTTTGCCTAGGTGCAAAGAGAAGTGTGAATATAATGAATTTGTAAGTTGTAAGAACAGTCACCACACTTACCAGGTATAGGAGGAGTATTAGAACAAAAAGGAATCTCTGCTATTTTTTATTCAGATCTCACTTATCTCACATGCTTTCACTGAGCAGCTCTTATTCATTGTGGGTTTCACTGGACCACTTGCCATCCTAGGGATTATGAGCTCTCTTGCAAACGTTACCTCACTGGCATTTTATTTATTATTTGAAAAGATGGACAGAATTTTTGTAACTGACTAGAACTGTGCAGTAACTCTGAAAGTAAAACATTTTGATTCTCAAAGCATAGTTTTTCTAGCTGCTATTCTTTGAAAGTCCAAGAAGCCACAAATGAAACTGTAGAATTTTCTGTATGGCTCTGCATAATTTAAAAGAACCGCTGTAGAAGAGATTGTGTCTCAATAGTTTCTGCTCAAACCCATCTCTTCAAAGAGAGTTTTAAAGTCAAGGTAACAAATAGGAACAAGGTAATTAAAAATGTGAAGGGAATCCATAGAAGTACTAGCTACTGTCACATTGCTCAGGTGTCACTCACAGGAAAAGATTTTCCATGACGTAGTTGTAATCAGTTTGACTGCTGTCCGGCAAGAAGCATGCTGCGAACACAATGATAGCATTCAGACCATCACCATAGTATCCTGTGAGAAAAACAAAAAGGCATTTTTATCTTTACCAAAGGTTCTTAAGAAGATAAATTTAAATAGAAATCTCAAAGTCCTGGAACAGAGCTACTATGTCCACTGCTGAAGAAGCCCAAAAATGTGTGAACTATCATTAAGTTGTAAGGAAACAGGATAAAAAGTTATGTCAAATTCTTGAAAAAAACCACTTATCGCATCTGTAAGTAAAAACTGTTTTAGAAAGACCAGCAAAAAAAACCTAGTATGTAATAGAATCTGAACCTCTCTCTTCACTGCATCTCTATGCCAATAATTTGCTGAATGCTCACCTTAGACTGAGAAATAAAGGGATAAAGAAAACATCCTACATTTATTATCCTGCATCTTTTGAATGACGTTACACCAAGTCTTACAATCCAACCTCAATTGGTTTGTGCACCTCCAATGACCTCAGGATATTACAGTTATGACTGCACCCCACTACACCTTAGGAGCTCCCAGAGGTTACAGAATTACAGCACGGTAGGGGTTGATCTAGGTCCTGCTGTGGTGGAGGGACTGGACTAGATGATCTTTCAAGGTTCCTTCTAATCCCTAGCATTCTGTGATTCTGTGAAATTAACCATGTGAGAATGATTATTACGTTTGTGAAGGAAAACCTGAATCTCCTTAGAGATAGGAACACATTACTGAAAAATTAAAGGCTATTACCAGCACTTACACAGCATTTCCGTATGGAGCTTTAAGACTTTTACTGTGCTTTTCGGATACTTGAGAAAATTATGAAATACTAGGTTGGATTCTTTTAGAACTTCTTGCATTGTTGTCATTCAAGCAAAGCAAAATTCCCTGTGCAAAGACAGACAACAGATAATACCTGGTCCACATACCCTAAGCAGGAAAGAGCATGACAGTTTTCTCCTTTCTCACTCAACAACTAAGCTGAGTCTCAGTCAGCTGAAATAAGGATAAAATGTTTATGCCAAAAAAGTAATTTCTTACATGGTTTCATAGAGCCCTTCAAATAATCCAGAATCCATGAAAGCACGGATGCTTCTGAGATCTGCCCATGGCATCTTCCCTGACAAGGAGAACTACGGCTGATGAATCTCAATGATATCCCTGTTGTAAGGACACGCACAAAGACACTCTCTGTTTAGGGCTCTAGTTTTACTTGAAATGACATAACATCACCACTGCTTCCTCAGTTACAAAGGGGACCAGAAGGGTAAGTCTCTGAGACAAAAATGTACATATCTGAAGTAAGTCTTCTGCCTTGAGCCATATTGTTTTAAACCAAGACTTTGGGAAACAACCTGATGATCCTAGAACCTTTTGTGTTCCCCTTCTCAGACATCAAAGCTCAGAAAATCTACAGTTAGGCTTTCCAAAGCCACTGTACAATAGCAGCCCATCAAATGTTCATTGTCTTCTTCAATCCCACAGTGCATTTGTTGCTCTCCATCCTTCTAGAAGGCATCAGTAGGCAGAAGAGCACAGGATTAGCATTTGAGCACCAGCCAAAGGGCAATGTGGGTAAGCTCACTTTAAACCATGTAATGTCATGTGTGTCATAGCTCCATCCCATGTTAGGATCCCGTAAACATGAACAGCCTATTTGCAGACAACATATGAATGATTGACTTAGGTGTCTCAGTGAAGATTTCAAAGAGTAGCATTGCATTTCTCTACCAAGGATGTATACAGGGAAGGAGAAGAACCTTGAGTTCCATTTTCAGCACCCTCACCTTTTAAATATTCAATATGAAGGAATCCAACAGTAATCATACAAGAAACAAAAGAGAAAAGAACTCCACCTCCCACACTCATCACTTAATACCCCTCTCTGTTGTTTCCATCTTCCAATAGACCCACAATAATTTCAAAAGACAATATGAGTTTCACCTGTTTGATCCCAGCTCATCACTCAATGAAATCTACAAAATAAAGCTGTAATTTTTAACCCCTTCTCCCCTTATTTAACCAATAAGGAGGAGATTTCCTACTTCCCATATGGTAAAAAAAGATGTATCATGCTACCATAAAACAGCCTGTCTAGCTTGGCTAAGAATTTTGGCAGTGAGAGCACACTGTAGCAGCTGCATCCACAGAGCACTGAAACAGGTTGCCCAGCGAGGTTCCAGATAACAGAACACAGAATTAAAACCCACAGATAAATCTAAGCCACTTTTTCTTACACATTTGCAGACAAGAAATGTTCACCCAATGGAGAAGTGCTTTCTAATCCATCACTAGACGCTACTAAAACCCATTCCACCAGATTCTCAAAGAGCCTATAAAAAGAGAGAGCTCTTTAAGAAATGTCTCTCAAGACATGGAAGGCAGCATCACCCCCAGACCATCAAATCTACTGTCCACTTTCCTAATTTGGGGCTACTACTGAGACTCTGAACTCGGTGCTCTCTGTCCTTTGGCAAGGAAGACTATTCAGCAGACCACTGAACCATCAAGACATGCTTGACTTGACTTCAAACAAAGTAGTTTTGGCCAGAACTTAATCTCGAGGTGAAAGCAAAGACTGCTGCCTCTCTATTTCACTCCAAAGACACAAAAGTATGGTCTAGCTGCCATAATGGAGGAACTGTTCAAGTGGTCCAAAGTTTTCCAGAGACCCATGCATGAAAATTATTTTGTTTTCATATCTTCAGGCTGCTGCTTCATAATTACAGAACTTAATCCAGTCAGTAACTCACTTTGACACAGCTAGCTTTCAGGCAAAATTCCCAAGTTAGCTAGTAGTGGGCTGGAACTTAATCTTACATCTCACACTACTTCTTTTACAACGGCCAAGTTACTGTCCAGTACCCGTTCAAAAGTAAAGGAAATGCGTTGTTCTTTATCTTAGATTTGAATGATCTAGCAAAACAAGGTGTCAGACGCATACAGTTTGATTACTTCACACTGAGAGCCAAGCTGAATGAATTAGACTGCTACCAACATCTATGCATTATTACGTACTTCATGGTCGCCATCTGTCACTGGAACATCATGTCTGTCACTGGAAGAAGTCCTTGTTCAACAGCTAGGAATTACTCAATTAAGAGTTACTTCTCCACTCACTAAAACTGACTGGCATTTATTTTTCATGAAATATGGTATATCAGCATCTCGTAGAAACAGCACCTGACTGTTTTCACCACAAATGTACCTGGACTAGTTTGCTGGATATACAGTACATAGAAATCAGCACCATTAGCAAGGCCTCAAAGTATTTTGTTTCCTAAATTATGCCATCTGTGTCTGTTTGCTAAACTGTGTCTGAGGTGTCAGCACATTCATAAATCTTTGATGGTATTGTTATAGTTGAACAATACTGTGAGGCTTTAACATCTTTATTAATTCCAAGTAAACTTCCTGCACACTGGCCACTGTGCGCGTCTGTAGGCTATCATCCAGCTGCTTTTAATGAAAACATGCAAATTTGAGGACCATGTCCTCGGGTAACACATTTAATAATCATTTATTCATATAGTTTCTATCAGATAATACTAAAAATATAATGGGAACAATGACTTATCTTTAAATGATGTTATGGATCAGCGACACTGTGACAGAAACATCCTCATATAAACTCACAAATCTTACTTCTGAGATGCTAAGTTACCTGCCTCAGTTTTGCAGGAATAGGACAATTCATCCTTATTTAATACCTAACTGAACAGCTGGCAAAGAGCATGCCCCAAGCTTAGAGAACTAAAAGATAATCTACACATAAGACACCAAGGGAAAAGCACTTAGAAAGCTTAGTTTTGTTTTCTTCCTTAAATATCTATATAGTAGTATTTATTCACTTGAATTTACACAGAACTGTGCTAGCAACACCAGAACCACAAATTCACTCAGGGGAGGTTAAGGAGCAGACGAGAAAATGACACCATTTTCCTAATTTAAGTTTTCTTTGATACACTATTTGATAATCATTAAGAAATTACGTCAAAAGTCATAAAACAGTAACATAAGGAGCTGAGCCAGAAGAGCGGAAGCCCCAGGGAAAACGTTTCTTTCCTTTTGCCATTCCATTTGTTTAGACCTGTGCACCTACAAATGCCATTCAGCAAAGCAGAGGGAGCTATACCTCCCTGTGCAAAATCCACATTATAAAGTTTTACTTTTCTTTTTCTGTAGGACAAAAATTGTTTAACACAGTTTTAGCCTACAATGACCAGATCGATACTGATACATACATGCCAGATTATTTGCTGCTCCTGAAACTGCTTTGATTTAAACCATTCATTCATCACTGCCACAATGAACTGCAAGCCAGGTTGGTTTCAGCCACAGCTGAAAAGTAAACCTAAATAAATCATGCTCAATAAAGTATGAAATTTTTACATCATTCTGAAAAATCCATTCAGTCTTCCTACCTCCATGTGAAATGACCTTTTTGTAAGGTTCAATGACTTTCATATCAATTCTTTGTTCTTGTTCTCCAATAACCACTGTTCTCCACAACTTGTTGTCCTCTCGCTCTTCTTCAGCAGTGTACTCTGGAATTGACTCAGACTCCTCCTGGGAAGCACCCTTAGCAGCAGTCTGCTCTTCTGAAAAGTAAAATTGTGCATGTTACATCTTATGTATGTTATGTACGTTACGAATATTACGTAAGTTACACATGGTACGTAAGTTACGTCTTACGTACGTTACTCCCTGATCTAATACAAACCGCTGATTATTACTCACTATTGGTCATACAAGCTTCCTGCACTTCAGGGCACTGGGGCAATTTGGATCAGGTTGCACAGGTGGTGTTCTCCTCAATCCCTTCAGTGGCAGGGAACAACACACAGGAACGAGGAATCTCACCAGATTAACATATGGCTCAGAGATGGATGTCATTGGTTGAATTTTGGTTTTCCTTTACCACAGGGAGATTTACAGGGCACTGGGCCTGCTGAGGACTGATGGAGTTGAGCTGTCTCAAAGTGGGAAAAGGATTCTTGCCAGTGAGTTGCTGGAGCTCACTGGAAGGTCTTTAGGTTCAAAGGGGGAAGAGAATGAAACAAGACTTAGCAGAGGTGAGCCTGGCGGTGGTATTCAATTGTTGAGTCTTAAACTGACAGCCCAGCTCAAGTAGGTAAGACACTCAGCATGGGTAACAGGCAAGAGAGGCTGGAAGCCATTGCAGAGCAGGATAAATATGACCTAGTTGCCATCACTGAAACGTGGTGGCTGACACACATTTGCTGTTACAGTAGAAATAATGAAGTCTAAATTTCTACTCCCACCTCTCCTGAATCTTGTTCTTAATATCAAGTAATAGAAAATCATAGAATCATTAGGGATTGGAAGGGACCCTGAAAGATCATCTAGTCCAATCCCCCTGCCACAGCAGGATCATTTCACTGGAAAAGTTATACAATCAGAATCACTCTGGGTTGGAAGGGACCACCTGATCGTCAAGTCCCAACAACCCCACCCCAGACCAGGCTTGCCATAGCCCCATCCAGCCTGGCCTTAAACACCTCCAGAGATGGGGCCCCAACCACCTCCCTGGGCAACCCATTCGAGGCTCTCACCGTTCTCACAGTGAAGTTCTGCAATAATCAAGCAGAAATTGCCACATGGAGAGTTAAGCCTGAAGGACCTCGAGTTAGGTCCTTGACCTAACTTAAGGACCACATGGCAGTTCAGTACCTTTCAGTCAACACCTTTGACTTCCGCTAGCTGCCGAGGTAATATTTGAATTTCAGCTAAATGACGAAGGTGTAAAACTCCAACATCATCTTGTTTTTCCAGTGGATCTAAACCAGGGATTGCTACATTTTTTTGGTAATGTGAATGCAAAAGACAATCTCACTCATGGTGTTGAAAGTAATTATACGTCTTGGTTGGTACTTGCATGCTAATAGATTAGCTGAATCATCCCAAAATTCAGGAAACTCTGGTTTTTTCCCCCCCTACAGATTATAAATACTTAACGTTTTTGTTACAGTCTTTTTCAGCATAGTAAGTAGTCCATTAAATATTTATTGATCAGTTAGAAAAGGGAATTTGGCCAGTAGCTAGGGTACATCCCTGTGCAACATGTCAGACCATGGCTCAGATACCCTCTTTATCGCAGAATCCTTCACAGCAAGGAACCCATTTACAGATCATTTTATCTGTCACTCTATACACTACACAGAGCATTTCTATGAGTGGAAAGAGCGAGGCTTTCAGGCAAAGTAAAGAAACCATGTCTTCCACACCCTGAGTAATGTCTCAGACACTGAGCTGTGGAAGAAGGGAAAAAGACAGCACAGCAGTTACATCACCTTCTACTGCAGCATTGTTTCTGGAACTCTACTACCGTATTTCCTCAACTTCAATTAACATAATTCAAGCATTTCAAATACGCAGTCACTTTGCCTCAGCAGAAAAAATACTCAATAATAGGATGTGAATTCAAAATATTTCGAACCTCTATAGCTACATTCCTTCATTAAGTAACTAAAAACCTATAGCCCAGATCCATCTATGAGCTTTTTCTTATGCAGTAACAGGAAGTTGTGCAATTTAACCGTAACTTTCTTTCATAACATTGCATGATGAGTGATCTTTAATGGGATTTTACTCTAAAAAAGTGCCTATCTTGTCATACAATCATCAATAAAATCAGTTTTCTAATGAATCACTGTGCATAAATGAAGTGATTCCACCAGATCCACATAAAGACAAGGAATATTTTTATGTAAGTGTGCAGCCATACCAGGTCGTCCTTGGGTGGCAGGCAAAATAGTCAGAGTTTTACTTCAATTTTGTTAATCGAAATCACCGTAAAGTATTTTGATTGAACAGAAGCAGGACTACACAACAGAATTCCCTTTTTTTATGTCCTGAAGGACATGGGAGGTATATATACACTTTTCATCACAGAGCATTTTTTTTTTCGCTTTTCAAATTATCTAAGAGGAGACTTCCTGTGCCTATGTATGTCCTTCTGTGAAATTAAATATTGATCTCAATCTATTTTTTTTTTTTAATCTTCCTTCAGGCTTTGCAGGAAGGCTTTACTCATGTTAAGGGAGAGTACTTCTCAAGATCAGTCTAAGAGGGGACCGATTTCAGTTTTCATTATTTACTATCTTATATACTTTTAGCGCATAGGTATTTGGGGGGATTTTTTTAAGGCTTCCCTTCTTTCTTGATCTGCTTTTCTATTGTATTTTTCCTTCAGAACATGTATTTTCATGCTGCAGAGGGCTGCTCTGGAGGCATGGTATCAGGAAACTACCTGACACTGAAGATTAATGTAGAAGACTGAACTGTTATTGCATAACAACCAGAGTTCTTTGCCCTCTTTTCATCACTAATTCCAAGGCACAAAACTCTTACTCACGGGCATTTTTAATCTTCACATAATGTCTCCTTTTGCTTTCCTTCAAGAGATCTGCCTCAGTAGATTTTGCTTGGATTCTTGTGGCAGCTATGAATACTTTTCTTTTAATCTATCTTCTTAACATTAAATCTTAGTACATTTTCCTCCAGTCACCTATTTTAATTTCACATACTATTTCTTTTTTCTGATGTAATTTATATTAAGCAAAGGGCTCCCAGCTAGACAAGAGAGAAATTATAATTAAAAACTCTGAAACGGAAGGTGCTTAAACATGTATTCCATTGTGATAGTGTTTTATTTGTCAATAGAAAGCAGTAATCATCATAATGGAATAGAAAATTGTTGGTTAGACTTCATTAAACTCATGTCAATATCAAAACATTAGCTTGGTGATAAGTACACCTTCCTAATTTCATGTGAAAGTGTTGGATCATAAAACATCCTTTTGTAATCAATCATTTTCACTCTTGCATGTCTATAAAGTGTGCTTTTTCAATTCCCACCAAGTGTCTTCATATTTAGATGTTTAATATTATCACTATTTTGAATCTACTATTTAGTAATTGACATTAAAGATCTCCAGACAAAATTTAAACAATTGCAGTGTAATGAGAAATGCACTAGGCTTTTACAAATTATTATCTATACACATCTTATATCCCTAGAGAGAAAATTTAATTCCCCTTAGTTTGCTCATACCTTTTATTTTCTCAAGGTCACACTAGAACAAGTAGTACCCACCCAGTAAAAAAACCCAACACGCTTTAATTGTATGAAATGTGTTACCTTCAACCAAAGATATTTAACAGTCACATTTTGGAGAGCGTTATTCTTAATAACTAATACTTTTATTATGGTTACTGACATTATTCTCTATTCACATCAAGTGGGGTCTGCAATCTTACAGATTTTCTTCTAATCAAGAAAGATTGGAATCAGAGCTGCCGCAGGTATTAGGATACCTATCCCCCACTCTCTGTAGCTGTTCTGAGCTTCAAAACTTGTCCATACACAGCCTCAGTGTCCCCATGTGAATCTGTCCTAGTGTCTTTGTATGATCACCCCTTAATCTCTAGTCTAATTAATGTGGTTTGTGGCCCAAAGTTTACCAGTGTTTGATCTTTTCAAATCTCATTTCAGGTTGTCCAAATGCAGATATCTAGATTTCTCAAAAAACATGGAATTTCTCTTACACACATGTATTTTCCCCATTATTGTACTTTACATTATATTCCCCAGTATTTCAGAGATTTTCTTTCACAATCTTTTCTCATTTATTTACTTTAGCAATGGCATCATTAGATCTGTCATTACCCTTATAAGCACATCGTTTACTCTTTTGACCCTCTTAACGTTTAACTTTAGAAAGCCATGTCTTTTTTCCTTCAGAGAGCAAGCTCTTACACTTCTAGGAAATCAATGCAGCTAAAAATTACAAGTATTTATGCTGACAGTCTTGTTTCTTTAAAAATAAGCATTGCATGAGCTTGCTAAGATTTATGACTCAGAAAATGATAAATATAGCAAGAATGTCTCATCTCTCAAAGGGGTCTCTTCTTCCCATAACACTGTGTAAACACAGGAAAAGGGTAATGGTTTTAAGCTAGAAAATGGTAGATTTATGCTGGACATTAAGACCAACATTATTAATATGAGGCTGGTGGATCACTACACCAAGTTGCCTAGAGATTTAGTGGAGACTCCAGCTCTGGAGACATTCAAGGTCAGGCTTGATGGGGCTCTGAACAATCTGTTCTAGTTAGAGATGTCCCTGCTTGTTGTATAGGGTCCCTTCCAACCGAACATATTCTGTGATTCTACTTAAACTAACAAGATGGAACAACATCAATCTTTATAATATGCAAATCTGAACCCAGCCAGACAAGGGAACTGATGATGTTGCTCTGATGTGTGCAGCTTTGGAGCTTTCAGCATAGGAAAGACATGAGCCTGTTGAGAGAAGGTCTGGAGGATTGTCACACAGCTGATTAGAGGAATGGAAACCTGTTACTGTAGGGTCAGGATGAGACAGTTACTGTTGCTCAAGAGACTTAAGAAAAATGAAGATGTACTATTGTAGCAGGCCCTGCTAAAAATTCTAAGGCATGATGGTTTTACATTTAAACAAGGTAGATTCAGACCAACCATAAGGAAGAGTTTTTGTACTGAAAGAACATTGAAATATTGGAACAGGTTGCCAAGAGAGGTTATAGGTGTGCAAAAATATACAGGACAAAGTCCCTAATGTATCAGGGTTTTATAGATAGTTTCTTTTACATTGAGAAGTGCTTGATATTTCATAGAATTATTAGGGATTGGAAGAGACCTCAAAAGACCATCAAGCCCAATCCCCCTGCCACAATAGGGTCACCTAGACCAAGTCACACAGGAACACACCAAGGTGGGTCTTAAACATCTCCAGTGAAGGAGACTCCACAACCCCCCTGGGCAGCCTGTTCCAGTGCTCTGTCACCCTCACTGTGAAGAAGTTCCTTCTGATATTTATATGGAACCTCCTGTGTTCCAGCTTACACCCATTGCCCCTTGTCCTATCACCAGATGACATTGAGAAGAGCCTAGGTCCATCCTGCTGACACCCACCCCTCACATATTTATAGACATTAATGAGGTCACTGACTGACTTGGTAAGAATTTATTTAAAATTTAGCATGTTCATTCTGGTTTAAACATAGACAGTTACCTACATGCAGATGTGATGTGGGATTCATGTATGTATCTGAATTTTGGGCGCGTATTGTTGAGATCCTTAGTGGTCTTCCAGAGAGAAAAGTTTAGGACAAATGTCTCAAAAGAGGCCCAGTACTGCCCAGACTTAATGGCTAAATGTTATTAATATGATTAGATTCATGTGAAGACAGTTGGTCTAAAACTCTTCTACCAAGGACAATACAGCTAAATTTTTTGGGGGTGGCATCTGTCCCCACCCACTTTTAAGATTTTTCAGCTTCACCACATTAATTGTGGTAAGGATCCCAGTATAAATTCATTGCTGGCAACTACAAATGTTCTTAACACATGCACACACAACTTAGGCTGCTGTGCCAAGGCAGCACCTGGCAGGAGTATGTCCTTAGGGAGGACTTTCATAATTTCTCTAGATGGAGCCTAAGTGGGTGAAGCTCCTTGATAAACTGACTGCTCATGGCTCGGACAAGCACACAAAACTGGTAAGGAGTGAAAGTGGTAAGGAAAAGTGACACTTGAGGGGCATTTTACATTAGTTGAGGATTGTTTCTGGGCAGTAGGATCTTTAAGCAAATCTGAAGTCTGAAGCTGGATTTCATTTGGAACAGAAAAATGTTTTGACCAGTTTAAAGCTCAGTTAAGTTGTAGCACTGAAATAACAGAGTAGAGGCAGTTTTTTAGCTGGTGTGTTGTTGCTGTGGCACTACCGAGTTTGTATTAAAAGAGTGGCTACTGTTGGACTTTCCTGTTTAGACTCCTGTGTTTCTGCCAGAGTAATCTATATCATATGCTGAATCAGAAGTAAAGCTGAGAGGCAGACAGAAAACTTTACCACCTGAAGGTGTGTTTACCCGTAAACCAAGCATGTTTCCAACATCCTGTTCTGCATTTGTTAACTTGCGTACTGGCCTAAGTGTATCACAAACACGTGGCTAAGGCTTCTTGGATGAACGGATTGCTCAGATAGTGTTAGCTAGGGACTGATGAAGCAACACGTTTTTCTATCTTTACACGTACAAATATGTTCAACTATTTTTCACAAATATGAAAAAGATACATAGGTAATGTTCAAATACACTTTGGAGTTGAGAAGAGGATTTGTGTTAACCTCTGTTAATCCCATTCGCTGTACTGTTAGGCAGGTTACAAGTTGGTCTGACTTCAAAATGCGAGGACTTGGCTGGTGCGTCTTGGTACTTTACAGCAGCCATATGCAGGAGTTTTTTGGATGTTTGTCCACTGGGTCATGGGTTAATTCATGACATGACAACTTAGAGAACCGCACAGATTCCGTTACATTACCAGTGTGAGAGCCAGTGGACATCCCTGGTACTATAAATGGCATATGTGAGGGATGAACTTCATCTTTCTTTACTATTGGAGGTATGGACCAAGTGCTGCTGTCTGCTGCTTCCATCTCACCATGTGGACTGGGTGAGAAGACAACCTCTCTTTCCCCTTTCCCATTTTCTGGCTGTTTTTCTTTCTTTTTTCCCCTCAGTTGTTAAAGGGAGGGTAAGGTTGGTTTTGGTTGGTCTCAGGGAATTCTTTGTTATTTCTTCACAGGCTCATTGGGATTGTGGTGGGGGATGGGTGAATCCATTTGCTAGTGGTTTTTTGGGGGTTTTTTCCTTCCTTTTTTCTAACTGTTTGTTGTTAGTAAAACTTGTTAAAATTTTTCTTTAATATTGTCCTTGTTTTTGTCGGTTTTTTTTAAGACCCTGGGAAATCAAAAGTGGAACAGTGTTCTTAATTTTTATAATCAAAAACATTGTTTCTCAAAAACATGTTGGACAAAAACACGCTTTGCAAAATGTAGTTGTGTGCTCCTAACCGTTTGTGGGTGACACTCAAGTAACATTTAAACTGTCCTGTTTTATCTAAACATTGGCAGCTGCTACCCAAAAGTACTTGACAGCAGCCTGGGGCAGTTGCTCCAGTGGATCTCACAAGAAAAACTGCATCGTAACGCCTACTTTAAATGCCAGACTAATCCACCGTTATCCACTCAGTGCACCACATAGTTCCAGTATGATTGGTGTGACATGACTATCAAATTGTACTAACTGGTCTCTCCTGTGGAGAGTTGCTACTGTGTCACTTGTGTGGTTTACATTACTGAAGAGACTTTAAAAGCATCTCTGGCAGCATTTGTGAAGAAATCAGGAGTTGCCAGCATTGCAGCAGCGCTGTCTGATTTCACGCAGTGCTGCTGCGCCGTGTACCAGAGTTTCTTGGTGGACTTCAATCTTGTCTAGCAGCGTGCTGACATTTTTGAGAGATCTCAGTTTGGCTACCACCATGTACTTCAGGCACTATAAAACAATATACCATCAGCAAAAGTTTGTTTAGATCGGTTTAGCTCAGATCCTTTTGTTTTTCAAACCAAAACAGAGCCCCAAGCATAGAATCATTAGAGATTGGAAGGGACCTCGAAAGATCATCTAGTCCAATCCCCCTGACACAGCAGGATCACCTAGACCAAGTTGCACAGGAAAACAATCCAGGTGGGTTTTAAACGTCTCCAGTGAAGGAGACTCCACGTCCCTCAAATCTTCCTAGAAAACTGGGTTTCCAGAGTAACTGGCAACCAGTGACATCAAAGGCAGTTTCATTCAGAAAAGGACAAAACCTTTAACAGATAAAATACTAATGGTGGTTATAGAATTTGAAGTATTTGCAAATATTGTTTCATCATCAAAGTTTCCAAAGTTTTTCATACAAGGTTTCTGTGAGCCATAGAGAGGCAGTGAACACTTATTTTACAGAGTCTGAGTAAAGCTGTCTTCTCAGAAGACATTGCAGTTAAGAAATATGAAGCCATAGCCTCCCTACAACATCAGTTTCTGGATTACGCACGTCATGGGTTCCAACCAAACAGGAACGGAAAGAAAGGCAGCCTGGCCTCAAGGTGCAATCTTGGATAGAATTCACCAGGCAATGGACTAGATTAGGGAAACAAAAGGGGTTTATTAAATCTATAGCTATGTACAGAAAGAAGAACAAACCCTAAGAAAGTTGAAACACTTTCAACTTTCGTAATGCCATTACACGTATGTCTGAGAAAAATGCACACGCTTAATGGCACAAGGGAAAGGGCCACCACTCACCATCTCAGCTCTCTTGTTTTTCCTGAGCAGTCTGCAAAAGATTTAAGAGTTAGAAGTTCTCTCAGCTCCATTCTACCGCTTTCTCAAAACATTCACAACTTTCTCAGTGGCAAAATGACACCGTTTCTCTTCCTGCTCATCAGTCACGATGGTGCTGGCCATATGGCTGGTCATGTGGTGATCGCACAGTGGCAGGGAGGAATCAGCATTGGTGGTTTCCTCATGGCGCTGTGATGTGGGAAGGGCTCTCTGTTAGTGTGACTCCATTTGGTGGCAAGGCAGAGCATGCTTGTCACCATCATCTGTCTGCTGCTGCGGTTGGTGTGGCATTCCAGCCTGGCCATGGCCAAGTGGGGCCCGTGGCCTCCAGTGCCCTGGGGCCAGGGGGAATTGGAGGAGACAGGGCCACAGCTGGGCTGGCCAAGACTGCAGCGAGGCCAATGCCCCCCAGGGTCTGCTTCCCTCCCTGCCTCTGGGCTGTAGTGACAGTGCTGGGGGGCACAGCACTCCTGCCTGTCCGTCCTCCCACCCCTCCCAGAGAAGGGGGTGAGGAGGGGAGATGGAGAAGACTCAAGAACGAGAAAAAAAGAGTTGATGACCTCTGGAAGAGGGGGCAGACCTCTCATGAAGACTTTAAGGATGTAGTCAAACTCTGCAGAAAGGAAATCAGGAGGGCCAAAGAACAGCTAGAGCTCAACTTAGCTACAGCTGTTAAAGATAATAAAAAAAATTTCTATAAATACAAAAGGATATAAAACAAAAGGAGGACCAGGGAAAATCTCCATCCTGTTTTGGATTCAAAGGGAAATCTAGTAATGAATGATTGGGAAAAGGTTGAGGTGCTCAGTGCCAACTTTGCTCAGTCTTTAGCAGTCAAATTCAGTGTTCCCTGGAAAACATGCCTCATGAGCTGGGACACAGAGAGGGAGAGCAGAATGAGGCCATCACAGCTGGAAAGGATGTGGTCAGCAACCTGCTACACCACTTATACATAAACAAGTTTATGGGGCCCGAAGGGTTGCACCCAAGGGTGCTGAAAGAGTTGGCAGCTGTGCTCATCAAGCCACTTTCCATTATTTACTCAAAATCCTGGCTAGCTGGGGAGGTCCCAATGGACTGGAAGGTGAGAAGCATAACATCCATCTACAAGAAGGGCAGAAAGGAGGATCCAGGAACCTATAGACCTGTCAGTCCGACCTCGTTACCAGTGAAGGTCATGGAACATCATCTCAGATGCCATCGCACTTCACATACAGGACAACTAGGGGATCAGGGCCAGTCAACATGGGTTTATTAAACAAAGTTCTTGCCTGACGAATCTGATGTCCTTCTATGAAAGGATGACCTGACTATTGGATGAAGGAAAGGCTGTGTATATTGTTTACCTGTACTTTTGGAAAGCCTTTGACACTGTTCCCCATGGAATTCTCCTGGATAAGCTGGCTACTCATGGCTTGGATGAGCATACAATCTGCTGGATAAAACACTGGTTGAATGGATGGGCCCAAAGAGTGATGGATAATGGAGTTAAATCCAGCTGGTGGCCTGTCACAAGTGGTGTGCCTCAGGGCTCGGTGTTGGGACCATCTATGTTTAACATCTTTATTGATGATCTTGATAACGACATAGAGTGTATCACTAGTAAGTTTGCAGATGACATCAAGTTAGGTGGGAGTGTTCATCTGTCGGGGGGTAGGGAGGCTCTTCAGAGAGACTTAGATAAATTGGAACAATGGGCCAATGTTAATGGCATGACCTTCAGTAAGGCCAAGTGCCAGATCTTGCATCTAATAGACAGGAAGATGAATATGAGCCATCAGTGTGCCCAGGTGGCCAAGAAATCCAGTGGCATCCTGGCTTGTATAAGAAATAATGTGGCCAGCAGCAGTAGGGAGGTTATTGTCCCCCTGTATTCAGCATCAATGAGGCCACATCTTGAGTGTTGTGTCCAGTTTTGGGCACCTCAACACAAAAGAGATGTAGAGGTGCTGAGGCAGGTGCAGAAGAGGGCAACTAACCTGGTGAAGGGCCTGAAGAATAAATCTTATGAGGAGAGACTGAAAGGGTTGAGGCTCTTTAGTTTGAAGAAGAGGAGGCTGAAAAGAGACCTCATCACTCTCTACAACTACCTGAAAGGACGTTGTAGAGAGGTTGGTGCTGGTCTCTTCTCACAAGCAATTAGTCATAGAACAAGAGGGAACGAGTTCAAGTTACAACAGGGTAGGTTTAGACTACATATTAAGAAGAACTTTTTCACAGAAGGGGTGTTCAGGTACTCTAATAGGCTTCCCAGGGAGGTGGTTGAGTGGCCATCCCTGGATGTGTTTAAAGATCATTTGGATGAGGGGTTGCGGGATATGGTTTAAGGGTGAACTTGTAAGGTAGGGTAAATGGTTGGACTAGATGATTCAAGAGGTCTTTTCCAACCAGAGTGATTCTGTGATTCTGTGAAATATTAGTAAGTTCTCTATAAGTCTCCTTTTTTTTCCAAGTTAAAGAGACCCAGCTCCCTTAGCCTTTCCTAATAAAGGACATCTTTGTGGCTCTGCGTTGGATTCTCTCCACCAGTTCTGTGTCCCTCTTCAACTGAGGGGCCCAGAAGTTGACACAATATTCCAGATGCAGTCTCACCAAGGCACAGCAGAGGCAGAGGAGGACCTCTTTCTATCTGCTAACCATCCCCATTCTGATCCACTCCAGGATGCTGTTGGCCTTCTTAGCCACAAGAGCACATTGCTGGCTCATGGTCATCCTGCTGTCCACCAGGAGCCTTTCTCCTATGATGGTCTGCAACAGCTCATTCCCCAACCTATACTATTACCTGGGGTTATCCTTGCCCAGATGCAAGACTCTACATTTGCCCTTGTTATACTTCTTTCCATTTATCCCTGCCCAGCTCTCCAGCCTGTTCAGGTCCCGCTGAAGAGCAGCACAGCCTGCTGGGGTGTCAGCCACATCTCCCAGCTTTGTGACATCAGCAAATCTGTAAATCAGCATCTAGTAAATCTGCAAAATATCTTCTTGGCAGTTGAATGTTGTGCTCTGCTATGGGTATTTAACACACGTACAAGTAATGATGTTTTTAAAAAATAACTAAATTGTCACTAGATAATAAATGTAATAGATTCTACAGTTAACAACAGCACTACCTGCTCAGCTTCACCAGCTTTTGCCCTCAACCTGGTGGGGCTGGAAGTGTGAAGGTGTGGTAGTCTTGTCATTATAAGGCCACCAAGTCTTGTCATTATAAGGCAACTGCTAATGGAAATGTAGACATCAAGCAAACCTTGGAGAGTTCTGACATAAGGGTAATGATTTTGGAGCTTTGTTAGGCCACACTTGCACACTTAAGATGGATAATGACAATGTTTAATCATTAGTTGAAAAAAATTACCAAAATATTATGTATCAGGAGGTAGTAACATGGAAACAAAACAAGCAGATCACTGATGAAATTTTCCCAGGAACTTAATGAGAAAACAGTCAATATAATTACAGTCCATAGCCTTTTCCCTTCCCTTCTCATCTTTTGTCTTTCTTATTGTCATAGTCATATACTTCCCCATAACCCAAACCTTCTTTAGCTTAGCTTACATAAGATGCAACTTTGACCTTCTTGAGCGCACAGTGACAATTTGAACAACGGATCCGTTTTGACCAAATGAATTATCTGATCACAAAATCCTTAGTGAAGCAAAACTCTGCTAGATGTCAATGAATTAGAAGGGTTTAGTAACCACTGCAATTAACGCAACTTTGGTTTTGGTATGAGCTACAGAGCTGCAGTTACTTTCTCTACCTATTCTACTACAAATCCTCCTTTTTCAGATTTTAAAATTGTTGACACAATAACGCTTCTGCAATGGCCTCTTCAGGAGGGAGCAGCACCACTACACGAATCTAAATAAGAGTAAAAGAGAGAACGGCCTCCAGCTTGGAAGAATTATTTTGTAGGTGAGTAAATAGTTAATTTCACTTCTAACTCTTATAATAAAGGAGTGACATTGTTTGAATATTATTCAAAGTACTGTAAATTATGTATATTGACCATTCATGTTCTTGACTGTAATGTTACTATAACAAGACAACAAAGCAAGTGTAAAAGTTTGTGCCCTTTTCCTTTTCTTTCCATTGTAACTACTTCTCTCATTTGATTTACTCCTACAGAGTGGTTCAAAAGCATTGTAGCAATCTCTGAGATGTTTTCTGTTACCTACCATTTAATGTCAATGCTAGTTAGGAGTGTTTCAATTTGAAAGGGTTTACCTTAAAAAAAAAAATTGTGGTTTTTACAAATTAAAATGCAGTTTTCTTGGTTTGAGAGTTGTGACAGCAACCTAAAGAACCAGCTGAAGCTTTGTTTCTCTTCGCAGAACAGGATTTCAATTTCAGGAAGAATTTACTTGTTGATTGAGCGGCAATTAAGTTCAATAAGATCTGTTGGGCTTGAGCTAAAAAAAGAGTTTGACTAATTGCACAAACAACTGATGGTCCTGTCAAATTGTCAAGGAAGTTCATTGATCTTAAAGTTAAGCTGAAAGCAAATGAAGAATTGACAAAATAATACGCATACTACAATAGAAACACTATTAGGTAATAATTGTGAAAGGACTGTAGTGAAGGGAAAATCTTATCTATGAGACCATATATACAGAAGAATGCTGTATTAAAAAAGCCTTCAGACAGCATCAGTTTAGTACAACGAGAGCAAAACAGCCTTACCTCTGTGCCTGGTAATATTATGGAACAGATCCTCCTGAAGGACATGTTAAGGCATATAGAGGAAAGGAATGAAAGGGAGGTAATTAGAAGAAGCAAAAGGCCTCACAAAAGGTAAAATATGACTGACTAAATTGGTGGCATTTTATGCTGGAATTAGGATCTTTGTAGTAAGGAACGAGAAACTGATGTAATCTCTTAACTTCTGCAAAACCTTTTACATGATCCCACACATCATCCCTGTCTCCTAACTTGTTGAGCTATGTGTTTGATGGGCAGACTATTTGATAAATGAACAATTGTCTGGGTTGCTGCATCCAAAGAGTTGCACTGAATGGCTCAATGTCCACATGGAGATCAGTATCATAGGGTATCCTATGGGCCAACACCATAACGGAACAAGTATGAGTGGATGTTTATTAATGACATAGACAGCATGACTGAGTGTACCCTTAGCAGATTAGCATGTGACACCAAGCTAAGTGATGTGGTCAATACACTTGAGGAAATGGACACCATCCAGAAAGACCCTGATAGGCTTCAAAAACTTGACACACTCATGTGCAAGGTCCTACAGTTCAATCAGTGCCATCCCCACTGTCAATACAAGATGGAGATGAAAGTATTGAGACCATTCGTTTGGAGACTGTTTTGGGGTTATTAGTGGATGAAAAAGTGTACATAACACTAGTGATGTCTACTAGGGGTTCAGAAAAGAAATCATATCCTGGGGTGCATCAAAAGAAACATGGTCAGTAGATTAAAGATGTGATTGTCCTGCTCTCCTGCTCTATTTCACTGTCATGAGGCCCCACTCAGAGTATTTTATCTAGGTGTGGGGTTCTCAACACATGAAACATGAATCTGTCACCAGGTCTGGCCAGAAAAATGATAGAGGACCTGTGGTACAAGAGCAGGGTGAGAGAGCTAGGTTTGTTTAGCCTAGCTGAACAAAGACAAAAAAGAAGACCTTCTGGAGGCCTCTAATATACAAAGGTGAAAAGACTAGGTCTTTTAGTGATAGGACAAATAGCAACATTTTAAAACTAAAAGATGTTAGAATTATTTGGAATTTTTTCCAATAACGATGGAATTTTTTACCATAATGTTAGTGAAAAGTTGTAGCATGTTGCCCAAAGAAGCTCTGGAGGCTTGACGATGGGAAGTGCTCAAGGCCACACTAGATGAGGCTTTCAGTCAGCTGATATAGTCAAAGATACCTCTGTCTATGACAGAAGAGTTGGACTAGATGGTCTTTGGTTGTCCCTTCCAACACAAATTGTTCTACAATTCGACGATCTATGGTTTCTATGTTACACAAAACATACTGAAATATAAATATCTTATTAACCATTTTACTGAAGGTGCCAGTAGACATGAGGAAGAATCTCAAAAGTCAATCCAAGCCAAAGCAGAAAAAGGGAATCACTATATTTGTATTTCATGCTGTTTATTGCACTCACATAATTCCTGATTTTAACCAAGTGAAATAAGACCACAGCCTGCTCCTTAAACTTTTAAATTCTGCCTGGAAAAAATACTTCTCCCAACAAAGATTACTGTTGTGGACCCCTTAATTTGTCTAAATGAACTTCGTTTTCATCGTCTTTTGGCTTTTTTTTTCCTTGTGACCTTTTTTCCTCTACTGTTGAAATATATTCTTGGATGGGATGTGCTGCAAGTAAAATTTAGACAGAATTAAATGCCTATGTTTCATTTACTAGTTCCATTCAGCTACATACCATAAAATGTGATTTATAGCCACAATGCTAGGAAGTTGAAAAAATAATGCTATTGTCACAGAGTCACAGAGCAATTCAGACTGGCAGTGACCTGGAGAGATCTTCAGCCCCTACCCAGAGCAGTCTCAGTGCTGTATTCAGACAGGGTCAGCTCAGGCTTAATGCAGTCACTACAGGAAATATGTTAGGTAAAGGATGGCCCAGGCTTTCTGGGCCCTGTTTTCACTGCTGGGCTGTCAGCATGGAGAAATCACGTCTCCTTATCTATAGTCTGAGTCTCCCTTGTTTCAAGTTGGACTTCTGACTCTCACCCTCATACAGTGCACTCCTATGAAATCCAGGTTACAGCTTCTCCATCCTCTTCCATCCTCTCAAATGAGTCTCAGGAATGCCTCTAAAGCTATCCTTTTAGGTCCTTGAAGCTACTGATCAAGAGCACAGATAGCATTCTCCTCTACCACTTCAGTTACAGGATCACAGAATTGCGGAATCATACAATGGTAGCGGTTGAAGGGATCTCTGAATATGATCTGCTCCAACTGTTATACAGGGATTAACGTGGAGAGAAACATGAAGACGAATACCTGGCTCCAAGTCTGATGTCACTGGCAGGACTTTGGTGATTTTGGATTATGGGTAGGTTTTACATGACACCAGGCCTGTTAGCAATAGACAGGGTGCACCTGTCTCAAATGGAGGAAAAGGTTTTTTGAACAGAGTTTGCAGAACTCACTGGAAGAACTTCGAGACAGATTTGATGGAGGAGAGGGAAAATATCAGCCTTGCTGGAGACAGTCCAGGGAGAAACACATGAATATTTGTTGGCTGTTGTGCTGGAAAGGCAGGAGATGGAATGCCAAGTGACACTGTTGACACTAGAGACACTGGATGAGCTAGGAATCATGGTAGTGTCTAGAAAAGCGAGGTAGAATGAAAATGCTTCAAAGCAAAACAGTTACGTGATTTTGTGATTCAATTTCTTGAACCCTGGTCCCACAGCCTCTCTTTGCAAGGCAACAACTCCAAAACCAGTTTTTCAGAGACCTTCTTCAGTAACTTATTGCACAAGGATTGGATAAATACATGTTACACTGGATAAAAAATGGCTACATGGCCATGCCCAAAGAATAGTAGTCAATTGAGTTAAATCACAAGTGGTGTTCTCCAGGGTTCAGTAGTGGAGCCTGTTCTCTTTAATATCCTGATTAATTATGTGGATGAGGAAATTGAGTGCAGCCTCAGTAAGACTGCAGACAACATCAAGCTGGGTAGCTTTATCTGTCTTCTTGAAGCTAGAGAGACTTTATGAAAGATCTAGAATAATTAGATTCACAGGTCAAGGACTATGGTATGAGATTCAACAAGGCAAATTGCCTTTTCCTGCAGCACAAGCAACTGAATGCAATGCTAAAGGCTTGGGGACGTGTGATTGGAAAGCTGAATGTCAGAAAAGGACCTTGAGGTATTGAATGACATCTGGCTGAATATCAGCTAATAGTGTGCCTAGGTGGACAAGAAGGCAAAAGGCATCCTGGCTTGTATCAGAAATAATGTGGCCTGCAGGAGTAGGGATGTGATTGTTCCCCTGTACTCAGCACTAGTGAGGCTTCACCTCAAATACTGTGTTCAGTTATTGATTAGAGTCCCAGTTTTGATTCCCAGGGCTCTTTAAAACTCAGTAAAAACTGAGAATAATAGAACAAGAAAGTTAAAAGAAGAATGAAGGAAAAAACAACCTCTAAACCATAGGCAAAGCAGATTTAGCCCCTTCCCCTGCCCAGATATGAAAGCTGCACTGCACGAGAACCTAACAAAGAACGAAATTCTCTGCATTTTCCCACAGTAAAGAAAACCAATGGAAAGGCTTTTCACATACACACTCCTACTATTTACAAATGTTGGTAGGGAAAGGAAGATAGGAAACAGGAGAATGGAAGAGGGGAAAGAGAAAGAAGAATGAAAAAAAGAAAGAAAGCAAGCAAAAAAGGAGAAAGCAAGAAAGAAGAAAACAAGAAAGCAAGAAATCAAGAAAGAAAAAAAAAGGAAAAAAGGAAAAGGAAACTGGTATGGTGGTGAAAATAATGCTTAAATTGAATCAAGAATGAGGGACAGGTAAGTAAGAACACAAGAAAGCAAAGTTAGAAGCTATCATGGAGGAAGATGGAAATGGATTAACTTTCACCAGGTCTGTGTAGCAGGAGAGCAGAGAAAAGCAGGCAGTTGTTCCGAAGATGCTTCAGCTGAAAGAGAATATTCCGATGGAGTCTAGTTGGAGGCCTGTATCTAGTGGAGCGCCCCAAGGGTCGGTACTTGGACCCGTTCTGTTCTATCTATTCATTGATGCCTTGGATGAGAGATTGACATGCACTGTCAGCATTTTTGCTGATGACACAAAACTGGGTGGTGTCACTGACACACCTGCAGACTGTGCTGCCATTCAGCGAGATCTGGACAGGCTGGAGAGCTGGGCTGAGAAAAATTTAATGAGGTATAACAAGGGTAAGTGCAGAGTCTTGCATCTGGGCAAGAACAACCC
>JAOXOE010000874.1:22983955-23007294 GCA_028565055.1 Phoeniculus purpureus
ATCACCCTCCCCTGTCTTCCCTTTAATTTTAACCCACACACTCTCAACCAGCTCATCATCCTTCCCCAGGTGGAGCTTCACTGAGTCCAGCTGGTCACTAATACAGAGGGCAACTCCTCCTCCTCTCCTTCCCTGCCTGTCCTTCCTAAAGAGCTTGCACTACTGGTAGAAGTCCCTGTTCTCCAAGGTAGATTCTTCCAAGTGCAACAAAATCTGAGTCTATTGCCAATTTTTGATTTATCTAGTTTTCACCTGCTGGAATTGAAAGAGCAGTAGTGTTTCACCTCCCACCTCACTGCCTGGCCAGCCAATGAGTTAGAAACATTTTCAAGTAAAGTGGTGGAAACAGGGACAGAAGATCAACAGATACATACACATGCATATGTAATGTGACCACAGAAGCTTTTTTTCCTTAGTAACTGCAAATAAAAGGAGTTTGAGGAGATCTAAGGTTAGGAAGAAGAACAGACTGCAGGTAAACTGGTTTAACCTCAGTAAACCACTCAGCGAATTATACATTGTGGGACTGAACAGTTGCCACTCAGTAAATTATATATTCCGGGACTGAAGTGAGTACCTGTGCCTTCTCAGGGTACAACATCCATGATGTCTGAAATACACCGATTCCATGACACTGGTAACAATCCTACAAAATGCCTAACTCTGTTTCTTCCAAAACTAGGTAACAGGCAATTTTGTATGAAGTTAATTAGTGAAAAGAGGCTGGGCTACGTAACAGGCAAGTTAAGGATGTATTTGGGGCCAGGTAATTGTTTTTTGTTGGTGAACCTGCAGATGATGAAAAACAATTACGAGATCCCGGCAAAACATACGATGCTGGAAGTGGCCAGATAACGTATTTTTGGATTGAAACGGTACTAGATCGCCTCTTCCTGAGAAAGTGGCTTTGCTTTACTGCCAGCGGTGTTGATTTCGTGAAGAAAGTTGCACCAGCACGAAATTCAGAAAGGAAATAAACACCCACAGACAAAACAATAAACACTTTAGCACTTTCCACATCAGGCTGACTTGGGGGCAGGCCTTCACCTACACGCAAACAGGCTTTTCAAGAATGCAAACTTTCTTGCCATGTAATGTAATAGTTAGACAAAGCTTATTTCAGAAACAAGAGCAGCTTTCTGCAAGAGGATATTTAAATGCAAAGTAACAGTGACAAAACAAACCAACCCTGCCAAACTTACAAATCCCTGAAGAAGTCATGTGCTAGTGTAAGACAAGAACCGCTCTCATCTATTTTCTTCCATAATGCAGATGGGATGATTCTTCGATGTGATTCTTTTAAACAACTGGGTTTCAGTGTCTCTTCTGTTACAGAGCCATCAGTTTTCTTGAGGACCTCTGAATCATAATAGTCTTGCTTCTCTCAACTGCCTTTCAAAGTCCAAACGGACCTTACCAGTCTGAGTGTGACAAGCCAACAATCACTGTTCTGTACAGCCTGAACAGCTACACACTCTCAGTATTTAACTCCCTAGGCTTGGCACAACAGTCTAGAAACACTGATCTGTGGGAGATGACGAGTGCTGGTAGCACCACAGCAGACAACGGTTAACAACAGCACGGCAGTGCGACAGAAGTACAAAGATAACAGAGGTTAGTTACCAGGCAAATAAACCATTCTGTATCAGTTCTTATGACTATGCCCTTAGCTATCGGACCCACATCATATGTACACGTTTCCACTTTTCTGTTCTCTGTTCCTGGCTCATCTAAGTCGAGGACATTTTGACAGTTTTATTATGTCTAAAATCAAACTACTCAATTGTAAAAATTTTCCCTAAACCACAGGCATCCCGAGTTCTTCACTTAAGAGTCCAGAGAAACTGAACTCCGTTCGCTGGTCCAACTTCAGCCAGAAGAATTGAACTGGTTCAGTTGATCAAAAGACCACATTCACAAAGTGGCAAGAAAAGCTGGGGAGAAATGCTTGCTATAAATGCAACTGCCACCAGAATCACTGGAGCTGAATTTATTTACTTGAGGGCTCAAAGGCAAAATCTGTTCTGCTGCAGACAAGAGATTTTTGCTCACACAGTGGTCTCAACTGTCTAAAACTGCTCTAGTGTGTGCACATATGTGTTCGTTTGTTTAAATTGTTCCTGCAAAATATTCTGGCCACCAAGCAACTCACCGCTATACTCTGTATCTAGCTATAAAGAAATCAGCCTTCTAATAAGAAGTGACATTAGGGACGCTCGTGCAGGACTGAGTACACAGTAATGCCTCTTTGGCAGTATCAGTTAAACTGATGCAACTGCTCTTGTATGCTCAAAAAAGGCACACAACTTTTTAATTACAGTGACCTCAACAGCAACAGAAAATTGAAACAATAAATGAAGAGAAAGTTAAACTTGCCTAAGTGTATTTCTGCTGCAGTTGTAAAATGGTCACACACATTTCGCTCTCAAATAGCTCATACTCTTTAAGCATACAGCTGTTACATGGTTGTTAAGGTACTGGCAAGGGTGTAAGTGTTAACACACTATTTTGTTACATCATGAGGATAATTAAATGTTTGCAAAACACTGTGACATCACAAGAGAAACTCACTAATATGAGAAGGAAGGGTGAACTTTGCACTGCACACTTCAGGGTATATCTGCACAGGGTGTACAACTAGCCCTGCTGAGAAAGCGTATTTAAGTTGACAGAACGAAGTACACTGTTGTTCCATCATCTAAGATATATTTACCATGCTATGCAAACATATTCTAGGTCTTGGCTTTCCAACCATACCTGGGAATAAAAATCCACCTAACTGACAAAAGGTCCCACTTACTAAATTGTGTCCACTTATACACTGCATGCTCTTCGGTGCAACTTATATCAGTCAACACAACTTGCACAAGGCTATAACCCTTAGTACAACTGATGTTAAATGTAATCTACGGCTGGTCAGAGCTGCATAAAGGTGCAGTTAGTACACTCAACAACACAGAGAAACTGCTTTCTTCTTATTCAGCAACCCATTTTCGACAAGCCTCTGGTACCAAAGACACGACTGAATTTTCTTGTCTCTGAGTAGCTCTTCTTATTTAATTTCACCCACTGTACTGTGTCCTTCTGCATTCTGCACAAGTAAAATTCTATTACTTTACGAAAGGGAAGAAAGGTTTAAAAATAGCAGACTGTAAATATTTCTGGCCACCTCACATTAACTCTCAGTTGCCTCAGATTCACAGCCTGACAGAAATGAGACTCATCATGTGAGCAGTAAAGGGACAGAGATAAACTCCACATTTACAAATAGAACATTACCTTGTCCAGGGTATTCAAAAGAGTCTGCTTCATCAGGTGTGTCAAGGTCATCCACATTGATGTCAATTTCATCTGGTGTATCCAAATAATCATCAGAAAGAACAGACCCTTCACTCTGGTCCAAAGAGAGATTGATATTTGGGGCAGTAAGTTTTATCCTTCTGGGATGGGAACCATTAAGATCAAGAGAATTGGGGGGTTCTGAAATAAGAGGAAGAAAATAAAAAGTTTATCTCCTTTGCATACAGCTCATCTCCCAGACGATGAATCACATTCAAAACACTGGACAGATCAATTTTAGTAACACTAAGCCAGTTAGGAGCATCTAACATAAAATATCAACATCACTGTTTAAAGAAATATTTGAAAGTATTTGCAGGAGCTCTTAAATGATGCAAAGTCCAGATCAGCTTTTTTTTGCAATCGTCATACAAAAATCAAGCCTCAGGCACGTTTTGACACACAATGTTTATGAATTTAAAGAGCAATATAAAAATCATTTATGAAGAAAGACATTGCTGAATCCTGGAAAAAATCACGAGAGTGAAAATCTGCTGCAAACACTAGATTTCTTATGCACTTGGTACTGTTCCAATGGCACTGAATACAAGCAGCCATGTCTTTAGCTTTAGTTACGTAACATCTTACTGAACATGGTAACAGAAATAAAAATACCTTTGACTCTCTTATTCAGCCTTAAAAAAAAGTAGTCTTCAACAAAACTAAACCTAGGTATGGCTCTGACCCTTGCCACTTACTTTGTGGCACTTTTCAAGGTGTTAAAGCAGTTCTGTTTCAGGTGTTCTTATGCTAACTTACTTCATTCAGACAGCAGCCAAATATAAGATTATTAAATAATGCAAAATACTTAAAACTTCATGAAGACTAAACAGTGATACAGACTACATTCAAGAGAAAATGGCACACTACAACTATAGCTTTTAACTGAAGAAGGAGATTGACTAAATAACAGGATCTTAACACCCTTCTAAACACTGAACTGATTATTTACCAGCACAGAAACATCTTTCTCACTGCATAATTAAATGCCAAGGGAATAACATATAATTAAGAAAATGAGTAAGAGGTTCTCTCACCAGGTCTCATGTCTGTAGAACTGGGGTTTAGTACACCCTCAGTAAAGGGGATGTCCATTCCCACATCCTCTTGGACCAGCCTGGGAGGTAAAATACAAAGCAACATCTTAAGTAGAAGCACAGGTCGACCTTGCTATCAATACAGCTCAGCTGACGTCATGTTGAACCGAAAACTTCCTCAGCATAGCAAGATGAGAAGTCTGACCATAAGCTGATGTGAGAAATAAACACAGCTGCTGTAATTCTGTTTCGGTATTCTTATCCCTTATTTATGCCCACACCTACAGGTACACACAGCCACTTTTACTCGGATCAGGAGATAGCACTGAGTAGTAACAGGCTGGCAAACAGCACCGTTTCTGATTTTAAAAATGAAGTTGATCTTTTGGCATCTGGCAAATCATATATGTGATTACAGGAAGCTTCAGCTACTCTGTGTAAACTGCATGCCACAGTTAAGAGTCGTGTAACAGTATTTTCACTGCTGTCCATACAGCTGCTATGCAGCAAAAATGAGTTCAGTGGGATTTTTTTTGTTGTTCTTTTTCTAACATAACTTGTGCTTTAGAGAAATTCTGACCCAAATCAGTTGTTGTGTAATCAGCTAATGAGCACTGATACAGCACAGAAAGCACAAAAGTGAGAACCAAAATTACATCACAGATTTTCAGACTACAATATTACAAAACATCCTACTTAGACTCCATTTTACTCCACATACTAATAAATCAGATTTAACACAACATGTCATATTTACACATCATATTTAGCACAAGAAAAGTGAACAGCATGACACGGCGAAAGTAATAACAAAGGTGTTTAGTTTGGATTTTTAAAGCAAATTAATTTGAAACATTTTCCTGTCTATTTTCTATTACAATATTTTACCAAGTGTTTGCTGGGATGATGATTGAACTGCACATAGGAAACAATATTTTACATTTTCAGGACACTCCTGGCAGCTGCAAACCCATTTGCACTAGTACTGTATGACTCCAAAAATCTTCATGTGTTTTATCAAAATAATGATGCACTTTTTCCTATATTCCTGTCCCAAACTCTCTATTTAAAAACGAAAATGTTGGGTTCTTTCCCCACAAAAGCTGAAGAACAAATAACTTTTAGACTTTGATTAACAAAGCTGTAATGAGATCAAGGAAGGCATTTTTTCCTGCCACAGCATTAGCTAGCTCTGTTCTTAATGATTCAGTTGAACAGGTCTGAACAGGCTTCGCTTATCACTCTTGCAATGTTGTCATGACCTTGGTTTCCCCAAGAGAACTACCCTTATTATTACTGTTTGCAGACAAGACTTGTCTGGCTGATTATTGCATCACAGAATCACACAAAATCACACAGAACATTAGGGACTGGAAGGGACCTCAGAAGATCATCTAGTCCAATCCCTCTGTCACAGCAGGATCACCTAGACCAAGTCACACAGGAACACATCTGGGTGGGATTAAACGTTTCCAGAGAAAGAAACCCCACAACCTCCCTGGGCAGCCCTTTCCCAGGGCTCTGTCACCCTCACTGTGAAGAAGTTCCTTCTTGTACTTGTGTGGAACCTCACAGGTTCCAGCTTACACCCATTGCCCCTTGTCCTATCATTGGATGGCACTAAGAGCCTGGCTCCATCCTCCTGACACCCACCTCTCACATATCTATAAACATCAACGAGGTCACATCTCAGTCTCCTTTTCTCCAAGCAAAAGAGACCCAGCTCCCTCAGTCTTTCCTTATAAGGGAGGTGCTCCACTTCCTTCATCATCTTTGTGGCTCTGTGCTGGCTGGATTTTCTCCTGCAGCTCCGTGTCCTTCTTGAACTGAGGGGCTCTGAACTGGACACACTGGCACCACACTGCGTGTAATCTCTGTGATTTCTTGTTAATTTCATATAGATTATGCGTATATGTACGCCTGCCTGTAACTGAGCCAAAGGCTCCACTGTGCTTGAAGCTGTGGAAAATCTTCACCTCAACACCCATAAAATCAAATTCTCAATACAAACCAGTGGCAAAACAGTATCGGCATTTTCTCCTATGAGGCCGTAGAGAATGCAGACAATATAAAGCTCGGGTCAAACATGCTTGTACCAATCAAAAAAGTGATCACACCTTGTCTCTCAATTAAAAACAGACAGATGTTTCTCTAGCTAATTTTACAGGTTTATTTCCACACACTGCAGAGAACACCTTTCACATACACAGAGATTAACACCTTAATGAATTCTGCAAAGCATGCCAACCCTGGAATCAGTTTAATGACTGTCAAATACTGTCTTTGGGTACACAACACAACAGTAAAAAAGGTCGATCAAAGTATCCTACTCATTAACAAACTGAATGGTACAAATTGTCTGTGATGTACGGTTTCATTATTTTCTGCTCTGCAGCATAATCTGTGTTCAGAAGCTGTACAGAAAACTGACACACAGAATGACATCAGAGTTTACTTCAATACAAAATAAGTAATTAGTCCTTGACTGTTTTTGTGTCTGTTGAATTAATATTAAAGTATGTATAATGACATCTAAGTCACTAACCTGAATTTAGCAGAGACAGAATAGAATTCTAACAAAGTGATTTTAGTAACAGTTGGATAATATAAAATCATAGAATCATAGAATCATTAGGGATTGGAAGGGACCTCAAAAGATCATACAGTACCAATCCCCCTGCCACAGCAGGATCACCTAGAGCAAGTCACACAGGAACATATCCAGGCAGGTTTTAAACATCTCCAGAGAAGGAGACACCAGAACACCCCTGGGCAGCCTGTTCCAGCGCTCTGTCACCCTCACTGTGAAGAAGTTCCTTCTGATATTTATATGGAACCTCCTGTGTTCCAGCTTACACCAATTGCCCCTTGTCCTATCACTAGATGACATTGAAAAGAGCCTGGCTCCATCCTCCTGACACCCACCCCTCACATATATATAGATATTAATCAGGTCATCCCTCAGTCTCCTCTTCTCCAAGTTGAGGGAGACCCAGCTCCCTCAGCCTTTCCTCATAAGGGAGATGTCCTCTTCTCAAAGCTAAAGAGACTCAGCTCTCAATAAATACAAAATAGAACATATAAAATAAAAAATATAAACATATAATATAAATATATTAATAGAAATAGAAATGTATAAATATGAATATACATATGTTAATATAGTACATATTAAAATATAAATATGAAATATAACTATAAAGCTATAAAAAGTTCTTGGACTAAAGCACTCGGGACTATTCAGATGGTGACTTGTGGGTGCTCGTGGGTGTACAGTTTGGCTGGACAGAGTGGGATTTTGATATTAACATACAAACCATTCACTTACAAAGTCTCTTACAGCCTTATCACAACAAATGCCAATTCCTTACTGAACATGCTTCATAAAACACTATAGGAAATGATTTGAAATAAAATGCTCCACTTTTGAGTTTTGTGAAGAGTAAGATACCATAAGACAGTGAGTTTTAAGGCTCTGTGTACCAAAACGAGGCAGTATTCTCTGCAGTAAGCTTGAAAAAAGGAGCAAAACAAAGGTAATATTCTCTTCCTACTGTATAGTAACAGTTTCGTGCACTCTATTCCTCCAGGAACACTGACAACTGTAGTCTGTAAAAAAGCCAAAAAGTAATTAGTTCAGAATTCCGAGAGTTGCCTAAAAATTCTGCCGTGCCTCTGACAGAATTATGCTAAGCCATGACATTTCCAGGATTGCCTCAAGACCGCTTTTCTCCCTGTGACATCTTTGTCTTTGTTCCAAATCACTACCTGGAGCTGACATTGCTGTTTCCTCTAGAGTCTGTCATACTTTCACAACGCACATTTCAAATGTTTCTTCTGCTTCCAGAGGGACCACTAGGGCTGAGTTAGACTGGAATTTTTTATTGCAGTTATGTTTACAAGAATGCTAATGCACATTTCTAGGGAATTGAAAGGTGACTTTGTTGGAACCTCCACTGAAATACAGCTACCGCTACAGTCAACATACTCCAAACATGCCCTCAGTTAGGGTTTACAAGTAAACAACATCAGATTTTTCCTGAGAATCTCTGCCTTTATTTTGATGGCACAATGTTTTTAATGTCAATAAACCATAGGATTCATACTGGAATATTTGACTTAGGAAGCAAGAGTCTTCAGTCCTGAAAGATCAAACCTGAAAGAAAAAAAACTCAGTTCAAGCTCGTTGGCAAAAGTGTTGCTGAAACAAGGATAATCACTGTATTTTCAATCATATAAAAAGATGGAATCACCTCTCAGAAATTTCTTTTAGCTGTGAAGAGATTTCCTCAATTTGTTTTTTTTAAGTTACGTCAGTTTCTCATTTCCCATCAAACAACAGCTAACAGGCTGTTTGAAGAGCGTGATTCTGGAGTTCGCAGTGTTTTTCCAGATACCCTGTCCTTCAATGAAACTGAGTAACCATGTCTATTGCACAAATTGTGACAGACACATTCTGTCTGTGGTGTAACTTTGCATTTCTAAAAGCCACAGTTAGTATTTGTTCAGTTGTAAACCAGTAGGCAATACCGGCACCTTTCAGATCTGGTGCGTTTTGAAGACTGGTCACAGGGCACAGCTTCTGTGACTTCACTCCTCAGCGTATGGCTCCATGCTCTCGATCAGTGTGAGACATACAAGATCACAGAATCATTCATGTTAGAAAAGGCTTTTGAGATCATCAAGTTCAATCAATAATCCTACTCCACCAAGTTCGCCACTAAACTCTATCACTAAAAACACATCTAAGCAATCTTTGAACACACTTCCCCACTTTCTGATGGCTCTGAGAGCATGCTGCGCTTCACAGCTTAACACCTTGCAGAGGTGTGCAAGGCTGTGCACAAGTTCTCAACAGATCTCAGCTGGAAACCTGGTAATGGAAAACGACATGCAGAAACTTAAAGCAACTAACTCTTCTTCCTTTACCACTGACAACTTCACATACTTGTAAAATCCTGGTTTACAAAGTTCCTTTCCCTCCATACAGGTGTAACTGATGCCCCTGAGTTGTAGCCAAAAATATTAGAAAAAGAAAACGCTTTTTCTCCTCCCTTTTGATGAATGCTCTTTATTGAAGCAGCAAATTAAGTTACTTCAGAAAGCTCCATTCTAACCAGGTAAGGTTAGAACTACTGGATTTAAAAAAAAAAAACCCACAAATGGATCTTTCACTCAGAACAGAAGTCAAAGTCGAGTAAACTTTTTGTGTCGTAAATGACTTCTTTTATGTGCTACACAGACCAGTCATTTAAGGATCATCTGCACTGGGAATCAAGTTACTGAATATTTGCTTTGACAATTCAGGTCTACATACTGTTCAGAAGCAGCTAAAACCTCCCTGTTTCTCAAAGGTGGTCAGAGATAGATTCCACATTTTTATGAAAGAAGGGAAAACAGGCTGCAGGCCAAAATCCTTTCCTTGCTCATTCTTGGTTCAGATAGTCTTACAGCTCAATACATTAATTATCTTTAAATAATTCTCAGCGTCTTCTCAAATCGGTATTTCTCAGAATAGAAGCTACCCAAATAGTGCTCTGCAAGTTTGGAAAGAGCAGCTCTGCATATTCACAGCAATATGTCACAATCCCTACGGGCTGTGCTGCCTCACCCTTGTGTCGCGCGTGACACATCACCAGTTTCCCAGGCTGATCTGCAGCTATTACATATCATGAAGATAATGTCGTAGTTTGAAACAATCTCTCTAGTGGGTTGCTCTGAACGAATGCTCACACTCTGCAAAACAGAGCAACACTAATCCAGCAGTGACTATCACCCTTCTAAACTGAACCCCTCCAGGCTTTAAGAGATACACATTCTCCAGGCTTCTACACTCACCAATGCAGACATTTAATTTTAAGTGACGCCGCCAAACACGTTTTGTGCAGCTCCCTCTGCACCCAGAAATACTTCTACACTCAAATTTTCAGAAGCTTTATAAAGTTTAAAGGCATGACTAGTAAAACGACTGACATCCATGAAATCACCCCAGCTTATATCAATACTTGCTTGCTTTGGAAACTAAACGGGCGGAGGGAAGAGGCGAGACGAAGCACAACGTAAATGTTTGCCTTTCTTCACACTGGCAAATTGCACACAATACGCGGGTACACCTTGGTCTTGGATGAAATTATCCTGCTTGCAGCCCACCATTTCTCTACTTTGCAGTGAAAAACTGAACTCTTTCGAGGAAGAACACACGGGCTGTGAAACGTAACATACAAAATCGAGGTAAGGAAGCTTAAGTTCCTTGAGTTGCTTTTGCAGAACAAAAGCAGGACAAACTGCTGCTCCTTTGAATCCCTCCAGCCCCCAACCTCTAGCAGTGACTTTACACAGCAAAGAGAGCAGGAAAGTAAAAATGAGAACTTGAGGGCTTGGACACAACAGTGTTTTCTCTGGAAGGGATGAAAAATCCCTTGACATTTATTCAGTAACACCTGTCCACTGCCTCTCAGAGCAACTCCATCTTATGATTACACAGGGTTAATGTTTTGCCAGGACAAGTCCGAAGTACGCGGTACCCTGTGCAAGCTCATCTCCAGCCTTTCCAAGGCAACCTGCTCATAGCTCTCATATAATTTTGATCGCTCCACCTGCAGGATGTCTAACCTACCTGGCCAAAATAAGAATGCTGTTCTTCCATTCTCAGAAGCAGTCAAAAGCCTCAGAAGAGGAGCCTAAAGCAAACGTTTAAGCTACTCCACGAACCAGGATGTAAAACAAGGAGATGACGCAAAGTGTTTCTAGAATTACTACATTCCTCTTCAGTTACAATTCTGTGCTTCAGAGATTTATACAAAGTCAAAATATCTCAACAGATAGGAGGACTGACAAGACTGACTGACAAGAGGAGTATTGCTCTGTAGCTACTCCTCCCCCCCACCTCATATAAGAGAACAGCAAATCCCATTCACTTACCATGATTAAAACTTGACATGCTACTCCATTTTTAGAACAGAAACTATTTTATATTGAAAAAAACATCTTTCCCTTCTTTCATATGTTATATATGAGTGCTGCTATATATGAGCGCTCCAAGCTTATAGATTGAAAGTGCTCTTCTATTTATAGAAAAAGCTGGATATCAGAAATTCGCAGACCCTGGAAGAGTAGAGTTTGCTACAAGAGTGCATTTTAAAACAGCAGCACCTATCTGTTTTGTAAAATCATTAGTCTTTCTTGGAGAGCTCAGAAAAGACAGACTATAGCAATTCTGTCTTTTTTTTTAAGCAGGAGGCATGTTCTTCTGGTTATGGATGTAACTCCATAAATGATGTTACTACTGAGAATTCAGAGACCTTGAATGTTAATGGACTAATAAGAAATCGTAATCTAATGTGCATGTGTTTGTGTTTTGATCCTTATCATCCGTATAAGACGGCTAGAAATCTTCTATAAGCAAAGTAAGAGAAAACTGCTGGACATACTTCAATATCAATCCTGCCTCACATGGCCAAAAGCAGATGTTATAGGAAATAAAGCATTACCTTATAAAGTTGAAAAGTAAAACCTGACATGGGCTTTAGTTGGAAGAAAATTCGACAAAAGAAACAGAGGAAGAAGCCAGGAACTTTTGTCACCCCTCAAAAACCAACACCCAAAGCGAACTCTTAAAATTAGTCCTTTGTTAGATAACTTCCAGACAATAAACAAAATTTTCTACAGCAGCTTATCCAGAGATAGAGGAGACTGTGGTCTGAATGCCAACAGAATTAATGATCCCTAAACTGTGTCGGAGTTCACAACAACTCAAAGTGATGTACATTGTGCAGGGTTCAACCAGTGCCAGACGCTGTGCTTCAACTACATCCACATAACAAGAAAATTAGCATATTGGAAGGAATTCATTCCAGGACATCTGAGGCGAGAAGAAACTAACTACTTTTAGTAACAGCTGTGTACACTAATTGTACTCTGTACAGGTGACTTCTAAAAACAGATTAATTTTACAACCTCCCAAGAACTGCATTTAGCAACCAGATGTTAGTACACTACATTAAATGTATTTCTATTGGTATTTATTTGGTAGGTCTTAACCATAAATTAGCTCGGGAAAAATCTATAGACTGAGCACTGGAATTTCTACACAGAATGAGCTTTTTATTCCCATCTCTGGATGCAAATTAAAAACAAATTGTCTGTGCTACTGTGCTTGATCCAAAAGCTTTATTAACCAAACACCTGAGAAACAGGTGACAAATCGTTGTCACACTGCTGCACAATAGACTAACGCGTATTGATATGCCCATGTTACAGAAAAAAATATGTCACTTTCTCAATAACCACAGAATAAACCATTGCTAAAAATCAGTAGAAGCCCTGACTTCCTAGATTTTCATTCTTAAGACTTAGAGGTTCCTTTCTGATTATTCTGCTACTTGATGATTCCCATCTGTGACTTTTTACTTCATTTTCCACACTGGGATTGGATGATAAAGTTAACGTGTCTGTTAGAGGTAATATCCTTTCTGGAGGATCTGGAGAACTACAGGCATGTCAGCCTGACCTCAGTACCACGATTATGGAGCATAAATACTTATGGATTATGGAGCAGTTCATCTTGAGGGTGATCACAAAGCAAGTGCAGGACAACAGGGGGATCAGGCCGAGCCAACATCGGTTCATGAAGGGTAAGTCCTCTTTAACCAACCTGATTTTCTACGATCAGTTTACCTGCCTAGTGGATGAGGGAAAAGCAGTGGATGTTGTCTACCTGGACTATAGTCAGGCATTTGACACCATTTTCCACAGCCTTCTGCTGGAGAAGCTGGTGGCTCATGGCATAGACAGGTGGAGTCTTCGCTGGGTTAAAAACTGGCAGGACAGCTGAGCCCAGGGAGTGAATGGGATTCAATCCAGTTGGTGACTGGTCACAAGTGGTGTCCCTCAGGGCTCAGTTTTGGGACCAGTCTTGTTCAATATCTTTATCAATGACCTGGATGAGGGGATTGAATGCACCCTCAGTAGACTTGCAGATGACACAAAATTAAGCAGGAGTATTGATCTGCCTGAGGGTAGGGAGGCTCTGCAGAGGGATTTGGACAGACTGGAGTGATGGGCTGAGGTTGAACAATGCCAAGTGCCAGCTCATGCTCTTCAGTCACAACAAACCTCAGCACCACTACAGGCTTGGGGAAGGGTGGCTGGAGAGCTGCCTGGGCCTGGTGGACAAGGACCTGGGGGTGTTGGTTGACAGCCAGATGAACATCAGCCAGCAGGATGCCCAGGTGGCCAAGAAGGCCAGTGGCATCCTGGCCTACATCAGGGACAGTGTAACCAGCAGAAGTAGGGAGGTGACAGTGCCCCCTACTCTGCACTTGTGAGACTGCTCCTGGAGTACTGTGTCCAGTTTTGGGCATCACAGAAGGACCATGAGGTGCTGGAGCAGGTCCAAAGAAGGGCAAGGAAGCTGTTGAGAGGTTTTGCAAACATGCTCTATGAAGAGCAGCTGAGGGAACTAGGATCATTTAGTCTAGAGAGAAGAGAAGAGAAGGTCGAGAGGAGACTTTATTGCTCTCTACAACTATCTAAACAGAGGTTGTAGCAAGGCTGGTGCTGGTCTCTTCTCTGAAATTACTAATGATAGGAAATGGCCTCAGGTTGCATCAGGGGAGGTTTAGATTGTATATTAGGAACAAGTTCTTTCCTGAGAGAGCGGCTGGGCATTGGAACAGGCTGCCCAGGGAGGTGGGGGAGTCACCATCCGTGGAAGTGTTTAATAAACGAGTAGATACAGCCCTATGCCATGGTCTAGTGGTTAGGGAAATGTTGGGATGAAGGTTGAACTTGATGGTCCTGGAGGTCCTTTTCAGCCATCATTCCAAGATTCTACATAGGAAAATCCTGTATTTTAGCCAAAAGATTTAAACTGCTTGCCTTTCAGTATGTTAACTGAAAGCATGTTATAATTCTTTCTTTGGGTCACTGAATTATTTTAACCATTCTTTATGAAAATGTTTTCTAGTCTCCAATCAACTTTAGGGTTTACTATCTGATCATCTAGCCGTCTTTTTCCACGTCCCTCATCTTAAATCTACACTGTGGGGTGGTTTTTTTCAGGTAGCCACTCTGGTTTTAGTTACAACAGAACTAATTGTCAGCGACTTTACTGTTCAGCAGAATTAGTTCTGTTGTTAGTCAAACTAGGAGAAGTAGCAGGCTCTTGTTTCTGCTCTTACCTGTTTAATACTGCTAAAAAATAAAAGCTGCTATTCTTAAGCAAACTCTTGCTTTCACTATTGCCAGGCAGTCACAGCTTGACTCCTTGCCAGCTCCCTCCCTGTGTCACAGCACAAGAGAAGCTGGCAAAGCTGGGCAGGGATGCAGGGAGCCATGTAAGCACAAACTTAAGTAAACAGATGAGTGATAATGGGATTCACTGAGCTACTTCAGCAACCTTATGCTGAAGGATAAGGTTCCACGGATGAGGAACACTTAGGGAAAGAACCCAGGGCTCCAGGCTTCTTCAATTACCTGTGACTTCCAGCTGCGTGACATAAAAAAGTATTGTGATACAGAAGAATGAGGGAAATTTGGTTTAAGTTCCAAACCTAAACATCTTGTTGAAATAGGGTCTTCGTAATGCAAGCCAGTCCCCAAGACTGGAGGTTTGTCACCAGCAGGTCACAGAAGGCTATAGGAATCATAGAATGGCTTAGATTGAAAGGGTCCTCCAAGATCATGTACACCAACCTCCCTGTCAAGGATAGGGACACTTCCAGGGAAGGGGCATCCAAAACCTCTCCAGGCACTACATTCCAGAATCTCACCACCCCTGTACTGACTTCTAAGATCTAGTCTACATTTTTCTTCTATTTAAAACCATTTCGCCTTAGCCCCCTCTTTGTTCTATTGCTTGGGAAAAGTTCCTTCTCAGCCTTTCTATAGGTTCCCTGTTGGAAGGCAGGAGTCCCCCAGGAGTCTTCTCTAGGCCAAACAATCCCAGCTCCTTCAGCCTTTCCTCACAGCAAAGGTGCTTCAGCCCTTGGATCCTCTTTGTGACCCTCCCCTAAACCCACTCCAACAGTTCCATGTCCTTCTTATGTTGGAGACACTAGAACTGAACACAGTATTTGAGGTGGGGTCTCACAAGTAGAGTCAGTGAACAGCAGTTTAATACCTTATCTTGTCCTTTCTTCATCCTGAAGCATTATGAACCATGCACTATCCAAACAATGCTCTACTGGCAGGACAATCAGTTCTTGCTGGGACTTTTCAGAGTTGTTAATTACCTGAGTATCAGGCACTTCTAAATATTATTTATTGTACCTGGAGTTAAAGATAAGGAATTATTCACTGTTACAGAGAGAAACACAGATATTAACTTTGAGAGTATCCATTAATTGTGAGTTTCTGACACATGATGCCTGATACACACTGGGGTTTTTTTCCTGAATACACAGCATTTTCTACTGCCACTACTGATGCTCACGACTAGATGCCAATCAGGACTGGCACAGTCAGACCCTGGTGTCTTCACTCGGGCATGCAAAAATAACCCAAACCAAACTAAACAGTATTCAGAGGATTAGGACACATGATTCAAGTTGACTGCTAATGACCCATCCTATACAACATAACAACTTCATGGCATGGACATGGACAAGAGAAAATTCTTTAGGGCAGTGTTATCTGAGTGTACCCATGAAAAAGCACTGTCTCAAATAATGACTCTTATAGTGGAGAGTGCAGCCTGCTAGGCTTTTCCTAAAATTATCATTTTAATAATACTCTCTCAGCTCAGTATTTTGTGTGCAAAAGCAGGTAGAGAGTAACAAACTCTAAGACAGAAATAACTTGCTACTTGACATCTACTGCTCTGCTTTGTCATTGCATTTATAAACCACCACACTGTCTTGCTCTCAGAGAAGGGGCTTTCTTCTGTTATGTGCTTAGCTTGAGCACTGCTTAATCTTTACTGAGCCAGTGGAAAATTACCTGCATTAAAAATACAAAGTCGGGGAGCCTGTATGATGGGTGCCTCTCATCAGTACTGGAAGATTTTAAGGTACGGCAATCAGCTGGGTAGGTTCAGAGCAGTATTAGAATTTAGAAGGCTTATTTAAACTTACTGGATCTCTCTGCTCATAATGCTGCTAATATCCTGCAAATAATACCTAGACGTATGTTAATTAACAACCACTGTCAAGCAAACATTACAAATGCTGTACAAGATAATGTCAGAAGAGAAAGGAGTTAAATCAGTCTGATGTAAAAGATGCTTATGGATAATCTGAAAACACATTTGTTTGAAAATGGATTAAAGTTCCAGACCAATCTAGGACCTGATTCCAATCTTCTACTTTCATCATGTGATTTATTATTTCTTAAGAAAACTCAGTTTCAGTTTTTCTCACTTGAAAACCAGTTTTCCTTTCAGCATGTGCTGACCATTTTCCTGCCACACTGTGCTGTCAAGACCATTTGTCAGAATACCTGCAGCTCCAAATGATGCAATTGGCACATGAACAGCACTTGGAAAAGCAGTGTGCACCTTGCACCAAGTGGAGCCATCTGCACTTTCAGGAAGTATGCCTGTGCTCTGACAGCTGCTAACAGGAAAGATGTTGCAGGAACAGAGTGGAAAGTCTTTAGGAAGTTTTAAATTTTACGCCCTACTAAGATTCTCTAGTGGTGTTGTGAGAATTCCCCTCCAACTATTACTGTAATCTGCACCTTATCAAGTACATTGGCCTCTAAATGGAGACGTGCTAAAATGCCTCAGACTGCTCCTACACACTAGTATTAATCCCTAGTTCAGCTACTGAGCTAGTTCCTGAACTTCAGTAGCCATTTCCCATTTTCTACTTGGCTTTTCATAATGCTGCCAACTTTCTACATCACTAGATGAATTTGTTTCTCTGCATGTGTGAATGCTGACATGCTATTACGATTATACCCATTACCATACTATCTTAGCTGGAATCAGGTGTTTTAACAAAGCTTCTTAAAACAGGTGAGTTTTGTATTGCTTGAATGATAAAATTTGTTTAGGGATGCTTTCCAGAGCTTGAGAACTCACTGCCAAATTTCCATCTTTCCATATTTTCCATGTTAATGGAAATATGATTCCAAAATTTATGATGGTTCAAGTTATTATAATTCAAATTAACATCTGTAGCAAACCTACAAATAACTATCAGCTACATATTCCTTATTTTGGTTATAACTGAGCTAAAGAGAAGTCTCTAAAGAGACTTTTCTTAACGTTAAACTTCAGTCTCTTCTACAGCTGTAGCTGTCAGACATGTAATAGAGAGCAGGGAAATGTAAGTGACAATGCAGAATGTGGAGTGGTAATTTTAGCTGACATACTCAAATGGAAATACAAGAAAGAGTGTTAATTGTTAACTGAAGGTTTCCCATTTATATTGGGTGATACAGAACTTACTAAAAAACCAGAAAAAACCCAACCGGGAGCTACAGGAGATTCCTGAATAAGGCACATAAGCTCCTACTGAAGCAATAAAGCACTGGCAGGAAGTGTTTAGTGCAGGAAATAGTGTCAGACCTGGCAGCAGGCAGGTCTAAAAACACGTGTGCAAAGGGAGACAAGAGACACAGAAAACCACCAGCTACCTTAGAAGCAGAACTCTGTCACTAAGTTGGAAGGGCTCCAGAAGCAAAAGATAAAAACCAACGTAAGTGTGGGAGACAGCATGATGTCAGACACAGCAAAAATGTTGTGAAATAGTCAGAGTGACACGAATTGCCAAATGGGAGAAGTAATGTGGAAAGAGGTGAGAAAATGGGGCCACTCCTTCCCCCACACTGCACTCCTCACACATTACAGTCTGGGAAATATTAAGGGCAAGGAAGCTAAGCTGTATGCTCTGCTGCATTAGACAGGCAGGCAAAGGTGTACCCTGCTGGGCTGCTGTCCATCAGACTGCTCATTTGGAGTTTGCTGCCAGTGTGTTCTTGCTAAGGGGAGTAACCCTGTTCTTGCAGCAAGCTGTCAGCTTTCATCTGGTAGCCTGAAATAGGGAAGCCTCATCTGCTGCTATCTATTTTTCAGAGTTGCAATGGCTCTAGAGAAGATCATAATCTACAGGACATGCTAAAAATGAATTAGTAATATCCCTATTAGGTAGTTCATAAAATCCTGTAACAGCTAAGCCATTTTCTTCAGTACCCAAAAGAAAAAAAAAAGTAGATAAATGAAGAAATCTGTCGAGCAAGTAGACAGTCACCTCCATACTCCCCTCTTCCCCAATCTCAACTGTTGTTGCAGTAGCACCATATTTTTTCTGGATATTTGTACAGCATCTGAAAGAAAGCGTCTCTAGTCTTGAGGACACTACAGCAACAAAAACCAGCTTTATCAACATTCACAGGTGCTGACGAAATTGTGTTCTCGCCTATATATTTTTTCTTAGTAAGTTTGAGAACAGCATCTCTAAGACCGCAGCTTAAAAATCCATTTATTTCCTCTTTTTTCCTACATGTATACTACAATATAGTCTACATGTATATTACGATGTATATTACAATACTTTACAAGTATATAATCTGCTGTTATGGCTTAACACCATGGAGAAGCCACAAAACCACAACAGAGCGCCTGTCGCAGGAACTAAATTTTTGAAGTAGTAAACTTATGTTAAAGCTAGACTTGTCTGTAACCACATGAACTTTATATAATAGCATCCAGATTTATGCAGGGACAAATAATAACCAAATTAATCAAGGACAGGAATAAAAAGGCTATTTTAGACATCAGCACTCCCGTCTCACAGTAAGTAGCAGTGGAAACATGGATGAGAGTAGTGTGAGGAACACAGTAGCCCTGGAAAAGAAGTGTTATGGCAGGGTAAGGATTAGTGTGTGTCATTTCCTACCCCTGACAGTGGCCTTAACACTGCCCTGACAGCATACAGCTTAGCTCCCTTTCTTATCACAGCTCTGCTTCCCAGGAGTACTTATAAAGATAGGTCCAGAAATGACATCTCTGCCTGCCTCCCACTTACTTAGAACAATTCTGGCTAAATTCAACAATTGCTCTAAGTAGCTAGTATTTAGATATTCTAAACGTCTTCAATGCTTCCTGTACATCACTGTGACTTGTTTGCTTACCACGGTTAAAACTGAAGGATATTTTCATTCCTTCGTCACACATATAAAGGCAAACAAATGAATGGGGCAGAATCAAGCTCCTGTAATTAAATTTAAACAAAAAAATACTGCCAATACAAATAAACTTTTCATTCATTTTTCAGTCCTCTGACCACAGAGATTATTGCTGCATCCTTGATATCAAAGATTAGAGATCCTGTTTACCTCAATATATTTTAAGAAGGCATTGCAAAGGCACTAATCCTTTACTTTACTTGATAGCAAAAAACCTCAACAATACCACTCTCAAGCAGACTACAATGAGAGCTAACACAATCAATCTCTGTGCCAGCAATTAAGCAGTTTTAAAAGCAAGCTATCCACTGAAAACTGATCCTGTCGTCAGATCTAGGCAAACAAGCTGAAAATAATCTAACGTGCTAGACGACTGTACCGTGAAGTTTTGTTTCCTAATTACAAATACCATGCTTGCACTCAGACAAAAGAAATCCCGCTGAACTGATGCAAGCTTGTCTCACAAAGAGCTGCAACAGATTTAAAACACAGCTACTCAGTCTTCAGTAATGAGGTCTTGGGCTCTCCGCATCCTGCTGACAAACATTTCCCCTTTTTCTGTCTAAAATGACAGCAACAACAGAGCCGTTAATCAGAAAACCTTCTGCCTATCAGCCTCTCAGAGTAAAGAGATGCTTACCTGCTTACGTCTTGAAGAGGCCTTTCTACTGTGAAAATAATAAAGATGCTTTACTGATGCACTTCAGTATCCCTCCTTCTGTAACAGTTTACTAGGAATACAGATCCTCCACCATTTTCTTGTCACGTGGCTAGTGGTACTGCTAAATAAGGGTGATCACCTGCCTGCAGATAGCCAGCCGCCTGTGTGAACCAGCAGCTATCAGGCTTTGGATAAAGGAACGCTTAAATGAATGTAAAGCTGTGCTTTGCACAGGAATTTATCATTAGTTTTTTAAAATTCCCTGGGGAGCTTTCTGGGAGCATCACCAAACTTTGCAACGGCGAGTCAGCCGGCAGTGGTGAAATGCTCCCTGCTGCTCCATTTCAGAGCCGGAGGAAAGCTTCTGATGAGAGACTGCGTGACAGCAGTTCTTGCAGATTCAACCATCTCAGCCCTCATTTCTGTTTGCATAAATGGTTATAGAGTATTTGCATATTCAAACAGCCTTTACATTATGTGTTCAGTTTGCAATTCAGTAGATGCAAATTTAAAAAACATCCTAAACAGCCACAAGTTCAAAACACAGAGTGAATTCTGCAAACACACTGTACAAGCACCAGGAAGCAATGCTCAGTGGATTGTGATGTTCACTGTATTTCCCAGGGGTGTGCTTGAAAGAAGGATTTTCACTCTGATGCAGTACAATCCCAGAATCTCCTTTTATCTTGTAGCCTGGTAAGGATAGCACCCCCAGAAGTACTTGGCATTTGGCATGTAAATATTAGTGCTGGTTTTACAAAAATGGGAGCATCACCATATTGGCTGCTGCTATTGTTTAACAGCTGGTTCTGCAATGGAAAGCTGGCATTTTAGTTTTAATTAATCTTCAACCTCCAGATGGTGATGGAAAATACTATATCACCCCAAAATTAATAATAAAAAATATGTCTGTCATGACGTCATAGGCCAAATCAAGTAGAAGGAAAGGAATGGTGCCACTAAAGCCCATGCATGAACAGCGTATGTTGCTACTTCAATCAATTACAAAGTCAGCAGTGAGATTCCCTAAGATTGGTATTTTTTAAAAAGTAATAGAATGTTTTAATGAATTTACAGCTATACGTTTTTGGGACGTTCCCCATTCTGAATCTGTCCCAGGCATTACTCTATTTTTAACAGAAGCAACATTGTTGCTTGTAATACATAATGCATTGTAATGATTCTACTTACATGATATACTTTAATACAAAATAAATCACTCATGTATCATCTTTCATCCTAAAGTCAGGCGAACACTGAAATCTCAAGTTCTGAGCCACCAATCTTCAACAGTACTTTATCATGCCAATCTAAACATTAGTTTCAATTTACTTTTTAACTCCTTTTATAAGGCATTGACCTTCTGTTACATGGATCTTCTCACTAGCAGCAACTTTCCTTACATGTTTGTTTTTAACCTTTAAAGTGTGCTCCTTGTGTTTATTCAATCAGCACATTTTTGTGCTCCAAAGTGGGAGAGCTGAGCTCAATCTCAATTTCAAGTTCATAATCTCATAGTTCAGCGGGAGCTAGAAGCATCAGTGAAGCAGCATGCCCAGTCCCCAAGAGTGCGTGGAACTGCTTTTCAGCATATCTGGCCAATTAATAAACAATCTTGACAAGAGTGAAACATGACAGGCCTATGGGTGTGCAAGAAACAAAGGAAATAGAGGCATCCAAAAGACAGTAAAGGTTATTTTGCAGAATGTGGCCTCTTAAACTTACAATACATATTTAATCCTTTAGGCTTCCTGTATATAGCAGCCAATGTGAAGGGCAAAAAGCAAACCTGGGCTGCCTAATTCATTGCCTTATCCTAGCTTTGAGGTGTCAAACATCTTGAGAAAACGCTGGGTGAAACCGTTGGTCCACTGGAGCCAATGGGAACATTTTCCCTGTTTCCTTTCACTCAGTGTTTCAGTTCAATACTGCACTTGACATTCAACTTGAATTATTAATGACTTTCAGCTTATTATGTTCATTTTGCTAAATCACTGAGATAGTAGTCTCAGTACTCTTATTATTCAAATAATCACTGATTTTTCTTTTGTAATACTGAATTACATTTGTTCAATTGCCAACCACAGGCAATATGATGAAAAAAGACTTCTCTGTCAAAATACTACTGGATTACTTACAGTTCTAGGCAATTTTAATAGCTAGCGGTACAGCAGTGGTCACAGACAGCTATTTTTGGACTGAGGTAGCAGATTAATTATGTTACCAAAAATCTCTTTACAAATGAGAAGAAAAGCTGTCTTTTGTGGAAGCCTTATTGTAGTGGATTAAATAAATCTTGGCAGTTGTTCAAAGGAAACTGTCTCCTACTTAGTTTTGCCATCAGTTTTTCCAGCTGTCCTCCAAACCTTTCAAACGTCTTCATCTCTACAGGTCTCACTATTTATTTCTCAAGTCAATACATAATTTCATTTTATTTCCCTGAGATCTTTCTAGCACTTTCTACAAAGGAAAAGGATACCCCTATCCTAGAGCAAAGGTAATAAGAATGATCTGACATACATAACCACTAACACACCCTGAGTAGTGTGCCGGTAGGTAAAAGCTAGCACAGTCATCCACAGAATTCTTCCTCTGTCTTCTGACCACTGCATCACCACCAAGCTTCAAACAGCTGTGTAAGACAGGACAGCTTCTATCTGGAAGAAAATTACCTCCAGCCTACATAAATTTTACTGATGGCACATGTCCAACCACAGCAGCAAAAGCAGCAAAGTATGCTATCCTGCCTTCCTGTGTTGGGTACATTTCCTTTTGAAATGCAGTCATTCTTGGCTGTTCACATATGGAAAGCTGTATAAAAAGCTATTTTCTTTCTGGACTGACATTAATAATGCATTATCAAACATTTTTGGTTTGCTTTTTTGTAATGAGGTCAAATAAATCTTGGGTGTTTGTGTACTACTGATTCAGTTTTACAGCTCTTCTACAGTGTTCTAATGCTAGCAAGAATAATCGTATTTTTCTTCTCTTAGTGCTGCTGCTTTTTCTCACAGAAGAAACACAGGTCAGAAGTTTACCACCAGTCACAGACTTTCTTAAATCCCACTTGAACAGCATAGAAGATTGTTATGGTTGTGTGCTGGGTTAATGCTTTAAGGACCCAGGAACTGATGTATTTCCCAAACCACTCCCCTCCACACCTCGGTAGG
>JAOXOE010000874.1:23009596-23021181 GCA_028565055.1 Phoeniculus purpureus
TGCTTTAAGGACCCAGGAACTGATGTATTTCCCAAACCACTCCCCTCCACACCTCGGTAGGAGGAGGCGGGGGGACATTTGGATGAAGAGGACAGTGACCAGGAGGCATCAAGACCTTATTCTACTACTTACAATTTCTGTTTCAAAACTGTTTCTCTCTTCTAGAAAACAGTCAATTTTCTTAGACAAAGTGACAAAAACTTTCCTGGATGTGAGCAAAAAAGAATACAAACTGCATCCTTTACTGATGCAGTAAAAGATTCTCACTTTACTCCTAAAGAAATGTATTTCAGCACACTATGTCCCACACACGGACATGTGAATACATTGTCATTTCAGAGAGAGGCTTACAAACAACTACTGAGTAAACATCTCCACAGACTTAGTCTACAAATTCAATTTGTCCATTGGTTGGAATGTCCCAGTCATCTGATTAAAAGCAAATTTATAAGTTTATTCTTCAGTCATCACAGAATTGTTATGAACAACCTATAAACCCCTACAAATCCATGGACACAGGAATGATTTTTCTAGTGCCACTAAGTTCAAAAATCAGATTCCTTTATTCAGTTACCTAACACAGACTATTACAGTCTCAAAAGTTATCGCAACTCCACTGTGCTGATTTATAAAAGTAATTTAAAATCAGATCCCCACTTTCCTCTCTAAGAATACCAGTGGCATGTAAGCTTGGCAAGTTAAACCATTGGATGCCTCTTACATGTAATTAATCAGTAGGATTAAGTAGGGTCAGCATCTGGCTGCTTTTAATTTAAAATGCTTTATGGGAGGGAGAAGACTTGACAGCTGATTTGTTCATGTCAGATCTGCAAGCCTGCAACTAGCTAGCATTTCTGAATAACATTTCCTTCTTCCTGTCTCATTCACCACTTATTTTATAAATAGCTGGTAAGAGGTTTTTTTTTTTTATTTAAAGATTTCCACAAAAAATTACTAGCTTGTCAAAAACCAGCTTTATTCATTGAATTTAGTTGGGTTTTATGAACACTCAGTAAAACCCTGCAGAAATAATTACGGAAGATGACTTACAGAATGTGGACTAGTCCAATCAAGCAAACAACTGCAAAGATGAAGGAGGTTTGGTTTTCACAAATCCTAAGCAGGTCTTCCACACAGTAGTGTAGAAGGGAAACAGTAGCTTGGGGATTGTTTTTCTTACCAATGTGGAAACTACCAAAGCTTCTGTTTTTTCTTTCTGGAATATGTTAGAAGCATGGATGAGAAATGTGCCAAACACCTCTACTTTTGATAGTTCCAAGGTCAAGAACTCTGAATTTGTTTTACTTCATTGTCACATTTTGTTAGCCCCTCTAAAGATTTGCTTCATAAATGCTGACCGGCACAATAAAAGTTGTCACTGCCCTACTGGAACAAAGCCCTTCTCATCTCATATTCCCCTTAGTTTGACTGCAGTTATTTCAGCCAGGGACAGTGTAGTCTATATAATACACAGATTCTTGTCTGTCTAGAAAACCTAGTCCTGTAGAGGTGATTAAATTTAAGCCTGCAAGTAGCATAATTGTATTTCAGAGGTTCTGAGACTGGGGTTTCTGTTTATGGTGAAGCCAGCAACTACTGTATATTAAAAATAGCTCAGTGTCTGATAACTGACACTGACACTGTTTGTAACAGTGTCTGATCTTGTGATAATAATGCACACTGTGAAAAATGTGTGAAAACATTAGGAGGGAAGATATTTTAACATTGGGGGGAAGAAAAAATACAGCTGTTGAACTATGCATTCTTGAAGTAGTAATAAAATGGGAGATGATGTGGGTGGGGCGAGGAGTAGGAAAAAGCTGTGCTTTTCGATCACAGATTATTTGTACATACTGTTATCAATGTCACACTATCATACACGTATTGTTAAGGGGGAAAACAAGAGCACTGTTAAAACTGCAAAATTTTTAGTGAAAATTTTAAGAAGTCAAGTCTAAAATAAATTGCAAGCCAACTAAAATCTGATAACAGAAGTTATGAACGTGATGTATTCTACACTGAACTGGAAAGTGCTTGGGAGAAGCTTGAAAAAAAGCAAAAGATCAGTACTGCATTTCACACAAACAGTATGTTCCATATTTTACACCACCTAAGTTTTTTTGATAGCAGCAGTGCAAAAGGAATATCAAGTATAACGCAGCTATACCCCCTGGTTTCATTTATACTGGGAAGTCTTGCTGCTCACAAGCATTCCACTGTGTAAATGCAATGCCAATTTATTCTTTATGAAACTGCAGCATGCATTTGCAAATGCCCAACAGAAATGAGGCCACACTTCCTTCCACACCTGCATCTCTTGGCCTAGCAGTTACAATCACTTGGCTGCAAAACCAAAAGGAGTTAACGTGGAAGCACCCTCTCCAAAATGCTGCAGTAAATGGAGTCAACAGATGCACAGAATCATAAAATTGTTCAGGTTAGATAGGACCTTTAAGATCATCAAGTCCAACCATTAAGTTACCTTTACCAAGCCCACTACTAAACCACGTCCTTAAGCTCTGAAGCTACACAACTTTTAAATATATCCAGACATGGTGATTCAACCACTTCTCTGGGCAGCCTGTTCCAATGCCTGATGATCCTTTCAATAAAGAAGTGTTTCCTAACGTCACAGAATCACACAATATCTTGGCTAGAAGAGACCTCTAAGATAATCAAGTGATCTTGAAGTGACCCAAGACTTCCAGGTCACCACTAAATCATGTGCCTAAGCACCAGGTCCACACATCATTTAAACACCTAAACTTGCCCTGGCACAACTAGAGGCCATTTCTCATCAATTGCTAATTTTGAGAAGAGACTAGCCACCACCTAGCTAAAACTTCCTTTCGTGTAGTTGTTGAGAAAGACATCTATCTCTCCATCTGGTGACACAAAAGAAAGCCAGCAAGCAGTAGTAACACTGTTCACATAGAGGGTACACTGTCTCTCAAAGGCAGGAGCAAATTCTCAAAGTGCCTCAACCGCCAGCCCAGTCCAAACAGACAGAAATTATGCTCTGACCTGACTATGGCTTCTAAATAATTATTTGCCGTCATCCGTTTATTTCCTCTATAAATAGCACTTTATTTTTTTTTTTTTACTGTGGGCCTCAGCTCCCTCCTGTCTTCCTTCCTAGCAGTCTTGCATTAGGCAGAGGCAGTACTTCACTTCTGTCCCTACATAGCCTGATCACTGGCATCGTGTCTGGACTAGCAATACCATCCGTACCCAGCTTTGGCTTGCATTCCCAGGCTGCATCTGTTTCAGATTTGCATGTAGAGTATGAAGTCTGTGGGACTTCACAGAAGGAAGATGGACTTATTACTGTATGGAAAGTGGTTTTACTAGCCTCCTGCATTGCAAAACAATCCTAATTTGGCTCTTGGTTGCATCAGGCAACCCAGATCTAAGACTCTGTTTTCAGAAAGACGTGAATATACTGATACTTACACCACATAAATAGTACTTTAGACTGGAAAGCCCTGCCATCTGTTAAATAATGTCATATACTTCAATAACATTGGTAAGCGAACAGAAGACTCTTGAAAGAAAACAGACTGGTTTTTCCTTACCCTGATTTTTGACTCAGTTTTCTTTCACTGTTGAGAACCACTGTTTCCTCCTTCGTTTCTTGTTCTGTTGCTATGTTATTTCCAAAGATCTGTTGAGAATTTATTTCATTTTCACCACCAATCTTCTGCAACACATCAGTTCCTGTGATACCTGAACGCCTGCACTCAGTAGTCAGGCTGTCTACAGCAGAACAGCCCTCGCGTTCAAAAGATTTCTGAAGAGGAGCTTCGGCCTGAAATTCTGCTTGAGTGTCAAGCATCGTTTCCTGTGCTACGACACCTGTCAGTTCTCCACCAGAATTCACAGGCTCTGACTCTGGCATCTCCACCTCAGCAGAAATTTCTTCAGGTGGTATGTCACTGACTTCATTTTGGCCCAATATAATCCAGTCCTCATCTTGCTCGCTGTTTTCCTGTGTTCTCCTGTCATCATCCGGTTTTTGAGGCACAACAGAAGAACTTTTCTCTTCAAGGTGGACAGAATCCCATTCAGTATCACAAACAGAATGATCTTCCCTTTCACTTGTTACAGTGATTGGCTCAAAGGCATCCAAGGGGCTTGGTGAAGAGCCTGCATGAAATTCTGTTTGTTCAGCTGCATCAGCTTCTTGAAAGGCAAAACCACTTTCACTTCTTCCACGGGTATCCTTTGTTGAAGGTATGTTCTCTTTCTCAGTAACAAGGATGTAATCCATCTCCAGAGAGGCTGGATCTTGCTGCTCCTGCTTCCTCACATCCTCCTTGCCCTCTGTACTTTTCAGTTCGGGGCTCACATAGGAATTCCTCAGCTTGCCGTCCCTGCTCAGTAGGGAGTCAGTGCCAGCTTCTAAAAAAACAGGCGAACAGAAACTCCTTTTAATTTTTTAATTACTATTTCAGTCACCATGATTTCTAAAAAAGAGTACAGTGAGATAAAAAGCTTCTGGGTTTACTTTCCTCTGTTAATGTGTTACTTGAACTTTATGAATCATTATTGTTAAAGATTATACATTAACACTTCAATCATTCCCGAGGGACAAATGATTTGGTATCCCTTATGCAAGGCCTTGTGCGAGTAACAGAAATAATGGTCCTACTTAAACGTTTAAAAGCCTTAGACCTGTCTAGGGGGGTGACTCTAGACGTTGTCTCAAAGTACAGAGTTTTATATGTAAGGGAGATACAAAAACTTCAAAATTCACCGAAAGCCTCATCTTTCAGCAAAATACTCCACACATTTCCTCCTTTCTTTGTCTTTTGAACTTACTCTGGAAAGCAGGATTTTCTTACCATCAGGTGATCTCTTATCTCCACCTGGCGGTGATTCGAGATGAACTGTTTCTGCTTCAGATTTTCTCCGGGCAATCTCAGAGGCTCCTGGGGTTACCTCAGACTCAGACAGTGAAGGTATGGATGTGTGATCTTCCTGAAGGCACTCTATGGTTGTTTCAGATAGCTGATCTTGAATAGCGCTCTCTTTGGTCATTAGGATGCCTTTTTCACCTTCTGAAGGAATTGGTGGGGTTTTTTCTGTCAAAACACTGCCACAAAGTGCCTGCTCCAACGAAAATTCATCCTTTGCACTCTCTCTGCTGACAGATGGCTGACCATCAAAAGGTGCATAGGATGGCGAAGTACACCCCACTGGTGATCGGTCACTAGGCACTTCCTTAAATGCAGGAACATAGTTTTCAGTTACCTCTTCAGATTCTTCTGCTATGCCATGAACCAGTTGATCATTTAAATCAGATTCGCGGTCTTCATCACCACCAGGAAGAAAGGATTTGGGAAAGAGTACCTGTCTATTCTCTGATTGCTCTTGTGCTGCTTCACTGACTACTACTGCCAGTGTGTTCATTCCACTGTATGGGCTTGCCAGGACATTGGTCACTGGTGTGTTCCTGGTGTTATGTTCTACCCCTGTCTCAAATTCATCCACACATCCCTCTGACATGTTTAGCTCATCACAAGTTATTGCCATATGGTCAGTATCAGAATATTTTCTAACTTCAGCCAAGGCACTAGTTTCTTTTAAGTTTTGCTCTCTCCCATCAGGCAGAGTGAAATCGGTGGGAATCAAATCCATTTGGGATGTCACTGTATGAGCTGTATCAGTTGGTGTTCCGTGATGGCTTGCAGGAGTAAAACTTTCACAGAATGTGTCCTTCAGATCTAAGGACATTACTTGTAAAGCTTCACTGGTAGTTTCGGCTAACGGACTTGGGTCAGTAAGTTTATTTTCTAGTTTATGTTCTTCTGAAAGTGCAAATTCAGGAGTCTCCCGAGTGTTAGAAGAGAATAGTTGACAGGATTCATTGGTCTTTTCCTGCTCATAGTCCTGGGGACTACCACTTTCAGACTGTGTTTCTACCTTCTGCATCATCTTCGAATCAAAATCTGTGTCCTTACTTGTATCTGACCATGCCTGAACTGGCTGACTGTCTTCTTCACGCTCCATCCCAGCCTGAGAAGATGGAACAGAGGCATGCTTAGCCTCATACTCCTGGCACACATCAGGACTGCTTGATGCCTCTGAACTATTGTCTTGGTCACAGTGACTTAATATATCAGGATTTTCACCATCTGATTTCAAAGTGACAGTCTGCTCAGCATTACTCCACAGGTCAGGTTCCACTGAAAACAGCTGATTACTTCCCTGTGTGTAATCCTGTAAAATATCTGGGATAAATGTAGTTTGGGGAACTAGTGTACTCCACCCTGGGCCTGTCTTCTCTGGCATTTCAAAAGATAAGTCTTCTACGTGGAAAGCACCTGGCAGGGAGCTGTGATATTCTGACCTTTCACAAGTGTCCCACAGTTGTTCTTGAGTACTGAGATTTGGATTTCTCTCGTCATCTTTTGGTAGATCCAGTGCAGTGATTTCTTGGGCTGGTGTTTTTGGCATGCCTTGTTCCTCATCTGAAAAAGGGTTTTGTGGAGTCAATTGATTTTCCTTGTCTGTAGAATGCAACTGCTCTTTCGAGCCCCCTTCCTCTTTATCCAGACTGAAAGGCTCAAACTGTTTGAATTGTGTAAGATGTACTTGCTTTTCATTTTCTTTTCCATCGCAGGACAGACGGGAATGATGTTTTAGATCATTTCTTGCATTACTGAACTGAGCTTCTGTTAGTTCTTCATCTTGTGAAGGTGATCCCCAGGAGTTCTCCTTACTACTTGTTAACTGGTCCATTGCAGAGTGACTGGAACCAGAATGCTGATCTGCCAAGTGCTGTTCCTCAAAATATTGAGAGTCCCACTCTTCTGAATTGTCATGTGGAAATCCAACTCTGAATTCTGGATCAACTCTTACATCAGCTACCACTGACATATTCCACATATCTGCACCTTTTGAAGAATACTCTTCCTTATCACTAACAGAAAAAGTCAATGTTGTTTCCTCATTCCTTTGATACACAAATGAGTCTTCTCCATCACCTGTTTTTTCACTGGAGACACTCACCCGAGCTTTTTTCTGAAGTGTTTCCCCATCACTTAAGTACTCAGAACTCTCATTACATTCCATTACAGGCAAATCCTCCTGCAGTGCTTTCCTAGCTTTAATTGTTTCAAGATTTTCACTGAGGGTGCCTACCTGGGCCTCCCCTCCCACCTTAGTTTTCACATCTAAATTGTCTTCATGTGCTTCAGGACTTATTGCGTGGGACTGAGCATAATCCTTTCCAAATTCAGACACTTTGCACTTCTTATTTTCGTACACTGAATCTTCACTGATCACTTCTGGACATGCCTCTGAATCCTCTGAATCCTCATTCATGTCAGGACTTGATAAAGAAGACACAGTATCATCATCTACGTGAGCGTTCCAAAAATCTAAACTGTTAGGAACTTTCTTCTCTTCGGCATGCGTTTCAAATCCTTCTTCATATTCATTCCCAAATTCGTTCCTTTTACAATCATCTTCAATATTCTGCATATTCCTACTTTTGTTGTGATCACTGGCAGCTGGAAGGTCTCCCCACACATTCACAGATGCATCACTTAAATCAGGACTTGTTCCACTTGAATGTGCATAATCATTTATTGAATCACTCCACACAGTATTTTCTTCCAAATAACTTTTGCTCTCTATATCCTTTGAAAGGCTAGTTGTGATGTTTGCCATTTCTGCGACTTCACTTGCCTCAGGACTTGTTCCAGGAGACTGCAAATCTTCAAATGGCTGTGAATTCCAAGCAGTTTGGTGAAAACTGTCATTAGGCATTACAGATGACTCCCCACTAAGATTACTGTCAGGTTCTAAATCTTCAGAGTTTTCATTTCTCCCAGGACCTATTTCATGTGAAAACGGATTTTCCATCACAGACATATCTGTAATGTTAGGAACACTGACATATCCAAAAGAAATACTCTTCTTAAATTCATCTATGAAAGATTTTTCTTCAGTCTTGTTCAGTTCTGAGCTACTTTTAGAAGACACTAATTCAGGATTACAAATGTCTGGATGCTTAGGAACCGCTTCGCGTAAGCCTTCTTTCACTTCGCCCAGTTCTTGTGATTCACTCATCACAGGAATTGGTAAGGCAAGGCAATAGCCACTCTTTCCAGAGCCACTCCAGATGTTTGAGGTCTCATACATTTTAGAAGAATTATTTTCTGGATTATCAGAACTTTCAGAGATGCTTTCCACCTCAGGACTTGTTGCATCCTCTATCACTACGGTTTCCTTTTCAGTTTTCTCAGAAAGCAGCTGTGGTGTTTCACTACAAGCGTAATTTTGTAGTCTGGAATCATCAAGAGAGTCATAATGTCTGCCTTCCTCAGGAGCACTTGAAGAAGATTCTGCACTATTCTGTGATAAGTCTTTCCTCTCATCCTGACTATCTGGAGTATTTTGAATGGAAAGTGGCTCACTCTCCATTGTGACTAATGCTTCCAAACTAGCACTGTTCCTCACTTTTTCTGGGGAGCTGAGAACTTCAGTTGTTGACCCGTTTTGTTCTGAATCTGCCTTGTATGAAAATGTACTGTCCTCTAGCATTGGTCTATTACAAATGTCATTAATCATTTGATGTTCACTTGTCTCATCTGTTCTCTCACATTCACCTTTTCCTTCCTGAGGGATGACACCCCAGCCTTCTTCACAACCCCGCTCACTCTGTGAACTCCATGAGTTCAGCTGCTGTGCTGAATCCTGGCTATCCAGCTTTTCCTCAACTTCAGCAGTGTTTTGTGATGCCTTCTTATTAATTATCTCACCCTCTAAATCATGTAATTTCAGATTCAAACCACTCCCAGCATCTGAAGTTGGCACAGATGTGGCTGTGCCATCTACAGGAACACTGCTCACTGTTTCTACATTTTCAGGTGCAGTCTGCCTACTATTAAATTCGTCCTGTGATGGTGGTAAGTCACTCGCTGTTTGACTGTATACTGGTGTGATTCTTTTGTTTTCAGATACAGCAAAATTATTTTCACTGGCATGTATCTCAGCTGGAAAACATTGATTAGCTGCTTGTTCTGAATTGAAATATGGATTAGCAGAGGCAATAAGAGTAATTTCAGAATTTCTTTGTTGTAACTGGGTGACATTATTTAGAGGAGTGTCACAGATATCTGTATTTACTGCACTTGAAACAGAAGTGTTTGTAGGAGATAATGGTTCCTCGTTTGCTTTGTCAAGCAGTTTTGGCTCAGACAAATTTGGGTCTATCAATTTATCAGTAACTGTTTCTTTGCCAAAATCTTTGTCCTCATTTTCACTTTCATCTTCCACATACATGGGTGATATATATGAATCAGAGGTGGAATAATTGCTGTCTGGTGGAGAAACAACTAAAGCTTCAGCTATGTTTGAGGAACCAAGGTCTGAATGTTTATACAAGAAGCCATCTTCCCATGGAACCACTACTTCTGTTACTTCTTTCCTGATGTTTTTGTCATACGTATTCCAGGTCTCCATTTTTTCAAATTGTTTTGGTCTATGTTTAGGGTCACCAAACACATATTTTTCCACTGTTTGCTCCTTGAAATTATTTTGCATATTGTTGAAAACAGAATTTGTATTTTCAGGTTTTCCATATTCTTCTACTGAATAATAGCTTTCTTTATCCCAGGCTTCTGGAGATACATGGATAGGTGGATTTGCTGTCTCGTTGTCTGCTGTGATTTCTGAAGGATCTGATAGACTAGTTTGGGATACGTCACATTCCTCAGGATTATTCCCTGAATTTTTTTCTTTATCCAGTCTAGGCATGTTCCATATAGTTTTTGACAATCCAGCAGTATCTCCTGCATCAAACTTAGTCCAGACTTTGTAAGAGTCTCCAGCTAACTGACTACATTTCCCTTCTCCATTAGACCATGCATCTGACATCATACTTGTTGGCTGACTGACTTTCCACAGGTCAGCAAGGTTCTCTGATTCTTGCTTCGTCTCCTCTAAAGAAGCAGTTTGCAAATGCAAATGTTCCTTGTTTTCCTCTTGATTCTCATTGTTCCAATTATTTGGTTTTAACTGATTATCCCACGGACTTGCACTCATGCATTCCATTTGCTTTGATTGTTTTTGGAGGAATACAGAATCTGAGGGTCTCCTCTCATTATGTTCTTGTAGAAAGGGACTTTCTTTACAGTCTTTCCATAGCACAGGGCTCTGAAATACAGATTCTTGCTCACTTGAACTCCACGTATCAGCATTTCTGGACTCTAGGTCAAAGCCATCCCACCAGCTTCCATACCTAACCTGAGACTGCGAATAATTTGTGTCATCCATTTCATGCATTTTTTTAATGACATCTTGCGGGAAAAATAAAGGCTGCCCATTGTCTAAAGGTGAAGTTTCTACAAGACTGTTCATAGGAGTTGGTGGGATTCTTGAGTCAGCAGATCTCAACATTTCTGGTGAAGAAGAATCACCTTCAACTAAATCAATCAAACTTGAAATTTTCTCACATGTTTCTCCTGGCTTCTGATCAAATTCAGCTAAATTGTCTTCCTTATTTGTGGTTGTAAGTAAGTCAGTTGAATAATCTGCTGTGTCACTCTCTAGCAGGTTTGCCTCATCAAGTTCTTTCTGCATAGTGAGTTGTTGTCCTTCTGATGAATCACTATTAAGGAAATAGTCGTCTGCTGGGGAACAATCAATAGAACGAGAGGATGACTCAGATGGAGCTGTAACCACAGGTGCTAGATCAAAATTGAAAAGATCAAAGTTATCACTATTGTTTCTAGACTGAGGTATTTGTTCCTCAGCTATTGCTCCTTCAGGAATAGGGCTATAGGAATCAAAACCAGGCAGAAGACTGTGATGGGAAGCAGCACCTTCTGCAACAGGGCTATCATCACTAAGGAAAACAGAACTCTCCTTGGAAGACCGACTGCTTCTAATGGTAGCCAATCCACTGTCTGGACTCACAAGGTCTATATTAAGATCAACATGGGCTTGCACAGATCCATTGAGATCTTGAGGATTTTCTATAAAATTGGCAGAACTAGGCTGTGGTTCTACATCAGAACCATATAACTCCATAATACCAGAAGATCCTTGTGAAAGTGGAGCACTTCCAGCAACAGCTTCCGTAGATGAAGTTCTACTGTTCGATACCATTTCTGGTTGTCTTCTATTTATAACTTCCTTAACTAAAAGAAAAATTTGATCAGAGGTCACCAAGGAATTTTCCTGATGATAAATGAGAATTTGGTCACATCCACATTCTACAGGATTCAGCTCCAAACAAGGATTCTGACATTCTTCTAATTCACAGCAAATCTGTTGAAAAATGGGATATTTCAAAAGCCATTACAATTATGGACATAAAAGTACAGTGACTGTTTTACTGTGTAAAACTGTAACACAGCCATAGAGTCATAATCATAGAATCATTAGGGTTTGAAATGGACCTTGAAAGATCATCTAGTCCAATCCCCCCTGCCACAGCAGGATCACCCAGACCAAGTCACACAGGAACACGTCCAGGTGGGTTTTAAATGTCTCCAGTGAAGGAGACTCCACAACTCCCCTGGGCAGCCTGTTCCAGAGCTCTGTCACCCTCACTGTGAAGAAGTTCCTTC
>JAOXOE010000874.1:23021281-23047655 GCA_028565055.1 Phoeniculus purpureus
AGGTGGTTGAGGCTCTGTCCCTGGAGGTGTTTAAGGCCAGGCTGGATGAGGCTCTGGCCAGCCTGATCTAGGGTGGGGTTTCCCTGCCCATGGCAGGTGTGTTGGAACTGGATGATCAGGTGGTCCCTTCCAGCCCTCACTGATTCTATGATTCTATAGTGACTTAAGGTGGGGAAGGTACTTTCATCTCAAAGCCTGTGTTGCAGGTGCTTAGAGCTTCTAGAAAACAATATGGATGTGTTCCTGTGTGACTTGGTCTGGGTGATCCTGGTGTGGCAGGGGGGATTGAACTAGATGATCTTTCAAGGTCCCTTCCAGTCCCTAATGATTCTATGATTCTTCTCCAAGCTAAAGAGACCCAGCTCCCTCAGCCTCTCGCCATACCCACCTATTCTGATTAATCTGTTTCTTGGCCATCTTTCCGTAACAAACTTACTATGATTTCTAAATAGATGAAGTATTAAAATAGAAATCTATATCAAATATGTACTGTATAATTTGGCAAAAACGTTTACTTGAAATGATGCTATTTCACTTTAAGTTCACTTTTTACTAGTGAAAGAAAATCCAAATAGTTGTTCAGTCATTGTCTTAAGATATCAAAGCAAAATATGTAAGGATACATGAAAAAAGTACTTCTAGAATAGAAGTACATAAAATGCATACATTTATATTGACTTTGAAAGCAATACAGTAATTTAGCCACCTGTTCTTAAACATCTTAAGTTTTTAAGACTGAGAAAAAGGTTCTAAATGTTGCCCCTGTTCTTTCATTTCAGAACAAATACAGTAAAAAAAAAAAAGAGAACTGCATTTGGCTTTGGATAAACAAACATACTAAAAATAATTTGGCTTAATTTCAAAGTGTAAATTCTTTAGCGATAACATAAACATAGATGAGTTCTGGTCATTACCATTCACACTGTATTTGCTCATCACTCGCTGCCAAAGACTGATTTGTAAAAACAAGACCAACCAAGACAAAACTACTTAACAAAAAGCATCATTCTGTTTTAGCTAAATTAAAATTTCTCGCCTTTTTCTGTATTTTTCTATTAGTATGGTTTGAAACAGTCGTAAGCATCACGGTATTTCACTTTGCGTCACGTAAATAATACATCCACTTCTGCTTCTTGCTTTTTTGTATATCAATTATTTGGCATACACCGCTTCAAAATAATTATTTTCTTCAGGAAAGACATCGTTTGATACTTTTTCCAGCTACTTACCTGATTGCCTAGCTCCAGATTTTCCGAATATACTGCTATTTGTCGGTTTGTTTGCTTTTCATCTGACAAAGAGCTGGCCAAAATTACAAGTACATCAAACCCATATTTATCAATGAATGCTTTCAGATCACCAATGAGACTCCTGCGTAAGATGCAGTCCTGAAATAAGACAAGAAATTAAAACACGTATTAAGTCACCAAATCTGTAGTGAAAATAGGCAGAAACCTTAATAAGCATCAGTCTGTATCTGGCAACCCAATTCCACTCCATTTGTCAGAACAGCTATGTGCTTAAAAAAAAAAATCAAGAACCAGTGAACTGTACTGGACTTTTATTTCTGAAGAACGCTGAAATACCAAATGTAGTTGTTTTTCCTTTTGAAACAGCTGCCGAAACAGAATTCTTACTTGTCACTGCTTTTGCAAGGTTGCTTAGAAGTACTGATGCTGTTTCTTGAATAAAACCCCTTCTTTCTTAGAAAAATAAGTATATTTAATGAAATCTCTCATATCCATTTTTCATTGAAAGTAATAAATACTAAAAGTATAGAGCTACAACACTAGGTATTGAAAAGAAAATTGCATGGTCTGACTGAATATTGCAGCCCTTTATGTATCCATAAGGATTTTACATGATTGCATACAATTTTACCACAAATTATTCCTTTAGATTCCTTTGTTCTTGCTCTTTGAATTCTGTGCAAATTTAAAAAAAAAAATACCCCTCCCAAAATAAGGACAGAGTAAGTCAAACTAGTGTTAAAAGTCTCTCTGTGGCCAAAAAGTGCTTATTTTCGCACACCTCCCCACACCAAATACACAGGAGGCAAACACTGCTTTAGTCATTCCTAAATGACTAAAATATCATTTATACTCGGGCTAGCTTAATCATAGGATCACAGAATGTCAGGGGTTGGAAGGGACCTCTAGAGACCATGAATTATCTGGACTTTGCAACATAACCGTATGTTATTTCTTACCTGGGGACATATGCACAAAGCATAAATATCTCTTTTCAGTCCTCAGTTCTAATAACTGCCAGAGAACAAAGTCTATGGAATTTTCTTTTATGTTTCTGGTATTTGTATTTGTGATAATCTTTTGCAATCTTCTAGCTAATAGCTCTTCTGATGCTGCCATACTACACTGGCCCTGAATAAACAGCAGTTCATCATGAATGCAACACAACTGTATATGCAGATTGGCATGCTATTCCCCTGCATCTGTCTGCTGCCTAATAAATTACTGGTTTTGTTCCATATATACAAATACTATTTATTAATCTACTCAAATGTGTCCACAAAATGCATCTTCTTCCCTGTAAGTTGAACTTAAACAACCTTTTTTCTGAAATGCTTTGAAATTTGGACTATTTTCCAAGATTAGCGATGAAGTTCCACTTCTATGTTCATGTAGCACCTAGTATTATGTTCTATGTGAAATTCAGGCAGATTACTGCACAGATAATAACTCCACTGCCAGTGTACTGGTGAACAATCAGATATTGAATATAAATAGGTAGTTACCGTGAATAATTATGGTGAATAATATTTGAATGTCTAAACCAGTAATACTAGAAGTTCCAAAATGTGCTTAAGCACAGAACAGCTACTGTGTTTGTCCTGTTCCTAACTGCAGTAACATTGTGGTTTAACCCCAGCTGCCAACTAAGCACTACACAGCCACTTGCTCACTCCTTCCCTCCCCACCTAACAGTTAAACAATAGAAAGAGCAGACAATAATAATTGTATATATAATACAAAGAAGAAGAAAAGAAACATAAGATAAAGAGAGAGAAACAAAGACCAAGAAAAGGCAAGTCATGCACAGTGCGTCGGCTCAGCGCTCACTGACTGCTGCTCACCCAGTGCCCATGTAGAGATCGAACCTTCCTGACTAACTCCCCTCAGTTTATGTCCTAAGCATGATGCTCTGTGGTATGGATCACTTTAGCTAGTTTAGGTCAGCTACCCTCCTTTCCATCTTCTTCTGCACCTCCTCACTGGCAGAGCATGGAAGCTCAAAAATCCTTATCTTTGGATAAGCGCTGCTCACCAACAACTAAAACATCAGTGTGTTACCAACATCATTCTCACACTAATTCCAAATTGCTGCACTGTCCCAGCTACTAGGAACACTATCCCAGGACAAACTGAAATAGTTAAAATCCATTTGACTTTAAGAAAAATGAACTAGGGCAGTTTCAAAACCATCTGAAATCCACTGGTAACTCTGCATCTCTGTTACCCCCTCACAGGCAATTCAAGAAGATTGGAAGGTCACAGGGAAGGACATGGAACTGTCAAAGATCTAGCCTGCAAGGTGTTTTATGAAATTTTATGTTAAAATCAAGTGACAGAACTGTGTCCCTCATGAAACTGACTTTCACTAAGACAGTATCTGTCATCATCTTAGCCCGTATTTGTCTACCACTCACTAAGAGGTAGATTGGAGAGTGCCAAAATCCAGGTTTCTCCAGTATTTTGAGGGAGGGACCTGACTCAAGGTAATGGAAAACTCCCCTTCTGCAACTTTGGCTACCTGTAGAGTTAGTATGATGATGCAGGGCAATTGGAGGAATATTTCTAGAGTTTAAGGCCAAGGACCACTGAGGCATCATAGACCAAGACTATGACAATGTATGTGTAGTAGCAGCTGTCTGTTGGTGGAAACAACTACCACACAGCAAGGGTGCAACACCAGATGCCACAAAATGACAGGTCACTTCCGCTAGTCAGAGCAGGAACTAAAGATGCAGATGCCCATGGCAAAGTCCTCCAAGGTGCTAAAATCTGAATTTGCCTTGTGCCCTGTTTTTCTGATGACTTACACCATAACAGTCAAGAGAAACACTGAGGAACTGATACAGCAGCAGGTGACCCAGTAGCCTGCTTCTGTAAGTGAGCAAGTTGCCAAGTATGTATTCCTGACCGAGCAATTGGACAGAAGAGTTTCACATTGGGCCACATTAATATAAACAAAAATGAGTCTGAACTATCTATGACATTTTCTGATCTGGTACTGAGGGTCTGTCCATTTCTTCCATGCTTTCAAACATTATTATTAAGAGTGGGTTTTTTCCTTCTTGAGGTTCTCTGCATATTGATGGCTGAGAAAAACACAAAGATGAACACTGAGCAGAGTACCTCCCCCTTTCTATTGGTACAAGCTGCAGTGGATCAGTTATGTACAACATGGTTTTTTCCTCTGTTATTCACATTCAGCTTAGCCTCTGGGCGATGTTGTACTACACATTTTCCTTGAGTGCATAATAAACTTGCCCAGCTAACTGCACCAGAGAAGCCTGCAGGCTTCTTGGTACTAGCAATTGCATCACCTGCATGTCCTTGCCTTTAAAAGTGCAGTAACAAGTTCTCATATGAACATCCTTTCTGTTTGAGAGTAGAAGTGAGGAATGGAGTTGTTTCCCCGTAAGAAAATTAAGTTATAGTCACTAAAATGACAAGAATGGGGAAAACTGTTTTATGAAAAGTTATCTCTCCAGCATCCTCTGTGTGGATGCAATGTTTCTCCCTTCAGGGTTCCCACTACCTAAAGGTTGTAGGATTATCTATACTGTTTTTTGTGGTATAATGTCAGGTCTAATAGTATTTTAAAAGACACCTCATGAAGTCTGCATCCTTTTCACACTGGGATCACAATGGACCAGTGCTGCCTGCTGCAAAGCACTCTTAACTGATGAAAGACTGGTCAGAGCAGCATGGGAATGGATTTAGGTGTACCAGTATCATACATCACATTGAAACAAAACAATTTCAAACAAAAAAAAAAAAGCAAATTATTTGAGAATTTAGAAGTGCAAGAGGGTAGTAATTGTTCTGCATTGATTGATGACCCTTAATACTGAGGAAGTAATTAAAGCATGTCAGGACACTGTCCAAGTCAAGCAAAATTATGCTGGCCACATTATGTTTATTACTTTATCTTGTAGCCTGCCAAGAAGAAAATTTTCTAACAGAAAACATATTATTCAGCAAAGGAATAAAACTAAGGACCCACCCATTCTGTAGCATGAGGAGTAAGACATAGAATCATTCAGGTTGGAAAAGACCCTTGGGATCATTGAGTCCAACAATCAACCCTACTCTACAAGTTCACCACTAAACCAGATAAGCCAACACTACATCTGAGTGTCTTTTAAACTCATCCAGGGATTGTGACTCAACCATCACCCTGGGCAGCCCATTCCAGTGCCAGACCACACTCTCTGTGGAAGAATTTTTTCCAGATGTCCAATCTAAACCTAGTCTGTTGGCACTTGAAACCCTTCCCTCTGGTTCTGTCACTAATTACCTGTGAGAAGAGACCACCACCAATATCTCTACAATGTCCTTTCAGGTAGTTGTAAAGAGCGATGAAGCCTTCCCTAAGCCTCATCTTCCCCAAACTAAACAACCCTAACTCTCTCAATCTCTCCCCATAAGATCTTCTAAAATTACTATTACTAATAACAATATTTGAATACCTGACAATGTAAGATACTTAATTTTCCCAAAACCAGTCATTTTAATAATCAGCAGTAAATGTTTCTCATAAGTTGTTACTTCACTAAGTGCATCCAAAAATTAAACAGAAAGCATTAAAGGAATAGGTTAAAGCATAAATTTGATGGAAAATGCTGTTGACTAAACACAAGATAAAAGCAAGATAAGGTTACATATCTTACTTTATCATCACTTTATCTCATAAACTCTTTTGGTTTGCTGTACTATTAATGAAAACATTAATTATTAATTTTAAAATAATATAATTTTATTAATGTCAATAAGTGTTATTCACAATGCAATTACCAACAACACAATTCAGATACTCCCCTGACAAGCATTTAAACGTTGAACTAAATAAAGACACTTGCAAACTGTATTGAAAAGTGTGGTAAACATATGGACTCTTCCGCAAATTTGCTAACCTAAGTAAACAACCATAACATTTCATGTATTATAAATGGTAATGGATGATATAACATTTCCTTCAGAAATTAAAAAAAATGCTAATGATTTCAACAGTTAGGCTACTACAACCTCAATTAATTATAAGCACTGTAAAATATTCTATAGATGAATTGCTACAGCAGGAAACACACTCAAAGTGTATGATAAACCACGATAAAGATCAGTGAGCTATTTATTCTTGCACTACTTTTCCTTAATTCACTAGTATGAATTGGCTTAAACATTCCTTTGCAGCAGGTGAGCAGCAAATGTAAATATTATTAGTTTTTATAATGTAATCTATAACCAAAAAACAAAAACCCAAAAGGACTGTAAGTACACCTGAAATACAATATACTTGGAATGAGTAGCATGTACTAGTAAATACATTTTGCAAATCTGGATACTGGAGAAGTTTAGTGTCTTAGCATTAATAACATTATGATACCCATTTTGTGTAATGCACAGGATTTATGGATGTGACCTGTTCAGTTATTACGTATTTCTGTGGAGCAGTACCATTTTACGTAGGCTGTAAATTGTTTTCTCTGAAACTCGGTTTTCTTACAGGAATCTTTTTTTTTTTCAACTGAATAGTTAGCATGACTGCACACAAGAATGACCCTTTCAAAGAAGCAAAATCTCCAAGCAATATCAAAAGATAATTTGTAAACTTCTCCAACAACACTTTTGGATTCATGAAACCAACAATTGCTTGGCCAAGTGATCACTGTAAATGTATGCCAGACACATTTCTGATTCTTCTAAGATAACTGTGTCAATATTAACCTGATCAAATTAAGAACACACTGTCTCTTTTGTTCTACACATTCCTCACATGGAGAGCACAATATGGCTTTTGTCAGAGGTGCTCCATCATTTTGGCTCAAGGAAACTGTCAGTACAGTTTGGGATTTGTTATTCATGGGCAGATACCCTGATGGGTCTAATGAAGCCTTTCTGCTGACAACTTATTTGCTAAAAATACCCAACCATCACAAAATATAAATGAGCAATATCACTGTATCCCATTATAATTTTCACAACCAAAGCAATTATCGCAATACAGAAGCAAATACATACTGCTTCACACTGTACTCTCTCAATATTTCATGGTCAGTACTTCTGTATTCCGGTTTATTTCTATGTGATCACAGATAAAACTTTATGACATACTTAAATTGCAATATAATAGGGTAAACACCAATGTTATAGCACACATGCAGAGCTAACAGTCTGTGTGCCATTTGTTGTAAATCCAGCTAATTACTAGAAGCCCCCTCCTTAAAAAAAATAAATGCAAGAAAAAGCAAAAAAAGACTCAATTTCCTATAAACGTTTTCAGGTAAAGTCACTGAAAAAGGAAAAAAGAGGACAATCAGCACAGTGTTTATAAAACTCCTGAAATGCAGAGAAGTCCGTTCAGTATTTTAATGCTTTTTTGTGTCAACACCACTGGTGGAAATGGAATTACTGCATTTTTCTGCTGTGCATTTCAATCTACCAAACAGTATCTCTGTTGTACTGATATTTATCAGTCTTGTGAAACAAGAATAAAAACTGCCGTTATTTCTGCTTGCTCTGTGTTCCTGTCGAAAGTCTCAAAAAGAAACAGGTCTTAAAACAAAGTTTAAGGAGGAGAATGAGCATAAGGTCCTGTGCTACTCTGCTCTATGGAGACCTTATGTTTAACATAGAAGGAGATTAAGAACCATTGCACATACAATAAGGTGGTGAATGCCTGCTAAGCACTGATCTCACACTCCGTAGATAGGTGAGAGCTGTGGTTTTACAGTCGATCATTTTCATAGATGCAAAGTCACTAAAAAAAAATATAAAGCAAAGAAGAAAGACCGATCCATTTCTAATAAAAGAAATTACCATGCTTTCTTCAATGGAAATGTGTTCGGCCAGTTTCACTTTGGAAAAAGTGCCTCTTCTACAGCACCGGTGCATTTTATGATAGCATGTGTTAATGATCCGCTCTTTATGGATTGATAGTGCAGCTAAACAAATTTTACTTAGACTTGACAAGTATAAATTCTGTGTATTCAAGAATGTAAGTACAAAGTCAGGCTTGGCTAGAACTCATAAAGATTTACACGTTTTACACTTACTTAGCATGGCACGTATTTTCCAGGGAAGACTGCATTAATTTGAAGAATTCTAACAGGAACAACAAAAAAGGGTTGCCTAGGTAAACAGCCAAACTTCAGTTCCGTTATTTTTTATTTTCAGAACTGCCTGAAACAGCCCTGAATTTAGCTGGAGTTTTAAGAGGTATGATGATATTCATGTACTATAAGGATACCTTAATAGCCCATTTGGTTTAGAACATTCTACCCATGGGAGGCCACCACATTCAGGAATATCTGCTTTCAGTGGCCATCACTGCCACCCACCTGAAGGAACACAAATTCTTATCTGTAAGCAAGTCAGCCTCCCTGACTACTGAGGCATACCACTAGCTGCCTGAAACACAGCAGTCCTAACTGCCTCCTGGTGTCTGCGGGGTCTGTGCACATACACTCAATTAGTGTAATAGATCAGAAGGGCCAGAGGTTAAGTCCTGTTAAGGTGCTGCTGCTACTGCGTGAGATAAAGCTTAAGCGCGTAGCACAAAGACGTAAGGAAACACAGGTAATGGTGTGTACGCTCCTGTGGTGCGCGCTGGAACACGGTATTATAGGGTGTCTGTGATCACAAAATTTAGAAGAAATAGGGTTTTGCAGTGGCACAGGGATCGAGAAGAGATGTGCATCATCCAGTCTAGAGGCATAAAGCTGAAACTGCTTATTTATTTCCGTCTTCAAGGAAATCAATCCAAAGCACTTGAAATTCAACTGTTAATGAACGTTTTCTGTAAAATGAAACCCATGACTGACAAAAGCTTCTGTTCTTCAGCATTTTTGGCAGTTGAAGGACAGTTTGGAGTTGTGAAAATTATAAAATGCAGCAAAACATATAGATGTGAAAGGCTTAAATGCCACCTCCATTCTCAGACATGTATTTAATTCTCTGCCTCTGTAAAACAGTGAAGGGTGCAAACTAGAAGATTTGCTATCCTAAAAGTGCAGCTTTTGCTGCAAGTAGGGAAATACAGCGAAATGTACCTGTACTTTGCTAAAATCTACTCTTTCCAGGTAATTTTAAAGATTGAAGTACGTGATAGCACATTTTTTTTTTTCTGGAGCAGACTGCATAAAAAGGCAATTCTCTTATTCTGAAATCACATGCCTGAGCATCCAAAGCTTAAAAGTAAAGGAATCCAGGGACCTGCTTCTGCACCATATTATAAGCAAATGCAAAAGCCTATGCAAATACGCACAAAATATGTGCAAAAAGAAAAAATCTCCATGGTAAAATACAGTATAGTATTTTAACAGCATAGTATAGTAAAATGCAGTTTAATATATTAGAATCTCATATCAGAAACTCGAGAAAAAAACCCCCACTATTTTTTTGTGACTTCTAATCAACAGGCGAACTATGGGAACATAAGATATGCTATACTTTTAGATTCTCCTTTATATTATTCTGCTTTCAATCCCAGGTTAGGAACCTGATTTTTCCATAGCTTGTAAACCAATTAAAAATACTGAAAAAGACAAAACTTACCACTTCAGATACAAGGTTCATTTAATCACATATAACCAGAGTGATGAATTAAAACATAAGAAGCATCACAACCACATATACATTGACCAGGAGCTGTCTATTTTAGCCAGCTAAGTCTCAGGTGTAAGTTAATATGTAATAATTCATACCTTACAAAATAATTCCCATGCAAACATGGTAATGCAAAAACACGTTTCTGGCTGTCAAGAAAATTTCTGGCAAAATTAATCAACCATTCATCCATTCAGGCTCTTTGCATACCCTTTTGTCAAAGAGGGAATACTAAGAGATTTCTTGCCTCTTCCATGCACTCATTGCAATGGTTTGTAGAATCCATCAAGCCTGAGTTGATTTATTGAACTGTCTCTTAGCTCAGCAGTGTAACTATAGCAAATGAACTGGTAACTTCTCAGAAAGATCAGTGAATCAACAATATCTGGTTTATTTAATTCCTTCCAACTTCAGATTAACAATTTCTTAAAGGCACTAACTTTCATTCTTTAGAAGTTCTATCTGCAATTTTACGTCAGCATTTTTCCCTCACTCATTTTACTTATTTTTTTTAATACATACATTTGGCAAAGTCTATTTTTGTCCATAACTGAAGCTAGAAACTACCTAAATGTTCACATCTTCACACTATCTAGTACGCGTCGACTATCAGTCAACAGACCCTTCAAGTTTAAATACAATACTGTCATGTATTTTATATGAATGGTCTTGTTCATTACCCTGTGAATACTGAAAAATAATTACCCACTCGAAGTCCCCACCTATTTCTTTAATTACACAGACAACTTGGCATGCATATTCAACTATTTTTGTATTTATCTATTACCATCACTCGTAATGAGAATGGTTACAAAAAGTAGTTAAGGAACAAAAAACAGAGATATGCAAAGCTGTTTGAAACATTTTAAACATGGATTTTACCACTAAGCATCATCCATTGAACCCCATGGAGCACATTTATCACTCACCAGCTTTGCATTTTTCTTCATAAAGATATATGACCTTTGCCTATTAGATTTCATTAGCAGGGCACCATACAAGGCTCCTCTGCAGATGACAGGATAGAAAGCTAAACAACCTCGCCTGAAGGATTTGTGAGAACAAGCCCATCTTCAATCTTTGTCCCTGGGAGGCACTTCTAACACCTGCCAACCACAGCACTATCATCAGAAAAACATTTAGAGATTTATCTTCAGGCTGGTGATTATAAGAGATAATTTGTTTGGAGTATGGATAAAGTTGGTCTAGCATAAACAAACTACAAGCTCAAATTATACAACGAACCTCATTAACTATTGATTTAACCACTGCAAATCCAAGAACAAATGTTGTATCAAAATGTTAATTCTTCCTGAAGATATAATCAAGGGAAAAACCAAAAAGCCAATCCAGGATGGCGAGCTATTCTTATGGGCATTTTTAATACTTGCCTCTTAATTTGAAAATGGAGACTTGCTTCATCATAACAACAACAACAGTTCACCGTTGCCATCTTTCCATAAAAAGGCAGTTATGTCGGAACAAAAGCATCATATCTCTTTAGTTGCCGTCAGTAGAGAAGGATGAAGTAGTCCTTTTTTTCCTACTTTCAGAAACTCTGGGTTTTTTTTGTCTGGAGACAGCAAGACTAGATGCACCATTAAAACCACTTTCAATATCAAGAAGCAAGCAATGCTGTAAATGGAAATGTAAGAGGCCAGCAGTCTGAAAAATTATATATACATTTATATCTTCTGTATTATACACACCACATATCTATCTAGAACTTCTTTCTAGTCTTTGAAAATTATTTTCACTCGTGCTAATATATCATCACTCTTCAGCCAGGCGGCTTTTTTGGTTCTCTGTTTTTCCAATAAAATGGAATCCAGCCCTGTATGTGCTTTGGTAAAGGAGAGAAAAATGCAGCCAGACTCTACCAGCATCCTTGTTCCTTAACAGAGGAGAAGGGAAGAAACTATGCTGAGAAAGGGAAGCTTATCTGTATATAGGAAGTAGAAGGAAACCTGCAGTTCTTCCTTTAGTGTGGCTCTCTGGAGAAGTAATCTAGTGTAACTTGTACTTCAATATCAACAACTTTAAATTTAATATAGATTGTAAATGCAGCAAAAATCTTTTGTGTAGAACTCAAAAACATTCAGCTAAAGCAGTCAAAATAAGGAGAAGAAAATTTTAAAACATTTTGTGACACAGAATTATCTTTCAGCATTAATTCCTTCTAAAAGGGAATGGTATTTAATGTGAAGTGATTAGTTGGTCAGTAGGAAGAAACAATTTAAAACCCCCGTATCTGCCAGGGAATACTGGCTTCTGATCTGCGTGTTCCTTGCACAGCACTGCAGCCATGCAGAGGCACTCACACTTTTCTGCTTTCTGGTTCAGTTAACAAAAGCTTTAGTAATTAATAATCACTGAAATATATTCACTTTTTTAAAGGTCAAATTTCAATTTTAGATCCCAAGTTGCTGACTTTTTTCCTTATGATGTTTACTTTGCTAACTTATACAAGCATCACACAATATCACTACAGAAACAAGGCAGCTATTTTATTGTTAGAACTATTTCACTCAATTTACGTGGACAGACATAACTGGTGACAATATCTGTTTTGTCTAGCTAGCTGCTTCTCTGCCTTTCTGAAGGAGGTGTTTGTTTCCTCTGTTGAGCTTTGGAGTGCAAACCATGTCTCTCAAAAACTACACTTCTTCCATTCATTTTCTTGACCCCAAAATAATATCTTATCCTACACAGTCTCCTCTTCCAGTGCTGCAAATCTTGACTTGCATTATTTTTTTACTTTCCTATTACCTATCATGATCTCTCTGCTTCAGATTTTAATTTCTCATTCTCCTTCCTATTTCAGTTGAATTCTCAGCATGAACAATTGATGCCACTTTAATATTTCAGTTTTAGCAGTTTATAATTTTTTCCTGTTGCCACAGATGTCTCTAATTGCAAATGTAGTCTCCTATTGAGGCAAACTGTTCTTCAGGTGCATCTCATTCTTTATGATACGTCTATCCCTTGGTTCACAATAAATGTTTTCCTTTCAGCAGCACAGACCATAGAATTATAGAATGACTTAGGTTGGATGGGACATTAAAGATCATCTATTTCCAACCTCTGCCATGGGCAGGGACACCTCTCACTAGACCAGGTTGCTCAAAGCCCCATCCATCCCGCCCTTGAATGCTTCCAGGGAGGGAGCATCTACAGCATCCATGAGCAACCTGTTTCACTGCCTCACCACCCTCATAGTGATGAATTTCTTCCTAGGATCCAAATCTACCATCTTTTAGCTTGAAACCAGTCCTCCTTGTCCTGTCACTAGAGTCTCCTCTAAAAGCTCCCTCTCCACATTTACTGCAGGCCCCCTTCAGGTACTGTAAGACTGCAATAAAATTTTCTTGTCACGTCTTCATAACAGGGTGCTCTGATCACGGCCCTCCCTTGCACTTGCTCCAACAGCTCCATGTCCTTCTTATAATGGGAGCTCCAGAAAAGGACATAGTACTCCAGGTGAGGTGTCCCAAGAGAAAAGCAGAGCTGGGGGAATCATCCACCTCAGCCTGCTGGTGACACTTCCTTTGATACAGTCCAGAATTCGGTTGGCCTTCAGGGCTGCACTCACACATTGCCGGCTCATGTTGAGCTTCTCATCCACCAACACCCCCACATCCTTCTGCTCGGGACTACTCCAGATCCATTCATCACACAGCACGCATTCTTTTCCTGAGACTGCATTGTCCCAAATGTAGGACCTTGCACTTGGCCTAGTTCTCAAGCCTACGTGGTTTGGAAATGTTCCTCTCTAAATTTGGTCTCAGCATATTAAAAAGTACAAACAGTATTTAATGTCTTTACAAGTTCATTCTGCAAGCCTAAATCATTAGGCAAGCTCAGGATAAATGAACTAGAGGTTAATGCAAAGCCTCTCGCTGACTTCAAAGGATGTGGCACATGACACTAATGTATGTGTAAGTAGTTGTCAACTCCCTACACTGACAATATTCGCTCTACTTCTCATATATTCAAGTTTAGCAAAATGCCTTTCCAGACAGGAAAAGCTCTCCGCTGAGGAGGTAAACATGTCAGAAATGCATTTTGAATTATTTTGATTAATTCAGTTGAGCACTGCATGCTAAATCACTGGTACCTAGCTTAGCCACCTACGCTGCTGCCTCGCCAGTAACCACATCTGGAATACAATTAGAGACAAAAGAATAATTAATTTTCCATTCATTCAGTTTATCTCTCTGCTGGGGAAGCCAGTTATCTTCCTCAAATACACACAAGCAAACAGGGTTCAGCGTTTCCTGTAGAATTGCCTTTAGTTTCATCTTGGAGCCAGGCTCTTCTCAATGTCATCTGGTGATAGGACAAGGAGCAATGGGTGAAAGCTGGGACATAGGAGGTTCCATATAAATATCAGAAGGAACTTCTTCACAGTGAGGGTGATGGAGCATTGGAACAGGCTGCCCAGGTGGGTTGTGGAGCCTCTTTCTCTGGAGATGTTTAAAGCCCACCTGGATGTGTTCCTGTGCAGCTTGGTCTAGGTGATCAAGGTGTGGCAGGGGGACTTCACTAGATGATCTTTTGAGGTCCCTTCCAATCCCTAATGATTCTATGATTCAATGATCTGCAGTGGCTATTTCTGAATGGGAACTAGGAATTCAACAGGAATCATAGAATACTGTGCTCTGAACTTTACCACCAAAAAAATCTCAGCCTCATTACAAATAAGAGCTGCAATTCAGTTTCCTGTAATTCACTTAAGTTTTCCTAAGGATTCTTCTAATAACTACTTAGAGTTGTACAAGCAAAATGCCTTCAGCAACTCATTTGTTAAACAGTCAGTTCCTTCTGAAGAGATAAAAGGAGTCATTACCAATAGATGCAAAAACAGGATAAAATAAAGTCCTCTGCAGACGCCTGTCAGAGGACAGACACACACTTGGTTATACACATACGTGGTTATACCGGCATACGTGGTTCAGCTGTGCCACCCTTGTCCCTGCGTTACATTTACAGTAGCTAATACATCAGCTTTTACTATTGACATCATGTAAGACATTATAAGATCATATGAAAACAATACCATCGTATGACCATCTGAGAAGAACAAAACACGAGCTGTGTGTACATCAGATTTTGGATGACAACTGGCAGGATCTCCAGCATGCAATGACTTATTCAGGAGGTTTGCTTCAGAAAGCTGTGCTTTGTGCTCTCTCTAGGCACGTGAAAAATCAGGTGCAAAGCAAGACAGCCTCCTAAATCCCACTCAAAAATGCTCTAAGTTTTAATGTTGCATTAAAAGGAAGAATGGCATGTGACATCATTATTTTTTTGTTCAGCAGCCAGGCCAATTAGTTTCCAAAACCTTTTTCTGGTGCTGATGACATTAGATCGCTAGTGCTTCTGGGGTTTAACGCAAGTTTAAAATGGGCTTTGCCAACTCTGGGCAATACTGGTCTGCACCAGTGACTCCAGGGTGCAGAACTGACTCTCCTCAAGCTATTACAGCTTTCTCTAAACCACTTGAATCCTTGAGCCAAGCCTAGCCTGTCAGGTAAGTAGTATCGTGGTGAGGGTGTTAATAAAGTAAATAAATATATTTAAGAATAAAGTCAGTAAACAACAAATCCAAAAAATAACAAGAAAATAAATATATAATGAGTTAACGGCACATATTTGGGTTTGCTATAGGCATGCCACCAGAGCTGCAATGCCTTAAAAAGCATTTGTTTACCCTCTGCATCATGAATGCAGCCATGCATTGTCACCGAAGCATCTTTCTAACACTGTAAGGAAACAAATAAGCACTTCTGAGCAATGTCAAAGCAGAATTTCATCTAACAAAGAAGCAGCTTATTTATTAAATTTTGCTCTGACACCCATTGACTTCACTTCTGCCCGATGTAAATTTTAGGTTTCATAAAATTCTTTAAATGGTGAATTTATGTTTTCTGAACATTGGAGTAAATGAAGCACAGATAGGGTGGTAACATGGGATAAACTGCTAATACGCTTACAGATAAAATGTACTCTAAAAATATATTCAAATCATACTAAAGTAATGAAACTCAAGTAATTAATGGAACTGAAGATTTGTTTATCAGGACCTTAATTATCATGCTCATAGTTAAGGCTATCTGTCCCGCTGGCTCATTTTTTGAATGCTCTCACTTCAACTTCTGTGCAACTGATGTATTTAAATTCAGGGCCTCAATTATTTTCTGAAAACATTATTAAAAATGTTGCCAGGTAAATGAGGAAGCCTGGATTCCAAACAGCATCCAATCTGCTTTAAAACCATGAAAATAATCTGTATGGAATGACACGAGGGCTTTGTCTCTGCTACACTATGCATTGAAAAACCATCTATTGCTAGGTGGTAGAGAAAGGTGTAGAGTGGCATGCATAAGGTATTATTATGACAACGCAGGAGCTGATAAGTAGTAAAGCAATGCCTCTTTTAGGAACTTACATGTTAAGTGCTGCAAGTACTGTATCACTCTAGTTTTAGCCTCTTGCAGCTCTGTTAAGACAGCACCAGAGCAGCAGTATCACAATAGACCTACAGCTCTTTTGATGAAGATACTTGTATCACAATGTTTAATACAACTAAAATTTTAAAGCCCAAATCTGCAAAAGAAACTAAGCCAGAAGAGCAGAAGGACACAAAGGCACTGACTTAACTCTTTTAACACTTTAAATTACTTACACTTAGAACTGACCACGGTTGCACTGGGCACTTTAGCAGAACAGTCTCACGTACAAGGTGTGGTTTACCTCCACCACTTTACCTCCATCAGGAAGGAAAGGATGAGTGACGAGAGGAAACGACAGAAGACATGGCATCTTTCGCTATCCTTTTAGCAAAAGCTACTCACAGGTGTCAGACACAAGAAAGATGATATGGCAAAGAAATGGAGAACAGGTAGAGGGAGACTGGAGTGAAAAAGGGTGTCCATGAAATGTGAGTTTATACCAGAATAATAACTATAAAGAATTTCCGTTATATTGAGCTAATTGAACAAGATATTGAAAGACACAAAGTACAGTAAGAAATAAGAAACAGAATATACGCAACATTAAAAGCATTACATCTTCTGCCTGTGAACTGTGAAAAAGACCGCAGACAAGGCTTCTTGGTTAGGCTGTTTAAATCAGCGTTCTTACATACTTCAGGCTTTTATTCTTCTGACCCACCAGATGGTGCCCGTGCAGCATCCATGAGCAATCTAAGTGTCTCCCTACTACTGCCCACAGGCACAAGTTGCTCCATGGGTTTTCATACCTGTTTCTGAAGAGTTTATATATAAAACACTGACTGTTCCCAAAAGAGCAGGGTGTTTCGGGTAGTTCCTGGCATACGGCTTGTTCAAAATCTCATAGAAAGTCTAACTAGTTCTGGTAGCAGCATGATCTACATGCCCTGTGGTCGCTGGTATCCACTGTGGTATCTGGATCTGTGAGCAGGAGAATGACAGTTTGGCATCAATTTGGAGAGCACATAAACTCTCAGAAAACACTGGAGATTTATTTTGTTGCCTGATACGTGGTTTTTAACACTGAAATACTTAATCTCTGTAGAGCTGTGTATTTTTCCCACAGTGATGGTGCAAGCTTTGCAGCTGTTCAGGTTAATGAGTTCCTGTTTGTCCACTGACATTTAAACTGGAGGATACACAGCATTCTTCAAAGCTTGATTGGCACATGGAAGTAAAATGTGTAATCAGCACTAATCTCCTAGTCTATTACTACTTCCAGAATCTACACATATTTTACAAAATTCTTTAGAAAGAGATGCTGTCAGAGCAAATGATGCATCAAATTCAAACAGGCCATCAAGATTGCTAATGGATTTTAATAGCAGCTATTACAGCGTAATGGTATTTTCCCAACAGCTGTTTGTTTATAAAATTTTCAGTTTACAAGACCTTTATGTCCAATCCCAGGAGACATCACTCAATTCATTTATAATCATTTGGTTCAACCTACACATAAATGCTGTCTTATTCGCATTGGGTGTGTTTGCATGTAAGACATGAGCAATGAAAATGATGAAGAGCCTTACAAGATAAACAAATTAGTATGTATCTTTTGATATTAGCAGCAGATAAGTGTTTAATATGTTTCTTATTCTCATTTCTGAATAGCTCATTGTCACTGAGAAAACAGCTGCCTGGATTATAGCCTATTTATGTTTCAATCTGACACACCAGGTCTTTTCCAGCCTAAACGATTCTACAATTCTGTGTAACTACACCTGTTTAAGACTTTGAAACAAAGTGCTAATTGCCACAAAGGCATAACTGGGACAGCTGGTCACCAGACAATGGCACAATGTGGCCTGCAGAAGTGGTGGAGAAGCATTAGAGAGAAAAAAGATCTTAACAGTCCTTCAAAGCTGGAAGACCTGACAGAGGCAAAAAGAAGAAAGCAAGACTTTTTCCAGCTTTGGGGTTTGGTTTTTTTCCTGTCTTTTGGGGGATTTGGTTGCAGGGGTGGGGGTTGTTGGTTTGTCTTATATTTTTTAAAATATATGAGCAAATGTTTTTGGATATCTATTAGACCTGAAATCAGTAAGAGATAGTAAATTAGTATCCTGGCACGCTTTTTCCATTGAGAAATGTTGAGAATTGAAATGTACTTTACCACACCAGATTTTTCTTTTTTTTTTTTAAGTACTGAAAAGAGAACTAGAAATGGAATAATGAAATAAGCAGAAAAATTGTTAGTTTCACTGAATGAGTTTTTTGGACACCACACACTTACAAATGTCTGTTTGTCCAGTTTTTTCCTGATTGCTGAAGCTTACGAAGATTATAAAATTTTATATAACAGTTAATGCGCGAATCTGTATAAATATCTCCTAGTAAATGTACTAACGGATATGTTTTTTCCAGATGCACCTGAATCTAACTAATTTTGCATTGATATGATCAGCAAATATCCCATTAACAACAACAACTGAAGAGGTTTTGAGGACATGGGACAACACAGAAAGCTCACACAATTTTAAAGGATAGTTTTTTGGGCAGTAGATGGCTCCAATTTTCCACAGAAGAAAGCTGCCTCTAAAATTCTTAGCCAAGACTGACATATCCACAACACAGGAACAAGGTAGCTGATATCCAGTAAGCAGGATATGAATAAATGTGCTGTTAAGTGGGTACTGTTTGTGAATAGTGGGGGAAAAAAAAAAGGCACCTATCACCCATACTATCAATATTCTCCTGGGTAACTAGGTGATAGTAAACATAAACCACAGCTCCACAGATTCACATTCTACCTCAGTACTTGCTAGTCTCTGTGGTCCGATAAGCACTTGGCTGCCTCAAGTAACTACGAAATTTTACATTTTTTTCACTGAGTCCGTTGACATTCATAGTGCTTTACATAGAAGGCCACCATTTATCTCTTCCTTGTCCTTTCAAGACTATACCCTTGTTCACCACAACTATTTAGTTTACTCTGTTTTTTCATATTTATTCTCCAAAACGTTGCCATAAGCAGTTTCAGTGTCAAAAGTAGAATGAAAAAGCTAAAAAAAACACTGTTTCTCTCAAAAAACGTAGTCTAGAGCATTACAGTCAGATGTAGTTCTGCCCTTGCAGATGATAAGAATATAATTTTAAAAGCACAATCTAAACATGAACAAGTAAAATATTAAAAAAATTATTTATCTAACCAGCTACAGCACAGGTCAACTTAAATAAAAACCAGCTAAGGAGAGTAGATTGTAAAACACACATATGTAAATCAGCTGGTATAAAATAATGTAGATAAAATCACCTCAAGCCTGACTTTCCCTAGTTACTATTAACTTATAATCATCATACTGGAACAAGCTATTATTTGTTAATGGAAGAGTTATTCCTAGAGAACATGCAGTAATACTTTGAAGTTGTCTACCCAGAAAATATTAAGACTGGTGTTTTTGCCATTTACAGGTAGACCCTCCTACCTTACACAAGGGGCTCATGAATATGCTAGTGAATAACTTTGGTTGAGAAAATCACAAACACATAGAAGAAATATTAGTTAGTGTGTTAGTGTTGGTACAGAGAAACTGCTTGTATTTGAGCTTCAGGAAGTTACCTGTGTGTCACAGTATCATTTAGTTTTGTTGGATGCCATAAAAAAGAACATTGCTTTAATTTGTCAGAAAAGTCTACAGTGTCTATGTACGTGCCTTCATGTTAGTATGTTAACAGTTTACCAGTGCCTTATTTTTCCTTTATCTCACCTGTGGTCTTTCCAGAAGTTTTGTTCAAAGACTTCTGCAATAAGTTAGACATATTCTGAAGTATCATTGTAAGTGATGTCTACATCAGACATAGTTAGAAAAGACTATAGATTTTTGTCTTAGGTTGTCATAACACCACAGTGACTGGCAGATATTCCACCTTTGGCCGGAAGGAAATGTCAAGATGTGACAAAAACATGGCATAGAAAACTTAAGAGGCCTAAAAGAGGTTAAGATAGGAGATGTAAGTTGACTGGTCTTCCCCGTGAAGCTTTGTTTTAAAACTCTAAGCTTTTCTGAGAATTGTGAGAAACTGACAGCATCATACTTAAAGAAAGTACCTATAAATTAGTAAAGGCAACACTGAACTTCTAAACAAATCTAACCTATACATAATTAGCACTGTATTTGTGCTGAATATTATAGATATTCTATATAGCCTGTGTATGTAGTGAGTATTCAATGATTCAGCAGTGCCTGTGTGCACATATATATAGCCCCCCCTGCCTAAAGTATGTAAGTATATAAACCCACACATCTACCACCGCTAATGTATTTTAGTTCAGGTTAATCCAGTACAGTCAATCAGTCAGTAGTCAGGAAATTAAGACTGTACTAATAATGTCATTCACAGAATCACAGAACATTAGCGATTGGAAGGGACCTCAAAAGATCATCTAGTCCAATCCCCCTGCCAGAGCAGGATCATCCCAAATGGTACAAATACACGAATAATCTATGTGGGTCAGGAATTAGATTAGCCGTGTTACAGTGAAATATTCTAAAAGGAAAGATAAATAACAGAACATATTAACTTGCTTGTGGTTATTTTTTATTTTCAGTGTTTCAGGAAAGGATGATATTTTACGTACTTTAGAGTGAGTGTAATGCCTCAAACTCTCCTAGTTGATATCAATGTTGAAGGAAAGCACAGCAATAGCCACAGAAGTAACAGCTATGTGTATGTCCAGAAAAATTCAAAGGTACTTAATGGAGAGACTCGTTATATAAATACAACTTACTATTTTCTTAACAACATTTTCCTTACTATTTTATAATAATTTAATGATCAGGCAGACCTGTGCTCAACAGAGCACTTGCATCTGTCTTTATAACAAAGTGTTCTGCCTGATATGCTTTCCAAATTTTTGGTTTTAAAGTCCAGCCATATTCTCACACACCACAGCAGAAACAAAGTAGTTCCTGCACTTAAAGTTCTTTTGCAATCTATTTTTGCAGCCATCTCAGTTAGAACGATTTTTCTGAGTTTAAATTGATACTTAGAGAACACAGAGCAACCAATTTAATTCTTCGCACTCTCATAGGCTCCCCATAGGATCACTACGATATCCTGCAACCTTCACCCTGTGCGACATACTGACCCAAGGACCTTTCATTTCAATGATAAAACTAGAGAGAGTCCAAAAATAAATTGAAGATCAATGCATCATTAATACATACCTACTCATCAAATGTTTTGCCTCAACAGTAAGAAATTTTTCTTTTCCACCTGCGAAATCTACGTGAAAGAAAATGTATTGCAAAATTCCTAACAACACCAAGTGTGTGCAAGGTCAGAGCAGAAAACATAGTGTACTTGCTGGGGCCACAGAAAACAGTAGGCTTTAAAAAGGACAGTAATCTCAATAACTTTTAAAGAACTAAATATATTCTCTGTTTCCACCAATCACTCAAATATAACATTTTTTTATCTCACTGACAAGAAAGCTAGCAGTAGTTTGAAATTGTTGGATTTCTTAGCCTGAGGCATTGGTTAGTTGATACAGCAACCTGTGAAATATTTTCGACTCTGCAAACTGCTACAACTGGCTTGAAACTTCTGCCTTCGGGTTTCTGGCTCTTCCTTCACTTTGTTTTTATCTTTTTGTTCAGAGAGGATGCATATAGTTGCTGTGGCATAGTTGCATATAGTATCTTGCCCTAGCAATATGGTGAATGGAGACAGCAAGAGTGGTACCTCAAGGACCAGTGGAAGGACAGTTTGCTGAAAGGGAGAGATTTTTCCACATTCACAGCTACAGGAATCATCACACTAGAAATGGAGGACTGGCTTAGAAGCATATGGAAGAGTGAACTGGAATTTAAAGTGCTCACTGGTGCTGAGGGATGTGTGCCTGGACTGAATGGACTCCACACTTCCACAACAAAAAAAAAAAAATAAAGTCTCTTCTCTTTGAGCCGGTAGAGATATCAGCTTGATGTGGTTATGTAAGAACACGTGAGTAATCTCTGTACCTCTTTGTTTTGGGGTTTTCACGTGGGGTAAACTAAACCTGTCTTGTTGTTTTTCCCCAAATAAAGTTCTTTTGTTTTGCTTACAATTTACAAGTGGTTTCTCACCCCTCCTTGTTTGGTTTTTGTTTTGGCCCAATAGCACATTAACTAAATTAATTGCTTAATTTCATCTTGTCATACACATTTGTCTGTCTCGGTTTCTGTTAGGATTGTAGTTATTTTTACGGATGAAATTATACAGTATTTATCTTTATTTATTAGGAACTCATCCTAAGCTGCTCATATAAGTGTTTAATGAATAGGAGGTAATCTACCACTGCATTCATCAAGTCAATAAATTTAGCTGTGGTTTTACTGATACTGAGTGTAACTATAAGAGAGATGCAAGTACAGTTAGCTCTAATAATGGATGGTAACAATCCTAATCTTCATAGAACTCATAAATACTGAGTAAAACATGTTCTGTATCATCTTTCAAATAAGTCTATGTCCTGTATTCTCACCAAAATACCACCTTATTTTATGTATAACTGCAATTTACAACATTGAATAACTAGTTCTTTACATACTAGGTCAGATGCTGATTTCCATTATATCTTGTAAGATGACAGTGTCTTCAGACGAGTTATTAACTCATGAGGTAATAACTGAGTTATTAATGAGTTATTATGAGTAAGTCACTCAAGACAACTTACATAGGAGAAATAACAATACCAATGCACTGTAGAGATACCAATGCATCTAATCAAACATCTTTCCAGACAGAATGAGTTTCAAATTTGTTCATGTTTCTTTTTTATTTGAAGAATTACATTAGACTTTATAAATTTTTGTTCATTTATTTCACACAAATTAATGGATAAAATATTTCTATACAGGAAGACATTTCATCAGAGAATGCACAATAATGTCCAGGATCCTAATAAATACCGTTATGTCTGAAATGACTTATCTCAGTAGTGACTTGGGCTCAGATTTATTGTACAGTTCATCAACTTCTCAGCATGCTGGATAATGAATGTTTCATTTACATTGCTAATTGCCAAGCCATGGTTCCTTCAACCTTTAACCCTTACGCTTTATTACATTATCACCATATGTCAATATAATTGCATTTAACATTACAAATAACTAACTTTGCCATGAGGTCAAGAGACCCTTTTTTTAAAGCTTTACTAGTGGGCTATCCTTAAAACTAGCAAAAAATCCAGCATTGTATAAAAGCTGCAAGAATAATGAAATTTTTTTCTTCAGAAAAACAGAGCTGCTCTCTTATGAGCCAAAATAAGCTCCTTTCTGTTAATCTCTGTGTTTGCCCACTGCAACTAAATTGCCTATACTTTTGTGAAGAGCTTTGACTTTACAGTCTGTGATTGTGAAGTGCTATTAACTCCAACTTAATATGAGATATCTTCTGTGTCTGCATAGATTTTTGTCTCCAGTTTTCTTTAATCTGTGAAGTTATGCAGCTATTTCCACATACCATATAATCTTGATCTTTGTTCATTTTTGCCCAAATAGTAAAACATTTTACCGTATATGCCAGACAAGATGCTGCTTCATGCTACGTCTGTTGTAAAACACCATTGCTACTCGTCTGCTTACAATTACACCTTCTCTCAATGGAAACTGCACTGTGCATTATCTCTAGAATATGGACAACATTTATTCCCTTTGCACCTAAAAAGTTCTTTCTTCCACTTGACTTTCACTGAGAATACTTCTTCCAGCTCCGAAATTTGCATTAAGCCAAGTAATACAAATAATAAGCTGCTCTAGAAAAGGATTTTTACTATTGAGTATAACTCAGTCAGTCTTACCACTTGTGGTAAAGAGAAATGACGCTCCTGGCTGGTAACAGTAATGTCAGCAGAGTCTCTAATTGCTGTCCATCTCTTTGTAACAACAAACTTTGGCAAGGTGCTCTCTCAGAACAAGCCTGAGTTTCAGAAAGTTAGAAATTTATTCTGCAGGACACATCAGAAATCTAGATGTGCCCTCACACATGAAAAGAGAGTCAAACTACATTAGAACAGAGAAAATATGCAATTATAGGCAAAACAGATTAACTCATTTTCCATGTAGCCAAAGTTTGACGTTTTACTGCGTACAGACATCTCTTCTATTTCTCACAGCTCATAAGTTCCTCAGATGTATGCAGTGTGTGCATATATATATGTATGTATGTATACATATATACGCACACATGCTGGAGAAAGTCCAGTGCAGAGGCACGAAGATGATGAAGGGAGTAGAATACCTGCTTTATGAGGAAAGCCTGAGGGAGCCGGGTCTTTTCAGCTTGGAGAAACAGATACTGAGGGGTGACCTCATTAATGTCTATAAATATGTGAAGGGTGGGTGTCAGGAGGATGGAGCCAGGCTCTTTGCAGTGCCATCTAATGCTAGGGGCAATGGGTGTAAGCTGGAACACAGGAGGTTCCACATCAATATGAGAAGGAACTTCTTCTCGGTGAGGGTGACAAAGCACTGGAACAGGCTGCCCAGGGGTGTTGTGGAATCGCCTTCTCTGGAGATGTTTAAAAACCACCTGGACATGTTCTTGTGCGACTTGGTCTAGGTCATCCTGCTGTGGCAGAGGGACTGGACTAGATGATCTTTCGAGGTCCCTTCCAAACCCTAGTGTTCCGTGATTCATCTCTGAGAACAACCTTACAGCATAGCCTTGCAGCTTGAAAGCTGGTGAAGCGTCAACTTAGTTTGTATCACTAAGATTTATGCCCTTCTGTTCTGCGCCATGGTAGCTCACTCTGGTACCATCATTTTGTACATTTTCTCTGACTCTTGAAATGCCCTTTCTAAATAGATACAAAATCCCTGAATGTTTCTTTCTTTCAGTTGCCTCCACTACCCACTTCTGCCGCAGAAATGTCACCTGACTGTGAACAGAACACCAGAACAAAACATATTTTAGAATTTTAAACTATAATGCAGTTGCAGGCATGAAAATCACAGCATATCTTAGGAGGTTCATCTCTCTCGCAATTTGCTACTCCTTAGTAAGTTGCACATACTCCTGTTAGCCAAACTTTAGACAATCCCCTCTTAAATCATCTGCAGCATCCACCAAGCAAACATTCATTTGTCATTGCCCAACTGATCATCTTCAGGGATGCCACAGAGCGTTTCAATACATTAAATATATATTAAAAAGGTAAAAAAAAATCAAATTCTGTGTTACCACTGGGTAATGAATATTCCTTCAAGCATACCTGCTGAGACTCAGTACAAGCATTTCACTTAAAAGTATTCCTAAATATGAGGAGCTTCTAGCAGCATATGTCAAACAGTGTGTTCCATTTAAGCATTTCTGGTTATCCATTTCCAGCTGCCTCTGTGGAGTCAAACTTTGGTTTTATGACAAAGTTAACAGACAACATTATTATTACATTTTGTGAAGAACAGAGGCAGTGAGCACAAATATATCACTGACTGTGCAGAACACCATTTCAAAATATGCTTAGTTTTTGAATGGATAAAAAAACGTAGCCGAATTCAGTGCCACTTGAAATGTGTTCAGATTGTGAGTTGACTGAGCGCACTGTACACAACAGTACCCTGTAGTGGCTAAAACAGTGGCATAGCATGTTGGGGGTTCTCATCCAGAGCCCCATGCATCCTACCTGGCTCACTACCAACGTTGTGGTGAGAGACCCCAGCCATATTTCAACCAAGAGCTCCCAGCTAAAGCATCAGACACAAAGAGAGGGTTTAACCAAACCATTTACAAATGTAGGCAATTAACAACTTAGAAGGGAAGGCCTCAAGACATTGTAATTCACTCCCTCCACCACATATCAGTAGAAACCAACACTACAAGATACAGACATACGGAGTTCCATCGCGCGCTCTTACAGTCACTGAAATAAGAGAACATTCAAAATATCCACTATAGACAGTTCCTGTTTGTCTCTCTAAATCACAGCGGTTCAGCAAAGTCCTCATTAAGTACCCAGTGACAAAGCCAAGCTTGATTTTGTTGCACCAAGAGGATCCACCACAGCAGCCTTTTGGTAGTAACTGGGGA
>JAOXOE010000874.1:23047755-23063302 GCA_028565055.1 Phoeniculus purpureus
CCCTGCCACAGCAGGATCCCCTAGACCAAGTCACACAGGAACACATCCAGGTGGGTTTTAAATGTCTCCAGAGAAGGCGACTCCACAACCCCCCTGGTCAGCCTGTTCCAGTGCCCCGTCACCCTCACTGTGAAGAAGTTTCTTCGGATATTTATAATCTCTTACTGCAGACTACGTGTTACTCATGCAATTCAGCCTATAAACCCCTCACAAATTTATTCATTTTTGGGGGGAAACAAAGTAAATAATGTGTAATTCAAGTAAACTTGAATGATAGTATTTTTGCTAGTGAAAAAATTACCGCAGCTATTATCTCACCTTAGTTAAGGGAAAGAACACCTAACTTCATCTTTTGCAAAAGGGAGAGATCTTGTTTTTCTGCCCTGACCTTATTTTAATGGAATGGCTAATTTCCGTTTTTACTCTTGCTGAATTAAAAGATCAAAAGTTCGAAGCAACACAGAAACAAACCCAAAAAACAAAGAGAGGCCAAAAGTGAAAGACTAGGTTTAAAATAATGTCTGTTCTTTTAACTTGTAAGGCCATCCATTTTAAACATGTATTAAAAAAACCTTGCAGGAACACAGTAGGCCAACTTCTCCAAGATTTCATACAGACCTAAAACCTCTTAAACACAAAATACACAAGTACATGATGTAAAGCCACTTGCTCTTTTGAGTAACATGAATGCTCAGCCTTGAACAGACGTATCTGTAAGAAAACTAGGTAAACGTACGTGAAACCTCCATGGATTGCATTGTCACAGAACAGTACACTTTTTGAGCACAATAACCTATCACCGAATTACATCTGACTCAGCTGTAATCCAGCCAGTCCTGCAAATGACTTTGAGTGCTAAAACCTTTGTTAAGTAAAAGAAAGGCTGCTGAATCAGTCAGCTGATCACTTGCCAACTCTCTATATTTAGAAAAGACTGTCCCTCCAAGTATATAAAAAGTTTACCATTTATCAGTGCTTCACAAAGAGTCAAATACATTCCAAACGGAGCAACTCTGCTTTTCGTTTAAAAAAAAAATAAGCAAACGCAAAAGAAACATTCCTTTCCTCCGTCCTATTTCTGCAGAATACGACACGAGGTTCACCAAGCAGCATATGCCTTTCTCTGTCAGCACACCAGCTAGACTCTAGATCTGCCATTAATTCCATGAGCATCTGAGAAAACATTTCAGAAGTTTCTCCTTCCATACCAACTCATCTTTGCTCGAGATGTTTTAATCACTTTTGTCCAAGAGCAAGACAGTGTTTAGTATAATGATTCTTATGCTGTGTGTCACAATGTAGCACAGTCAGATTAACCATTTGGGAAAAGGTCACTTCAGCACGATGGCCCGTGACATGACAAAAGGCTAGTTCAGTGGTTAATTTGGTTAGTTAGCATCAGGCATCGTCTACGTGGAAGACTAAACCAGAACCAAAACTGTGTCAGCTACAAAAAGACAAAACCACAATTACTGCTATTGAAATACAACAAATACATTTTCTGTATAGCCAAAACAGGTACATCATGACAGGTGTACTGCAACATCTCACTGTAGAGACAGAACTAGACAGAAGCTGACATAAGGAGACGTAAGACTAATAAGTAGAGGCTAGAGACAAACGCACAAAAGCAGATTATGACTATGCAAGATGGGAATGGGCCAGTGCCTGAGGTCTGTTAGGTCTATTACACATTATTCAGTTACTGTGAAATGATACAAGAGAACTGATGTCATCCAGACATCATAGTTTTCTGAAATGTTCCAAATCTTGTCACCATCTGTCCTCTGTCATTACTGTGCTGCAATCTATTTGTATCTCATTAGAACAAATGACATCATGCAGTTGTTAAGGTCCTGTCTAACTGTCGTAGGCATGAGGTTCTCTGAAGAAAAATAATGTTACAGGAGTGAAATCAAGCCATTTCAACTGATTTCACTCAGTACTTCAGGCTGGCAAACAGGACTGTCAGGTGACTGCTGCTCCAGTCCTGCTCCTCTCACACTAAAAGTCCACACCTTCTCCCTAACTTCCTGACTCAACTCCACCATACACTCCAGCTCAGCTTTTACTCCCTCTACTTCCATTGCATCAGTCTCACAGGGGCATACAACATAAATATATAGGGATTAACAAAACTATCCTGCCCATCACTCCAGCTGTAATCCTGCTATTAGCATAGTTTCTAGCACAAAAGGATTCTGATCAACACCACAGCACCACACTTAAACAGTAGTATGGACAGCACGATGCCCTACCAAACTGACATGTACTACACTGAAATGTCTTTGGAACTTTCTTTCTATGTGGAATTTTTTTCTATGCTCTCCTAGCTAAAAGGTCTCATTTTCAGTAAATATTCTCTGTTATTAAGCTTCTGCTGACCATTTTGTAATTTCTTACTAATATCTACACACATGACTGAATGATTCCTTCTTTGCATTGTTTTTATCACCCCACAGATCCAAGCTGCTCTCAGGTCTCAGTTAAGCAGAAGTTTCATAAAGTTCTATGTTTAATTCATTTTCACTTCCTTGGAAGTAAATTCTTTAAATAATTTTCTTACTATTCTCTGAATTCTTCTTCCAGTTAAAGAAGATTTTTATTTATATGGTACCCAAAAACAGAAGAAAGCATTCTTCTTGAAATTGTATAGTGATGATGAAAAAGAGGCATCACGATTCTGTAGACTAAGTCTACAGGACATAACTCTCATGATGAAGATGTATGTGCACGCGTATAAACATACAAAGGTTGGCTACTGTCTTGCTATGGTACATGAAGACTGCATCCCAAAACCACTATTTTAAACATTTATAGCACCCTACAAGTATGTCTTGTGCACAACACAGTGACACTCCCATCTCTATCTCCCTATTTTCATGCTCTCAGGTTTTTCTCCTTGCAGTTAATGTGTATTTTGTTTGGAATCACTCTTCAATAGAATTTCCCAACACATTTTTCTAGTAATTTCACTCATCTCTACAATATTGTTACTGTATCACCTCATGACTTATTTAGATATGTATCTCAGAATTACCTTAACATTTACTCTTTCCACATTACAAATGAACCCTGACTCTGAAGTTCCTCCTGCAGAGTACTTTGTTTCTTCTAACTAACTTAAGGAACCAAAGGTTAATCAGCTGTAAGGCTCTGATTCCACCCATTTACAGATGCACATACAACTTATCTATGCGAGCTTTCTGACTGAAGTCAATACCAGTACTCATACTCTTAATTCCATACATACTGTAAGCGCCCCATTAAATGGAATCAGGTCCCCTGTGTGCTGCAGAATGCTAAGTAGCTACATGAGAGGGTAAAGCTTGATTCCTTCTCTTAATGCTTGAAAGCGTTTTACCCCTCTGCTTGGATAAGTTCAGCAATTTCTGGGAAAATAACTTCTGCTTCATTTCTCTAATGTCCTTGATTTCCCATAAACTTGATTCCAGCTAAATCCAATATTATTCTCAAAGTAACCACTGCCTATCACTGCTAAGAAAACTCCAGACAGGCAAACGAAAGGCACTGTGAATAAATGCTTAAGTGACTCAGCTTGTTTTTAAACTGTGGTCACATAAATCTGCTCAAGTCATGCCATCATCACTAACAGTTCTTTGAATGTCTTTGCCTCAGAAATGAGCACAGCATTAATTTTTCATATCTATCAAAGCAATGCCTTGGAAACTTTTTTGTACTAGTCTCAAGGGCAACTCCCTGGTCATGAGCCTGGCCCACTGGAGAATGTCCAGTCACACAGTCAAATTTTAGTCCAGGCACATCTGTCTGGGGGCATAATTCTCCGTTTTCCCAGTGTATGATTCTGCCAGATATAACATTGGTTTCGCATTACCACTGCTTTTCTTACCGCAGCAAGGGATTAAAAGACCTTGAAGTTTTATTGAATTTGAAGGGTTTTTTCCAAATGCTAAGAGCTTGACATGACACAGCATTTAGAAAGATTATTTCCCCAGCTAATCTGCTGTTCTCTGCAGAGGGAGGATGGTCTTTCAGCTGTTAGTTTGAAGCAGTTTGCTGCAGTGTGTGGATAACTCAGTATCATCTGTATATGAAGCACTTTCTGGAGCCCATCCTGCCCTCTTTGACTTCCCTGAAGCCAGCATACAAAGCATAAGACTCTCCACTAAGCACAGATCTAAGCCCAAACTAAAAGTACTGGCCAGCGGCCATAGTCACTGCGGGGATTATGTCAATTAGTTTGTTTATTTATTTATTTTATGCTTACTGCTGCCTTCTTGACAGACTCCTTTAACTTCTCACAGTTTTTGGCTTCATCGCAATCACTCTGAAGCACATGAGACTGCTCAAAAACACACAACTTAACTACCTCACGCAGCACATAGTATTTCACATCCAAGAACTATTAAAGAAGTAATTTCTAAATTTTTACTTCTCTAATTGCCTTTAGTATTTTGATAATAATTTTGATTTTACATCACTGAAGCCTTAAATTTTTTATTTATTTTTCTAATAAAATTATACAAAATGACGTGCTGACTGATCAGTCACTTTTCTCTCACTTTGAGGTCTTAGCTGAATTGCCATCAAATAGATCAATAATATAGTATCTGGGGAAGTTCTGTGAAGATTTGCAGTTTTGTACAAAATCTTTTAAACGTCTACAGGAATTCAGAGAAGAACAAGCTAGTCAATGCACTGTACCCAGGACTCTAAAATTTTCCTTGAAAGTTTCCAAGAGGCTAGTAAAGAAACTACATCAGCAGAGAAAAAAACATGACATAAACAGCACAACTGCAAGTTGTAAAACAAGAAGCAACAACAAATGGTCAGTTTTCACAAAGAAGGCAAAAGATCTGTGAAGGATCCTCCTCGAGGATATGTGATGTTCTTCATAAATAATAAATAATATTATTTCCAGTAGAACAGGCCAGAAAATATTGAGGTGACAAAAGCTGCAGAAAATACCAGATTATCCAAGACAGTAGACTCTGAAACTGGCCACAAAAGCTGCAGTAAAGATTCATGACACTGAGGTACTATGTAATAAAAGAGTAAATGCATGAGGGCATCCCACCTCAGTTTCTAAATCATATTTACATGTCAGATGGGGTTTCAAATCGGTATTAGGAAGCACAGAAACATCATGCATTCATCTTAAATGATACTCTGAAAACAACAGAAAAATGTTTTCTGACAGAGAAATACAATAAGAATAGAATAAGTGTGTAGAATACCAAGAACTCTTCAGAAAATGGGAAAAAAACCCTGAAATGTTGTTACACTGCTGTCAAAGTCTTTTAAGCATTTTATGCCTTTAAATACAGCAGGCACTTCTGGGCTCCACAACTTTCTAATAGTGAAACTACAAAATCTTCAAAGGGAGGCCAACAGGCTAAAGATAGCAACAGAACAGTGCTCATACAAGGAAAGGCAGTAGAAAATGTGAGACTGAAAATTTTTTGGAGAAAAGAAAGGGGTTATGGAAACTCTTAACATCGCAGAGAAAGCGAACACAACTACTCATTCAAGACACAAGAACCATGGAACAACCATTAAAAACAGATGGTTTAAAGCAAACAAACAGAGATACTGCCCCACTCTCATAGATAATGTGATAGAATTGTAAAACTCTGTCTCTGGGACTATATGGAAGTGAAAGCATAAACTTATTAAATTTAAAAAACCAAACAAACAACCCCAAAGCATAGTTAGATGTGCAGGACGTTTCTCTAGATGTTGCTAACGTAGTTGTTCAGACCAGGGCATTCACTATCTGAATGGCAGACCTGTATATTCTACTGCTTATAACCCTCCCTCAGCCAAGACAGAATGGCGTATTTGAAGGGCCTTTGGTGTCACCTAGCCTCACCAATTCTCACTTTATTATCAGATTTAGAAAAAACTGGAGAAAAACCTGCAGGAATGAACCACAAATGCCCCAAGCTTCTCTGACGTTCTGCCAATACATTATATTATGCTTTTTTAAAAAAATTAACATCTTTTCTCCTTGATTTTAATCAGATTGCATATTAAAATTATAAAAATTGGTACTAACAATTACTGAGAATGTCTTATAACTACAGGATAAGTCACAAAACCAAAACTCATTGTTCTTAAAGAAAGAATAGCCTAATGGAGACTTTATTATTAATAGATAATACGCAGAAAATTTTCCTCTCTAACGATCAATGAAGATACACAATACAAGAGTCTTAGAAAACAAACAATGCACAAGCACTTTGTGTGGCATAGTCTGAAGCTAGAACTTGCTCTGTGTGGAAAAAAAACGCTTTGATTAATGTTACGGCTGGAGCCAGACCCAAATGAATGATGAAGCACTTGCAGTAACAGGTTCTCACGCACAGTCTGAAGCAATTGTTCTTTCTGAGAGATTGCACATGAGTAAAGAAAATTCTTCTTTATTGGGCTAGATGATCTTTCGATAATCTTGGATGTACTTATGCAGGACACCTGTCAAAATCATATACCCAGATGTTGCAATATATGAAACGCTGATGTGAAAACATATTCCTTTTAACTGCATGGGCCAGTATCTTTAAACAGGGCTACAAAAGTTTAGACAGTTTACATTCTAAACATTCGGGAAACATTTTACAAACTCCTAAAAATATACAGTAAAACAACTTAACTGGCATTGGACCAAGATGGCACATCTAAACTATCCTTTACAAATCATTAAATACAGAGAGAATGGTGGCCATTAGAGAAAAAGAATCTTGTTTTTACATTTGCTCACTCTCTGAAGATTCGTAACAGCTCCATAAAACTGGGAATACCCTACACTTCTATTTTATCAATGATAAAATTTTTATTTAGTTATCTACAGTAGCTCCCCAAAGGGTGGGGAGGGGACGCCCTGCAAGTCCCCAAAAAACAGAGCAAAACTATCAGTTACAGTGGTTTTTTTAAACTAACCCTGTTACTAGTCCTATAATTTAACATGCTTATTACAGCTGGGACAGCTAGCAGGAGTGTGGGCTGCCCATGAAAGGTAACAGCTGTAAAACAGAGTTTTGCACAGAAAATCAGCTCTCATACTTGGAAACAAGCTGGCCTAGGACCATCCCAGTATCAAAAACATCCTAGCTTTGCCCTGCACATAAGGGAAAAAGCAGCACATCCTACTTAGGACAAGATTAACAGTCACTGTGAACAAAATAAATGCACTGCAGTACCAGCACAACCCTACCAACAGAGTAATTTAAGAACAGAACCCACATATCTCTGATTCCTAACACAAAATTAGCTACTTTAATCACCACAGTATGAGACACAACTACGGGGCTGGTCCTTGACCGCCTCTGCAGTTTTAAACCTCGCCTATCCAAACTTACCCCTCGCTTCTAGTGACATTCAGACCACAGAAATAACAGTTTTTCCAGTGACTTCTAAAACGTTTTCACCCCCACCCCATCTAACTATGCAACTTGATGCATCTGGAAGTCTACAAATGTGCCAACAGCCTCAAAAGGGCAAGCCAACAGCCCCGAAGTGCCCGTCAACCAAGGGCTCGCACATCCGTAGGGCTGACATTATTCAGCAATAAGTAGCGGGCGGCAAGGGGTGAGAAGAAAACGCTCCCCAAAAACATGCCCCAGCCGTCGTAAAGGTCAAAAGTCCCATCTTCTCCCCAGAGCCAGAGCGCTGCCGAAACACGCCAAGAAGTTTTCGGGAGCCTCTGGTGCTGCGAGGGGCGAAGCCAATGGCTGCGGTTACCGGCACGTCGGGCGAAGTTACGCGCCCGCCGCCCTGCGCCGCGACCCGCCGTTACTCACCAGCTTGGACTGGGCACGCTGCAGGAACTCCTCCATGGCGGGAGCACCCGCGGCACCGCGGCTCCGCACTGTCCCTTCGCTGTCCGCTACGGAGCGCAGCCCCTCCACCCGCCCCGCCCCGGCCTGCTCCGCCCGCGGAGCCGTACCGGCGCTGCCCCACCGGGGAACCCAGCGCCTGGAGGCGGGGTGAGGGGGAGTCCCGAGCAGCTCACTCGAGTTTTTTCCACTTCACCATGGGGAAAGAGCCCAGCAGTAAGCCGGGGCGACCTAACCTTACCCTTTGCTGGTGTAACCTGCAGGAAGCCCTTTGAAATGTCCTCTAGAGGTCTTTTTCGTGTCTTTTTAGTACCCGCGGTGCCACTGATCACCGGGACTAGCAAGAGGAAAACCGAGACCGGCTGCTGACAACCTGCCACTCCTATTCTTCTGTAAAGCTCAGCAAACACAAGTACATACCTGCTCTTTTTTAACGCTATCGTTTCACTGAATCACAGAACAGTTTGGGTTGGGAGAGACCTTTAAGACCATCAAATCCAAACTTCGACCCAAGTCATCACTAAATCATGTTCTTAAGCGCCAGGTCCACATGTTCCTTAAGTACCTCCAGGATGGCGACTCCTACAGTGCCCTGGGCAGCCAGTTTCAACGCCCAGCTCCACATAATGTTCTCCCATTTCAGGTTCTTTCTGACGAACTCAATGCTGCACCACAAAATGAAACTGCCAACTCTTTTCCACATAAAGCTTGTCAAGGCTGTACTTTTCAGCCACTATTTTATGACAAGCAGAATTCACAAACCTACTACTATATATAGAGCCAGCTGGGAGGACAGGGAGTTTCCAACCAATTACACAGGCTCACAGAACATTAGGGACTGGAAGGGACCTCGAAAGGTCAGTTCTTCCTCAAATAATTGCTGCTTGTATCTGATCACTCTTAACTTGCATCCAACATTTTATTTACTCTTGAAAATCCTCTCTAGTCATCAGCAAACTACACTGCATTGCTGTAGCAAGGCATTCTAGGTCTCTGTTTTCAACAGCTGTTAGCGGAACACCGTGCTGCTCATGATTTTTGTGCTGAGAACAGAATAATCAGTCCTTTATTTCATCTGTTATTGGGAGTGGGGGAGGTTTCAAACAAGTTTTCACTGTATTAACTTTCCTTAAGTAGCTTCTTTATAACGGCATCTACAAGAGAGCCATTGCAAAGTGGCAATAAGCTGCTAAACACACGAATTCTCATTATTTCAAGTACTCTCTGATCTTTCTACTTACTCCATATCATCAAGAATTCCCACAGCTTGTGGAGTTACACATCATTGCAAAAATGTTGTTGTTATCAATTCATCACCTCACAGCTGCACCCTCACAGCCATATTTTTCCAAGTGCTGCAGTTTCTTTTCTAGGATGTGGCTGCTTATTCTTCTCCGACTGTATATATTCATAAATGCTTTGAGGGGCTATACCAAACTTTTTAATTTCACCCAGGTCAGTCAAAGGCACACACCACAATCAGAGCTGGATGCCTTGGTGTGTTACACAACAGTCCACTCTATGTCCTTCCCACAAACTCCACTTATGGCAACACACTCACTAAAGTATGGAGTAACTTACCTTTGTAATGCACGATTGGCTTCTTTGGTAAACTGGAAGTACAAATTACTTTTGTTAATAGGTGTTCACCTACCACAAGAAACATCTGCTCAGAAAAGTGTGTAGCGAAGGATAATACAAACAAAACGCTCTCTATAGAAAAATCTCCGCTCAAACAAAAATGCGCTACAGGGCACCAGAAAGTTCCTTGTATTTGAAAAAACCTATATTTTTTAAAAATCCTCTTTTTCCTGAAAACAGTAACACTTTGAGATCTGTGTTCAAACAAGAATCCAAATATTCAGTTTCATATTAAGTAATTATTAGTTCAGAGCTGAAAAAAAATAGTTTCATAATGTGGGCCACAGTTTCCACAGTTGGAGAGAGATTCTCCTCCTCCTCTACTCTGCCCTGATGATACCACATCTGGAACACTGTGTCCAGTTCTGGGCCACTCAGTTCAAGGACACAGACCTGCTGGAGAGAGTCCAGCACAGAGCCACAAAGATGGAGTTAGAACACCTCCCTTAGGAGGAAAGGCTGAGGGAGCTGGGTCTCTTTAGTTTGGAGAAAAGGAGACTGAGGGGTGACCTGATTAATGTTTATGACTATGTGAGGGGTGGCTGTCAGGAGGATGGAGCCAGGCTCTGCTCAGTGTCATCTAGTGATAGGACAAGGGGCAGTGGGTGTGAGCTGGAACATAAAAGGTTCTATACAAATATGAGAAGGAACTTTTTCCCAGTGAGGGTGACAGAGCACTGGAAGGGGCTGCCCAGGGGGGTTGTGGAGTCTTCTTCTCTGGAGAAGTTTAAAACCCACCCGGACATGTTCCTGTGTGACTTGATCTGGGTGGTCCTGCTGTGGCAGGGGGATTGGACTGGATGATCTTTCAAGGTCCCTTGCAATCCCTAATGTTCTGTGATTCTGTGGTTTAAAATTCAGTCCAGATACAGGTTTAGCAAGTTTTAATGCTTCCTGAGAAATTCAGGGCAACACCTGTTAAAAGCCAAATATTAGAATTTCCTAGAGAAAAAATGAAAACTGCTTATTTAGTGCTTGTTGTGTTTTCCAATATCACTAAAGAATAAAGGGTCTGTGGTTAGGCCTACAGCCAGAAAAGCCCTTAAACACAGGCTCAAATACATAAATAGCCTCAAAAAAGTCAAAATATCAGATCTTTATCCTCAAAAGAAATGGCTTTTATGATTGGCAGTTGAAGAACAGACTGATGAATTAAGAGCAGATTTAGAATGTAATAAAAACTCTTAAAATGAACAGGAATTTATTAGAATTTTATGTAGTCTGAAAACTTTGGCCAGATCCTCCATGGGTGGAGAAAGCTCTGTTGAAATTAAAACAGAAAATCTGCTCCAAGTCTGTTTATGTAAATATCTAGACAGCTGTCCTGTCTGGGTGTATTTTGTTCTTTTTTCTCTCCTCCGGTTCAGTTTTGAATCTACAAAACAAATTGAATTTGTAAGCTTTCATTGATTCAAAGATTTAAACCACTTTTGTCTCCTTTGTCATCTCAGGACCCTTTTAGTAACTCATATTCTGAATTGTCACTCAGCTGTCCACAGACAATGCCATCCTGACAGGTTTTCTTATTAGACCTTTATGTAATTGAAGTCTCCAGGCTTCCAGTATAGGATATAGCACATTATAAATGCAATTATTCTTGTTCTGAGTAACTGTGATTTGAAATACCATCTCTCATATACTGAGTAAACGATGTAACCAGTAAAATTCCATCATACTGTCTTTTCATACCTTTTCAGGTGGGCTATGCACATTGGTGTGGGTGGTCTAAGCAACTGAGATATACATACCCCTAACTTCAATAAAGTCCTCATAGTGCAGAATCATAGAATCATGATGGCTGGAAAGGACCTCCAGGATCATCTAGTCTAGCCATCATCCCAGCATCTTCCTAACCCACTAGACCGTGGCCTCAAGTGGCTATAGCTACTCGCTTTTTAAACACCTTCAGGGATGGGAACTCCACCACCTCCCTGGGCAGCCTGTTCCAGTGCCAGCCACTCTCTCAGGAAATAACTTCTTCCTAAGATCCAATCTAAACCTCCCCTGATGCAGTGTGAGGCCATTTCCCCTCATCTTATCATTAGTAATGTGGGAGAAGAGGCCAGCATCAGCGGGCTACAACCTCCTTTTTGGTAGCTGTAGAGAGCAACAAGGTCTCCTCTCAGCCTCCTCTTCTCTAGACTAAATAACAGTTCCCTCAGCTGCTCCTCACTGGGCCTGTTGTTCAGACCTCTCACCAGCCTTACTGAGATGCTGGAGCTGGTCCAGAGGAGGGCAATGCCCTTCTTATATTGTAGTGCATGATCACCTCCCTACTCCTGCTGGTTACACTGTTCCTGATCCAGGCCAGGATGCCATTGGCCTTCTTGGCCACCTGGGCACCCTGCTGGGTCCTGTTCAGCTGGCTGTCAACCAGCACCCCCATGTCCTTTTCTACCTGGCAGCTCTTCAGCCTCTCTTCCCCAAACCTGTGGTGCTGCTGAGGGTTGTTGTGACCGAAGTGCATGACCTGACACTTGGCTTTGTTAAACCTCATCCCACTGGCCTCAGCCCATTGCTCCAGCCTGTCCAAATCCTTCTGCAGAGCCTCCCTACCCTCAAGTAGATTGACTCTCCTGCTTAATTCTGTCTCATCTGCAAATTTACTGAGTACAGAGCCTGCCTGTCACATGTATGTTAAGATTTCCATGCCACCCATTTTGTATGTGTTCTTTCCTGCTGGATAGGCCAAGTGAGTTCCCAGCTCCATCCTGACACTGTTTTCATCTCACAGTTTGCGGATGGATTTGCCACACGTTAGGGTTGAGGAGCACTAGGTGATGGAATGGTTGTAGTAATAGTTTATGCATGCCCAGAAACTGCACATTAATTGCAGCAGAAGATAGGTCAGGTCTTTGTAAGTAAGAACCTACAGTTTAAAAGTAAGAGATTTTGATTTTTAAAAAAAGTAATGAGTCAGCCGCTGCTGAATTTCTCATTTCATGTTCAATTTTAAGGGAGTGAAGGCACCGCGGTTATGCAAGCTTTTTATATAGAATTGTAAGCAAGACCTGTTACTGCTTTTCGTAGAAGGAATTGTCAAATAACTTTCTTCCCTTTTCAGTTTTGATGAGGTCTGCTTCTTCTGCAGCTTCCTTCTCTCTCTTTGCTGCTGCCACCTCCTGGAATCTTCAAGACATTCAGCTTTGTGGGTCCTGCAGGGTGAGCCACAGACTTCCCTGTTCTTCCTCGAGTTTGTTGTTGACTGACAGTTTCCCTTTGGCTTTAGATGCTGCAGTAAGAAAAAACTCCTGACTTGGCAAGACTTCTCTTGCTGTGTCCGTGCTGGACACTCATGCATATCCTAAAAAGAACTGCATGCTCTCACCAGCAGGGTAATCAAGGCATCGTGCTTGTGTACGCCTGCTCTTACCTCAGCATGTAGTAAGGCGACCTGAAAAGGCTTGACCTGCGGTGCCAGAGTTGTGTGTTAATGCTGTGGAGCACTTCAGCTGTAAAGAGGGACATTTCAGTTAACATCAGCAGCAAAATAATGAGAAAAAGCCGTGGAGGTAAAACTGCTGAATGGAATTAGTGTTATTAAAATACTGTTACAACTGCTCCTGTAAGGGAGTTCAGAGTTTTTAAAAGTGATTGATATGGTCAATGACTGTGCTGAAGTTGGTCAGTTTAGATTTGGAGGATTTTAACATTCTGCTTTGAAGAAAGGAAAAAAATTCTGTGGTTGGGAAACTCTGTCCTGGTGAGACAACATCTGGACTGGGCCTCTCAGTTCAAGAAGCAGAGAGTCCAGCATAGAGGCACAAAGATGATGAAGGGAGTAGACCATCCCCCTGCTGAGGAAAGGCTGAGGGACCTGGGTCTCTTTAGCTTGGAAAAAAGAAAACTGAGGGGTGACCCTGTGAATATTGATCAATATGAAAAGTTCGGGTGTTAGGAGGATGGAGCCAGGGTCTTCTCAGTGGCATCCAATGATAGGACAAGGGGCAACGTGTGTAAGCTGGAATACAGGAGGTTCCTCATCAATATGAGAAGGAACTTCTTCCCGGTGAGGGTGACAGAGCACTGGCACAGGCTGCCCATGGAGGGCATGGAGATGTCTGAAAACTGCCTGGATATGGTCCTGGGCAACTGGATCTAGGGGATCCTGCTGTGGCAAGGGGATTGGATTGGATGATCTTTTGAGGTCCCTTCTAATCCCAAATATTCTGTGATTCTGTGAAAACTTGGATGCATTTAACACTCTGCTAGAAACCTCTCTGATCGGCAGTTGTGCTCTCAATGAAGTGATCCAACACTGATGCTAGCTCTGATGCCAGCCTGTGTGTGCATCGTGTTTGACTACAGTGCTTGGGGTCTATTTTTTTTAGCTTTTAGTGTGAAATAAACCAATTGGGTAGAAAAGGGCATACCAAAATGTTTAGGATTCGTTTTTCAGTGTGAGTCAGGTTCTGTAGTCTGCCTTAGACTCAGACACTCATCTTTTCAAGATTAAAGATGATTTCTTGTTATTAGTTTCCTTGATACTGAAAGGAGAAAAAGGCTCATGTGTGCGTTTTAACGTCTTCTGATGATACTTCAAACTGAATCGTTCCAGTAGATGTCGCTGTGGGCCCCTGAGTTAGTTACCCTGTTTTTATCTGTTTGCTTTAGTGCCACACACCTGCTATCAACAAGGCTCGAACATCTTTGTAATGATGGTTCCGAATGACAGCTGCCTCGGCGTTGCTAATTTCAGCTCTTTAGTTAGCAATGCGAGGACAGCTATCTGCCAGTTTGTCTCTGGGTCTTGGCAAAAAAACCCACCGTGCAGAACGCGTGAGGGTGAGCACCCCTGTGCCACCCAAGAGTGCAGAAGTGAGGCAGAAGCCGTGTTACTTTAATGCACCCTGTGTTGCCCCTGAGGCATGAGATAAAACATTTGCGTTGCTGATGAAAGTATTTTCACCCTCTCAGGGCAGCATGTATTTTCACCTTTGGGAGGTTTATATCACTGAAAGGACAAGCATCAACTAGAGAAACACTCTTATGAGCCAGTGACATAGGAAATCGCATACTGTGTTTTCCTCTAGATGTTCTCACGACTGGTTAGCCAGTTCTTGCATCTAATTGATGAAACATCACAGAAGGTAAGACTGAGATGTCAGTTGTTCAGCTGCACACAGCGTGCACGTCACTTAGGTTTGAAGAGTGGAGCGGGCTGCCCAGGGGAGTTAGGGGGTCTCCTTCTCTGGAGACCTTTGAAACCTGTGTGGACATGTTCCTGTGTGACTTGGTGTAGGTGATCCTGCTGTGGCAGGGGGATTGGACTGGATAATCTTTCAAGGTCCATTCCAATCCCTAATGTTCTGTGATTCTGTGTGAGGGGTTTTTGTAGCTTTTGCTAGGCGTGTATTGACAATCTTCTGTGAGGTAAAAGTTGGGATACTGTACAGATAAAGACAAGGAGTTAGATTTTGCAGCTGCATTCTGACTTTCTGCAGCAAAAGCTGCCCAGAGGAGAGTCATCTCTGCTGAGAAACTTTCTTGCTTCACTAGAGCCTTTCTGGTAGAGAGTTGTGTGCAAAGGCAGGTACACTTTGTGTTTGTGTCTGTCACTGTCCTCTAGGTATGAAAATCCTTAATGACCTCAAAGGAATGGCTTGAATTAAAACTGTCTGGAAGCAGAAGTTGTGTGTAGAGAATGCAGCTGTAAACTGAGTCAAGGTGAAATGATTTCTAGTTTATCTCCCTGTTTCTTTGTCCCATCAAGCTGCAGTTTCACAACAGCATTAGCTGAGCCTGAGGAAATTCCTGAAAGCACAGTGCAAGCTGTGAGTTCATTATGCTGTAAAGGCCTATAGAGGTTCAGCTTTGCTTTTAGCACTCCCAGTGACCAGTTTGGTGTCAGCTCTTCCTTGAAATTCTTACCCCTTAGTGACGTTTTATGATGACTATCACAAAGAGCGTGAGGAAAGGTGTTTCATCTTTAGCAGTATTAGGCACTGGATGCTCTTAAAGTTTTCTTTTACCTTTTTTAAACATTCATGAATCTGATTTTTCTCCTCCACCAGTAATGCTGAAATAAGTAAGGAAATGTAAGAATCAGGCTTTGAAAATCTCTTGTCTGCTTCTGCACCTTGTAACTC
>JAOXOE010000874.1:23063402-23094524 GCA_028565055.1 Phoeniculus purpureus
GAGCCTCCTCTTCTCCAGACTGAACAGCCCCAACTCCCTCAGTCTGTCCTCATAGGAGAGGTGCTCCAGCCCCCTGATCATCCTCGTGGCCCTGCTCTGGACACGCTTCATTATGTCCACATCCTTCGTGTAAGAAGGGCTCCAGAACTGGATGCAGTACTCCAGATTTGAGACTGGAATTGCATAGTTGCAAGTAAGGAAGGCTCAGGGCCTTTATTGACAGCAATGAATTGACTGTCTTTATTGCATTTTTATGTAGAACATCCACTGTGAGGGTTTGATGCTTGATGTCTGAATTTTAGTAGCTTTAGTGGAATATGCCTAAAGCCAGAAGTAAATGTTCAGTGAACATGTTTCTTACTCTCATACAAGCTGCGCTACTGTCCTCGCCGAGCTTCTGGAAATCAGTTAAAATAAATTGCTCCTTGTTATAGCTATCTTTACTTAAAGCAAATAACAGCAGAATTTTCAGTGCATTGCAGAGCAGCATTCAAGTAAAGCAGTGCCACAAGCAACACCAGTACTTGAGAGCAATCATTGAAAACAAAGTAAATGTATTCATTGATTGAATCCCCACTTTCTGTTCTCTCTCCTAGATCGTGGATGCCTGATTTAATGCCCATTTAAATGGTTTCTAAAATCAGAATCGTCTTGTCTTGAACACTTTTTATTGACTAAATTTAATCCAGGCACTTTATGCAGTAAAATCTTCTAGATAACGCAGTCATCCTGAAAATAATAATAAATAAACAAAACAAAGCATCAACTAAAACAAACCCACAACTGAATAAGGAAGAGGGTTAGCAGAAAATGAGAACTTGTAATCTGAAGTTAAAAGGTTGTCATGGGTTAGTCTCCTTGACATGACGTAACAACTTAGGGAACCATCACATCACCGGTGTGAGAAACAGTGGATATCCTTTCTCCATGGCACTAAAAATGGCACTGAGAGGTCTGAAATGTCTCTTTCTTTTCCGATCGGAGCTACTCTCCTGCCATGTGGACCTGGTCAAAGATCATCCCCCTCCACCTTCTTTTGCCTTTATTTTTCTTTTCTCTTTTATTTTATTTTATTTTCCTTTCTCTCTTTCCCTCTTTCTCCCCTCCTTCCCTTCCTTTCTCTCTCTCTCTTTTTTTTCTTTCATTTGGTGTGGCTGTTGCATCTACAGAAGAGGAGGGGTCAGATCCTTTTTGCTAGCAATTTACACTATTTTTAATTTCTCCTTCCTTTTTCTAACATTTCTTGTTCTGTTAATAAAACTTGTTCTTTTTCTCTACCAGAATAATGTCTTTGGGGTTTTGTGTTTTGAAGACCCTGGAACAAAGATACATCGGCACTGAATTACCTGGGTTTTTCCCCCATGTCAGTATCGCACAGAATAACTGTGTCATCCAGAGTAACTTTGCTCCATGTCCTCAGTACTGATAGCTGAATCAGCTGCTAGTTCAGGGTGATACACTCTGTTGGCCCATTCCCAAAGTTGAATAGCTCCAAGGACTATATCTTATATGTGTTGTGATATCATTTCATATCAATTTAATCTAGAATTAATCAACATGAAGCTGTTTTTCATGGTTTTCTTTTGTACTTTTTTAAAGTTCATTAACATATTTTACTTTTTTCATAATATTTTGCAACCTGTTTGTGTTTCCTTTGCATTTAGGTGAAACAGAGGGATGGCAATGAAAAATCCAGCTCAGGAAAAAGATACTGAGTTTTCAATGTGACACTAAAATCCTAGCTGTGTGTAAGCTGGGTTCAGAGCTCAACTCATGAAATGCATTTCAGATTTGAGATATTACCAGCAAGCACAGAATCAAATTACCAAGTCCAGCTATTTACTTTATATAAACATCCTGGCTGCAAATTAACCACAGAAATGTTGGATGAAATCATGTTCTTCATCTAAACCTACAGCGAATGCAGCCAAAAGAAGTATGTTGCTCTTTACCGGCGCTTCTCAAAACTCTCAGTGAGTTTTCAGTCTGTTTTGCTTTGCTTGCGTTGTGTTTTCAGCTACCCATAAACAGCAGTCTTTGATGTCTATCAGCCTTTCTCCTAAGGTAGCTCCGGAGCAATAGATTGAGCCTCCTATTAAGTAAATAAATCTGCTCTTAACTTTCAGAATTATAAATAACCTGAGGAATGTCAGGGCAACCTTGGGGGTAAGCCAAGTCAGCACAGCTGCTATGACCTTGCATGCCGGCATCGTAGCCTTTATCAGCGCTTGGTTGCGTACAGCATGGAATTTCTTGGGATTTACTTAATGTCTTTCCTTTTCCACAGATTCATAGAAACATAGAAACATTTACATTGGAAAAGATCTTTAAGATCTTCAAGTCCTAATTTTGCTACTTATTAGGAACATTTGAAAAACTGCAAATATTTCCAGGCTGCATAAGCTTTCCTAGGAGGTTTGCTTGATAGGTCTCTGACAAATAATTCATAATAACGAGACTTGCACCAATTTACTCTAGTATGAGGTATAAAAACATTCACCATATAGTAAGCTTCCAGGAACTGCAGCCTCTGTGCTCACTGTAAAAGTTTATCTTCTCTGACCTACCACATAGGACACAGAGCCAGAAAAGCAGCTTTGTTTATATGCAGAGCAATGAATAATGAGAGTTTTGAAGGAATTAATCCTCTTCCCACTGCAGTTATGTGCTTCAATTAAGTGTTCTTTAATGAATGTCTAATTTTAAACATGCAATTACTCAGAGTCAGAACAATAAAACTACCTGTGCTTAATTTCCTTAATGTGTCAAAGCTCTACTGACTTCAACAGAAGTATAATCAAGTTTCTGAAGTTCAGTAGGTAATGCATAAAAGTTAACTCTCATCTTCAGTGAAAGACTGAATTAAACTTCTACAGTTCACTAAGGATTCCTGAATACCTTTTGTTAGGTATTTGTGAGTTATCTGCCTTTCGACTTTCATAAAAGCTGGGCTAGGAGCATCAAGATGCTTCCCCCAGTATCACTACTGGGTTCAATAGTAGAAATCAGTTTTAATTTCACAGCTCTTGAAGTTTTTCTGAATCAAGACACTAAATTCTGAGTCAAGAGTATCAGTATCATTAAAAAGCTCCACTAAGAAGTGTGCAACATCATTCTGTCTTTGATGTCATCATTGTTGATAGAATCTCCATCAGTTTTAATAGCACACCAGGTGTTTTCACTTGCTGTGTCCATTCTACGATAACAGCATAGGTACTCTTGCTGGGAATAAATATCTAGCTGCTTTGTAAAGAACTACATACACTGCCTAATTGTCAAATTCCTGTGTGTCAACAGCAATAAGAATTCAAGGTGACATCTAGAGAAGTTTAAGAAGCTTTTCAGAGAATGCCTTGGTTTCCATGCCAGAACTCTGCCTCATGAAGAAGACAATAGTTTGATCTTCAGTGGTTTTAAGGAGCAATATCTGCTTCACAATACTGCACTTCAGTCTAGACCTCTGTTTATACCATGTCCACCAAAACTCAGTACTTGAGCCTCAGGTTTAGATTTCTAAGCCCTAGAAAGGGTTCTTTCTTAATGAACCTATGGATGCCAAGAAACTATGGACACACAGACTCCTGTTTTAAGTAGACTTGCTTCTCTTGACTGCTTCATTAAAGAAAGAGAGATCTAAATTCAACATGATCAGCATGACACTGACCTGGCAGATCCCAAAGCCAGATCAGTAAATCAAATTTCCATAGACTGCAGTGTACAGATACATTAGGCTCTAAAAATCTAGTCATGTGATGGCTAAACCACTGTTCCCTGGGATCCCAGTGTTCACCACACCATCGTCTGAGACTCTGTGCACAAGATACACAATCTGCTTATGTTTTGAATTATACCCATATGTTTTAGCTTTACCTTTAGTTTTTCTGATTGTCGTCAGTCTACTGAATGGAAGGGAAAATGCTGCTTATATTCTTTTTGATATATTTCACTTTCTACCATTTTAGCTCAGACTGGAACCACCTGTCTTTTAGAATCATTAGGGATTGGAAGGGACACCAAAAGATCATCTAGTCCAATCCCCCTGCCACAGCAGGATCACTTCACTGGAGAAATTATACCATCAGAATCACTCTGGGTTGGAAGGGATCACCTGATCTCCCAGTTCCAACCCGCCACCATGGACACCCCACCCTAGACCAGGCTTGCCAGAGCCCCATCCAGCCTGGCCTTAAACACCTCCAGGGATGGGGCCCCAACCACCTCCCTGGGCAACCCATTCCAGGCTCTCACCACTCTCACGGTCAAGAACTTCCTCCTCACATCCAATCTAAATCTACCCAGCTCCAGATTTGCTCCATTCCTCCTAGTCCTGTCGCTACCCATCATCCTAAATAGTCCCTCTCCAGCCTTTTTTGTAGGCTACTCTCAGATCCTGGAAGGCCACAAGAAGGTCACCTTGGAGCCTCCCCTTCTCCAGATTGAACAGCCCCAACTCCCTCAGTCTGTCCTCAAAGGAGAGGTGCTCCAGCCCTCTGATCATCCTCGTGGCCCTCCTCTGCACATGCTCCAGCATGTCCACATTCTTCTTGTAATAAGGGCTCCAGAACTGGATGCAGTACTCCAGCTGCAGTCTCACCAGAGCAGAGTAGATGGGGAGAATCACCTCCCTCGACCTGCTGGCCACACTTCTCCTGATGCAACCCAGGATCCGGTTTGCAACTTGATAGTACTTGGCATTTAGCTTTCATAAGGTCTTAATAGTCTTTAAAATGTGAATTGACAATCTAAAGGACAAAACTATGCTGCTCAAACATCACTATTAGTGGTTATTCTGCACATTAATACTAGGCAAACTTCCAATGTAAAGATTATATTTAAGTAGTTACTACTTAATAGAACTGCTGGGTCAGCTCCAAAGTGACATGAAATGACTATGGGGGCAGCTTGATTAAGTTAAATAATACAGTCCATCTTTCTCATGGTGAGTTCAGTTCTGCAGCCCTTTGGTACCATTTTAAAGGACAGTGGTTGTTAAATGCACTTCAGCAAACACATGGTGGTCATAGCTCTGACAGTTACAACAGTCAAGTAGAACAGACCTTTCTATCTCAAATCCATGCACCTCCATGCTCCCATTTGCAAATACATTTCACATTCCCACCTCCTCTCAGCTCCCAGCTGATTATCAGCTTTTGATTTGTTCCTGTCTACCCATATCCAACACAGCCACTCCTTATAGCAACAGCTGAAGTGATAGCAAGGTTTAGAAGGCTGATATGAAAGAACAGGAGTTCATCTCCCTTTGGTTAGTTTTTCCACTAAATACTGAATTCAGATATTTTACACCTTCTGTAAAAGATGATGTTAATAAATCCTTTCTGAAAATAAAGCAGGTACAATTAAAAATAATGGAGGGCAAAAAGATCTTCAAAGGCTACTTTACAGATAAAACACCCAACCTATTTGGTCTTCAAAACCAAAAGGCAAAGTTCAAGGTGAAATACAATGCTTCTATTTAAAACCCCATGTATTCCCACACAAAGCTTTCACATATATGAGGAACACCCCTGCTCATGCAAGAGCATCTCTGCAATGCAAACTTGCTTATTTTTCCTAGGTCCTCAAATATGGCATGAAGAAAACACGCCAACAAACAAATCTTTCTAATGAGCCTAAATCACCACTGTGTTTTCTTCTCCAACATTAATGTTAAAAATTTAATTTCTGTTTTTATTTCTGTTTAAAAACAGCACAGCCTGACAGAATGGAAATTATATGCTGTCTGGTGGAAGGCAACTAATGAAGCTGTCCAAGAAAGAAGGAGGAGCTGTCAAATACCCAAAGGTGAAATGAGGAATGGCTCTTGACATACTTGTTTCAATCCACAGAAGCTTCTTCTGATTTTCCCTCACAGCACACATTGTGCTGTTCTATGGATTCATGTTTAAAAGAAAAATATAACAAACATACTCTGGTTTTCCCAGGTCTGAAATAGCCTCTTTAAAATTGCTATTCAAACTTACTTTTCCATGTGTTATCTAATCGCTAATGGTGATGGTTTTTCATTATTCCCACTAAAGAGATTTCAGGAAAAAAAAAAAATCTGTATTTTTGAACATAAAAGATTACACTTTTATCATGCACTCCTTCACTCTCCGCAGCCTTATCAAGTTCTACAACTAACAATGTGACTACAGACATACACAAGCCTTTCACATGCGAAAACTCAGAGTTCACAGCACTTTACTTCTCAAAGACACAAACCTGTATTTAGACTGGAATAAACACATCATATAGAAAGATAACAAACTGAAACATGACACACTCAATGTGCAAATCTTTGCAAACCTTCAGTGCTGTTAATAGTAACTGAAGCAGAGGTCATCTCATCAGGTTAATGACAGGTTTCACTGCCACGATGCGGAGTTTGCTCCTGCTAGGCTGAGCTATCTAGCTGATGGATAAAGAGACAGTTCAATTTCCAGGGCTGTCAATATTGCATTTTTCCTGTGCTGGATTCCACAGCATTTTATAAAGATGCAACCTGAAGCCTGCTGAAAAATAATTCAGACTGCTCACAGTGGGCTTCCAGAGCAGATAGCACAGACTGCATTAATGCTCGCACTGCATGTACAAAGAGCTGTGCCACGTGGGGAAAAAATAACATACAAACAACCCGAATCAACAACTCTGATAGTCTCAAATCAGTGCCCTTTTCTGCAAATTCCTTCGACATTGTCTACAATCAAGACAAGAGAAAGCAATCCATGAGACTTCAGGCAATTGAGAGGTATCTGCATCTCTGTTGCAAGAAGTATGATCTTGGGGAGGGTGGTTGTGCCAATCGGGGCTGTCTGAACTTTACTCCTAATGATACATTAAGAAAAAAGATATTAACATGGTAAATCAAAGACCATTTAATTTCAAACCAGGTGCTAAAACCCTGCTTCAAGATGCCATTAATATCAGAGATTTAACAAGAGGCTATAATTGGAAGAGTCTCATCCTCTGCAGCAGGAAACAAAGGGTCTTTCCATTAGACACAACAACCTCATCAATCCCTTTCTGATCCTACTTCACCTCGTATGCAGAATCAAGTACCACACAATCCATCACTGCAGTGCAAGGCTGTCTGCAGCTCAGTGGTGCGTGGTTATGTTAGGTATCAGGCAGTTTCTGAAAGACAATGAAGCTCTTTCCTTCCACTCTCAAAACGCTATTGCTACTTTAAAGCAATGCAAGTTCCTTTGAACAAACCAACCCAACTGTTACTAACAAGACCTTCCATTGCTATGCTTCAGTTGTTAAAATTCCACAAACCTGGCACAAAGGGAAACCTTCTACCACCATACGCACACTGCCACAAGGATAGCACCAGAAGAATTACAAAGGCCACAAGGAAGGTCTCATCATCACAGATGGATGAGCTCAAAGAATTCAGTGGGTAGGGAAATGGTTGACCTAAGCAACACTTATAATTAATCAGGACCTATTTCCTTTACCCCTCCTAACTGTTCCTAATCTGCAATTCCCCTCCATTTTTCTAACACCACTCCCTTGTATTGCCTCTTCTTTCAAGAAAAGGATTCTTTCCTCTTGACCACTTGAAACACTAATCATGTAATCTTAGCAAGTTTTGGCCATGTCACTCAGAAGCCCACTGGTTCTTTATTTAGTCTTGTCTGTATCACTGTTTTAACAAAAGTAACTTTTACCAAGAGCAACTACACTCTCAAAAACGTTCTCCCTTCCTGCAATTTGTTTTTAAGTGCCCTTGGAAAACTTCCCATAGGAAGTACAGACAACGATATAGGAAACTGCAACACTTTATTACTTACATCCATCTCAGGTCCACGAACCACTGTACATCAAAGACAGTATTTCTTTCATTACCAGTATCTGCTCCTCTCTAAAATCCTAAAATCCTATTAGTTCTTAAGAACCTTGTTACTCTTCCTTGATGCATCCCATTCAAATTCTTCAGTTCAGTTTATATATTTTGCACTGATCTTCTCCCAGGATCCCCTCTATTCCAAGAGCCTGATCTAGTTTGGCCATTGCAATTGCTCTGATTTCACAAGTCTGTCTCAGTTCTGGGGGCTGTCTTGATATCAAGCCCCAGATTGCTGAGGCTCCAGAGGAAGTCGAGGCAAGAGAGGAGCCTGCCTTTGTTGATGAGGTTAGTGATCACCTGAGCAAACTGAATGTACACAAATCCATGGGCCCAGATGGGATGTACCCGCACATATTAAGGGACATGGCGGAAGTCATTGCTAAACCACTCTCCATCATCTTTTCTAAGTCATGAGGATCAGGAGAGGTGCCTAGGGACTGGAGGATAGTAAATGTCACTCCAAAAAGGGAAAGAAGAAGGTAACTATAGACCAGTAAGCCTCACCTCCATCCTAGGAAAGGTGATGGAACAATTTGTCCCAGACTCTGTCTCCAGGGACATCAAGGATAGGAGGGTCGTTAGGGACAGTCAGCATGGCTTCACCAAGGGTAAGTTGTGCTTGACCAACCTGATAGCCTTTGATGAGGGCATAACCAGGTGGATACATGATGGCAGAGCGATAGATGTGGTCTATCTTGACTTCTGTAAGGCATTTGACAGTGTCTCACACAGCATTCTCACAGCCAAACTGAGGCAGTGTGGTCTAGATGATCAGGTGGTGAGGTGGATGGTGAACTGGCTGCAGGATAGAAGCCAGAGAGCAGTTGACAGTGAGACAGTCTAGTTGGAGGCCTGTATCTAGTGGAGTCCCCCAGGGGTCAGTGCTGGGACCAGTTCTATTCAATCTACTCATTCATGAATTGGATGAGGAATTAGGGTGCACTGTCAGCAAGTTTGCTGATGACACAAATGTGGGTGGTGTAACCGACACCCCAGCAGACTGTGCTGCCATTCAGTAAGACCTGGACAGGCTGGAGAGCCGGGCAGGATGAAATTTAATGAAGTATAACAAGGGTAAGTGTAGAGTCTTGCATCTGGGCAAGAACAACCCCAGGTACCACTATAGGTTGGGGATTGACTTGTTGGAGAGCAGTGTAGGAGAAAGGGAGGTGGGGGTCCTGGTGGACAGCAGGATGACCATGAGCCAGTAATGTGCCCTTGTGGTCAAGAAGGCCAACAGCATCCTGGGGTGGATCAGAAGGGGTTGGTTAGCAGATCAAGAGAGGTTCTCCTTCCCCTCTACTCTGCCCTGCTGAAACAACATATGGTATATTGTGTCTGGTTCTGGGCCACTCAGTTCCAGAAAAATCACAGAACTGCCAGCATGGAGCCACAAAGATGATGGAGTGGAATATTTCCCTTATGAGGAAAGGCTGGGTCTCTTGAGCTTGAAGAATCATAGAATCATTAGGTATTGCCTTTATTCTTAACAGTATCACCTATGTAGTAGACCATTGGACCAAAACAAGTAATCAAGCCTTTGAAAAGCACTTTAAGGAAAGCTATCTGTTGATTTTCAAATAAAGTTTTAAAAACTTGACCTCGTGAGATTTCTGCATAAAAGATATTAAAGATTCAACACCTGCAGCAAAGGCAAACTAGGTTCTTCATGTTCCCTTAATGTTTAATCAGTAAAGCACTTTGAGGATGAATAACAAATTACCATTTCTATTGTTGAGAAAATGTTGAAGTCATTAAACTTTGTGTATTCACACCATAATTTAAACTGAATAGACAGAAAGGTCTGGACCTGTCCCAAGCCCAAATACAGGCTGGGAAGAATACAGATGGTGAGCAGCCCTACAGAGAATGATTTGAGGGTGCTGGTGGATGAAAAGTGGGATGAGTCAACAATGTGCTCAGTACAGTACAGAAGGTCAATTGTACCCTGGACTGCACCAAAAGAAGCATGGCCAGCAGTTCAAGGGAGGTGATTCTGCCTCTCTGCTCTCACAAGACATCGACTGAAGTACTGAAAATTTGGTCAGAGAGATGGAACACCTCTTCTATGAAGACAGGCTGAGAGAGTTTGTTTGGCTCCAGGGGACGTCACTGTGACCTTTCAGCTATCTAAAGGGGGCTATAAGAAAGCTGAACAAGGTTTTTTATGGGGCTTGTAGGATGAGTGGTAATGGCTTTAAACTACAAGAGCAATGATTTAGATTAGAAATTAGAAGGAAGTCTGTAAAGGAAGCATGGCTGCGCTCATGGCAGGTTGAGTGGAACTAGATGATCTCTAAGATCCCTTCCAACCCAAACCATTTTATGATTCTGTAACTGATTTCTATCTAAAATTCCATGTATGTACTGCATTTCTGATACTGGGTGAAGTAACTAGTGCAGAATGTTTTAATAAGCCATCTGCTTTACCGTTGTGCAGACCTTATCATCCCTGGCTCTAATAAGAGCAAGTAATTTACAGCAATAAAGCTCTGTAAATCAGGGAGTTCAGAAAGTGTTTGAACAAAGGGGAGGAATGCAGGAAACACAAAGCTGATATCCATAAAACTCTGAAATTAAGCAAGTCCTTCCAGTACAAAGTATGACTTAGTAAATGTTTAGCTAGGAAAAAAAACGCAGTTACAGCCCGGAAAAACTAGCTTTTTCTGAAGCCAGCTATTCACATTAGAACAACAAGGAGCAAAAACTCAAGAGAGATACCTGTAACTTTCAGAAAAATACCATCAAAAATGCTAGTAATAAAACTACTTCACAGATTTTGATTAAAAGCCATCTATCAGTGACACAATGATTAGTTTGTTCTTTTTACATGCAAGTATCTCTTTTCTTCTGCAATGGCTGCTGTATATGTGCTAAGAGAAACAATTATGAAACTATTATTGCTTGACTACCAGGTGCTGACACTCCTTGAACAAAGTGTATTAACACCAAAAGTGACACAATCAATCACATTTTGTACACTTGCCTGCTTTTAGGACTACGAAAACCTACTGCTGCCAAAAACTGTGGCCAAAGAGAAGTTTTCCCTTATGACTGAGCATGTTCAGTAGTAAAGATGAGTTCAGCCTCACTGAACTTACATCTGTGGAGCATTCTGCATAGTCTGTTGAACAAATTTATAAAGAAAATAAATAAAAATAATACGTAATGCTAAAGTTAGCTCCTACTTACCCCTGTCTGTTAACCATCCATTGAAACTGACAAGTGTAGAAGAGAAAGATTTAAAATGAAGACACACAGATTTATGAAGAATTTTTTAAAATCAATTTCCTCTTTTGGGGATTTATCTTACAATGCTCTTCCCCCATCCTCTTTTCTTTCAACTTCAGTGTAATTTTCATATACAAAATTATGGTTCATAAAGCACTGCAGGTTTGGTGGCTGGTAAAGACCATTTGACACTGAGAAATCAGCCAAAAAACAATTACATTCTGCCTAACTTCTTGAAGCTTTAGTATGTTTAGTACATTTCACGTATTTAGTATGCAACCAGAAAGCTATTAATAATTATTAACTGGGTTGCACCATAATCTTCCTTAACCACAGAAGCATCTTATTTTTTGGAAAATGCATTAGAAAAGATGCAGTGTAAGAAATTTCATAGGATACACACAGGGAATAACTATTCAAAACATATTTTTAGTACCATTTGAGGTGAAATAAAATTTTTATTAAAGAAACATGAAAAAGTAGATGGTAACTTTTGAATGTTATGGACTTTTCTACTGGTAACCCTGAGGCAAATAGTCAGATTACAAATTGTAGATATATAGACTATGTAAAAGTGACTTTTTATATTGGTGAGATGTTCTTCAACACAGTTAGTTTTATAATTAATCGGTACATCAGTACGCAAACTTGCATCAAAAGTAAAACTGCTATCTCACACTTGTTCAGCAATCTGAACATTAATATTTTTAATTAATGTTTTTACGGAATAGCCAGTACCACTTACCTGTACTTCTGGTTAAGCTAAATAGCTGCTGACATCCACAACACCAATCACCTTGAGATAATGATGATTCATCATCATAATGCAAACATGCTACATGGAAATTCTCCCCATGCTATTACAAAATATTCCAGACTTGCCAAGAAAGAAAATTAAATCTCAGACTAACTCGGGAACTGATAAAGACAAATCTAAAGGTTTGATCCAAAACCTCTGCCTCATCAAAATCCATTTGAGTCTACCAACACTTTCATTTAGGCAACATGGCATCACACACACTTGATTACCCAGATTCAAGATAGGTTTACAGAAGGCATAAAAGAAAATCCCCTCCTACCCAAAAGATGAGACAGTAATTAGTCTTCATAAATTCTATGCCATACTCTAAGTGAAAGGTCCTAGTTAGTAACTACCCATTGAAGTACCAACAGAAAGCTTTAATTCACCCAAAGGCTGCAATTTGCTGATGCCTTTGTTTCAACACACCATGGTACAGACTAAAAAGAAAGGAATAATCAGATGCATAATAATGCATATTAGACTACTAACAGCTACTATTTCTCTCAAAAGTTAATCAAAACACTGAATATATATAATCTTGAGAAAATAACGGCTCAAATTATTTATAAAGAACAACGTCCACGTGCAATAGGGAAGTTTACCAACCACACTGTTTAGGTTTCCTTACCTCCAGTGCCATGTACACAGTGCTAACTGCTACTTTGATTTCTCCATCTGAAATCATCTTGAGATCCTTCAGTATAACCTCCTCCATGTTTACACCTGTTTGAGAAGAGAAAGGATTTTCCAGTATCTGCAGCACACTAGATGCAATGACATAAGTGGAAAACACAGCTTAGATCTTAACATTGGTGTGAGAAAAATGAAAAACATTAATATATCAATGCTTAATGTTTCTAGAGCAACTTTTTCTTAAGCCAGGGAGAGATTTAAAGGCGGGGCAATGACAAAAGAATGAAGAATTAAAGACTTCTGCAATGAAGTTGCGTGAACACTCACACTTTTTAAGCAAAATGGAATTCTAGTTGATAATAAACATAGAGTATAGTCTGTTACTATAGTCTAGTACAAAACACTACTGGGATGAGTCCTGCATTGAAAAGCACACGCAGAATACTGTGGTATTTGTCAAATATTAAAAAGCAAAGCACTTAAAATATTCTGTAAACAGGAAGCCACTCAACCGTTCAGACTTTCCTCACAAATAGATACCAACACCAATAGATTTTTCTTATGCACATCAAATGGTGAATGAGCCAACCATACGTTTATGTGCCAGAGAAAACAGAAGTGCATATTACCATCAGAAATAACAGTGGAAGTAAGTTGCACTACCTTGTGAGTTAAATGGAGTCTCCTGGAGAACAGAGATAATTTCCTCTCGTGGAGGAAGATCTGGAAACTTGTCCTCTAGCATTGACAATACTTTCTCCTGCTGCTCTGTAATTCTGTCACTGTCCAAAGACATGCACTTGAAGAGAATGCTTCCTGAAACATCAAAAGACAAAAATCAATGCCTCCTGTAAGCAAAGAAGAGGTAATACAGAAACAAGGAACTTCTTCATAGTGAGGGTGACAGAGCACTGGACCAGGCTACCCAGCGAAGGTTGTGGAGTTTCCTTCTCTGGAGATGTTTAAAACCTGCCTGGATGTGTTCCTGTGTGACTTGGTCTAGGTGATTCTGCTCTGGCAGGGGGATTGGACTGGATGATCTTTCAAGGTCCCTTCCAATCCCTGATGTCCTGCGATTCTGTGATTTTGTGAAACAAGAATGTTTACTGTATTGCCTGTCAAGACTTTTCCTTCTTGGAGATTATTTTTACTGACAAATCAATGGAATCAGATTTTTAATGCTTTTCAAAGAGAAACATCCTCCTAACATGAAGGCCATTTCTAAAATCAGAACCAGTGCTCTCTAAGCATTAAACCAAGCGTTGGTATGTTTGGAAACAGTAAGTCCTGTACTTCCAACCTTGATTCCACACACATGTCAATGAACTGCTACAGCGGATATAAGGAAGAAATTCTTACAATGTGAGCGGTAACGCTCATGAGGAACAGTTGTCAAGGGAAGCTGTGGGGTGTTAAAGATGAGGTTGAATGGTGCCTCAAACTATCTGAATCTAGTGAAAGATGCCCTGTCAACGGCAAAAAGGTAGATGATCTTGAAGTTGTTGTTCATTTTAGTGTAACTGACTCCATCAAGTTCCTCATCAAGTAATATACCTAAAGATCACAGCTCATTCAGCCAAACAAAAGATGCATTAAATTTTAAAATTTAAGAAAAACATAATCTAGTAAATAACTTCACCACGAGCGGCATGCTTTTACAATGCAGAGGTAAGTTTGACATATTTTCAAACATATGCTGCATATATTCCATCCTGGATATGAGACAACATTCGAAGTCACTCTTTCATTCTCTGGAGACTGGGATCCCTTCCACTAATACATCCAAATATAACTTTCAATTACTCACACTAAATCAAGAGCAATAAAATCTTATACTTCAGTACCAAAATTATTAATTACTTATTAATTATTATTAATTATAATTTATCTGCTGTGCACAGGGATTTCCAACAACTGTCTGATGGCATTGCATTATGCTAGGTCAGTGAGTACAATGGTGTAAAGATACATATTGCAAGACAAAATGTTTAGGCTTTAGCAGAGAGTCAAGAGAGGAAAACCAAAACTTGGAACACAGCCATCCTAAGTCTCACTAGACTAACCAGGACCCATTTTTCTCCTACATTGTCATGACGTGAAATAACAAAAACCATTTCTTGAAAAGTCATAAAGTACTTGTAACACAACACACTGTTGACATGCCAAGTACACACTTCCTTACAAGACAAATCCTAGCTGCATTAAATAATAAATAATGCCTAACAAGTCAAGAGCTGCTCCTAACAAGTCAGATCGCAATTTCTGGAAACTCTCACACACAGAATTCCACAAAAGTACTAGAAAACGCATTAAGATTAGAGTTGAGAGGTCTATTTCCAGTAACGTTACCACTTTTGCAGTCAACGCAATGTGAGCTTTGTTGCATGCCCACTTACACAGTTACAACTGCTATATAGTGTGTTAGGTGCCAGGCAGCAACTTCTGATTCCTCTATCTCCATATGCCACAAATCATCCCAGACTAACTACAGGATTAACTGGGAACCAAACAATAACTACACCATAATGTTTATCCATTCACACCTAGATTTAAACTAAGCCAGAAGTTTAAATGAAAACTATATCCTTACTAAATCAAAAGCTAAGCCACATAGAAAGAATTAAATTAAGACAGTTCCTGAGTCTCAGAATTATTTTTGGTCGTTTTTTTTTCCTGTTTCTCAAAGAAACAATTCCCAAACTACTACAATTAAATTAAATAGATTATTTCATTTACCTTTTTGTATGTCAGTATTTCAAACAAATAACATTCCCATCCAGCACAGGCAGTTTCTACTGTAAAATTCAGGTCACCAAATTAATCTACCTCCAGTCTCAGTTCAGTCCAGCCCTGCTAGTGGCAAGCTAAAGCTTATTGTGAAGCAAGACATGAAAGGAGTTGACTGAAGACGAGGAAATACTGCACCAGAGAAGGGTTACAGGACATTAGGGAAAAACTTATTCACTAAAAGGGTTGTCAAGCATTGGAACCAGCTGCACAGAGAAGTGGTGGAATCATCAACCCTGGAGGATTTTAAAGACATATAGATGTCCTTTGTCACATGGTTTTAGCCTCGATGACCTTAATGGTCTTTTCCAAGAGAAATAATTCTGAGTCTATATTTCTTCAGCTGCAGGACACATAAGGGTTGGCAGAAGAAAACTGTCATTACAGCAAGATGGGTTCTAGCAGCCAGGTCAGCTGGCTGCAATTTTAGCACGTGCCTGACCCACTGCAGCAATGCAGCACGGAACAGTAATGCATGGGTTTATTTCACATCAAAGCAGAACCACTATAGTGTTACAATAGCATTGCTCACGATGAAAGAACTAGCCTAATTATCGTAAATAAATGGACCAATGAAGGAGAGCATCTATATTATCTATCTGCTCCTCACTCAGAAGGGATGGAAAGATTGCCTAGGCCATACAAGGACAGTCCCCTACACATTGCTGCAGGTACCAGTGTCTCTTGCTTTCACAGATTCTCAGTTTCTTCTGCAGTAAGGCCATCTTGGATTAGATCTCAACTTTGGCAGGCACAGATAATACTATAAAGGTGTAATGCCAGAATGTGTTTAGGCATGCACTGTGCTGCATCCTCTAACTGTAAGACTTTGACTGCCACTGCTCTGGGGTGGCATCTTCAGAGAGGAAAGCAAACTTTGAAATATTGGGGTTTATCACAAGAATGAAATGCAGTCAGCTTGAAATAATGCCTTACTATAAGCAGACATTTTAGAAAGGTTTTTAAAAGGCTGTTCTCACTTGGCACAGCAATACTGCAGTGGTTGCAATTACTAACTTTTCTACCAGGACAAAGGTAAGAAAAGGATCCTTCTCAAATTAATATAGTGTCAGCAAGCCCTAGGATCAACATTTTTCTTCCTTCGTTCTTTAAATACTATGCTCATCCGCAGGCAAGAAAGAAAGGCACATGTCTCTCTCTCTCTCTCAGGCATCTTCAGCATCCCTGTGAGGGTTAAGATGCCAGGTAGTTCAGAAAAACAGTTTACTCAAGGTACTTTGGTTTGGCCAAATGTCAGGAGCCCATTTAGACATGTGCCTTCTTGCAAATATCTGCTGTAAAGAAGAGATACGCGGGCTCGGGAACCTTCTGCAGATTTTACTGAGTGCTGGTGCAACTCCCCCAGGGTTTCTCAAAGCGTAATGGAGGCTGATGTATCTGCTGACAAGCACAGAAAAAAAAAAGAAATATGTAATAGATACTACAAGATTCAATATTATTTTTTGTGTACAGATTTATTTTTTTCCCAAAGGAGAGGTTACTGTAAAACAGTATTTTATTCTTTTTTGCAAAGCTGTTTGGAAGTGGAGCACTAGTTTTGCCAAAAGCAATTGCTGTGCATTAATATTAAACATGATCTAATGAAGGCAGAAGTCATTTTGGGAAAACATTAAGAGCAGCACAAGCATCTCCTGAATTGTAAGTTTATGGCTGAGAGAAACAGTACAATGAAAATATAGGTATTTCCTCTGTCATGGTTTTGTTCCATGACCCAGAAAAAACAGAGGACGGGGAAAAGGGGAAAAACAACAGCCCCTCACATCAAGTGTACTTCAGTCTTTCCTACCCCGAAAGAACCCCACAAACCAAAACTGTGAAACAGACCCAAAGCAAGCAGTCTTCATTGTACTTAACTGGAAAGCCGTGAAGTGGAATGAAATGTAATTTGGGGTAGGCAGGGGAAGGGAAGCATTGTCTCCAAGAAAACTGTTTCCACCCATAAGGACAAAACTACCTCTCCAAGTAAGTGCAGCATCTGGTGCAGTTCAAAACGTTTCTTTCTTTCTGGCATGTATAAAAAGGATGGCCAAACAGGGAACATGTGAATCATCTGACTCATGTACAAGACACAACGACAAGAACAAAAGAATAAATCGCCATCATTCACACAGTCCTTAAAAGGGCATTTCTTAACATTAGTCTGGGAGGCAAAAACAACAAACTAATCTGTTCTACTAAAAGTCAGACTGCCCTGACACAGAATGGAAAGACCTCAGCTACGCGGCGCATAGCCAGCAAAAGCAGATTCATGTTAAAAAAAACTTGCTGATCCTCTTGCAGTAAATCTGTCTATATTTACATGTTCAGTCTGCACCTTGTGGCATCCTTCAAAGCCTTATACAAATAAACATAAGGAGGCATTTTTGAGAGCGCACTGACCCAAGGTACCTGACAGTGAGTGCTTGGAATCACATCCTTGCCAGCTGGCTGCAACAGAAAATGCAATGATTCAGCAGTTTAATAGATCTTGAGTTTGGCAACAGTCCCCTTGTAAACATCTCTGGGGAAATAAAATAATACAGGACCCAGACTCTGGCAGGTTCTCTAATTGTTTGCTGCTGGCCCTGATCCAGATCCAGCACAGGCTCTAACAAGGCAAACATGGCTGTACTACACTCTAACTCTCCAAGCAGGCTCTATTGAAAGCCCAAGGGTAGAATTAACTTATAGCATGTCTGATGAGGAAAAAAAAAGACACCAGGAAAGCTGAAAAAACCTCCTTGAATATTAAACTGCCTAAATCAATAATGCTGTTTCATTGGAAAACTCTTTTAACTACTTTTTTGTGCACAGAAGAGCAGGTGAAATTTGTTCAAAGTTGAAATACAGTAGGTAACAAACATCCATCCTTGTTACTAAAATAACTCGTGAAATACGAAATCCATTCATTAAATTCCTATTTATTAAAATTAATACATTACAATTATTAAAACATGAGGCATTTGTATTACCTTACAAGTGTTCCAGCAGATAACTCACTGCAAAGCCAGAAAATTAAAGATGAGTTCCCAGCACAAGAGATTCTGAATCTCCCAGCTGTTTCATGAAAATAAACTCTGATTCCTAGCACCCTGACTTCCAGGTTGGCCTTTTGTTCAGAACAACGCTGGGTTTACATAAAATAACAATATACAAATTTATATTGGAAATAACATAACAAAGTGAGAAACAACCAGTAGGACCTTCTCATTGGCTCTATCCCCATGGAGTGCCACCAGAGAGAGGGGCCATCCTGTAAGCACACACTCACTGGTGGTGAGGATGAAGTAGTCACCCTTCCCTCCTGACCATGTTATGTGGTCTCTTTATTTCATATTCTCACAAGTGAGATTTATTTCAAAAGCTACTGTTTATGGGCAATGACTTTGACAAAAAGCTGTAATACAAGCAGAGAAACACAAAAGCTAGACTGGGTATTTTGTATTTGACCTTTATTTTTCTGAATGCTTATAGTTTGATCCACAAAAATTTATATCTAGGATTATTTGGGGTATTTTTGTCTTATCAAAATCAATACTGGAATCCACTGAGTTTCCTGAATTTGCTGTGGAAGGTTCAATTTGCTATGGCAGGGGGGTTGGAAATGGGTGATCCTGTGGTCCCTTCCTACCCTGACTGATTCTATGAGTCTATAACCTCTTCCCAGTGAGGGTGACAGAGCGCTGGAGGGGGCTGCCCAGGGGGTTTGTGAAGTCTCCTTCTCTGGAGAGGTTTGGAGCCCGCCTGGACATGTTCCTGTTCATCATTCAGAGCACTGCCTTCTCACTCTTTCCATCACCAAACAGGTATTCTGAAAGGTTCCTAAAAGCCTTTTTTGGTTCTGCCTCCAAAATCAATTTTTTTGCTTGGTCATTTGACTATATTCCTGGATAGCTGCTCAACAGAAATTTGGAGCTTAGTAAAATATCTCATGGCAGGTTTAATTAGAGCTTATTAAGACAGAAAGATGCTTTTTCCATGTTAACATTAAAAAACATTAAAAAGATTACATTACACCAGTTATCACAGTGACGTACCATGTACAATGAAAAGGCAAAACTCTGGTAGCTTCTGAAGTTTAAGTGTAGGCAAGTTGTCATAATCCTCATTAAATATGCTCACATTAATTTCTTACATGGACATTTAACAGTTGCAAATCAGTCACAACTAAAACTTTTGAAAGTCATTAAAAACTATTAAAATTCAATACACAATTCAAAATTAGGAATCAGGTTTTTTATGAATGGTTCTGCTGAAGCAAATACACTGAGGAAACAGACATTAAAATACTGCTGACAAAAGTCCCATCCTTTTTACTCCATCAGGCATATGATAAAAATGAAAAGGGCAGTGTAATGCAGGTTTGGTTAAAGGATTTTTAAAGAGTTGAAGTTTCACATCACACCACTGGAATATCATTCTGCAAAAAGGTACCATCTTCAAGGCAGAAGCTTTAACATGTCAGCATTAGATTCTAATTCATATTGTTATCCACAGTGCCCCTGGAATCAACGAACTGCACAGCTTTTCCAGCTACCCAGCTGGCGTGTCAAGAGCTACATTTAGTATTCTTGTCTAGTGATACAGCGAAGACCTCTCATGCCTATTTTTAAATGCACATTTTTAATATTCAATATAATGTTACTCTTTAACAAACTCTTTACTCCCTGCTTCTTTTATGAAGCTTCCTGTGGTCTTTAAAGGGATTGTTAACCAAAGAATGGATCACACTCTTTCTGCATGAGCAGATTCAGAAACACTCCATTAAATCTTTCAGTATTTAATATAAAGAGTAATCTCTCACCTCTGAGGAGATAAGCCAGTTGCTGAGTGATTAACTCTGGTGCCTCTTGAAGAATCTCTTTTACTACTAAAGAGGAAGAAGATGCTTCTAACTCCAGGCTGCCATCATATCGCTCCTCTGGATTGATGACTTTGACAACAGCTGATTCCAAACTTTTATCCTCGCTATCAAGCAAATTTAAAAATTATACATATTTTTCTTTCTAGCTGCTTAGACAACACAGCTAAACAGTGCAAATAATTTTTTTAAATTCTGGATTGTAAAACTGTTGTTATTCCTGCTTGCAGTCTGCTCTGAAACCAAAAATTCACAGTGAAGTCCCAAAACTGTAATTTTTTAAATTATATGTTCACAGTAGCTTGCTTGCTCGATACATCACCAAGCTCAAAGACTTAATGTCTACATTTCCATTATGAAAAGATCTTTAAAATAATAATTTGAAAAAAAAGTATTATTCCATGTACTGAAAATATCACTGTTTATATAGAGGAGATTTGAGATTTCCCTATTGTGCATTTTAAAAACTTTAAAAAAATCTTGCATTTGCATTCAATCACTTTATGTTTCTGATTATAATACCAATTAGAAAGCCAAACTATATTTAATAATATAAAACATATTACTATATATACATATTACATATGTAATACTACTAATAATTCATTGTTAGGAAAATACACAGAAAAGGGATAGTAATAAACAACAATGGTCCATACCTTATGGATAACTTTTACTTTGAAAAAGTCAATGATGTACTGATCTGACTGTAGTTAATCAATAGCTATGAGATTTACATATATTTCTCATTTTAGTTTCTAATCCACAAACCTATCGGAGTAAGATGGGGCCCTAGTACAACATGATGTTAGTTATCTTGAACCAGGTTCTAAAGAGAGTTGGAAGCAAACGGCATCCTTCACTCTGGACAAGAAAGGCAAACAATTAAAAACTTGCCTCCTGCAAAAGATTCACTATGGGCTTCTAGTAATACCCTTTTAAGAATGGATATATAGACTATGGTCTTCCACAGAGCAACTCTGTGCCTCTGGCACTGAGAATATTTTGAGAAAAATTCTATAGTTGGTTGGACTACTATAATGTATCACCCACTTTAACAGCACATACGCAAGTATACTGGCAAAATCAATTTAAGAGTCTTAAATGCCTTTAGCGAAAACTAAATAAGAAGCAGGAAAAAAATCAGATCTGTTATTTACTGGTCAGGGAAATTCCAGACTACTGGAATTCATTTAAAATATTTAATCAAAGCTATGTGAAAATATAAGGCACTGCAAAAAAGAGAGCTCCATTAAAAGTCATGGAAGATGACTATCTGGTTTGTTACTTAATGGTCATAACGGGAAAGCAAATCTATTTTAACTTTATTTTGGCTGTCTTAACACTGCAATACCAGTATTAATGCAGAAAAATGTGAAATATGATTTTTAAAGTAGCTAAAACCTATATAAGCCATCTTATTGTACATATAATGCAATACCTTGTCAGCATGTCGCTGTTTACAAGCGTTAAAGACAATTTCCCTTCAGCATTCAGCTGGTGCAAATTGATCTCATCTCGGAAGATATGAAATGACTCTGGGATATTCAGCTCCTCCAATATAAATCTTGTCTCTGTGAAGTAGCTAAAATCTCTTCTTGGAATGTTCAAAACAGGTAAGCAAAGAACATCAGGAGGACTGACCTGTAACACAGATGTGCATTTGTCACAGCTGCATAAAAAACAGAGTAAGAGATTTAAAAACAGTCTGAATTTTCTTAGGGTTTTTTTTTTTTCCATTTGATTCATATTTTTTTAAAAAAAACTTCTGGGTTTTTTTTTTTCCTTATTCTTCTGTCTCTGTCTGCCTCTTATAGAATCACTGGGAAACCATACAGGAGAAAGGAGGAAGAATGACGTACAGAGTTGATATTTGCTGCTATTGAATAGACCACCTAATATTAATTATTTTTTGTACTGAAATAAATGTAAAGAATTTCTATTTTAAAGACTCTGCTTAATACAAAATCATTATCCAAATAATGTTTGTAAAGTATGTTTTAATTGACTTAACAATAACATCTATGGAACAGCTTGAAACAAACAAGTTAAGACCACTTGGTCCATTTAATTTCATTACCTTGTCCAGAAAGTAGGCATAGGCCAGAGTGGAAATGAGTGAATCCAAATCACAGGACTTATTCCCAAGAACAACATGAACCTTTTCCAGGTGTTTGCTCCTGTTCTGTAACACATTAGAAGACAATTGCAATAAGTAACAATAACAGTAATGAGAAAAAAAAACCCAGTCTCATCACCAAGACAATTCAAAAGATACTAAATATCAGGCATTGTCCTCTGTTACGGCTCTTTTCACCACTGGATGAAATAATGCAATTACTGTGGTATCAGACATGGATACCCCAAGAAAGACAAGAAATCTGGGTATCATAAATTACCTCAGTTTAAAACGCAAACAAGATCCAATTTGACAAGTCCCTTTAGCAGCACTAAAAAGATAAGCAGCTCTATTTATATGTGGATAAAGACTTTGAGAGCACCTTACAAATCTAAAAAGAGGAATCCTGAAGAGCATGGAAATAAACACACAAAACCATACATAGCTAGTTGCAATTGCAAATTTCCCTTTTTAATTTGCCCAACTGAAATGAGTAACTAGACAAAGTGGCTTCCACTCTGATTCGTCAAAATCTGAACAAGCTCAGTGAACCACTGAGTGCTTTGGGTTGTTCTCACCTGCAAAGTGAATAGAGTCTGTTTTGAATTTCACAAAATTAGGAAGCTTTCAAAAACAAGGAAAGTAAAGACAGACCAACTGTGCAAAAGCAAAATGTTGCACGGAAGTATCTACCTTATAAGGTGTACGGTAAATGTAAGGTGATGCTTTTCTCTTGCACACACCATTAATGCCGAGGTAGCTGCACGCAAACCTCCCAGTTTATTTTCTTTTAATGAAATATGCTTCTTTATTTGAGAAGCATACCAAGCATACCTGACTGATGCTAAGGTCGCTATTTCAGAACCAAACATACATGTAACTAAATTTTTGTTGTTGCTATCATACGCAGACCGATGTACTTCCTGTCATTTTGAATTCAGTCAGAAAAATGAAACTTTAGATTCAACAAATTCTGTGGGATTTAGCTGCAATAGTGTTGCGGGATAGGCTACAATTTGTAGCAATTAAACTCCGCAGGGACTTCAAAGTGATGGCAAAACAAAATCGTTTTATTTTTTTAAAGGGCTTCTTCTTAACTAATTAATAATCCCACTCTCTTCTTCTTCTTGTATATACTTTGTTACCAGTACAACATACACTTAGCTTACAATAACATTACATAATTCTTACTCTTAAGACTTACTGGTTAATTGGTGTCAACAGACAAGTAAAAAAGTCTAAAAGAAAGAAAGCAACAGCAAATATCAAATCAGTGCATTCCAGAGTCTACAGCTTTCCATGGTTCTCTCTGTCCAAGGACAGAGTCTGTGAGCCAGCTTTTAAGAAGATCAGAAAGCTGTACAGGCAGCTCTCCCACACAATAGGACTAAAATGTGATTACCTTCTGTAGCTAAACCTGAGAAGAATCATGATCCCGCAATATTTATAAGAGTTAAAGCATTTTAGAGGTTGATAATGAAACTGGAACCCATAAATTACACAAAAGACATTACTACTGATGTAATGATTTATATTTTTTTACTAGATCAAAGGTAAGTTCTAAAATGCATAAACACTGGGATAAAATGAATTAAAGAAATGATGTGTCATTATCTGATGGCATTAGTCAGGATAACTTGATTCAGATCAGGCCTGCATATTCACTTACCATGCTCAAAAAAGACTTCTGCAATCTTGTAAGAGATCTTTCCTGATGCTGTAATACTTATGGTGAAGAAACTCATATATGTCTAGTTTCGCTGTCTTTAATTACAGAAGAATATTAGTTTGGCAACTGCAACTTTATGCAACTACATTCAAAAATATTTTTTATTTGTTATTACCTGCACTAAACACCCGATTCCTGGAATCACAGAATGGCTTAGGTGGGAAGAGACCTCAGACATCATCTAGTTCCAACACCCCCTTCTCTAGGCAGGGACACATCTCACTAGACCAGTGTGATTCAAAGATACTGCATACACTGGCAGTCAGGTTTGCAAAAAATTTTGGTCAGGACATACCCACTACATCAAATTAAAATACCCCAGTCAAAAACAGCACTGTCTTTTCTTCTTCTGTTTATATGGAAGCTGAAATAACCCTGTAAGAAAAGAAGTACTGCACACTTTTTCTGGTAGAACTAGGAACCCCTATAAAACACTCACTAAATCAAGGCAAAAATTTTTATATCTTTTTCTTCTCCTTCATAGCCACACCCCCCACACACATGGAGAGATACACAGCCACACACAGCCTTGCTTTCTGATCTTCTTTCTGTCTAAACTTCCCCTGGATCCTCTGTCCTTCAAATGCAATTACATCATTGCATTTTGCTGCACAGGACAGGATGGTGCTTGTCAAGGAGGGTAAATCTTTGAAGGAAGGAGTTCCGATTATGTGTATTCGGATTCAGTAGAAGAAGTTGCTGAATCACATAATAATAGGCGGTCAGTTACAAAGCTGAAAGTTTTTCCAACCTTGTGCCTAAAGCACTAACAGGGGAGCATGGCTGTACAGACGTGCTCACCTTTCCTTAAGATGCATGGGGGAAAAGCCAAGCTACCTGGACCAAGGACAGGACAGCAATAAATATTGCAACTGAGATTGTAGGTCATTTACGTACACGAGAGTGCATTTTTGTTCCTATTCAGTAGCTTTGGAACTGTACCTCCAAACCAGAGACAAAATTTATTGAGTAGTCACTTTGGAGAACTTCCTGCACTTGCCTTATAGTATCAGGCAGCATTCTACTTCCATCAGCCTGAGGGCTTTTAAGTTGATTAGCCTTCTGTGTTGTCAAAGAAATGGTTTTAAGCCAAGGCAAAGATAATTTAATATTTTATGCAAAGTTGAAGTTAGTTTAATATTTCATAAGTCCTTTCACAAGAAAGCTTTATACTGGTCTGGGAAAAAAAAAGAAAAGATGGTCTCTTATCCTGATAAGTCTTCGGGTTTTTTTTTTTTATTTCTGTGGACAGTACAAACAGTATTTATTTCTCTGCCTTTGCAGCATCATGTTTATCATGTGCAGTATATAATATCTATTGTAGTTTTCTGTAAAGATTGTAAAATACATGGTTACACACTGGAGTCTTCCTAAGGACATAATTTAATAGGGAAAATTTCAAGTATGCCATATTTTAATTATTACCTGTTGTACCTCTATTGTAAAATGTTGCTTATGGATCTAAAACAAAACCTTTTACAGCAGACATCAACCTACTAGCAGAATAAAACATAATAAACAAAAATCTATCCAAATCCACTCCATCTACTCTTGTATGGGAGACACAGCCTTACAAAAAACATAAACATAGAAGTGGAAAGGTAATAAAAATTCAATGATGTCCTCAAAAACGGTTGGACAAGCATAAAATACTAATTGATATTTTGTGTTGAACTAAGTTCTGATGACAAAAGAATTTGACTAATCTCTGACAATGAATGGGAAAAGGTCTTCGTACCTTAGTGGTCACACACACAGGAATTACCTAGGGCCTAAATGATACATATATTCCCCCCTTTGATGGGAGACTGCACTTTCCACAGGAGGCTGAACAAGCATTACTGGTCTTCTTAAGACAATTCTTTAGAATTTAAGAATCGAGAGGTTGCTAAAGTGATTTTCCCAAAACCACACTTCCACAGAACCAACCATGCCAATACTTTTAAATTAATAATGAAAATGAGGCAGGTTAACAATGTGGCATGCCAGCCAGGCAAGGAAGTCTTGTTCCTAGATTGATGCTGGAACTTCCACAAGTCAGGGGCTCTCTTTTCCTGTCATTTTGGATCAAGAATTGACAGAGTCAGCTATTGCTGCTGTGAGCTCTGGTATTTCTGCATTATCAGAAGGTTCTTATTTGGCATTCTGGAGATAAACGTCATCGTGTTCAAGAAAGAATTCCTACCAGCAGGAAACATCTACTCCCTTTTCAATTCGATTAATTTTACAGAACACAACTGCATGCAAATCTGCTCTGCCTGTTTTTGAAGTATCTTCTCTTTAACTCATCACATTGCCTAAAACAGAAGTGAATCATGACTCCTACATGCAATTTTCACTTGAAAAAGAATAGTTGGAGTAATTAAATAATGCCGAGATGCCATTTAAATATGAAAGAGGCACTACAGAACTGAAAACACTCATCAAAATCTTATGCAATCCTTTTAAAATTCTGTTTATTTCATCAGTTATTTTGTCATTGACTTTCTACAATATTTTATAACCTTGTTCACACTCTCTTGCTTCTTTCAATTTTTGCCTTTAGAGCCAGCTTCTAAGACACCCCTGCTACTGACTTCGAGGGTGTAAGTACACAGTATACCTGATAGTACATACTTTCCAAAATGGGTAATACACGGGGTACAAACGCATGCATGCAGCCTCATCAGTGCCCGGTACAGGGGAAGAATTATACCTCTAGTCCTGCTGACCTCACTGTTCCTGGTACAAGCCAGGATGCCATTGGCCTTCCATGCCACCTGAGCACACTGCTGGCTCCTCTTCAACCCACTCTCCAGCCACTCATCCCCTAGTCTGAAGCACCGCAGGGGGTTATGTGGCCAAAGTGTAGGACCCTGCAAATGGCCTTGCTAAACCTCATCCCGTTGGCCTCTGCCCATTGACCTAGTCTCAAGATCTTTCTGCAGCATCTTCCTCCTCTCCAGATCAATACTCCCCCCAACTTGGTGTCACCCACAGATTTACTAAGAGTAGGTCTGATCCCCTCATCCAGGTCATCAGTAAAGATGTTGACTAGAACTGGGCCCAGCACTGATCCCTGGGGGACACTACTGGTCATTGGACACCAACTGGATGGGGCACCACTCACAACCACTCTCTGTGCCTGGTCACCCACCCAGTTTTTAACCTAGTGGCGGGTGCACCATCCAGGCGATGGGCTGTCAGCTTTTCCAGGAGGATACTGTGGGAGACGGTGCTGAAGGCTTTGCTGAAGTCTAGGTAGACTACATCCACAGCCTTTCCCTCATCCACTTGGTGGGTCACTCAGCCGTAAAATAAGATTAGATCAGTTAGGCAGGACCTTCCTTCCCTAAATTCATGCTGGTTGTGCCTGATCCCCTGGTTGCCTTGTACATGCCATTCAATGGCACTCAGGATGATCTGTTCCATAAACTTGCCAGGCACCAAGGTCAGGCTGGCAGGCCTAGAGTTCCCCAGGTCCTCCTTCCAGCCTGTCTTGTGGATGGGCACCACACTGGCCAACCTCCAGCCATCTGGGACCTCCCCAGTTATCCACGACAAGTGATAAATGATGGAGAGTGGCTTAGCCAGCTCTTGCACTAATCCCTTAAGCAGCCTGGGATGAATTCCATTCAATGAGACTGAGTTTTTTGTGCTTATATGGACAACATACAAGCAGGTTTTACTTGGTTCATTTCTTCTCAATGGTATCATCTTGCAATCTCAGTGTTTCTTCTCAATTTTTATCAGTGTGCTATAAACACTTGTGACTATTGACCATGCTGCACTGAAGTACAAATACTATGCGTAACCTACATTTTCACTTTTTTACTTTGTTTCAGATCTCACATGTCAGTTTTTGTCTCCTCTTCATCATTTTAAGTTCACATAGGTACTCAATGTTTACAATGAAATAGACACCATCTTCCCATCAACATATCCTACAATGTAGTATACATCTTCAATTTAGTGAGAAAATGATAGCTGGAAGAGATTATTAGGTGGCTAAAGCAAGGGTCAGTTTTGCTTTTCTTGTTCAACAGGCTCATGCTGTAATATCAAAATGTCTTTGGCTTTTTACTCACTCTGTTAAGACTGCTTCAGATGAGATGCAGTTTTGAGATTTTTTTTTTTTACTTCAGCATTATTTGAGTCATTATGTCTTTTCCCACTCTGAAAATCAGAAGACTATTAACAAGCATTCATATGCTGTCATTCATGCCTTCCCCAAAAGAATTTTCCTAAAAACCCAAGTTTCTTTGTCGGATTGATTTGCTGCAGAAACTAAGCACAGATTAAAAACTATACTGCTACACACTGCACTTGTTGGTAAAATGACAGTTCACTATGAAATGAACACAGACTGCAACTTGATCTGTTACCAAAAAAAACAGTCTGGTTTTTTATTTGAGATGTTGTGCAAATAGAAGCATTATGAGACAGAACTGCCATTGCACTCATAGAGTAATTTTATCCATACTGTTTAGACTCCTCTGAATGGTCCTCACTGTAACACTAGTATCAGAGCCACATACATATTGCATATGAGCAAAAGAACATGCATTATCGCATACTTGTATTACTTTTAACATTCACATGCTTTCCAGTATATGGATAGTCACTAACAAATTTAGAACTTATGTGGCTTTAATATCTAATAGACTTTTTTTCATGGATTACATTAAAACAAGTAGATGCTTGGACGTAATTTTAGTAAAGTAGCTTGTGTTCTGACTAGGGACAGAAGGGATATGGTACTTCTTCAATCCATATGCAAGGATACTTCATAAATCTCCAGGTATGGAGTGGTGCTCTTTCTTCAAATGTTTGGGCTGTGTCTGAGTTTTCTCATGAAACCCAAAGAGGTCATTAACGACCCACAGAGCATTTCTTGGAGCAGTCTGAAAACACCTTGTCTCAGCAAGAAATTCAATTCACCATCATACAGCTTCCCCTCCAGTGAAATCAAAAAGGCATCACTTAACACGTATGTCAATACTGTTCAACTCAGACCTTCACACACTCTGAGATGACTGGGGTCTTCTCAGTCATGTTCTGCTTTGACTGGCTGTCATTTGCCAGAACAGACTGAGTATGAAAACATAGTACTGAAGTCTCCAAAGTTAGACACACAAGACTTAGGGGTTAAGACTGCATTCTCACTAACATCATTGCACTTCTTCAGAAGTCAATAATCATCAAAGTATCCTGTATTTTGCCTTTTCTGCATTCCACGTTCCTATGCACATGCCTTGAGTAGCCTTCACAGACCTTCCAAATCGCTCTTAGGTGACAGAGTATGTTTTGGCAAAATCATTACACAAAACCTTTTCTGAAGCAGACTTCCCCGTACATCCTTGAAGCATTAAGAAAGCATTCAAACGTATTTCCTTGATACCATTTGGCTCACTGCAGATTTTTCCTGTGTTGTAAGTACACTACTGACTGCATTAAATAACCTCATAATCACATTTAAGGGCTTGGTGATCTAGTGCCACCAAAGTACTAAAATATATGATAACAAATGCAGTCAGCATTTTCCATACCATATGCTTGTAAGTGTTATTCTGCAGGGAACCAATTAAAACTATGGAAAATTTGGAACACAGGCATATGGAACAAAACAAAGCAACTTATCTTGTCACCATGGTGCTTGCTCAGTACATTGAGTAGGGAATGGTGATATTATAGGACAAACAAATGCCACTTTAATTAAAGCGTGCTGAAAGGCAATATACAGTAGCAATCCAAACCATTCATTTTTGCTGTGCTCTCCATAACGAGACAGAACAGGTAAAACCCATTCCTGAAAAGCAAACAATCAACAAATATTTCTATTTGAAGAAAGACAGCAATAGTCCTAATTCACTGGAAAATGGCATCTTTTAACATCCAATGAGAAAAGGGTAGGAAACTGAAATGGAGGTTTGGGCTCCAGGAAAAACTTTAAAAATACTGGTAAGGGCATAAGATTTTCCAGGAAAATAAAGAAAGCCTGAGGAGGAATTTATTTCTTAAATGTCTTTCTGTGAAAACATAGTGCGTCAGGAAAAACATTTACTCTAACCCTTGTATTTATCCAGTGCAATTCAGTATAGAAAAACATAAAAGAACAGGAAAACAACATGTTGAAAAAAAAAAAACCCTCCAGAGGAAGCAAACAGTTACAAGAAAGTGGAATCATGACTATTCCTATACCAGAGGCAAGCGAGAAAGATCTGTAAGAAAGAATATGCTACATTTCCCATTCCTTCTTGCGCTTCAAAGTTTAGCACTGCAATATTACAGTTCCACAGAGCTCCACAAGGTGTATTGAAAATATTCCCCTAAAAAGTATAAACCTAAAGGTTACATATTTGGGGTAAGACTCCTGCCTTATTACTTTTAAACAGTACCAGTGTCACCTTGAACTAACATACACACGTACAAACATACACACTTGGACATCAGTGACAAGTGATGTTCCTCAGGGGTCTGTATTGGGTCCAGTGCTGACAGTATATTTATCAACGATAACATCAGTGGAATTGAGTGGGATCTCCATCAAGTTTGCAGATGACACCAAGTTCAGTGGTGCATTTGATATGCCTAATGGACAGAACTCCTACTAGAGGGACATGGCCAAGCTGGAGAAGTTGGCCCTTGTGAACATCATGAGGTTCAACAAGGCCAAGTATAAGGTCCTGTACCCAGGTTGGGGAAATCATCAATATAGAGGCTGGGGAATTATGTGATTGAAAGCAACCATGAGAAGAAGGACATGGGGGTACTGGTGGATAAAAGGCTGGACATGAGCCAGCAATATACGTTCACAGCCCAGGACAACAATATCCTGGGCTGCATCAAGATGAGTTTAGCCAGCAGGTCAAGGGAGGTGTTTCCTGTCACTCTGCTCCACAGAGATCTCACCTGAAGTACCGTGTCCTGCTCTGGAGTCCACAACACAAGGAGCAATCATAGAATCATAAAACCATTAGGGACTGGAAGGGACCTCAGAAGATCATCTAGTCCAATCCCCCTGCCACAGCAGGATCCCCTAGACCAAGTCACACAGGAACACGTCCAGGTGGGTTTTAAATGTCTCCAGAGAAGGAGACTCCACAACCTCCCTGGGCAGCCTGTTCCA